>OX381707.1:77318536-78060706 GCA_947462335.1 Harmothoe impar
CGGTAAATTCTAAATCTTACTTAAGTGTATTCAAAACACTATAAAAGTGTAGGGGTTTCATATGCGTACAACACGAACACAGGTTCCAAATTCGGTTTGAATGCAACAGGTTTTTATTCGATCACAGCCTCAAAAGTACACGAAGGTTTTCCACTCGGTTCACTTGGTCTTTCAACCATTCGAAGACACACAGGATTCTATCGATAGTTCGAAGCATTAGCGATACCGGACAGTTAAGCCCTGTGCCAGCATGGCTGGTGCAGAGTCCATAACGTGGGAGGGGTGTAGGTGCCCCTGTCAAAGCGAAGGTACGAAAGGTGCGGGTCAGAGCTCGTCCTAGGACTAACTGGTGAGGTAGCCAACCTCGGCCTCTTATATACCCTGAGCGCGGACCAAGCAGTGTCGACGTGGCACTCCTCCGTAGCGCCGTCTGGAGTGCCCTGCCTGGCTCCGCTACCGGATAACCGAAAGGACATGGCTTAGGTGTTGCCACCTAGTGTCCGTTGGAGGCACTTACCGCTCTGACTCCACGGACCTTATATGTACACGTATTATTCGTGCCCCTACATCACCCCCACCAGATTATAACAAGGGTCGAAATACATCTGATATAATATAATATACTCGAATATGGGAGAATAATATCAGTGTACATGATGACAATACCGGGGTACATTTGAAGGTACGATATACGTTTTTACACATACATGTAGAAAGTACAATTATAGATTTTTAGATTTTACCTGTTACACCAAACAACACTTATATCTCTATGTACAAAACAGGGATCTTATAGATCCAACACTATAACGACAAGATAGATATGTGAGTATCCATCTTTAATAAAGATATGAATATATACGAATATATATGTTCTATACTACTTCTAACTATAGTGATCACAGTTCTGTATGGTTTTCGTTGAGATACAATATTGGTTACTACATTAATCATTTTAAGGTAAGTTGAGATTGCACAATATGTGACTTTTTTAGGACGGAATGACACAGAAGTAATGGCTCGAAAATATTTATGTGGGCGAACCGTCCCTGGAGAGGTAATTACGTGAACTATTGGAATTATATAAAATACTTGGAACCAACATAGTTGTGACATTAACTCTTATAACCAAGGAATGTAGTAATATTAGCCTCCATATGAGGCAACCGATATGTGACTTTATATCTTAAAAATAGATATACTCTCGAAATCCGAATACCAGTTGTTATGTCCAAAAAGAAAATTTTTGGAGATAAAAGTAGGTATTGAACACTATGTACAGTTTTGGTTCGAATCATAGTATGTAGTATAAGTTATACTACTTAAAGTATGAACACCCTTCTTTTTTTTTTTTTTTAGACAACGAAGACATTTCTTGACAATTATGCATTTTACACCTGGCTTATGTTTACCTTCGAATCATGACCTTAATCATGGATGTTTTATAATAACAACACAATTATTACAGTATCATCGAAGCATCATATGCACAAGTCCTCAATCACACAATCGAACAGCCGAACACTCAAGTTAGCTTATAAGTCCTTCACTAAGCTCTGGAGTTCTTCGAGTGACCCACTCCATTGGGTGAGTCCTATCCCGAATACCCGAATGAACTTAACGTTCAGCGCCTTCATAGTTTTGGCCTGATCGTCCAGAGTGTCTTTTGCAGCTTTCTGCAGACAACGAGCTGTTGAGAGTTCTTTCTTCGATTGTGCCAGCTGCTTGGTGAGTTCGATCACCTTATCTGGCTCCGATTGTTCGTCAATCCGTTGCTGTTCGAAGATCTTCCTCAGCCTCTCGACCTCCTTGCCCTGCATGGTGATGGCATAGTCGGCTGATGCTCTCGCCACACCGGCTGCATATCGTTGCATGCCAGCCAGGTGTTCCTGCAACCATCGTTCGTATAGCTCCTTATGCAGCACTGCATCCGGAGCCTTCGGAGGCTCGAAGTAGTCCTTCGGAATCTGTATCCTCGGCCGAATGTTTTCACCACTTATCATCAGGTCATACCACTGGTTTGGATCCACTGCCGGTTCCTCACGAACGCTGGGCTTATAGGGCACAGTGGCAGTGGTGGTAGTGGTGGTGAGCAGGGTGGCTGCAACAGTTGCTGCCTTCCCTCCTCCAGTAGTTGTCGTTGGTGTGGTGGTGACTGGGTTCGAAGTGGTCACTGGAACCGGGTCCACCACAGGCTCAGTTTTCATGGATGTTGAATCCGCACTAGTAGTAGGGGTTTTACGCCCCACTGACTTTGTAGAACTGTCAGCCTTTGGTTTCACCTTATCTTCTGCCCGAGGAGTGAGGTTGGTGGTCGTTACCACCAAGTCCTTTTTCCCAGGCAGCACAAAGTGATCCGAATCCGCCATCTCCACGTCCCGTGAGTCCGGTTGGCGGATGGCATCCATTACAGAGATGCCCGTAGGGAGATTTTTGTACGGATCCTTCTCAGTCTGTACCTCCGGACCAGGGAAGTCCATTGAAGGGTACTCAGCCCTACTAGCCAGGTTACCAGGGGTCAGAGGACGAAGGGTTTGCAGCTGGGAACGACCCTTGGGGGCTGAGAAGTCCGGACCATAGTTAGGACGCAAGTCCTTTAGTGGGGACCGGTGCTCAATCGTTGTCGCGCGCCCTCGTGCTGCAGTTGGAGCTCTCGGAGCCGGAACCTCCGATTTGACCTTTTTACAGTCAGGTTCGGAAGTGGCTGGACTCCTGTTCTCACTTCGTTTCCCTGGAAGGGGGTTGGCCGCTCTCCAGTCGTACAACTCCTTGTACAAGGTGTCGTTCAGGTCCAGCCGACCACGTCGATCAGTACGCTGGAAGACAGCTGACTGTTTCGAATTCCGGGTTAATTGGACCTTTCCGAATTGGAAGGTCTCAATCGTGATGGTTTCGAACTTTACTTTATCCAGGCCTGCCACCAGTGATGCATGGAGATCTCCAACGTTCTTTCTGGCCAACATCATGGCTTGGCCATGACATTGTATCAGGTGCTCGATCATTTGGCCTCTTCGAGGGGTCCACATTCCCGAACACCTTTTGTTTGACTTGCCAATATCAGCGCAGACATACATCGCACGGTGGTGCATGTGTTTTTCCACGAGATGTCGCATGAATCGAAGACGAGTAGGCATGGGGCGGTTCTCGTGTACGTAGTAGCTGCGACAGGAATCGAATGGGCAATCCTCCCTTACCCCTTCCTTGTACCGGGCCATCGCCCATCGTATTTTGGGGCGGCCCTCATGGTTGTAGTAGGTCTCGGGGAACTGTTTTCGATCCAGCAGCCGACCGAACCAGTTTTCTGTCCATGACCAGGAACTGGGTGAACCCATATTGGATCTCATCCATTCTTCGTCATCAGACAATCCTTCATGGTCCGTTTCTTTGGGACACGAATACATCTCCCTCGATCGCTTGCAGTGTTCCATGCACTCGGGCCTAAATTTCTTGAAGCCCCCGCTGGCATTACGCCAAATCATGTCCTCTACCCGAGAACCTGGAATGTCTGCCGAGGCACCTGCCCCTGCAGCTGGAGGGGGCGACGAAACCACTGGTGGCGTGTTCGATTGCCCTGACTCGGAGGACGTAGACGGAGATGCAGGCACCTCGACCTGCACTGGAGTCTTGGTCGGAGTTGCTGGAGGGGTCGAATGCGTCCGGGTGGGTGTCCTAGGAGGCGTCGAAGGGGTAGAGGCCGTACCGGATACTACGTCCACCAACCTCACGGTTGGGGACATATTAATCGCAGTAGTTTGGGGAGGCGAAGGATGAGGTACACATGGCTGTCGTGCCTCACTCTTCTTCGCCTTCCGTTTCTGGCTCTTTGGAAGTTCGAAGGGGACCTCCTCCAGATCCGAAGCGTCGGATACGGACCGTCCTTTTTGTTGTGGATTGGGGTTCTTACGGGACTGGGCTCGAGTCATCGGCGTTCTGGGAGCAGTTTGCATAGCTTCCAGAGTTAGCCGTAACTGTTCATTGGCTGCCCTGAGTTCATCGGATTCTCTGACCACCTGAGCATAACGAGCTTCTTGCTCAACTGATCCTGAGGTATCCGAATGGATCTCCCGTGGAGCCAACTCCACGCTAGCTGAGTCTCCTTCGAATGGGACTGGTAAAGGTCCCGGAGCTTTCGGAAGAGATTCGGATGGAGACTCAGTAGTCCCGGTGGTAGTAGTTGGTTCTTCGAATGACGTTGAAGCCGACTGGGAAGTACTCGAAGAGCATTCGGACTGAACTGGGGCAGGTTCGGATACCTCAGACATAGGCGGAGTATTTGGAGGAGTACTAGTGTTGGAAGTTTTACGACTACCTTTGGTCTTGGTAAATTTCTTTTTCTTCCCCTTTGTACTGGTCGTGCTCCCATCACTTGAGGGCACTGCTTCCTCCATAGCCTTGGCTTGTTGGAGATGCCGAAAGTTCGTACCACATTCTAACAGAATGTCACTGAAGACTCCATTCTTAAAAGCCCCTCGAATCGCCCCTCCGTAACTGTCTAACCAGGTGGGATCGTAACGATAGAAACCCTCCTCTCCCAGCCTGTCCAACATCATCGACATCAGTGTGGGATGTAGTTTCAGCGAGGAATCGAATGGTGACTCGCACGACAGCACTTCCATAAGTTGTTGCTGGGCCAGCGATGTTCGCACAACGTCCTCCATCTCTTCGTCAGATACTGCATGGATAGGCAATTTCTGGCTTACCTCTTCCAACTCCGGCATCTCGTCCTCTTCCTCATCACCTGCTGCGTTAAGCCGGGTTGACGTCGAATTGTCTATGTCTTTCGAAGCAACGCGTTTCGGGACATTGCGCCACGGCAACGGCCCTAGGTTGACTGTAGCCGGGGGTGGCATGGTCATGCTGTCCCGATCAGCCGTCGAATAGGAGCCGATCCCCGCTACACGAACGGTAACCGCACTCCCGGTGGATTCAGAGGCGAATTCATAATCCGACTCATGAGCGTTGTCGAATTGGCCATCGTCCATCCCAAACAGATCTATCTCGTCGGACTGGAGGCCCTCACCGGGGGTGTACTGCTCCTCCATCGCAGTCGAATGTTTTCAACGAAAACGAAGTTTAATAATCGAAGATTTGCAGAGTACGAAGCTCCGCGTGTCCTAATGACACTATGAGCGGGAACTAACCAGGTTGGCGCGTCTTATGATGTGGTTTTGGAGACTTTTGGTCGACTACAAGTCCCTTCTTCCTCCTCTTTTGCCCTGCAGCGTCCGTGCGTCTTCTTGGCACTGATCCAATATGGCGACCGCCCTTCTTGTCTCGTGATGCCACGCCCGCCGCGGGAGCAAAGGTCAACCAATCAGCGTCCACGCTTCACCGGATAGCCCTTTTCCGACGGATAACCCGGCGGGAGACGCTCGCGTTTCCCGCCACTAATCGAACAGGTAGCTCACCGGAGTGTAATCCTTATTGAGTCAGTTCCACAGTACCAGGGATACCGCTAATCATGAATTCTTCAGGAGTGTAGGCAAATGTCATTACGGGTAACATAAGAATACCCGCCGGATAGTTCCGTCTGCCACCCTCGGGGACGTTCATGATCAACACCCACCCTAGCTCTGCTCACTCGACAGCAATTAGGTCTGTACTACCATCATGGCATCGAAACTTCTTGTTGTGTATACAAATTAGGTCACGGCAGTCTCCGGGTTATGCCGTGGACTGCGCCTTAACCCCACCTTGGGTTCTTTAGACCTGGTCGTCCGGGAAGATTCGACAGGATGTCCAGTAGTCAATTGGACAGCCCTCCTCCCCTTCAGACCTTCATTTGCCGAGACTTTTTTTCCGCACTTTTTATCCTTCTTGCTAGAAGCTCGAATTGGTAAATTTTTTTTAGGCCTACCCCGGCCCCGCTTTAATTTACCAATACCAGGAGGCATAGGTTTTTTCTCATCTGAGGGTATCACTAGTTTCCTAGGTCTACCAGGACCACGTCGTTCCGGGGTGGTCGCTCTCCACTCAGTGTTATCTGACTTCGAATGCTCCCCTGGCTTCGAATGGGCTGAAGCATCACCCTGCCACCGGCGTAGGCGAGCTACATTGGATTTATACAGGCGTCCCAACAAGGATTTGATCACCACAGTGGATTCTGAAACAATCCGAACCACAGTAAAGGGACCATCCCAGTTGGGTGACAACTTTAGCTGCTGTAGGGGGTCGTGTAGCCTAACTACTTCATCCCCCACTCGAAAGGACCTAAGTTTCAAACCTACGTCATAGCCCACTTTTTGCCATGAAGCAGATTTGCTTAGTTCACATCGAACCATCTCGTATGCGGACTTGAATTGATCCCTCAATGCCTCCACGAACATCACCTGACAGGGTGTTTCAGCGTTTATCCCAGCTACGCCAAACACCAAGTCAGCAGGCATAATCAAATCCTCTCCGAATACCAACAAATTGGGGGAACAACCGGTGGAAGCATGCACCGTACTATTATAAGCATGTACCACAAACTCGCATTGCTCGTCCCAATCATCCATCTGACTGTTGACCAGAGGCTTCAGGACTTGTATCAAGGTTCTGTTGAACCTTTCTACTTGACCATCAGACTGAGGCCTGTACGGATTCGTTCTGGTTTTGCATATAGCAAGGTTATGGCACATTGCTGCCCATAACTCGGATTCGAATTCTCTGCCTTGATCACTATGCAACATCAAGGGCACGCCTAGATGAAGCACCCAACCCTTTACAAATGCACGAGCACATGTATGAGCCTTGTGATCTTTCAGAGGAAACACTCTAGTATACTTCGAATAGTAGTCGGAGATCACCATCATGCACGTGTTTCCATCAGGAGTGGTTTTTAGGCCACTAATGATATCAACCGCTATGCGTGCAAATCTAACTCCCCAAAGCTCTTGAGTTAGTGGCAACTTCCCCAGGCCTTCACCTGGTTTGCTCAGACAACAATCTGGACAAGTAGAGATCCACCTAAGCAGATCTTTACTCATGCCAGGCCAGTAATACCTTCTGGAGAGTCGCGCAAGGGAGCGCTTCTTTCCAAAATGTCCACTGGTCTGATGTCCATGTACGAAATACATGATATCCCTTCGCATAGCTGTGGGTATCACGATTTGTCGAATTTTGGCCTTGTACGGTGTTATCTTCCACCTACATAAGATACCGTCAACAACAGTTAGCTCAGACCATTGAGCAAGTAGCTGTCTCATTTCCCGGTTCTCAATCGAAATGGCTGGTCTTTGTGGTTGGGCACCACTGGAGACCTGTTCTATTAGTCTCGAAATGACAGCATCACCCTTCTGGAATTGCCTGATGGTTTCGGTGGACCATTCCATTGCTTTAGAATGTCCTACATCATACGGCATTCGAACTCCAGCTATTACAGCATTATGGGCTCCACAATCATCGCAATCCATTCTAGAACATTTCCGTATGGGTCTTCTCGAAAGGGCATCAGCATTGATATGCTTGCTCCCTGCTCTGTGTTGGATTTGGCTATTTTCCAACCCGAACTCGGACAAGTGGGTCAGCCATCGACCGATCATTCCTTCTGCTTCCTTAAAGTTTAACAGCCACCTTAAGGACGAGTGATCTGTCCGTAAAGTAAAGTCACCTCCCCAAAGGAAGTGCTTAAACTTCTTCGTATACACCACTACCGCCAACAATTCACGCTTAGTGGTACAGTAATTCCTCTGGGCCTTATTGAGGGTATTACTAGCGAAAGCCAGTGGCACTTCTATCCCCTCTTTCATCTGGGATAGAGCAGCACCTATACTGTCATTACTGGCGTCTGTGTCCAGTATGAAATGTCCATCAGCTGTTGGATATTTCAAAACTGGGGTGGTTCGAAATAGGTTCTTCACGGCTTCGAATGCTAGATCTTGTTCCGGACCCCATGGGAAAGGCTCCTTCCTTCTACCCGGAGTCCAGTGAGCTAGAGCCTGCATAGGCTGAGCTATTCTGGCATACCCCGGTAGGAAGTCTCTGTAGTAACTACAGAAGCCCAGAAAGGACCGTATGTCTTTAGGTCCCTCTGGCTTTTCCCATTCCGATACAACATCCAGTTTCTCAGGATCCGCCTTAACCCCCTCAGTGGATATTATCCGACCGAGATAGTTAATAGAAGTCCTAAATAGGTGACACTTCTTTGGTTTCAATTTCAAACCATGGGTTATCAACCTCTCGAAAATTTTGACTAAAGTAGCCAGGCACGATTCGAAGGTCTTCCCGAAGACAATTACGTCGTCCAGGTACACCAAACACTCCTTCCATAACTGATCACTCAACAGAGATTCCATCATGGCTTCGAATGTTGCAGGGGCGTTACACAATCCGAACGGCATCACATTGTACTGGAAAAGACCGACATGGCTCGAAAACGCTGTTTTTTCCTGATCCTCTTCCTTCATTCCAACTTGCCAGTATCCGGATTGCAAATCCAGCGTACAGAACCATTGGTTTCCGCCCAGGGAATCAATAGTCTCGTCTATACGGGGGAGAGGATAGGAGTTTTTCTTAGTACAGCCATTCAATTTTCGATAATCTATGCAGAAGCGAATTGTGCCGTCTTTCTTAGTCACCATCTGAACAGGACTGGACCAGGGGCTAGTGCTGGGAACAATCACCCCTAATCTCAGCTGATCAGCGATTTCCTTCTCGGCCATCAATTTCTTCTTCAAAGGTAGGCGTCTATAAGGGATTTTGAAAGGTACAGCGTCCTCTGTAGTGATGGAATGTAGCACCTTATCAGTTCGCCCCAAACCAGTGGGCTCCCCGAAGGCTGCATCATATTCCACCAATACCCGATCTTTCTGGTCCCCCGTCACCAAGCTCGAATCGTCCACCAACTTTTGGAGTTCCGGACGCAAATCGGACATCCCTTCAAGGTTCGGTTTGGTATCTTCTGAGAGTATACTGGTGCTTGCCTGTGCAACGATCACCTGCCCCACGGGAGTACCTTTCATCAGATAACGGACTTCACCACCAGGATTCGAAATAGGAATTAAATTCCTACTGCCACTGCCTACGAAAGTATCTGCACTCTCGAGTCCAATTGATGCAAGTCTCACCACATCGGGTTCAACCACCGCCATCTGGTCTCGGAAGATACTGTCACTCGAAAACAGCACATCACATGTCTGTCCTGGGGGTATCTTAACCGTCTGTACCACCGAGGCTACAGAAGATACCTTTCTCAATACGCATTGTACGGCCACCTTGTATGGATGTTCTATCTTTAACATCCCCCAACAAGGTTCCAACATTGCACCGTACAACGCAGCGAAATCTAATCCGATGATGCCATCATCACTCAGATCAGCAATAGTAGGGGACAGAAGGTAATCCTGTCCACCTATATTGATTTCGAAAAATGCTTTACCAAACGTCTGCATGCAGCTACCGTCGGCCGAATGAGCTTTTACCCTCGTTGTGAAGTTATCTGGCTCATCGGCTACAAGGTCATAGAACCTCTTCGAGATCATGGAGTGACTAGCTCCAGTATCCACTAGAAATTCTGCGGACCTTCCCCTCACTGCTACAGTCAAATACCACCTCTTCCCATCCAGTGGTGATGGGTTAACGGTGAAACGTTCAAAATCCTTAGTAACACCAAGATCTACTCCCCGTCGTTTCAAGTGCTTCAAACAGGGATGATCCGGGGACAATCGGGCACTGCTGACTACTTCCAGCTCCTGTATCCAATTCGCCGCTTCCCCAGTACTTCCTCCTCGGACGTCTACTTTTCTGGGTTCATTGGACATACTTAGAAGGGACTGATCAGGCCCCTCCTCTAAGTTTCCAATCTCTACTGCACCTCGGACTTCCTCGCTTGCACCGCTGGCGATATGTTGGCTTTCCTTCTCCTTAGGGGTTACTACCTTGCCATCCAGAGCAACCCCGTCTAGTTTTCCGTTTTCTTCTCCTCAGGCTTTGGTACCGGCTTCTCAGCTGGGCATTCTGCAGCAAAGTGTCCCAGGACCTGACACCTGTAACACTTCCTAGTGGTCTTGTCCACTCTCGGCTTCGAATTCCTCCCTGTTGATTGCTGGTTTCCAGACATCAAGTCAGTCAACCTTAACAGAAGTTCTTCCATAGAACTGGGAGTTGAGGAAGTAGTCAAAGGTGTGCTTGTAACTCCTGGGGTCACAGGTGGTGTTTTCCTGTCAGCCTTCGGATAGCGCTTCGAATTCGAATTGGAATAAGATTTGCCGCTGTTCTTTTGAGCAACTGCGCCAATCTCCTCCTCCCTTCCAGAATCACCTTCCTCTGTATCAGAGGCTGGTGGGTCTTGCACCACACTGGAAGTTCTCGAAAGTACTCTCGAAGATAGCAGATGCCGTTTCCTGTCATAGTCTTCTATGGCCATGAACAAATCAGTGAGAGAAGTTCCAGCTTTCCAACTATCACATGCAGCGGTCCGTTCATCAGAATCCCTTAATCCCTCAATGAATTACGAGAACAAATCATCTAGGAACTGTGGGTCATCTAACTGCCATCTTGGTCTAGCCCTTTGCAAGAGAGATTGCAATTCTAGACCGAACACACGGTGCGACTCGTTTGGCTTTTGAGTCCGTTTCCGGAACAATCGAAGCGGGTCTTCATTACCCACATTACCTATCAGGTAACTGGCGCATTCCACCAATTGGGTAAACGATCCGGCACCATGCATCGTTCTCCATCTCGAAACAGCTAGCTTGCCTGGGCCATTTCTCAATGCCCGTAAAAGCTCGTCCAACGATTCCTCTTCTGACCATCGATTATACCTCATATCGTCCATGAAGTCTGCGAACCAGTCCTGCCATGGCTGTCTTCCTGTGAACGGAGTCGGAGTGCTTGCAGTGCGTCTAGCAGCGTTGTGGTTGTCCCTGTGCAACAGAAACGACTGCTCGATGCTCCAGTCGACGATATCGGCATTATCAGCTTGTCTGCTAACACAGTCCACTCCCATCTCAGCAATGCAGGGGTTCGTGTCGTAAATCAATTTCATCCCAGGGGACATCGATTCGCGGCGAGATACTCGTCTACCTGCATGTGTAGGAGATCTCCCTGGCCTCCTTGAGGGCCCACTCGAACGTTCATTTGGATCAGATCTCGAAGATCTCTCATTCGAACCCGTACGGCTCGGTCTGGGAGAGTTCGAACGACTGGGAGAGTTCGAATGGTCGTCATCATACGACGTTGGTCGTTGGTCACGCCGTGAAGATCTTCCATCCGGATCCCCCGTATCAATGGTCACTTGTTTTGGTCTCCCTCCGGTTGAGGTAGAGGCACTACCCCCACCAGTTGATGAGTTGTATATGCCACCACTGACATGATCGAACCCTGAACGGCCACCTCGAGTTGCCTCTTCATCTCGTTTCTTCTGTAAATCTTCCACCTCCCTGATCAGACGATCCTTTTCGTCCATCATCGCCTTGGTAGCTTCTCGGATCGTATCATGGAGCTCGTCCGAATCATGTATGGTCTTATCTTGACGTTGTTCTAGAGATTCAGTACGTCGCCGCAAGACATTTTGTTGATGAGCGAACTGGTTTTCCATATGTTCCAGTTCCGCCTTCGTTGTGTCTAAGAGGTTCTGTTTCTCCATTGTTGCCCCGTCTAAATCTTCATTCTTGTTCCGGAGCTGTACCAACCGATGACTCAAAGCTTCAAACTCTTCATTCATCCTGTCCATCTCTGCAATCCTTGCTCCTTCGAAACGATTCTTCTCCTCTTCGAAATGACGACGTGTCACTTCCTGTCGCTGGTGTCATTCAGCATGCAGCATGCTCATGCCTTGTGTTGGCATAGGAGCAATGTGTCTCTTCGAACCGCCAGTTTCAAACAAAGAATCATCTAGGTTTGACCCCAGATCTTTTCGAATAGAATCAGGATTGCCTCTCCTTGGTTCTGGTGTAGAACTCGAACGGTTTGGCCCATAGTGTTTCTCAAGGGCTGCTACCACCTCCGGGTCTGGACTCGAAATAGGATGAAGGGACGCTCCACCCTTTGCCTGTTCAGCCATGTTAACCCAACTGACTGTGCTATTCTGTGTTTCACCCGAACTGGTCACGGCACCAATGTAGGGGTTTCATATGCGTACAACACGAACACAGGTTCCAAATTCGGTTTGAATGCAACAGGTTTTTATTCGATCACAGCCTCAAAAGTACACGAAGGTTTTCCACTCGGTTCACTTGGTCTTTCAACCATTCGAAGACACACAGGATTCTATCGATAGTTCGAAGCATTAGCGATACCGGACAGTTAAGCCCTGTGGCAGCATGGCTGGTGCAGAGTCCATAACGTGGGAGGGGTGTAGGTGCCCCTGTCAAAGCGAAGGTACGAAAGGTGCGGGTCAGAGCTCGTCCTAGGACTAACTGGTGAGGTAGCCAACCTCGGCCTCTTATATACCCTGAGCGCGGACCAAGCAGTGTCGACGTGGCACTCCTCCGTAGCGCCGTCTGGAGTGCCCTGCCTGGCTCCGCTACCGGATAACCGAAAGGACATGGCTTAGGTGTTGCCACCTAGTGTCCATTGGAGGCACTTACCGCTCTGACTCCACGGACCTTATATGTACACGTATTATTCGTGCCCCTACATCAGTATCATATTTAGAGAATAGAGGTCAATTGAATGTCATCAATGGGTGTTTATAGGTCACAAAAGGATCCAATGTCCCCAACCATGGGCTTTTCTAGTGTTTTTTCAATTGATGGAATCCAATATGATCATTTATTGGGCAATAAAATTTATATAGAGCAAAATTCGAGGGAATTAGCGAGATATATTACTTGTAAACATTCTGACTCATTTTTAGAGAAATATATTTCTTGTCCCACACATCAGATGCACTAACTTCAACTTCAGAAACAAACATTACACTGTACAACAAATTTACAAAAATTGAAAAAAAACGGGACCAGACTCAATTATTCTTAATGTATTTTGACCTGGGGAATTCAAAAATAGCACTTAAAAGTGTGTGGTAAGTCTCAGTTTTCAGATTTTCACATGTCTTATTTTGTATAACTGGTTAGAGCTTATATATACACTATTTGATCAAAAAGTAGAAAAATGCTTCTTTTCATTGAAATCTTATTTTTAGCTAGTTACATTGTTTATATATTTACTGATCTGTTACAGAAATAAGTATTCTTTGTGTCTAGAATAACACTTTGAAACATATAAATAGTGCTTAAAAAAGGTCGCTTTGTCTTCCTATTGTATTCCCCATCAGGACCACCTCTGACCATATTCTAGCAATGTAGGCCTACCTGGCTAATGTTTAATGTAAAATTAGGTTATATGGTCAAATATCATCATACAAGGATACCTTTTAGTAGAAAAATGGTTCTGAGAGGATTTGCATGGCCTGTTTTGAGGTTTACAATATTGATGACATTTCCAATATACTAGAACCAATATCCAATATTTTGACTATGTGAATGGCTACCATGGGAACCAAAAACTGGCCTTTGTACCTTTTTCGTCTAACAAAACCCTTATAGATATAGAATTTTAATACTAACGATGTAACACCTATGATCTATCATTGCATTCTGCATAAAGAGTTATCCAAGCAATTTTCTGTCTATTTATTACTCTTTTTGGGATTCTAGCGATGGTGGGGGCTAAAAACAGTAATAATAGCTTCCCTGAAGGTACCTCTTGTCAGAACGGGTCACAATCCAGATTTTGGTAGCTTAAAAAAATGTTGTATCACTTTAGGATAAATTTATATGTTTTATGGTATTTTTTCAATTAATATCAGTAAAATATCACTAATTTAGCTTCATAACAGTGTAGAATCCTGGTTTTTATGGTCTCTTACCACTGAATGTGCTTCAGGATCATGTTATCTCTGCCAGGCAAACAAAATTGACCATTTTTTATGAATGCTGTCCCGGCTGTTTATTGGTCGGACCATATATTCAGTAGTAGACCGACAAATAATCATGGTTGGAATATCTTGAAACTGGGACTTATGGGGCATTTTTTACCATAATTTTTGGATACAGTGACCTCTAATTAGTCTAGTCAGGTGGGTCTGCCCCCGTTTTTTTTTTCTTCGTTGCACAGTGTTATTAAGCCTTTGAGGAAGGTGTAATGCATTAATGCATCATGCCCTTGGCAGTCATATATAGTCATGATGCATGCAGTCTATACGAAAACCTGCCGGACACCTGCTATAGCCGGCTAAATGCCTGCTGGTCCGGCAGAAAGTCTATGTCTGCCAGCCCCAACGGCTGGCTATGATTTTGATCTACATGCCAGATTTTATGGCGTGTAAACCGGACCATTATTAAGGTTTCTAGAGAGTAAACTAGAATGCCTGAATATTTTGTAGACAGTGACTCAAAATTATACAAATTGTAATTGTCAAAATAATTTGAATATACCAATAACCTCTATTCATCGTCATTTCCTATGTAAATTCTAGCTTCATACTACATTTCTAGATAAATCATTTCCTCTGGGTAACCTGCAAACATTTAGCCGGGCCTGCAGAATAACAAATCTGCAGGACCGAATGTCCTGCAAGGTGAAAAACATTTTGTATAGACTGTGCATGAATACAGCCCTGGTGAGTAACTCGCCAGTGCTGCATTTAAGCATCATGACTTACAGGCCTATTTGATATAACACATAATGAGGACATACATCAAATCTCATATTTTATTACATGATACATAAAAATAAATAAGCGTTGAGACTTTGAAAATTGTACAGGTGCTGGCCAACCCCGGATTGTGGAAGGTTGCTCGTCACGATATGAAGATGCAATAAAAACCCTATAACTTGAACTTGAACTTGAACTTGACGAGCCTACAAGGTTGCTCGACTTCCAGAGGGTTGGGAGGATGCATGGATTCAAGCATCATGATTTTTTTGTGATTGCTTATTAAACTTACTTGATAAATTGGCTAACATATTTATTCTTTAATTTATTGTCATAGACTTACTTGACAAATTGGTTAACATGTTGCATTGACTCTTCGTAGTTCTTGCCTCCCACCTCCTGACAATGGACCGCGAGGAAGTCTGGGTCCAGTCTCTGCACCGTCTGCAACAACAACACCAAAACCAGTTAGACAACAACAACAACAAAAACAATCAGATTTATACAACAACAATATGTCAGCATTATACAACAACATCAACAACAACAATGCATCAGCTTTATACAATGCCATGAACAAGTCTGAGATCAGATGAAGTAGGCCTACACTATCCGCAGGAGTCTCAAAAAAGGCGCAGGTCCCATGTTTATCCTCTCTGGAACCTGAAACTTCTCTTTTAAATGCCTCATATAAGCGCAGGGAAATGTATAAAGGCTAGAGAGAGAAAAGAAAGTTGTCTTGCCTGTCCTATTTTGGCCAAGTGTTGCATATTATCATATCAAGAGCTGTTGTGGCTGTATTAGGGAAACATTCCTGCATGTATCGAGATAAACTATGCCAATAAAACAAATAAACTCAAACTCGTATTCTCGGATGAAACTTCCACCATTGAATGTATCAAGTTCCCGCATATTCAAGATGCACCCCATGACGAGGGCTACCTACAGCCTTGCTACTATATTAAGGATGATATAATTAATATGGACCTCTATTTACAAGTACATAATCCTCAGATATGATGCTCATATAAAATGCTTCTCTAATTATCTCCTACCACAATAGACAAGTTACCTCATCCCTGTACTGCATACACCAAGCGTTATTTGGTTATAGGATAATAACCTACTTAATTAATAGCTTTAGAAATGGTTAATTGTTAAATGACTTATACCTTTAATTAACCCTTTAAGGACAGATTGATGCCTTAAAAATGTATGCCCTTGGTCATCATGGTGCATGAATCCAGCCCTGGTAAGTAACTTGCCAGTGCTGCATTCAAACATCATGCCGATCCTACAAGATTGAGACGTGAGGGTGGGCGTGACGTACCAATGCAGCCCGGCGAGTTATGTGGGCTACATTGGTGCATCAGGAAGACAAATAGCATCTTTTAGCGACATCCGTCCTTTAAGGGTTATATCGGCCTCCCTATAATGATGTCTATATCGGTATCCGCTGCTATACACAGCTGGAGTTAACTCTGATAGAGTTTGTAACGACGTCTATTGGTGATTGTCATCCGCCTGGAGAACACTTTATAATTAAAGCTTTCATCTAAATTAACTTCATCGGCTATGTGGGATAAAGACATATATAATGACAAACTTCTCCTCAAGGGGGTATCTTAATGAGGGAGAGGGGAGAAGGAGGGGGGGGGGCTAAATTGGGGGAGGGGAGTGAGGGAGGGGGACAGGGATTTCTTAATATTGGCGAGGGGCGGAGTCCTCGGGGGAGGTAGGGGGGTTGCACGAGAGGGGTTGAGAGAGGGGTAACCCGCAGGAAAGGGAGCAAGGGAGAAATAGAAGGGGGAGGCAGGCATGAAAATGGGAAGCAAGCTTGGAGGCAGGAAGGTAGAAAGCAATGGAGGGAGAAAGGAGGCATGTAAGGAAGAAGTCAGGCAGGTGGAAGGGTAAAGGAAGGGAGGGACTGGGGGTGGGAAGGAGGGATGAAGATAAAAAGGATGAGGCAGACATGGAAAGCAGGCAGGTATAGAAGGGATGAACGAGAAGTGCTAAGGCGGAATAGTGTTGATTAGTAAGACCTCAATTCTACCAGGCTTTTATGTAACACCAACAGCTCTTTCCGCTTAAACAGCTTTTATATCTAACAGGTTATAGCCACAACACAGTGATTCTGTGAAGGACCGAAGGGACACAATCATGGGTAACGTTTCTACACAAAAGGTGTGTTTTACACACTCTCCATAGACAACAACGTTATCTGGCATGCCGTAATCCAGGTAAAGAATTACATTGCGGACGGGCAATCTCCAGATTGGTTTCTCGGTAGGATCTCATTCAATGAAGATTACACATTCTTCCTGACACTAAACTGGGTGTTCACGGGTTGTCTTAGAATTTGTTTTAATATGATGGTAAACTACTATAGTCGGGGAAAGCCAATCAGAAGATTACAAAATGCAGGTACTGTTGCACAAGACGGGTGTCTTAGAATGGGGGCTGAACCTTTTAAGGGCTGCATAGTACCTTAATGTGCTTTCCCCTTTATCACTAGGACTGCATCATGAATTTGGCCGATCCTACAGATTGATACATTCTTGGAATGGTGCATGAATGCAATCATGGAGATTGGACTCGCCAGGGCTGCATTAATGCATCATGAGCATACCCTAATGAATTATGTATCCGTCCATTGGTTAAACCTACCCCTACCTACATACGTTTGCCTCATTATGCTATTCGACCATTGAATTCAAGTTTCAGACTCTTTACCCACAAATAAGCTGACTCGGCATGTTCTGCGTATGTGATGGGCAGGTCCCAGGGTAGGTACATGTATTTGTAACCAACAGTCCATTCCATTAGCCGTCTGGCAGTCAGTCGTCTGGCAACCAAACCTATTAGGTAACGAAAAGTCCTACACTGATATTCTTTATGCTAGAAATGTTTGTCAGTACTGACCAACTCCCCTAGTCAGATTTGGCTTCCTATACGACCAACCTAGGTTAGTTGATACTGTCATGCTGGTCAGTTCTGACCAACTTATCTGAGTCTTCTGCATTTCAATGATCAGACTAAATGAGTCATTTTGGATAAGGCAAAAGTTGTATGTTGTTTTACCTCAGTCATTTTTGAAGCGCACTTGGTCATGCCTGACCAATGTCACTATGACCAACCTTGGATAGCCACTATGGACTAAAGGCTGTGGCATTTAGATTATCTGTGTACTTTGTAAAATTTCACCTCCGTGTACCGGTGCTAAGGGAGTGGTCATTTTTTAAGAAGGGGGGGGGGGGTGGTGGATTTGGGGAGGGGTGAACCAAAAGAATTTGGACCCCTCTTGAGGGGGAGGGGAAGCAAAAATATTTCACCCCTTTTTAGCAAAAGAGCTTGTACGTTACTATGGATCAAAGGGGTCGGCGCCCTCAATTTCAACTTGGCTGGAGGGGGGGACCAAAAAAAATTCGACCTACTCACATTAAAATTCACCGACCCTCCCCTGTTGTTAAGAAATGACCACTCCCTAAGCTTTATTTCGTGGTAAAGCAGGCTTGGTTTGTGACAGCCTGTCCGGTGGAGCTCTGATGCATCTAATGATGCCCTGAACATGCCGCGCACTCATCAACCCTTTTAGGGCCGCATAGTGCTTTAACCCCTTAAGGAGAGATGTTTTAAAAGATGACATTTGTCGTCATGATGCACCAATGCAGTCCCGGCGAGTAAACCGCCGGTGCTGCATTGTTGAATCATGCCGACCCTTTAGGGGTGTCTGAACCCTGTAGGGTCGGCATGATGTATGAATGCAGCCCTAGCAAGTTACTTGCCAGGGCTGCATTCATGAATCAAGACGACCAGGCGCATGATGCATTCATGCATCATGCCCATGACAAGTATATGGTACTTAAACACTATGCGACACCTACACTGTAAGTTTACATCCTTTTTCGCAGCCACTTTTACTTTTTAGCATACTTCTTTTTGTAACACACTTTATTTGTACCACACTCCACATTTACCAAAAACGTGTTGATCTCAAAAGTGTGTTGGGAGAAAGAATGTTACTCTTTAAATGCATGTTCCCGCAACACCCACATTTAGAGTGCATGGGGTGAGTGTACATCAGCGTTGGTTTGTATGAGTCTGTCAGTGGGAGTGGAGTTAGAGTGAAGTTCGAGTGTATGCTGCAGCTTACTGTGGTTACTTACTGTATACATGTAGCCGCCATGTTGAACTTAGCTAAGTGCTTCCTGCTCCGACTGCAGCATAACAGCCCAGTATACCTGCATTCCTAGTAAACTGTAACGGTAGGCCATTTACTGGTTACTACCGGTAGGCATTCCACCCCACCATTTACTGGCTACCAGGCAACCAACCCCACCATTTACTGGCTACCAGGCAACCAGCCCTGAACATATGCTGGTTACTATGCCACAAACATGATCATTTGCTGGTTACTAGGCAACCAACCTGAACATTTACTGGTTACTAGGCAAGCAACCCTGCCATCTACTGGTTGCTAGGTAATCCACCTGAACATTTACCGGTTGCTAGGTAACCAACCTGGACATTTACTGGTTGCTAGGTAACCAACCTTCAGGAACATTTACTGGTTGCTAGGTAACCAACTTGAACATTTGCTGGTTACTAGGTAACCAAGCCACCATTTACCAGTTACTAGGCAACTAAGCAGACCATTTACTGGTATTGAGGCAACCAACCAATCTTCTTGATAAACATGGGGAAACTGGTTTTCAATTCATTAAACAAGTATGTAATGAATAGATCTTACACCTGAAATGTATACATTCATTGCAAACTTATTCTGTCCTATAAACACAGCACCTTTCTGCCACCTCTCCACGTGCTCCCCTCCTGCCGTCTCATGTGTCCACATAAACCATGCAGTGCTCGCCTTAAGGCCTACAGTAAACCATCCCTCTCTGCCTCCCACGGTGCTATATCTATAAACAGTGATAACAGTAGAGCAGGCTGTCTCTACTCCAGCCTCATAGTGATGGAGGTGACATCCATATAACTACTGTGTATAGCAGTGTTGCAATGTGTGGATGAATTTCCCTAGTTTGGGTGTTCCCATGTAGGTGCCTGGACATTCTGTATCTCTCATGTTGTAACACACATATATGCGCTGGATTCCTCTTTGAGATATCTGCAGCTGTTACAAAACAAAATTTACGTTACTGAACGTAATTATGTTATGATTAACTTCTTTTTTTTTAATTCACTTAAGTGTTTAAAAACTTACGTTAATATTCAAAAAAAAATAATTTCAAATTTATGCTGTGGTCTTCAAATCTAGGCTAATTTACACATTTTTTGCACACTTCCAAGAAAAGTGGTGGGAAAAAATGGAGTCCATAACGTTAAAAAAATCCCTAACGTAAATTTCGTTTTGTAACAGCCCCTTGAAAAACAATGTAAAAAAGTTCTTTTGTAACACCCACTTTAATCAGTGCCAGATTACGAAAGTTAGGACTGCCCAGTTAACAATATTACTTGCATCTCCCGAAGTGCTATTCCCATAAACAGAGCATATAGCAGCACAAAATATGAATGTATGGCCTTGTCCCTCCATTATTCTTTACCTCCATTATTCTTTACCTACTACAATAAACTAGCTGCGGCCACAGGGGTGTGGTGCAGAGTGTGAGTGAGGGTGACAGGGTCACACGATGAGGCTTGGATTTCCTTTTATCATATCATGGCCATCTCATACACAGTGTCAGCCTAATGGCTTTTGTTAGTCTGGGAGAGTTTAAGCAAACCATTCCCTATCGAACTCTCCTGCTTGGGAGATAGAAAACATGTCTTTCTACCCTGTTGAGGACTGGGGATGGGATACGCCGAGGCCAGAACCAATATGACCGCACATACAAAACATCCAGATGTATCCTATGGGAATGCTCATTTTTTTTACAACAGGAGGGGGGGGGGGTAAATATTTCAACCCGCATGTTACTATGCTTCAAGGAGTGAGTACGTGCCCCGATTTTCGACCTGCCAAAGGGGGGAAGCAAAAATTGTTCACCGGGAGGTGGTGAAAATTTCGCACTCCCATCTAAATCTGACCTCCACCCCTGTTGTAAACAAACAAGCGACCGAGAGGCCAAAGCCCTATGTGGTCCTTACAGGGTTAGCTGTCCTTGTTAGGCCCACCCTCCATGCAGTAATATAAAGAGTTGTGGGGTCACTGACCATCTCTAGCTCTCAGTTCTGCCAGGATGTACAGCTTATGCTACCTTGATATGCACATATTCACCTCCCAAGCCAGAGGGATGCTTCTGCTTTTGGTAGCGAAGTATGCACCTGATGGCACCTGATGGCACCTGATGGCACCTGATGGCACCTGATGGCACCTGATGGCACCTGATGCTATCTGATGATAGCTTTCGTCATCCACTGTCCTTTATTTGGGCTCTTTTCAATCTATGCATCTTGTGTATTTTCTGTTATGGTCTCTGCATAGAAGTACTAATTCCTGAGTGTATAACGTATTTATTCACTTGGTGATTTTGTAAGATACGATAGATTCAAATAAGGATTGATTTCCTCTCATTAATCATTGTTTGCATAAAGCATAGAAACAGTCAGAATATCCATGTCACACAATCAACATTCTATAATCATAGAAGGGCAGTGCGTCTCCACATAATGAAAAATGACCGGCGTCTATATAGACGTTGGGGCTTTCGCTAAAGGTTAGTACATCCATAACTTTGCTCTTCCTCCATATATATGAATGACATGCTCACCATAGAAACTGGTGAAAGGTGGCTGGCGGTCGAAAGAAAGTGGGCGCAATGGTAAGCGGTAGTACAGCAGACAGCCTCATAAAAGATGCTCCTCTTTTTGCTGTTTTTCCTTTTTTCCTAGTTCTGTGAATATCTATGGCTTAACCGGAAATGATTGCTTTTGTGTGCGTGCACACTTCTCCCAGTGACAGAGGTCAATTCTCACTCTCCCAGCTGATCCTCCGAGTGGCATCCATCCTGATATGGTAGGAATTGCAATATCATAGATATGCTATGAGAGTGAGAGCAGGGATATCAAGGGTGAAGCTTCTTGGTTGGTATCAAGAATCAGACGTGTGAAGCTGCTATCCCGGCCATTTTATCCCGCCTTTATCCAGGGAATACATTGACGAAAAGGAATATTTAGGTTTATAAAACATCGCTGTACCAAATGAGAACAGAGCCTGAATGGGTCCAGTCTCTGCGAAACCTTTTCATCCCACAGGACATTCGGTCCTGCAAATTTTCGATGTCGCAGGACTGGTTACATTTTGGAGGACTGGATAGCCACAACATGCGACTGGCCATGGACATTCGGTCCTGCTACACTTGTCAATCTGGAGGACGGTGGCAATTTAGGAGGACATTGCCACTGTCCTGCATGTTTTCCCAAAGACTAAATACATTGACGAAAAAGAAATCAAGGTTTATAAACATACGGTACCAAAGGAGAACAGAGCCTGAATGGGCCTCCCACCAAATCATAATAGATGACAGCCAAATGTCTCAATATTGTTATTTGAAATTTTGCCTACAAATTAACATCGCCAAGAAAATTGATTCACACTGGGACCTTAATAATACCGGTAGTCATATCTGAATGTATTGCTAATCTTTAAAGATGTGAAACATTTGATTGGTTATCCCCTGTCCCCTGCTAGTTAGTAGTCAGGATCACATTCGAGGTGCAATCAACCATAGCTATTTGGACCAATAATTGGCAATAACTCTTGTGGTGTTAGTACAATAGTTGTATCAAAACGGGCTATTATCTCACAAGAACATGAAGCATTTCCCCTTGAAATTAATTTCTAGTTTGTATGATAAATGTAATATCAATATCATGTTAGATTATTTATTATCAATTAGTGAAGTCGGTCAGCCGACAATGCTTTATCGGCATGACAACGCTGAGTCTTAACCCTTTAAGGAAGGCATGTTACTAAAAGGCGGCATTTGTTGTCACAACGCACCAGCGCATCCCTGGTGAGTAACCCGCCAGCACTGCATTGGTGCATCATACCAACCCTTCGATAGTCTATTGACTCCGTAAAGGGTCTGTATGATGCTTGAATGCAGCCCTGGCGAGGTATAAGCCAGGCCTGCATTTAAGCATCAGGACGATCAAAGGCATGATGCATTATGCCGTCCTTAAACGGTTAACCCTTTAAGGACGGATGTTGCTAAAAGATGACATTTGTCGTCATGATGCACCAATGCAGCTCTGGCGAGTAACTCGCCGGTGCAGCCCTGGTAAGTTACTTACTTGCCAGGGCTGCATTCATGCATCATGCCGACCAAGGGCATGGTGCATTAAGGCATCATGCCGTCCTTAAAGAGTTAACCTGCTGATTTATGGCATGTAACTCCCCACCCAATACAATAATAGCTTCATAAATTACATTTACCATTAATTCGTTTTTGGTTCAAATATGATCTGATCAGTGTGGTATCAATAACATGGTTATTCATTCAGTTTCCTCACTTCCGGCCAAGGCAATTTGCCAGCAGCAGCATTAGCGTAAGGTTCCACTACACTAAATTAGCGATAGGTGGCGGCAGGGGTGTCCTTGCAGTCCCGCACAGTATGGAGCTGTGCAAACTTCATTGGTCTAGATTTGCCAGTCGGCATGTGAGGCCAAAAAAAAATAAAAGGTGTGTTTCAGGCAACCCGACCCTAGTTTCTAAAAAGGGCCGACCCTAGCATTTTTTTTCCGAGTTTTGGAGATTTTTTTTTTGATTTTTTTGCAAAATATTCATATTTTTTCGGAAATTTTAGCATTCTTTTGGTCAAGAAGAACAGATCACATGCATAATTAACTGTCCAGCCTCAGGAAATTGCTTATTAACAAGAATGTTCAATAATTTCATGATATTCCTAGTTATAGTAAGAATCGGTGAGATATCTTGATGACCCGCGAGTCGATATGGCAGTCCGCGACTCATTCAAGGTACCTCAAACATTAAAAAAAAAAAAAAAAAAGGCATCCCATTAATACTTAGAGTGTATACTACTTGATTCGAGTGGTATTTAAGTTGGAATGTGATGTTAGATTGGGCCAATTTAAAAAAAGGTTTGTTTCAGGTAACATTGGAAGAAACTCTAGGGTCGGTAGGTCGGATTTTCTTTTTTACCTCCCCTCTAAAATTGACCCAAAAAAGTGTAAAAATGGGGAGATTTTTCCCCAAGATTTTGTACACCTAAAATTGACCCCCAAAAAAGTATAAAAATATAAAGATTTCTTTAAAATTGCATAAAAAACCGTAGGGTCGGCCCTGTTTAGATAGGGTCGGTGGGTTGACCTGAAACAAACCTTTTTTTTGGCCTTGGTCTGTTAGGGAAAAAATAAACTATGGAAATATCCCAAATCTGTCACTGCAGAACCAGGGAAATTGGGTATAGCCACATTAAAAGGCCAGTACAAAAAGATTAAGTCACTATGTACCATACATCATGGGCTTAAGTATTTGGGAAATGACTATCTACAAGAATTTAGCAGTTGCTAAGCCTTATGGAAAGCATGGATATCTTATTTTTGCAAATATTCTATATTGCTATATAGGCCTGTAGTGCGAAAACATTCAGTGTAGTGGAACCTTGGCATTGTGGGTGATTTAACCTCAGATTTATGAGACATATTTTCCCATCTAGAACAGTGATACCTACTGAGGTGGAAAGGTTCAGTAGAGCAGGCAGGGGGGGGGGATACACAGACATCAATCTGACAGCAACTGGGTTAATGACTCCATGGTGTCGGGAATTTTGTGGATAACCAATATCTTGGTACAATACCGGTACCTTGATTGATTGATTGATTGATATTAACAATTTATTGGCTGAAAAGTCTACGTAAGATACATTGAATTATTCATTTGATAGCCCCTGCAGAGAAGGATCGGATAGAATAAACTTCATGTAGGTTAGAATTAGTCAACAAAGTTCATAGCAGTTTAGGACTAGAAATTACTGGATGCACAATCAATGTAACTGATATGGTCTATGAAATGATAGTTGTGTTCTGGTCTATAGACTCGGCTTAGTAAAATCAAGGCTGACCTAACCATTTTATGACAATTTTGGGAATTTCACCATTTTCAATGTAATGTCTTTGCCAGATTCCTAATTAAAAGAAATTGATGAAAAATAAAGTGTGTTCGAGCATACCTAGCTTTTGAATTCTTTTTTTTTTTTAGCATGTAACCGGAAAAGCACTTTCTTCTTTATTTTGCCTAGATGTGTTATCATCATCTATAACCTCACAGATACATGAGGATTCCAATTGGCTTGGCATAGACATATTTCTGACCTTTTATTTCTTTGTCTGGATATCAGATCACTCTTAGTTTAATCAAACATCATGTAGCTGCTCTAGGAGGCCTAGTAATCAGCAAATGGTAAGGTTGGTTGCCTAGTAACCAGTAAATGGTAAGGTTGGTTGCCTAGTAACCAGTAAATGGTAAGGTTGGTTGCCCAGTAACCAGTAAATGGTAAGGTTGGTTGCCTAGTAACCAGTAAATGGTAAGGTTGGTTGCCTAGTTACCAGTAAATGGTGGAGGTGGTTGCCTGATAACATTTAAATTCAATCAGGCTAATGTATAGCACATTCACCTGAAGCGTAAACAATTTTAGCCCTTGCATTTTACTGATAAGACGATGCTGTGAGAAGCCCCATTAGAGTATTGGGGTAGATTTAGCTAGAGTCGGACACATACCTTGAGACGGACACTTGATTTAATGGTTATTTAAGCATGCTATGACCGCTATTTGTGCATAATAGTAAAGTTTAAGTATAATTCTTTCCCAAAAAAACATATGGGTCGGATCGAAAAAAGATGCTGATCTGGGTTTTGGGGGGTTTTCTGCTTTGCAACAGCCACAGAATAAAAATACATACACCAGTATGGTCTTTGTTGGTTTTTCCTAAGAGGGCAGACTCTTGGCTTTCGGGAAAAATTAAAATTTTGCATTTACGATGATTTTTGGCCGATTTATGAGCCTCCAAAGTTGAAAAATGGCTAAAATCCATGATTTTTAGCTAATTATCCATGTTTTACAAGGCCCTCATGTCAACTGAGACATCAAAAACTATCATTAAACAGCATTTCCTAGTAGCTATATATGTTATGTGAACAAATCAGTTTGTTACACTTTCATATCCCGCGCAAATTTTTCAACAGTGACGTTCAAGTGTAGCAACTACATGTTTTGGAGGCGTCTGTGACATTAATAAAAGGGCCTATATCTTTAATAATAGTATTCACTAAATATCCTTACTACCAGCAATCTAGAGCCTCCCTATGGGTGTGCTCATGAAAAAATTTTTTTTTAGCCACGCCCACTTTTTCTCTCCCTTACTGGCGATATAGTGTATTGGAACTCGAGTTATTGTCACAGACGCCTCCAAGCATTATAGCCTTTCCAGCGTTTAATTATGATTTTATATATATCTCTTGTACCCTGTGTACTCTATTGGGTTGTATTTGAGATATCCGAGGCGTCTGTGACGTTAACCGGGTAAATGTATGGGTTTAGCCAGACAGCTAGTATGGCCCTGCTAGTGCTAGTAGGGTCTTTATTACTGTTTTAAATGATTGCAAACAGGTTTGCCTTGTAGACTAGAGCCCAGGAGGTTCCATTATAATGTAAATATTTTGATTGTGTGGTGCTGCGCATCAGGGCACACGGTAAAAAAGTGACTTTATTTTTTTTAAAGACATAGTGCATGGTCAAAATGTGGTATATCTAATGCTATCTTGGCATAAGACAGTGCAGTAACATGTTTTGTATGAGTATGTAAGGTTTCAAGAGGTTCTGAACACTTCTGATGGCTGTGTGACCGTTCTACTAAAGCACTATTATAGTAGAGATATCCGAGGCGTCTGTGACGTTAACCGGGTAAATGTATGGGTTTAGCCAGACAGCTAGTATGGCCCTGCTAGTACTAGTAGGGTCTTTATTACTGTTTTAAATGATTGCAAACAGGTTTGCCTTGTAGACTAGAGCCCAGGAGGTTCCATTGTACTGTAAATATTTTGATGTTGAGGTGCTGCGCGTGCCGACACACGGTAAAAAAGTGACTTTATTTTTACTAGAGACATAGTGCATGGTCAAAATGTGGTATATCTAATGCTATCTTGGCATAAGACAGTGCAGTAACATGTTTTGTATGAGTGTGTAAGATTTCAAGAGGTTCTGAACACTTCTGATGGCTGTGTGACCATTCTAGTAAAGCGCTATTATAGTAGAGATATCCGAGGCGTCTGTGACGTTAACCGGGTAAATGTATGGGTTTAGCCAGACAGCTAGTATGGCCCTGCTAGTGCTAGTAGGGTCTTTATTACTGTTTTAAATGATTGCAAACAGGTTTGCCTTGTAGACTAGAGCCCAGGAGGTTCCATTATAATGTAAATATTTTGATTGTGTGGTGCTGCGCATCAGGGCACACGGTAAAAAAGTGACTTTATTTTTTTTAAAGACATAGTGCATGGTCAAAATGTGGTATATCTAATGCTATCTTGGCATAAGACAGTGCAGTAACATGTTTTGTATGAGTATGTAAGGTTTCAAGAGGTTCTGAACACTTCTGATGGCTGTGTGACCGTTCTACTAAAGCACTATTATAGTAGAGATATCCGAGGCGTCTGTGACGTTAACCGGGTAAATGTATGGGTTTAGCCAGACAGCTAGTATGGCCCTGCTAGTACTAGTAGGGTCTTTATTACTGTTTTAAATGATTGCAAACAGGTTTGCCTTGTAGACTAGAGCCCAGGAGGTTCCATTGTACTGTAAATATTTTGATGTTGAGGTGCTGCGCGTGCCGACACACGGTAAAAAAGTGACTTTATTTTTACTAGAGACATAGTGCATGGTCAAAATGTGGTATATCTAATGCTATCTTGGCATAAGACAGTGCAGTAACATGTTTTGTATGAGTGTGTAAGATTTCAAGAGGTTCTGAACACTTCTGATGGCTGTGTGACCATTCTAGTAAAGCGCTATTATAGTAGAGATATCCGAGGCGTCTGTGACGTTAACCGGGTAAATGTATGGGTTTAGCCAGACAGCTAGTATGGCCCTGCTAGTGCTAGTAGGGTCTTTATTACTGTTTTAAATGATTGCAAACAGGTTTGCCTTGTAGACTAGAGCCCAGGAGGTTCCATTATAATGTAAATATTTTGATTGTGTGGTGCTGCGCATCAGGGCACACGGTAAAAAAGTGACTTTATTTTTTTTAAAGACATAGTGCATGGTCAAAATGTGGTATATCTAATGCTATCTTGGCATAAGACAGTGCAGTAACATGTTTTGTATGAGTATGTAAGGTTTCAAGAGGTTCTGAACACTTCTGATGGCTGTGTGACCGTTCTACTAAAGCACTATTATAGTAGAGATATCCGAGGCGTCTGTGACGTTAACCGGGTAAATGTATGGGTTTAGCCAGACAGCTAGTATGGCCCTGCTAGTACTAGTAGGGTCTTTATTACTGTTTTAAATAATTGCAAACAGGTTTGCCTTGTAGACTAGAGCCCAGGAGGTTCCATTGTACTGTAAATATTTTGATGGTGAGGTGCTGCGCGTGCCGACACACGGTAAAAAAGTGACATTTTTGGGTTTAAAGACTGAGCACATACTCAAAAAATTGTAAAAATGTTTTAATTAAGGTTCTAAACCATGCACCAACCTGTCCTGTACATGTGTGTAAGGTATTAAGATGCTCTAAACACTTTTAATGATTCTGTGACCATTCTAGTATATTACTGTGAAACTCGAGGCGTCTGTGACGTTAACTGGGTATTTGGTACCATGTTGCACACACTAGTGTGACCAACCGGTCGGAAACTCACACCTAAAACCTTTTGCTTTGTCAACCAGATGTACTAAAGACATTAGACAGTAATTTTGATGGTAATCAAAGCAAGATTAAGGAAACTAGGCTAAAGTTAGTAAAGTGTAATAGAATGCTTTGGATTTCTCTATTTTCTACAGAATTAAAAGTACCACAATTTTTTTAATTTATGACTTACAGCTTTGAAACTTCCCAGGATTAATAGTACCTAGTCAACCAACTAGGAGCCAAAATTTGGAATACCTAGGTCACTTTAAAAGAGTTTCCTGCAGTGCACTATTCATTAACGTCACAGACGCCTCGGGATTAGGGTAGCATGTGGTCTACGGTGAATAAAAACTGCATTCTTGGGCGAAACAGAGTTCCCCAGCGGTTTCAGGGAGCCAAGATGCTACCCTTTCAGAAAATAAAATTGTTAAGTGAAATTGTGAATTTTGTGTTTTGTCCTTATGTACCCCCAGATCAGCATTTTTTTTCGATCCGACCCTTATACTAGCAGTGGTAGGGTACATAGATAACCCCAAATTTCACTGTCCGTCTCAGGGTATGTGTCCGACTCAGGGTGAATCTACCCTACAATCTCCACTTAAGCCCGTCGTAAGCAGAACATGTTTGATTTCAAATACAAGTTATTTTGAAGGCAGATGCCTTGCGAAGTCCATGTAATAGGCCCTCTAGAACCACCTCATTGTATTCCCATGGCTCTTACAATTTAACTTTCCTGTTCCCGACAGGGCTGTCCATATGTCACACTATACGCAATACGTCTTCCCAGTCAGCCTCAGTGACAACAATTAACTCTTTAAGGAATGCATCATGCCCTTAGTCGTTATGATGCATAAATGCAGCCCTTGCAAGTAACTCGCCAGGGCTGTATTCCTGCATCCTGCTGACCCTATGAGGTTAAGACACTCCCGAAGGGTTGGTATGATGCACCAATGCAGCACTGGTGAATTACTCGCTGGGGCTGCACTGGTGCATCATGACGACAAATGTCATATTTTAGCGACATGCTGTCCTTAAAGGGTTAATCAGGCTTAATGACAGAATATTCATTTGACATGTCATTGTATTCTTGATGCTGTTGCACTTCACTTTCCAGTTCCCTACATGGCTGTCCATATGTCATCCTACACTGATAATAAAACCTATAGTCAGTACTGACTATACCACCATATTTTGACCCCCGTAGTCAGGGGACTATACAACTTAGTCACATATTAGTCATAAAGATAGTCAGTAGTGACTATATGTGGATCACACAAATTGATGATGTCACAGGAATGTGTGCACAGGAAACAGTTAGGATTCAAATTTGAATGGTCCATGGACTTCAGGTAGGCACATCCTTTCCTAAACCACTGTTCTATGGATATTCCTGCTTGTTATATGTTATGTTACAGTTGACTATGACAACTTAAGATGTTATAGGGTGCATTAGTTCTCATGTTTGATAGAGTTATCATGGTAATTTGTTCCAATTTTGATAACATGGAAATACATGAACAGTGTATGTCTAGACTGACAGAGCATGATAGGCCTACACAGGAGCCTGTCACCTGCTCTGCCTTATCATAGCCTGTCCCCTGGCCTGTCTTATCCTAGCTTGTCCCCTGCCTGCCTTATCCTAGCTTGTCCCCTGGCCTGCCTTATCCTAGCCTGTCCCCTAGCTTGTCTTATCCTAGCCTGTCCCCTGGCCTGGCTTATCCTAGCCTTTCACCTGCCCTGCCTTATCCTAGCCTGTCCCCTTCCCTGCCTCATCCTAGCCTGTCCCTGCCCTATCCTAGCATGTGCCCTGCCCTGCCTTATCCTAGGCTGTCCCTGCCCTGCTTTATCCTGGCCTGTCACCTGCCCTGCCTTATCCTAGCTTGTCCTCTGGCCTGCCTTATCCTAGCATGTTACCTGCTCTGCCTTATCCTAGCCTGTCCCCTGGCCTGCCTTTTCCTAGTCTGTCCCCTGCCCTGCCTTATCCTAGCCTGTCACCTGCCCTGCCTTATTCTAGCCTGTCCCCTGCCCTGCCTCATCCTAGAATGTCCCTGCCCTGCCCTGCCCTGCCCTATCATATTAGCCTGTCCCCTGCCCTGCCTCATCCTAGCTTGTTCCCTGCCCTGCCTCATCCTAGCTTGTCCCTGCCCTGTTTATCCTAGCCTGTCCCCTGCCCTGCCTCATCCTAGCCTGTCCCCTGGCCTGCCTTATCCTAGCCTGTCCCCTGCCCTGCCTCATCCTAGCTTGTTCCCTGCCCTGCCTCATCCTAGCTTGTCCCTGCCCTGTTTATCCTAGCCTGTCCCCTGCCCTGCCTCATCCTAGCCTGTCCCCTGGCCTGCCTTATCCTAGCCTGTCCCCTGCCCTGCCTCATCCTAGCCTGTCTCCTGGCCTGTTTTAACCTAGCTTGTCCCCTGGCCTGCCTTATCCTAGCCTGTCCCCTGGCCTGCCTTATCCTAGCCTGTCCCCTGGCCTGCCTTATCCTAGCCTGTCCCCTGCCCTGCCGCATCCTAGCCTGTCCCCTGGTCTGTTTTAACCTAGCTTGTCCCCTGGCCTGCCTTATCCTAGCCTGTCCCCTGGCCTGCCTTATCCTAGCTTGTCCCCAGGCCTGCCTTATTCTGGCCTGTCCCCTGCCTTGCCTAATCTTAGCTTGTCTCCTGGCCTGCCTTATCCTCGCATGTTCATTGCCATGCCTCATCCTAGCCTGTCTCCTGCCCTACCTCATTCTAGCTTGTCCCTGCCCTGCTTTATCCTAGCCTGTCCCCTGGCCTGCCTTATCCTAGCCTGTCCCCTGCCCTGCCTCATCCTAGCCTGTCCCCTGCCCTGCCTTATCTTAGCTTGTCCCCTGCCCTGCCTCATCCTTGCCTGTCCCCTGCCCTGCCTCATCCTTGCCTGTCCCCTGCCCTGCCTCATCCTAGCCTGTCCCCTGCCCTGCCTTATCTTAGCCTGTCCCCTGCCCTGCCTCATCCTAGTCTGTCCCTGCCCTGCTTTATCCTAGCCTGTCCCCTGCTATGCCTTATCCTAGCCTGTCACCTGCCATGCCTCATCCTCACCTGTCCCCTGCACTGCCTTATCCTAGCCTGTCTCTGCCCTGCTTTTTCCAAGCCTGTCCCCTGCCCTGCCTTATCCTAGCTTGTCCCCTGGCCTGCCTTATCCTGGCCTGTCCCCTGCCCTGCTTTATCCTAGCCATGTTTACCCTGCTGAACCTTGACCTGCCTTCAGTACTCCCGTATTTCTCATGATTGACTATATCTATTAGTCATAGTGACTACTTTAGACCATGAAACCATTAAATTCATAGTCACTTGACTATATAGCCCAAATCAGCCAATTTAATGGCTGACTATAGGTTGACTATATGACTAACTTACTATAGACATAGGTGACTAACTTGGTATAGTCGTTTTTGCTACATTCATGTGACTATAGAAATGTAGTCCGTAGTGACTAACATTTCCAGGTCCATTATTATCAGTGTATGCACAATACAGGCCCCCAGTCGCCTTCAGTTACACTGATTTAATCAGGCTAATATACACAATATTCATCTGACTGTGCAGTGCCCTTTAGAGGGGGATTGCAATCTGGAATAGATTAAATCCTGAACTTACAGTAATAGAAGACCTTTATTAATTTAACCCTTAATGGACAACATGTCACTAAAGGATGACATTTGCAGCAATGCAGAGTTTCAGGACATGTATACTTGACAGAACGCAACTTCTAAAATGGATGGGCTTTTCTTTTAACGCATGTTCTATACTCATGTTGCATACTCACACCCTCCTGGAGAGCAACGTTGCACTGAGCTATGTTGGTAAGAATGCAGGTGGCACCTAGCTCACGCAAGTGCACTGACAAAGGTTTTGAGTGAGATTTAATCAAATCTTAATACATCTTAATCTTAGAGTCTTAATAATACAAATACAAATCTAACACATTGTTTTTATAATATAAAAAGTGCGATGAATCATGGGAAAGACAAGGAGAAAAAACAAAGCAATTGATGGCACAGAAATTGACCTCTATTTCCCTTGTCACTTTTGGAGAACCAGTTTGAATTGCAGGGGAAATTAAAGTTGTTTAAAATCACCTGGTCTGGACAGTATTGAATTATTGTAAAAATTTAATTGAAGCAATTTGAAATTGAAATTTGATTTCTCCCCCAAATAAAGCTCATGTGTTTAAGGTCAGCGCTGACCATTTGGGAACAGTACAATTTTTTAATGCACACTTCATGATTCCCATTCCCATTATAGAAATGTTATATTGTGGTGTCTCTTGTAGCACTTTGCAAAATTTGCTCAAAATATATCATATACAATATATTTTGAGCAATATAAATATACAATTTGATAATCAATCAAAACTGTTCTAGTGATAATAGAATTCTTTTGACAACAGAAGTCATTTTAGGGAGGGATTAAGATAGGCATGTTTTACTCAGTAGGTTGGGTTACACCACTAGTAGTACTACTAGTCTGCCAGTTCCACTATAGTATAGTAACAGTTGGTTTTCCTTCTCCGCATTTAATCGTTGTATTCTTACTTTCTATGTGAATCTGCAACATTGGAATTCCTTATGAACAGTCACCATATACTTTTCACCCCCTAGAAGTATTTATATCTTCCTCAATATCTCCTTTTTTGCTTCCCTTCTTTGCTGCTCTTGCCTATCCCCTTTCTTGCCCCCCCCCCCTCCTCACTCTGGTACTGAGGTAGTCCCCCCCCTCCCTCAATCTCCCTTCCCAGCCCAATCCCTCTCCTTTTTTGTTGTTGTACATTTTGTTCTATTTCTGATTGGTCGGTGAGCGTTGATCCCGTTATTTCCCCGGTTAATTTCCTGAAGATTACAATCTGGATTTAATTGTGATTTTGTCGAACACATTGTGAGACTTAAAATGGCCGATAGAAAAAAAGTAGTCCCGTTCAATAAGGGCTTGAAATCTTTCCACCACTTAAATAAAACGCTTGCCCAACAGAATTTCTACCAAACATGTTTAAACCCTTTAATGGACAAATAGTGGTTTAATGTGCTATGCTCCTTGGCTTTATGATGCATGAATGCAGCCACTATGACAAAGGCCCTTCAAGAGTGTGTCAACCTACCGTAAAACCTCGCGTATAAGCCGTGGTAATACGCGAGTCAGATCGGCGGTACGGCTTATAGGATCAGCTAAGGGTCAGTGTGCACCTTATATGCAAGTTTTCGCCTCAAGGATCTGCCTAAAGTCGAGGTGCGGCTTATTATGGGAGTTAGACTTATATATATATATATGCGAAGTTTTACGGTGGTAGCGATGTCACGATCCTTGAATGCTGCACTGGCGAGTCACTGGACAAGTCTGCGTTCATGCTTATATTGACAAAGGCCATAAAGCCTTAAGGCACTATGCAGCCCTGAGAGAATAAAATAGAAATGTACCCTTAGTATAAGGATTTCATTTATTGCCACTTTAAATGTTAGAATTGAGCTGAGAAGACAGACCCTTTTGAAGTCGAAACTTCCCACCCATGGACCTGCCAGGTCATTCCATTGACCATAGCCTCCATATCTCCCACTTACTGTACCGCTCCCTTCACCTTTCTATTCAGACCCACCATGTGGAAGTGTTTTGGGACATAACTTGGTTGAGAGTAGTCAGAAGAGGACCACAGAGGTCCACGACAGGCCCATCAACCTGCAGTCTGAGGAAAGCTCAAGGAAAATCCTATTTGATAGAAATCGATAAAATGCGACCTCAATTCCCTCACTTCTATTACCTATTCTGACCTCAATTTCTGTAAGGATTTTTGGTAGCACGAACATGGCAATTGTCTCTTGTATAGTACCTAGACGCAGTCTTCGCGAAAAGAATGTCATCCCACAGGACATTCCGTCCTTCAAATTTTCAATGTTGAGGGACTGGCTATACATTTTTGAAGGACCGGATAGCCACATATCTGACAATTTATGCATTTTAAGTATAAATTAGTTTTGTCCATTGAAAATACATTTTATTTGTAGTCAGCTATGGCTTAATCAGTGACTGGACATTCGGTCCTGCTACACTTAACCCTCTAAGGACGGCATAATCCATTAATGCATCATGCTCTTGGTCACCATGATGCATATATACAGCTCTTGTGCCTAACTCGCCAGTGCTACATTCAAGCACCATGCCGACCCTATGGGGTTGAGACACTCTTGAAGGGTCTACATGATGCACCAATGCAGCCCTGGCGAGTTACTCACTAGGGTTGCATTGGTGCATCCTGACAACAAATGCTATCTTTTAGCAATATGCTGTCCTTAAGGGATTGAAGGGAAACGGCTTTGGCAGGTGGTATGGTGAAACCTTTTGAATAAAATGGTGTATAAAATATTATAGGTCCCGCGATAGACTTGTCTTGGGTTGAGCTGTTTACAGCAATTTGGCTAAAGGCAATAGCGTACAGCCGTGAAACAACTATCTAGGGTAGATCCACCATGAGTCATACACATAGCCTGAGACAGACAGTGAATTTTGAGGTCATTCATGTATACAGAGAAAAGAAACAGCGTCAAAAGGGAGTCCAGGTTGCCTCCAGAATGACTCCCCTGTCTAGGGGAGTCCGGTCGCCTAAGAGAGCCTAGGTGACTCTCTGGCTGACCTAAGTGATTCAACCTGGGGTGTCATATGACCCAGAGAGCTATATGACTCCCCCAGGTGACTCCCTTAGGTCAACCAGAGAGTCACCTAGGCTCCCTTAGGCGACCTGGACTCCCCTGAAAAGGGCAGTCATTCTAGAGGCAACCTGGACTCCTTTTTGACGCTGTTTCCTCTCTCTGTGTACAATGAGCACTTTCAGTGTTTGTTTTTGGAAGGAATGACATTAAAGAGGCCGTGACACCTTCCCCTGTACTCACAAATAGCGATTAGTCAATAAATCTCTGACCAGCAGTGCATACTTTAAATTGCCGACAGCTATACACAATAGGAGGTACAGCAAAACAAAGCCAGCCACTTGAGGGGGTCAGGCTGTACAGGTGCGAAAATGGCAGCTTGGGGAAGAAGGCGGATGTGACGTAAACGGCGGGAGGGGTGCTGAGCATTGTGGGCGTGAGTGAAAGCTGTCAGTGCACTATTATGGGGGTGCAGAGGAGTATCCCCCCTTCGTTAGCTCGGGAAAGTCACCGAAATTAGGGCTCCAGGTATCAAAGTCATGTTTTTAGATCATTTATATCATAGCCAAAGTTATCCAAAAGTCGCCAGTTAGCTGATACATGACTGATATTATTGTGCTAAGTTGAATGTCATCTGCAGCAACATGGTATACGAGTCCTACCTCTAAGTATTAATTTATTTACGATTGTGGTCATGATATAACCAAAGATCTCCATGATGATATAGGCCTGTAGGTTATTTGATATAACACTTAAAAGGATCAAAGTTTTAAAGCTGACAAAACATTTTTATGGCCTAGAATAACTTGATTAATACAGAAAAATAGAAGTAGTTTGTCAATAGAATACACATCCAATACACATCACATTGTCAATGTGTGCTTTCTATGACCATTTGGACAGTGGGCCTAACGATAATTACTGGTAGTGCTGGTAGGTTTGTTACTTGTCTTGGGTATGTAATTTGGACCTCAATATCTGGTATAGCTAGTGTGTGTGCGCCATGTTCCTGGTAATCTGGATTTCCCAAATACTTTCTGATTGTGATATTGATTTTATAGCCTGCCACTTGACTTAATTCAAGCTGATAGTAGATGATATAACTGGGGGGGGGGGGGTACATATGCCCACTCCACGAACTTTCAAGTTGGAAGAGGGGTGGGGCAAGACATTGAATAGATTTGAATGCCTCCCTCAAACCAACTTAGCCTATGTGACACTTCATGATGATAGTTTTCAATACGCAATTTAATGGTGGGCTCTTAAAACCCATTAGAATGCAGTATCTTACTAGAACTAGAATTTAAAACTTTCAAAAGCACAGTTATAATTGCCACGTGTGTGTTCAGGGGCGGATCCAGGAATTATGAAAAGGGGGGGGGCGTGAAATAGGCAATGTACTGAAAAAATTTACATTAAAATATACAGGAAAATAGGGGGGGCGTACGCCGGGTCCGCCCCCCTCTGAATCCGCGCCTGGTGTTACATTAATCATTTGACATGAGATTGGATAGCAGAGTATAACATGTAATGTTACGGTCTGGGTGGAGGCTAATAGGCCACGTCATGGGCCGTCAACGGGCACTATCTTCTTCTATACCTCAAAATAGTGTCCTCCCAGTAGTAATTAATCACCTTTAAGGTGGGTCGATCCCATTGAATCAAAGTCATCAGAATTTCCTAATTTTTTTTCTGTGAGTACCCTAAATCATTTGAAAACAGAAAAGAAAAAGAAAAGTAGGGGTTGCCGAGCTCCTTTTTAAGATATGGACTTTTGAAAAATAAAAGTATTTTAATTTTACATTAAAAAAACACGAAAATTATGTAAAGGTTTCAATGAATTTTTTTCCATCAAACAATAACCCCAGATTTCTGAAACATCACACAATGAACACAAGGATATATATACCTTTATTTTAAAAATATTTTTGGAGATTTATCAACTGGTATTCTGGGAAAAAATGTCATCTTTTGGTCAAAAGTTGGAATAAATTTTCATCATTTCCTTACATAATCAAAGAAAAATTGTAGTAAAAGTCATCAGATTTTTCTTAAACTTTCCCAAAAGATTGCTTGGATTATTTGCTGATGAATAAGAGTAATTTTGATATGGGGTGCCGTGCATAATTTGAGGGTTTTGGCCCTTTGAAGTAAAAAAGTAATGCAAAAACAGACTAAATCGAACCTTTGAAGCATTGCATTATGGGTAATATCCCAACAATCTGCCTATAAAATGATTTCTTTATGTAGCTTTGGATGTATCTAAGCAAGTTATTCACTTTTATGCCCTTTCAAATACTATTAATTACTTCATAAATAAAGGCTCCTGAAGAATGTTAGAAAATGCCTAAGATACCTATAATTATTATATCAAAAATACATATTGCCCTAAACTGCTCAATTTTGCTCAAAATTACCCGAAATTTTTCATGAGAGTAGAAAATCATTCAGGGCATACCCCTACCAAAAATTGCATGATTCTGACATATTTAAGTCACATGCGCAGAAAGATGCGCAGTAGTCCATTCTGCAATGGCCGCGATCCACCTTAAAGTATTATTATACATTGGACTATGTCCCCGGTATTCTCCTTTCTCATATCTAGCCTGTATCAAAATGCACCACTTCCACTATAGATTGGTACTTGCATGTGTCAGGTCTTTTTCAAGCTTTCCCACCTGTACCCCTCACCTCCTCCAGCCACCCTTACCGTCGATGACGTAGCAACATGGCGAGGTGTTGGTGGAGGCTTGCTGTGGCTCTAGTCACACCTGTAGTGGTGGGCAGGGCCATATACAGCATGTGTTCTTGCGGCGGACTCCATATGGGCAGAAACTGTGACATTTGTTGCTAGTTTATACAATGGTTGACAAATATGAATACCCAAAATATCATGACACTCTGGTGGTCCGGTCATCTAGGTGACCACGTGACCAAACACTACATGCAGGTAGTTCCCACAAGAATCACCAGGCCTATACTGGAGCCATCTACTGTGTGCTGTGAATACTACCTGTATGACCGGACCACCAGAGTGTCAGGCCTTTACTCTAATCCTACCAACCCACTGCAGACGATCTCCACCAGAACACGGCTCAGTGAACGCCTGTGCCATGCAGGGACCTCAATTAGAGATAGCTGACAGCCACATTCAGGGGGCACCCCCCCCCCCCCTCCCTCCCATGACCTGAGCTAGTCATCAATCCACTAGACGTTGAATCAGGAATCGATCAGGTTGTACAGAGGTCAGGCCAGTAGCTGACCAGTGTCCCTGTATCACATGGCTAAACCTGCACTACTCCCAACAATCTACTGTGGTCCAGATGTTTCTGGTAAAAACTTTTAAAAATTATGATAACACTTAGGTTGAAAAATGATTCATTGGATCCACTTACGATCCCATACTGCCTATAGGTTTCTATCACACCATGTCACTATGGCTAACTCAGGCAGTTCTATATGTAGTTGTTTCAATGTGGTGACCTCCAGTGGCCCCCATGGCTCTACTCAGTCATCCATCTACCAGACACTCATTCAGGAATTGATCTGGTAGCGGCGTTTGACCAATAGCTGACCACTGCCCCATGCTGGACACATATTGGGGCTGGGAGGTCAATACGGCAGCTAGCCACATCTACAGGAAGTCCACAACCTCATGGCCGGTTGAATAAGGCTTCATTGGATCCCTTAACAGACCTATATTTACATAAGCATCAGGCTAACCACACTACCTGATTCACAGTTATCAGCCAGTGTTATATAGCTGTGGCAGTATGATGTCCTCAAGCAGCATAAGGCTGATGGCCATGTGAAAACAGAGGTCCCCTGGTGGCTCTACCCAGTCATCCATCCATTGGACCCTCATTCAGCTATGATTGATAGAGTTCCCCCAGTTTGACCAATGGCTGACCACTTCCTCCTGCCAGACACAGACTAGGGATGACCCACACTTACAGCACATTCACAAACTCAGGGCCTTAAACCAGGAAAGCAATATTCTCAATCACCTCTATATTTGGTTTAGGTTACAAATGAACCATACAGTCTCAAGGGACTTGCATATTGTTTGGAGATAATCCTAAATCAGCTTATTAAAAGCCATGTATGATTTGGAATTTGATAGTGAGTGGTTGCAATTCTGAGGAAAAATATGTATTATATGAATAAGAGAAACAGCAATTATGTGCCAATAACTCATGGACGGACTATGAGTGCCCTGCCCCCTTAGGATATAGCCTGGTTAATATATGCAGGGGTAGGGTGGTAAGGGTTGCAGATGGATAAAGCACAAAACCATGTTTGTTGTCAAGGGTGGAGGACAAAATGTGATACGTCAATATTAGGAAAGAAAGGGGATGAATATATAATGGTCAGTATGTCAGATGCAATAGCTTACAATGAATATACCATGTCAACCTCTATCATCATCCAGAATGATCTAAAACATGCCATATATCAAAATTTAATAGACACTTTTATTGCAGTCAGAATATTCTTAATGAAGTAATGTAATCCCATTTCAATAGCTTTACCCTTTATATGCCTGACAGTCTTAAACATGACTCAGTCTAAAATTCTCTGTTTTTAACAGAAGGAAGACAGGTAACCTTCTTTTTTGAGACTAGGTTAATTTAGGTGCATCGTTGGGTTCGGTGTCCTTAATGGGATAGCATTTAGTTTCATTGTCAGAACACTTCTTCAAAACACTTATCAGATAAGGTGGAATAGAGTCTCCCTTGACCTGGGAGAATGTTGCATGTTCTTGTCTGGCTTGAATGGAGAAAAAGAAGCAGAAAAAGTAACCTTTGCAATTTGGAGAACGTGAGGTGACTCCCAGCTCTAAGGTTCTGGCAGTGTAAAAGGGAGTTTGATATTTCTCAGACCAATTACATGACGCTGCCTCCACCCTGTGTGCGTGTGAAATGGGGAAGGAAGCACACAGCTTGGTTACTGAGTGGTACTCTTACAGCCTTCACTCATATCACTTTAGAATTACTGTATACCTATAACTTGTTATAATTATAACAATTCACTTTTGATATTGCCACAATAAATCTACTTTAAAACTTTCCACAATTTAAGCAAAGTCAGAAAATCTAAGTTGTAAGGTGCTGAAAGGTATATTCAAGATTCATTTATAAGTCAAATATATCTGATATTCCATTTTAACCCCCCTTACCTCAAAAAAAAGAAGCCAATTTTGATTTACATATGTAGCCTTGCTTCAGACTTTATGTTCAATTCCAACAGCACCACCTAGATTGTGTATTTAATATTGTAAAACCACTTTGAGAGCAAAGACTACTAGTGGAGATTCAATTTGGGAGTGGAATATGAACCAAGGCCTGGGTGTACGTGAGGGGACCGAGGATGTCAGCAGCGGCCTTAAATTCAAGGTAATGGCTGCAGTCATTTCCTAGTTAGAATGGCTTCCCGGCTTTCCCACAGTGGCTTCACTATGAGGTTATATGGGGTTTATGGAAGTGGTATGATTTATTATCATGGATGTGACCTCTGGAATACCAGAATAGCACTACATTTTCAGCGGAGGGATTTCACTGCAACTCATTTCAATTCAGGGCCTCTAAGGTATAGCTTCCACAGCTATTTCATAATGTGGTTCATCATATTCTATCTTGGCTTTATTGATGCTTACAGAATGGAGTGTATATATTATGGAAAATTCAAGTCACAAAGATTTGATCAATTACTTCCATGATTGCTGTTTGAAGTAAAAGTTTTTGATCATCTGGAAATCAATAGTAGCAACAGTCGATATTCAAAATGTCTTTCGAAGTGGTAGATTTGAATTTTGAATTGGAGCACTCTATGCAAAATTCACCCACTAGGTCTAGCTACTAGCACTATCTCCCTTCCACTCTCAATAATGGACCCTGAAGTGTAGCCTACAACAGTGTAACAGGTCAGGTACATTTAGTGCTCAACTCACCAGTTAGGAGAGAACAATACTGTTTTTGATATATTTTGCCAGTTCTGATCTATAGAGAAGTGTGCCTCATTCCTGCAGAAAGGTAGCATTCTCCAAGATTCAGGTACATTTGCCTCGGGGACAAGATGGCTGTCAACAAAGAGTACCTGCTACTGTGCCACAGCTTAGACTCAACAAAGATTATGGCTCTTCATCTCTTGCCTATATTTTTTGCCTGGCTTACTATTATCAGACTGCTTTGCAATTATGAAATATTGATCGAGCCCCACAGCAGTGGTGCTAATGCTGATATTAATGTGCTTCAGGTCTAGACAAGCAGAGCTGTTACACTGACTGCAGTTCATGTATCACATCACTAAATAGAAATATCTAATAGAAATCAGGACAGTATTAGCAGTAGCTTGTATTCAATGATGACAGACTTTGTTCAATATTTCAGTTGGGCTGCATTAGTTAGTTAGTTATTACTGTAGAGTTGTGATTCCATCTGATAATTATTTCTATGAGCTTGAACACAGCTATATGAATTTTCTACATTTTAGAGGATGGCAAGTGATACAATTGAGGAAAGGATCTGCAGAGAGCTTTCCATTTGCGTAAAACCTTTCTATTTAAGGGCAGCATGATACATTATGCACTAATGCAGCGACACCGAGTAAACCTTTCATCTTGCCAATCATACAGGGTAGATACTCTACCAAAGCATGATGAGTTGGCACATCATGACGGCAAGCGTGAAGCCTTGAGGTATCATGCTGTCCTAGACTTTTCTTGATGTAGTAAGTTGCTGGTACTGTAGGCAGTAGATACCAGGGGTTAGGGTTTGGGGTTAGGGCCAGAGTAGAGGCAGTTTAGTGATTACTGTAAAATTGTGATTCCATTTGATAATCACTTCTAGAAGCTTGAGCACAGCAAGTGTGAAGGTTTCTATTTGATCACAATCTGACAACTACTTTGAAAGTACTTAATTTCGCTGGGTATATATTTTCATGATTTTCGCGGAAATGGAAAATTGGCAACATTTTTATATGCTTAAGTATTGAATAAATACCTGTGGAATTGCCAATTTTCACTCTTTCGCGAAAATTAAAACCCATGAAAATAAGTACTTTCACAGTATCAAATATCTAATAACTTATCTAGATGTAGTGAGTTTGTGGTACTGCTGCAGTAGGTACCAGGGGTGAGGAGCACAACTTACCTGTAAGATAAAGTAAACAATGATTAGACACACGACAAAGCCATCATTGGTGCAATCAGATTTCTTTAGTATACACAGAGGACATCGATCATTTTTGAAGAAACTTAGTGGTTAAAAGATATCATGAAGAAACACAAGGTTATCAGGACGTCCTGTTCTTACCGATTTCAAACAATGTGCAAACCAAAGGTAAAGAGTTTTGACAATATGTAACACTCCTTAGAATATTTTACTAATCAATAAATAAACTCTTTAAAAGAATGCTGGGCATTCTGTAAACTATTACTACAGTGTGGGACTGATGCCAATCAATATAAATTCATTTTATGCTCAATATCTTCTCTGGTAGTTATTGTTCTGAGCCGAATAATGCTAATACTTGGCAACGGGGGAAAGTGTGAGGAACTGACAATTCCTTCCTGACTGATATTGACATTCATACTAGATGGCAGGGATGGGGTGGAGGGACCCATGGGCAGTGGTACATTTGAGCAGTAACCCCTCACTAACCTTAAGTGCCCCCTGCTAAGTAAACCTGAATGATTCAGGGACCACGGCCCCATCAATGGTGTCTGACTGCCCACCACTAGTGGCACCAACTCCTTACTGACCTGAGCACCTCCCTAATTGGACTCACGCACTATGAGGAGGCGTTTGTGCAGATTGTGTATTCAGGGACGTAAGTTTAGACCTAAAGCAGACCTAAATACCTTGATGGTCATTGGGTAGTCCTGCCTGGTCTACTTAAATAGCTCGGAATGGGCCCTTATAGTGGCTAGAGTATGATCGAGATTATGGAAGCTAGTAGCAAGCTAGCATAAATTGTTATAATCATAGGAGACAGCACAAGTTTCTTGCCAGTGCTGCATTGAGGAATGATGATGACTAAAGAACAGTGTGCATTGATTTCCTATGCTGTCCCTAAAGGGTGAACTCTTTAAGGACTGATGAGTAACTTACTGATGCTGCATTGCTGCATTATGCTGACCTTGCAGAAGTGTCTCGACCCTGTGGGGTCAGCATGATGCTTGAATGCAGCTATGGCGAGTTACTCACCAGGGCTGCATTCATGCATCATTACAACCAAGGGCATGATGCATTAAGGCATCATACCATCCATAAAGGGTAAAAGAGGTGCTACAGGATAATACAAGGCAGGGATGACTCCGAGAACCAAGATCTACGCACTGTGAACCTAATGAGTTAGGGCAGGCAGGTTGATTTGGTGAGGGTGAGGGGTGTGAGAGGGTGAGAGAGTGATTGGAATTGGGGTTAGGGGTGGTTGGGGTTGGGGATGGGGGGAGACAGTCCAAGGGAGGTAATGAGATCAGAGTGGGAGAGATCCTGGCGGGTTGACACTACAAGACGTGAGTATGTGCCATTTGGCACGATCATCTGAATGAATTATTGTGGAGTTCAACATCATATTGACTCTTGCTCCAAATGGCAGCAGGTTTGTGATTCTCACTTATTGTTTAAAACTATATAACCACCATTTTCCCGGTACTATTCATCCGACTGGATAACATGTTATGGAATCACATATAGATAATAATCAAGAGTGATCAGACCTATGAGAAAAAAGATTATAACTCTATCCTATGCATTTTCAGAAAATACTTGAGGAATCAATATCCGTCCTGCCTATCGCTTTCCACAAAAAAAAGCCAGAACCTCATCTTTCCAATGCCCCCTCCCACTGAATACTATCACTGTCCGTAAACAATATAGCACTAACCGGTGCTGTGGCGGACCACGTAGAGGGTATAGATTACCACAGCAATAATTCATGCAGTGATGGACCTTTAAAAAGGTAAGTCTGGCTGAGGTACTGCCAACCAATATTTAGCTGTTCAGGGGGTGGGTAGTGTTATAATGCAACATACCTTTATGCTTGTATTTAGAAAATTTGATATAAACCCATTTAAATATGAATATAAAATAAGTTTCCAGTGTTCTTTTACGAAAGAAGACATATCATGTCATTCTTCTACTGATGATTGATCTATGTTGTTTCTCAATGTTTAGTACTGAATGAGGTTGTGATATAGAACACCTATATTATAGTCCTATATGCTAGTAGGGCAGGCCTGGCTGTAAGGAAATAATCCCAGGGAATGATAGATGCCATGCCACATAATAAATGGCAGTGCCGTTCAATATCCAAAGACTGCACTACTGACTAAGATGGGGCACTGCCACACAAAGGTTTTTCTCTTCGTGGAATATTTATCCTTTCCTAACCAATATTGTTATGAAAGTCTAGCACATACTTATTTAAGATGAAACCTGTAAAATGTTATATGTGGGTTTAGTCGAAGAAGTGACTAAGTTTGTAGTTTACATCACTATGACAGCCACCATTGTATCTTCAAGGTGCAAGATATGGGTGCCCTCCAGAACCTAGACTGCAGAGTTGTTCCTCTTCTAGCCTAGACTAGATGGATTGAGCTGTCTGAACCCAGTCCTTTAGGGTCAGTCAATCAGATTGGAAGAGGCCCTGGCCAGCCTTAGACAGGTCCCAGGCACTAGAGGTCAGTCTCCCAGTGCAGTATAGGCCCAACTGCCATATATTACAGTGGTGAAGGCAGTGCTAAGGATCTGCTTGGAGCTCTCTGATATTGGTTGTTGCTTTGTCTAATAGAGAAACCAGCAGGCAATTAACTGTCTGAAACTAAACCTGGTCCCCAGACACTTTAACTGTGACCTTAACAATATTTTACCTCATCCTAAGATTGGCTAAACGTGAAAAAATTGTTACACTGGTAGGGATTGGCATAGGCTGCCTGTGACGCCCCGGACAAATTGATTTTCTGAAGAGCTTGCTCAATCTGGCAACAAGGAAGGCACCATTGCCAATTTCTGAGATAGTACGTAACCTGCTTCAAGCCAATGTCCCAGTACTACTCACATACTGCTATTGTAAGATAGACTGGCTACAGTAGGCACTTGGATATGGTTTCTAAATTCCATCCGTCTTATTTTGCCATGTAATAGGCTGAATCGTTTTAAGACAATCTTTTATTATCTTTCTACCATGATTAGAAATTTTAAAAAAACATGTAGATGGCCCAACTTGGCAACAAGGAAAGCATCATGGTCAATTACTCAACCAGCTTCAAAGCTATGTCCCTGCTCTACTCACATACTGCTCCCATACCTGTAGACTGGTCTCTGAGCTGTTACTGTTACTTTTTGTCACTACACCAGCCCATCCCCCATCTGATCATATAGAATTGTAGTCTGGACTGGCTACAGTATCTCAGATCTACTTCCAATACTCCCTATCCCTATACTCACTACTCAACCCATTTAAAACCTTTGTCCTTATACTACTCACAAACTGCCACTATAGGGTAGACTGGCTACAGTAGGCACTTAGATATATTTTCCATATTCGCTCGGCCATGTCATGTAGTAGGCTTCATTGAATCTTTTACCTATCCACATATTATGATCAAATATGAATAAAATCAATCAGAATATGAGGGGTTTCAAAAACGAATAGCTATTATAGAAATTCACAGAAGGGCTATTAAGCCCACATCTGTAGCTACTATATCAAGGAGAATGGGGAGTAAGACAATACAGCCACCTGTTCTAGAATCAGGAACTTTATATCATGATAGTACCTACCGTTATCCATCCATACTCTAGCTGATCTCTCCTCCCCAAGTCAGAAGCTCAGTGTGTGTTCCTACTTCACCACATAGATCACCACCAATGCCTGACAATAGCGCCATTCAATATATTTCTCATCTATTCTGTATCTGCAATCAGGTGTCAGCCCATATACACTGTAAAAAGTTGTTGTTCGTGAACAGCAATATGTGCTGTAACTATACAGTACTTTAGCTGTAAAAGATAATAAAGCAACTTTTGCTGTACACATACAATTCTGTTACTGTAGATGCAGGTTCGAATCCCATAACCAGCAACCAGAGGGAGAGAGAGCAGAGAGGTTGGAGGGAGTACCATACTCCACAGCTCAAATATGACCTGATCTTTTCAAAAGCCCAATGATGCAGGCTACATAGTGACTGCCCCTCTAGCTCAGTCGGTAGAGCCGTGGGAGATGTAGTCTGAGGGTCAGCAGTTCCAGTCCCGGCAGGAAACTCTCACACAAACTACATTTCTCCTGATGCAATTCTAAAGTATAATATATTTTGGTACACTGAAATGTTACTATTGAAAATATGCAGAGGATAAGACCAATGTATCTCAATCTGCATGAAAGATAGTAAAATTTACTTTGAAAAACATCTATAGGCCATCAAGATTACACTTCAACCAATGGTAGTTCAGTCCTTATTAGTACATTACTGCAATAGGGTAATTTTCATATTATCCCTTAAGACATGAACAGTCTAGTTCTAAAAATGTCCCCAGGGATCCTGTGTTGCCCTCATTACCATTCACACATAAGTAGGAGGTGTTTCAATGGACCTGACATGCAGGATTCACTGGCGTAGTGGTCATGGTTCAGGACTATGGATTGGAACCTGGGGGTTCAAATCTCCAAGATGTTGAATATGTGAGCCTTTTTAGAACTCAGGTCTGCGTCTACAGTAGATTCTACTGTAGGTCTACAGCAGAATTTACTGGAACCAAAGTTGCCCCCAATAGTTGCTGTACAGGAACACTACTTACTTCTAACAGTGTAGTATGCACACCACCCATCTAGCACCTCCCACCCCCCTGAACATCCTCATTTAGTCCCAGTCAGTCTCTCATCACTCCCAGACTCGGTTCCCTTCACAAAACACATCCTTTCTGCGTCCAACACATTCCTGTTGAATGGTCCAGACTCTGTGATTGATGACAGACTCAGTCTTTGATCAGGACGAGATGAAAGCTGAGCTGGAAAGGAAAACACTGCCAGCACCAGAAGGCTCAGTCTGCTATAGGGTATAATAGTGAAGGCATTTCTAAGGATCTGCTTGGAGGTCCTTGATATTGACCGTAGCTGGTGCCCTACAGCCTAGACTTTGTCTAATAGAGAAACCAGCAGGCAATTAACTCCCTGAAACTAAACATGGTCCCAAGACACTTTGATTGTGATCTCACCAAGATTTTACCTTGTTCTAAGATTGGCTGAAAATTATTATGCTGGCAGGTGTCGAAGTAAGTTGTCCCAGAAGCCTTGGGCAATTGGATGTTTTAAAGAGCTGACTTGACAACAAGGAAGGCAGTGTTGCTGATAACTGGGACGATACCCAACCTGGTTCAAACCTATGTCCCTCTACTACTCACATACTGCTACTATAGGGCAGACTGGCTGCACTAGGTAATTTAATATATTTTCCAAATTCTGTAGCTTTCATGTTTTATCAAGTCATGTAATAGGCCTCTTTAAGCCCTATTTAGAAATTTCCTGTTCTCCTATTATGATGAAAATCGAATAATATTCATCAGATTGAGAAGGGTTGCAGAGGCAAATACATATGTAGGAGGGCTTCCATAAAGTATGTACGCAATAAGGGGGGGGTGGGGGGTCCTTTTCCGAACATTTTTGCGTACATAAACCCTTTATTTTAATACGTACAAGAACTTAAGGGGGGGTTGGGGGGGGTCTATTTCTGGAGAAAATATGCATACATATTTCATGGAAGCCAACTAGCTATTATTGAGATATCTGATACACACAGAAGGACCGTTCAGTCCTGATTTGTAGCTACTATACATCAGGATGATAAAGAGTAGGGAGTAGAGTAGGGAGTAAGATGATTGTAAGACAACCCTGCCCTAGAATTGGGTACTTTAAATTAGGCTAGTAGCTAACACAGACACCCATCCCCATTGTGGCCAATCTCTCCACCCACTCTTAGCACCTCAGTGTGTGATCCCACTTCATCACATAGATCACTACAAATGCCTTGAGCGGACATTACCCAGCCAATAGGGGTGAAGGTAACCCATCCACCTGCTCTTGAACTGGATACTTTCTATCAGGCTTCTACAGACACCCGCCCTACGACTGGCCCAACTGTCATCCTTCTGTGAGTAGCCCAGTGTGTGTTCCTACATAGATTACTGACAATGTCTGGGAGGATGTGGAGGCAAGCTGCTCTAGGTGAGGTAGAACGTATCAGTACAATACCTGGTATAGACATGTGGGTAAAGGCAACCAGTCACCTGGTCAAGTAGAGGTACAGTATATCAGTATAACACCTGGTAAAGGCACCTAGCTCTAGATGACCCCCTTCATCTTACACTGCTACTTCTCCTGCTACCCTCAGAAGTCCAGCAGAACAGAACAGCAACCGCCTTGACGCACAGACTAGCTCAAATAACGTCCACTCACAAATGACACCCAGTCACGACAGGGCCCCAAGGAGGGCGTTTTACAACCAAAGGATAACAAACATCTAGAGCTACATTTAACAAGCCTTTTTTTCTCTTTTAAATGACAAGTCTTGACACCTAGTTATTATCTAGGCTTTTTTGAGTTGTAACCACATAAATAACAAGAGCTGACCATTTGACCTCTTTGTTTCTGTAAACAGATTCTAAAACACCTCCCATGAGAGGTTTCGAGAGGAAAGTGCATCCACCAGCTAACTCTGTAAGAGCAACGGAGTGCTTTAATGCCTTGGTCTTCATGATTCATAAATGGAGGCCAGACAGGTAACTTGCCAGGGCTGAATATAAGGCCAAATGAAAAAAAAAGTTTGTTTCAGGTAACATGGGAAGAAACTCAAGGGTCGATAGGTTGGATTTTTTTTTTTTTTTTTCTTACTTCCCCTCTAAAATTGACCCAAAAAAGTGTAAAAACAGGGAGATTTTTTCCAAAATTTTATAAACCTAAAATTGACCCCAGAAAAGTATAAAAATTTCTTCAAAATTGCATAAAAATAACAAAGGGTCGGTCGGGTGACCTGAAAAAACCCTCTTTTTTTTGGCCTAATCATTGATACTTTCTTGAAGAGTTTCACCTAGACAGTGCTGTATCACCCCCGGCCACAGCTCTAGTCAAACACAGCCTCGGTCAGTGTCTATCCTATTTAGATAGCCTGGGAGCAGGCTGCCATTTTACCCTTATCACCATATTCTAATTCCCCTTCCAAGTACATGTGTCAATCACACAGTAGCCCCCATCTAAATTAATTACCTCTTTGAATAAGATAAGAATCTGTCTGTAGTTGGGTGTGTATTCTCCAATACACTCTTTTGCGCCACCAAACTGGCGCAAAAGTGAAATGCAGCCCGGCACCTGGCCGTTGATAGTAGCACCACCTCTGCTGAGTTGAGAACCTCCAGTACCGGCCCTTGGCCACTAGGTAGAGCAGCTAACTGGGGGTTATGACATCACAGGGCAGGCCACTATTGCTTCTGTCTGAAGTGGTTCCCAGGACTTCAGTGAGTATGCCTGAGGACCAATGCTATTCACGTGTCTTCACAGGTAACACAGACTGAAGCAATCACTATCCTGACTTCGGCCCCATCTAGAGGCAACCAAAGGAGGCACCGTGGGTTAGACAGGGCCGTGCCTATGGCCTAACCCCTGGAGCCCTATAGTGCTGGTCTGGGAGTCTGAGACTGGGCGAAACATGGCCAGCCCTGAGGCACCACGTGGAGGCAGACGGTTGTTGACTGTGAGAGGCCCCGGGGGGATCTGTGGGTAGATAGGATCCAATAGGATTAGTCTGCTGTCTGTCTATTCGGGCCACGGGCCGTGTTATGGATGCATGGTATACTCTACTAGTACTGGGGTAATCCATACATGTTGGCTAGGGTAGCACTGTATACTCTCCTAGTACTGGGGTAATGCATACATGGCTGTGTCTCATGAGATCGATACAAGTTAAAAGTATTTGACCAGGTGACGTCTTTGACCAGCAAGCATCAAAACCACTGAAATGGGGCCTATATCGAAAGAAATTGGGGGGGGGGGAATGTTAAAGTATATTTATATTAACCGGTCAAAGACGTCACCCAATCAAAGACTATCAACTTTTATGGATCTACTGAGACACAGCCACATGCATGCTAAGGTAGCATGCATGTGGCTGTACATACTCTACTAGGACTGGGGTAATCCACACATGTAGGCTAAGGTAGTCCTGTATACTCTACTATACATGTAGGCTAAGGTAGCATGGATGCACTGTATAATCTACTATTACTGGGGATATCAATACCTGCAGGCTAGGGGAGTGGTCATTTTTTTAACAACAGGGGAGGGGGGGCTGTTGGTGGATTGGGGGGAGTGGACCAAAAGAAATTGGACCCATCTTGAGTGAGCGACCAAAGGGGTTGGCCGCGCTCAATTTCAGCTGGGGGGGATCAAAAAATGTTCTACCCCGGAGAGGGGGGGCGACCAAAATAGACCCCCTATAGACCAAAATAGACTGTTGTTAAAAGTTGCCACTCCCTAAGGTAGCATGTATATCCTGTATACTAGTACTGGGGTAATGCATACATACAGGCTAGAGTAGCATGGATGTGATGTATACTCTACATCATGCGTCATGCTGTCCGAGAGAATTATGCATTAAAGCACTATGCGGCCCCAATTGAGCCACTATTACTAGTTCAGACAGGGTTGCTTGTTTTTTCCCATCACAGTCACATGGTCAGGATATCAAGGCTTCGGTAGTCTGAAAGTGATACAAACTTAACTTGATGAACCTAGGCCTGCATTGCCTTTGCTACTCCTCTGCTATGGTACTAGTGGTATCTCCTTATGATCTCTTCGTTATCTTAATGGCCACTTGTGTCAACACTTCAGGTTGATCTGAAAGAACACTGTAAAGGATAAGTGTTACATCAATCAAATTGCCACAGGACTGAGAGGACCCTTTAGGAGATCCACAGGTACATTTAGTCTCATAGAGAAACCTTGCTCTTAATACATTGCCTTTATAACGCCACCTATTTTCCAAATTCCTGGATCCGCCCCTGTGAGTGGGATAAGGTATTCATCCATATTCAGTAGTCCACGTTACTGCCCGGTTATTATCATACAAGTTTGGATAAAAACAGCTCCATTAAAGGGGAAAGGGGTGAAAACTGCAAGGTGTGCACAATAGAGTTTTATAGTGTTTCTGTTAAGCCTGGCCCCAGGAGAAGAAGCACAAGCTTGAGGCATCTAAGAACCACCAATACAATTACTACTGCTACTAGCGTGTGGTGTGATCGGCTCTCCCAGCACAGTCCTTGTCAGGCAATGCTATGGTGGAGGGTTGCGTGATTTGGCTGATATCTGCTTGGAGACTCTATCCTTTTACCTGATGAATTTGTGTGTGGGGAGACTGGAGACATTCACGCTATAAACTGGGGATCTAAAGGATGTGAGAGACGCCATACCTTTTAACCCTTTAAAGATTGTGTGTCGCTAAAAGATGTTTTTCTGAGACACCAATGCATCATGATGACAAGATGTGCTGGTGCTGCATTGGTGCATAATACCAACCCTTTGGGAGTGTCTCAACCATGTCGGGGCATCTTGATGCTTGAATGATGCATTGGCAAGTTATTCACCAAGGCTGCCTTTATGCATCATGACCGCCAAGGCCATGATGCATTGATGTATTTGGTCATCCTTAAAGGATTAACTGAGAGAAGAGTTATGTATTGGAAACTTATACATATACAGTGGAGTCAAGTCTTAGAGTGTCGCAAATGAAAAGAAAGTATAATAAAGGATAACAATCTCTCATCTCGATTCAAGCCTTAGAGTGTTGCAAATGCAAAGAAGGTATAAAAATGAAAGGACAGCAATCTCTCATACAGGGCCTACCTGCCTCTTTATATTACAGACCTCTTTTATGATAGTCATTACCTGTTACGGCACCTGTAATGTGTGTAATATATTAACAAAGGGGGACCGTCTTTGCCACCTGAGCCCGGGTTATATTATCCGTGCGTCTTTATGTGCTAAGTTATTGATAGAAGGTGTCAGAATCATTAAAGGATGAGACGATCTCATGTTAACCCTTGAGGCACACGAGTATGTTAGAGACTTCTAGAGCCTACAGGTGGAACTGTAGGCTTTAAGCCTATGAGCCCGGGCACCTAGATGAGGGGACACTACAGACTGTCAGACCTTTCAGGGTTGCCAACGACAAGGTAGTTTTAAATTCCCTGACTTTTCCCTGACATTTCCCTGATGATATATCAAATTTCCCTGACAATAGTGACATGAACCCAATGTTTTTAAATGTCCTCAAACTATAAACATATGCACTCTTTTTAAAGTTATCAACAGCGGTTTTGTGTATCGCGTGTGCACAAAACTTTTACCCCTTCCCTTTTGAGGACTTAGAATTTGTTCTGCCTTGAAACCATAGTATAATACCGGCTTTTTAAAAGAAAACAGGTGTCTTTTTTGGTATTCACAAGATTTTCACTGACAAATAATATTTTCCCTGACATTTTTAGAAAATCTCATTTTCCCTGACAGTGGCAACCCTGTATTGAATAACTCTGGAAAAAGCCGCCAGTTGTAGCCTATCCCATCCCATATACTGTCAATGTGACCAGGCAGAGTGTGTGTGTAGAAGGGGTGGGGAGCACTACAGCATAGATTAGGTAAACATTTTAACTTGGATAAACAAGCTTAGCTGTGGGGGTGGGGGTGGGGATGGTGTGTACGTATATGACATTTTAACGATGATTGTAGTCTAGAAATATTGGAGTTTGCTCATATTAAAATGTGCATGGTGTTTTTAGCACCAATTTGCAGCCATTTACCAGCTGATTACAAGCAGTGAAAAGACATGCTGTAGACAGTAGAGAGACCCCCTACGGGTCGATACAAGACTAGGCCCCCGCTTGTTGGGACGGTAGGGACTTATACATACACGATATCAGCCACTTGAGAGTGGCAACAGAGGGGGTTGAATTTTGCATGAGCATTCAGGATCATTTCAGGATCCCCTTTTTAAGGGGTCAGCATTCATAGGACAGCACTTTGAACTAATGTTAGGCGCTGAAATCTTCACTGAAAAGGAGCAAATACTTTCCCCCCCACCCCACTTAAAGGGGTAATAATCGCTCAGGCCTTTGGTCCAGATCTACCAACCTGCATATTGTTAAATAATGTCCACTGTCTACAGATAAAAAACGTTGGATATAAATTACAGCCCCATTAAGAAATATAAATTGCCAATTGGCATTGGATCCCTGGCAGATAACAGGCCTTAAGTTACAAAGTAGCTGTCATGAAGCTTCTGGAAAGAAATATACAAGATTAAATATTATAATTAAAATTGTTTTGATCTCTCACTAATAACTGGCTTCATATCACAAAACAGCTGTTTTTGCTTGTGAATCACATGAATTTCAAAGATGCCCTGGTCATGCTTTTCAGAGAAAAAACAATTATTTCGGAATCTGCGCTTGAATATAAAGTGAGCTCTGTTTACGGGATAAAAGTGTTTTAGATTTAGTTCCCTTTATAACCATCATCCTTTAGCACATTTCATACTTTTCACCATGGACATCTTTCGAAGAATGAGGTCTCTCTACAGCCACAAACAAAGCACCTGCTAACGCCATGGTATGTGTAAGACGGTGTGCTGTGTCCAGTAGAATGGCAGAATAACTGATCATGGCAGGGAGTCTGTTGTAGGTTATCTATAGACCAAATAGAGAGATAGTGTAGTGGTATCGAAAGGGAGAGAGGGAGAGAAAAGACTAGAAAATTGCAGGAGATTTGGCTAAGGGAAGACATAGATTTTTTGCATTAGCAAACTGAAATAAAGAAAATATGGAAAGTAGTGAGAGGGTGGGCTCAGTGACGTGGGCCAGTGTAGGATAAGGGATATAGTGGACTAAGACAATTGATTGTTGATGCTTCTGAGAGTCTCCCTGCGGCGGTGGGGGAAGATTGTAGATAGATACAGCCAATAAGATTAGTCTGGTGTCTGTCTATTCTGGCACGGGGGTGGGTGGGGTGGGGCGGGTTATACCTTGTCTGGCATATCCTGGCGAGCCCCCTAACTGTGAGGCCATTAGTACCTTTATTCGTGTTAAGTTTAACACCTACAGGAGGAGGCCAGCCTGATCCCTTTGGTCGTGTCATTATGGGTAATAAAATGTGTTGAGAGGAGGGGGAATTTCATTAGGGCTGCAATTAAATACACAGGAGGAAGGGTATGATAGGGGGAGAAGTTTGGTATATTAGATATCTCAATTCAACCATAAACCACAGCTATAAGATTCCCACAGAGAATTCATTAGCCAGGCCCTGTGCTGGCCTTGCCAGGTTCGATACAACATAACAGATAATTAAGAGCTAATCAACTGACAATCAATCAAAGTCACATATATACTTAAGGTTTTAATACGTAATATTTAGAGAAACACATTCTTAATGCTTTCTAACATAGACCAGTTTTTTCTCTCAAGCTCAGATTTGGCTGATGAGTGAGGTCAGCCTATAAATGAGGTACAATAATAACACAATTCAATATTTCTCATCCATTTTCTATCTAGCTGCTATCAGGTGTCAACCCCAGTAGTAAGCACACCACCCGTTTAGAACCAGCTCCCCTAACACGCTAAGCAGTCCCACATCACTCCTAGACTCCCTTCACAAAACACATCCTTTCTGCGTCCAACACATTCCTGTTGAATGGTCCAGACTCTGTGATTGACGACAGACTCAGTCTTTGATCAGAAACAGATGAAAGCTGAGCCCACAAGGAAAACACCACCAGCAGCTTCTATAACTCTTAGAGGCCGGTATGTTGCTTCAGGACTTGCCATGTTTCACAAATGCAGTGCCGGCAAGTGATTCAGCAGCTTTTCAGGAATATATCAACCTGGCAATGTTGACAAGCTACATGAATGCAGCCCAGGCAAGTTACCTGTGTAGGCTCCAAGAAAGGCATCATTAAAGCACTATGTTGACCTTACAGAGCAAGCTAAATGAGTTAGATGGTGGAGGGGCTTTCCTCCGGGGACCTCTCATGGGAGGTTTTTAGAATCTGTTTACAACTCAAGAAAATGTTAAATAATAAGTAGGTGTCATGAATAAGACTATAAAAGAAAACATAGGGTTGTTGAATGTAGCTATAGGTGTTTGGTATTCTTTAATTTATAAAACACACCCCGTGGGGCCTTATTGTGACTGGGCCTCATTTGTGACTATACGTTGTTTGTGCTAGTCTGTACGTCAAGGCTGCTGTTGTTCTGTTCTGCCAGGCTTCTGAGGATACAGAAAAAGTTACAGTGTGAAATGCCTAGAGCTAGACTGATTGTCTATACCAGATGCTATACTGATATACTGTATCTATTCTAGATCAGGTGGCTGGTCGCCTTCATGCCCATGACTTACCAGGTACTGTACTGAAATATTGTACCTCAGCTAGAGCAGCTTACCTATACATCCTCTCAGACATTGTCAGTAATCTATGTGGAAACACACTGGGCTACTCACAGAGGGAGGACCTCCCTTCGGGCCCTGCCCTGACTGAGCCTCATTTGTGACTTGACGTTGTATGTGTTAGTCTGTGCGTCAAGGCTGCTGTTGTTCTGTTCTCCTGGACTTCTGAGGGTAGCAGGGAGAGTAACAGTGTTAGGTGGGGAGAAGAATCTAAAGCTAGAATCAGTGTCTATACTAGCTGCTATACTGATATATACTGTCCCTCTACTAGAGCAGGTGGCTGGTTGCCGTTACCCCCATGTTTATACCAGGTACTGTACTGAAAGAGCAGGTCAAAGATCTGAATATAGATTGGCGTCTGTACTAGCTATTAGCCTAATATAGAGTACCTGATGCTAAAGCAGGTGGCTGGGGTGCCTTCACCCCCATTCACTATAGTTAATATTCTCTCAAGACATCGGTAGTGATCTATGTGATGAAGTGATGAAACACACATTGAGCTCCTGAGAGAGGGAGGAGAGATTGGTGAGAGTAGAAAGGGTGTCTGCAGTGGCTACTACCCTAATGTACCCAATTGTAGACCAGGAGGCTGGGTCGCTGTTACCTCTGTTCAGTAGTTACGGTCTTCTCAGGCAGCAGTAGTGATCTATGTGATGAAGTGGGAACACACACTGATTCATTGAGAGAGGAAGGGCACATTGCCCTGTGTATATAGATGAGTGTCTATAGTGATAACTAGCCCAATATACAGGACCTGGTTCTAGAGCAGGTGTCTGAGTTGCCTTCACCCCCATTCACTGGCAATGTCCTAACATCGGTAGTGATCTATGTGATGAAGTGCTAACACATACTGAGCTCCGGAGAGTGGGAGGAGAGATTGGCTAGAGTTGAATGGGTGTCTACAGTGGCTACTATCATGATGAACGGTACCCGATTCTAGAGCATTACTTCTGTTCAGTAGTTACGGTCTTCTCAGGCAGCAGTAGTGATCTATGTGATGAAGTGGGAACACACACTGATTCATTGAGAGAGGAAGGGCACATTGCCCTGTGTATATAGATGAGTGTCTATAGTGATAACTAGCCCAATATACAGGACCTGGTTCTAGAGCAGGTGTCTGAGTTGCCTTCACCCCCATTCACTGGCAATGTCCTAACATCGGTAGTGATCTATGTGATGAAGTGCGAACACATACTGAGCTCCGGAGAGTGGGAGGAGAGATTGGCTAGAGTTGAATGGGTGTCTACAGTGGCTACTATCATGATGAACGGTACCCGATTCTAGAGCATTACTTCTGTTCAGTAGTTACGGTCTTCTCAGGCAGCAGTAGTGATCTATGTGATGAAGTGGGAACACACACTGATTCATTGAGAGAGGAAGGGCACATTGCCCTGTGTATATAGATGAGTGTCTATAGTGATAACTAGCCCAATATACAGGACCTGGTTCTAGAGCAGGTGTCTGAGTTGCCTTCACCCCCATTCACTGGCAATGTCCTAACATCGGTAGTGATCTATGTGATGAAGTGCGAACACATACTGAGCTCCGGAGAGTGGGAGGAGAGATTGGCTAGAGTTGAATGGGTGTCTACAGTGGCTACTATCATGATGAACGGTACCCGATTCTAGAGCATTACTTCTGTTCAGTAGTTACGGTCTTCTCAGGCAGCAGTAGTGATCTATGTGATGAAGTGGGAACACACACTGATTCATTGAGAGAGGAAGGGCACATTGCCCTGTGTATATAGATGAGTGTCTATAGTGATAACTAGCCCAATATACAGGACCTGGTTCTAGAGCAGGTGTCTGAGTTGCCTTCACCCCCATTCACTGGCAATGTCCTAACATCGGTAGTGATCTATGTGATGAAGTGCGAACACATACTGAGCTCCGGAGAGTGGGAGGAGAGATTGGCTAGCGTTGAATGGGTGTCTACAGTGGCTACTATCATGATGAACGGTACCCGATTCTAGAGCATTACTTCTGTTCAGTAGTTACGGTCTTCTCAGGCAGCAGTAGTGATCTATGTGATGAAGTGGGAACACACACTGATTCATTGAGAGAGGAAGGGCACATTGCCCTGTGTATATAGATGAGTGTCTATAGTGATAACTAGCCCAATATACAGGACCTGGTTCTAGAGCAGGTGTCTGAGTTGCCTTCACCCCCATTCACTGGCAATGTCCTAACATCGGTAGTGATCTATGTGATGAAGTGCGAACACATACTGAGCTCCGGAGAGTGGGAGGAGAGATTGGCTAGCGTTGAATGGGTGTCTACAGTGGCTACTATCATGATGAACGGTACCCGATTCTAGAGCATTACTTCTGTTCAGTAGTTACGGTCTTCTCAGGCAGCAGTAGTCATCTATGTGATGAAGTGGGAACACACATTGAGCTGCTCAGAGAGGGAGGACAGATTGGCCACAGTGGGGTCGGTGTCTGCAGTAACAATCATGATATAAAGTTCCCAATTCTGGAGCAGGTGGCTGATTTACCTTACAATCATCTTACTCCCTAATCACCCTGATGCTTAGTAGCTGAAAATCAGGACTGAACAGACCATCTGTTAATCAGATGTTTCTAAAGTAGCGACTTGCCCCTAGAACCCTTCATATTCTGTTTGGTTTTATTAACTTTAAATCATAATAGGATGATTGTAAAGAAATATATCTAAAAATTATTCAATGAGGCCTGTTACATGGCATATTCAAATATAGAAACTAAGAAATTTGGAAAATATATCCAAGTACCTACTCTAGTCAGTCTACGCTATAGTTGCAGTATGTAAGTACTACAGACATATAATGATGGGGAGTAGTAAAAATAGACCTTAGATTCTGTTGTCTACATACCATTCTATATACTGTAAATGTATATAGATTTCGGGCTGTACATATTTTAGCGGATTTCAGAGTCAAAACTTATCCAGTGTATTCATATTACTACCATCTTCTAGAATTCGCTAATTTTAATACATGCAAACATGTACTTTAAAGCAAATTAGCGAAAATGTATACATGTGAATATATATACATCTTTACAGTAACTAGATAGAGGATGGGAAGGTTTGGGAGAGATATTAGAGCTCCGAGACAGGGCTAGACTACAGTAGCAGTATGTGAGTAGTAGAGGGACATATAGGTCTGAAGCAGGTTGAGTATTGTCCCAGCAATCAGCAACACTGCCTTTCTTGTTGTCAAATCAGCTCTTTAAAACATCCAATTGCCCGAGGCCTCTGGGACAGCTTATTTCAACACCTGCCAGTACAACCATTTTCAGCCAATCTTAGGAAAATGTAAAATCTTGATGAGATCACAATTAAAGTGTCTTGGGACCGGATTTAGTTTCAGGGAGTTAATTGCCTGCTGGTTTCTCTATTAGACAAAGTCTAGGCTGCAGGGCATTAGCAACCAATATCAGAGATCTCCAAGCAGATCCTTAGTGCTGCCTTCAGTACTGTAACCTGCTGTAGACTTTGCCTTCTGGTGCTGGCAGTGTTTTCCGTTACAGCTCAGCTTTCATCTCGTCCTGATCAAAGACTGGGTCTGTCATCAATCACAGAGTCTGGACCATTCAACGGGAATGTGTTAGACGCAGAAATGATGTGTTTTGTGAAGGGAACTGAATCTGGGAGTGATGAGAGACTGACTGGGACTCATAAATAAGGATGTTCGGGGGCGTGGAGGAGGTGCTAGATATGTGGCATGCACACTATAGGGGCTGACACCTGATTGCAGTTACAGAATATATGAGAAATATATTGAATGGCGCTATTGTCAGGCATTGGTAGCGATCTATGTGGTGATGGGGGAACACACACTGAGCTTCTGAGAGAGGGAGGACAGATTGGCCTGAGAGGGGATGGGTGTTTGTAGTAGCTACTACACTGATATTCCTAGGCTCCCTATACGACCAATCTCTCAGTCACTAGTAGCTAACCTAGTAACTCATTTTTTGGCTCCCTATACGACCAAACTAGGTAAGTTATTATTGTCAGGTTTTTCAGTACTGACCAACCCACCTTAGTCTTTTAATTTCCAGGGGGAGCCACTGAGTGGTCATCATAATATTTTACAGGTGGCACCAACTAGTGTTATACAAATACAACACACCAATGATAAACCAAGGTTAGCCACTATTGACTGACCCCTCAGTCATTTTTGAATATAACTTTGCCATTGTGACTAACACACATATGACAAACCTAGGATAGTCTGTACTGACTAACCCTTTCAACCTATGGATTTTCAGTGTACTGATAAACAGTTCCTGGTTCTAGAGCAGGTGACTGGGTCGCTTTACAGTTGCTTTACTCCCTAATGTAAACCACCCTGATGTAGTATAGATTTACAGATGTGGACTAAATAGACAATTAGCTATTCAAATGTCTCTAAACAAAAGAAAACTAAAGTTGCTATTTGCCTCTTCTACCCGTCATGTTCTGATCGGTTTTATGCCCTTCAAATCATGATAGAGGGACGATAATATATGTTCTCAAAAGGATTACATGCCATACTAACATATGGAAACTGCGGAATTCATAAAATACATGCCCACTGCAGGCAGTCAACCCTATAGTAGCAGTATGTGAGTAGTACAGGGACATGGGTTTGTCATGGAACCTGTCATAGAAATCAGCACCACTACCTTTCTTGTTGCTGGAGAAAATCCATTTGCCCAAGGAATCTGGGACAGTTTATGCCGACCCCGAGTGTCATCATTTTCTCCCCTTCAGCGCATCTTAGCACAAGGTAAAATTTCGATGGGATCGCAATTACAGTGTCTTGTGACCAGATTTACACTGTAAAAAGATGGTTGCCATTTTTGTAGGTGTACAGTAGGTTCCACTGTACGGTAGGTGTACATTTCATTGTAGGTAAACAGTAGAATGTACTGTAAATCGATTATACTGTAGATTCTACTGTAGATCCACAGTAGATTCTACTGTGTACGTACACTAACTATTTACAGTGTAGTTTGAGGCAGTTTATTGCCTGCTGGTTTCTCTATTAGACAAAGTCTAAGCTGCAGGGCACCAGCTACAACCAATATCAGAGATCTCCAAGCAGATCCATAGTACTGCCTTCACTACTGTAACCTAGGGCAGGGGGACGTAGATTGTGCTGGGAGACTGCCCTCAGGTGCCTGGGGCTCTTCCAATCTGGCTGAATAACCTTTAAAGGGGCATTCTCACCACTCGCACTTAACCACATCGTAGACTAGAACAGTACTAAAATTGTGAGTGGGATTCGCTTGGTGAGAATGCCACTTTAACAGTCGGGTTCAGACAGCTCAATCTGTCTGGTCTAGTCTAGTAGAAACACTCTGCTCTGAGGTCTAGATCCTGATACCACCCGTATCTTGCACCTTGAGGAACCCCAAAGAGCACAGACCACACACAGAGAGGAAGCAACATCAACAGGGAGTCCAGGTTGCCTCCAGAATGACTGCCCTTTTTGGGGGGAGTCCAGGTCACCTAAGGGAGCCTAGGTGACTATCTGGCTGTTACCTGGTGGATTCATGACCCAGAGAGATATGACTCCAGGTCACTCCCTTAGGTCAGCCAGTTAGTTACCTAGGCTTCCTTAGGCGACCTGGACTCCCCTAGAGAGAGGAGTCATTCTGGAGGCAACCTGGACTCCCTTTTGACGCTGTTTCCTTTCTCTGTGCATTATAGCACTATGCTGCCATTAAAGAGCCAAAAATATTGGTTGGCACCTGCTCTGCCAAACCCTTTTTTTCAAAGGGGTATGAATTATTCCTGTGGTAATCTATACTGTGTATGCGGTCTGCCAGCAGCACCTGTTAGTGCTATATTAGTTATAGATACGGATCAAACCAGAAGGGTAGGCCCTGTAGGAAATCAGTTTTGTGAGTAGAGATGAGTTGAAGATGCCTGGTTTGTGCACAGGTTCATGAATAGTGATTTGGCAGGATGGCTGTTGGTGGTAGGACCGTGTTTATTTAAGGAATAGGGATAGGGTGAAGTTACACTTTTGAGATTAATTAGTCACGATAGTTGCTGTTGATTAGTGTCTATATAAGTCTTTTTGACTCCACAAAACATTTTAATACTGTCAGTTCCTATAAAAGAAATTTTAGCTATGTATTTGTTCGCAACATGTGAAATCCAATCATGCAGTCATCTAGACCATGAAGGGGTAACTTCATGTCAAACTCCATCTAGCCACCCGTGCCAAATGGCACATACTCACACCCTGTGGTGTCTGACCCCCCTGACCTCCCCCACTCTGATCTCATTACTTCTCCCCTCCTGTCTCACACCACCCCTAACACCCATCACTCTCAACCCACCTCCCACCTTTCTCCAACCTCTCACCCTCACCAAATCAACCCTCCTGCCCTAACTCATTAGGTGCAACAAAAGTGCCTAAATCCTGACGCTGGGAATCATCCCTGCCTTGTTTCATCCAGCACTACCAGTCATTACGACTGTGGCAATGTCCTCCTAAAATGCCACCGGTCCAGCAGATTCACAAGTGCAGCAGGACCGAATGTCCAGTCACATGTTCGGCTTCTCTAAACTAAAAACATTTCAGTTGGGTTCCTAAATATGTTTGTCAATATACTGTGTAACACTATATATTTTTCTGATTTAGCCATAGATGATTACGAATAAATGGACAAAACTATTTTCTAGTTAAAATGCATAATTTGTCAGATATGTGGCTATCCGGTCCTTCGAAAATGTAGCCGGTCCTGCAACATTGAAAATTTGCAGGACCGAATGTCCTGTGGGATGAAAAAGTTTTCGCAAAGACTGCACCACCCTTTAACTTTTTCAGGACAACATAGTGTATCAACACACCACTGCCTTTTGTAATCATGGTTTATCAATCCAGCACCTGCGAGAAACTTGCACTGATTCCTTAGGTATGTTTCCTATGAGTATAAACTATCATGCTAGCTTTCTACTGGCTTCCATACTCTGGGTTATAGTCGAGCCCCCATCAGGACCCATTCCTAGCTGTCAAAGTAGACTAGGCAGGACTAACTGATTACCATGCAGCCATTGCTAGTTGGCAGGACATACACCAGGGGCACCTCCATCAAATGTTGGCTGCAATGTGCCTGGAAGCACTTCACGGCTTCAGTGAGAGACCGGGAATGACCTCATTTGTAGATGTGGCTTTACTGGTATATGACACACCATTATGGTCAAATTCAATCAGTGTGCCAAGATAAAGTGATTTTGGTTGGGAAAACAATATGCCCTGTAGCAGTCTTAATGTTAAGCATTTGATATGCATCTACTGTGCCACTATAAGGTAGGATGATGATGACCGGCATGTAACTTTCAGTTGACATATACTATTCTTAATCAGATATTCACTACTTTTAACCAAGAAAGCACAACATTGCTAGTCGTGCATTATTTCATACAGACAGAAAAGTCCCTTTTCTCTATTTCAATCTTTCCCTTAATGAGGCCCCAATCTACTCTTGTGGACCACCTGCTTTAGGTCTAAACTGGCCTCCCTGAATACATAATATGCTGGAACTGCTCCTCATAGTGAGTTGGTCCAATTAGGGAGGTGCTCAGGTCAATAAGGAGTTGGTGCCACTAGTGGTGGGCAGTCAGACACCACTGATGGGGCCTTGGTCCCGGAATCATTCAGGTTTACTTAGCAGGGGGCACTTAAGCTTCTTCAGGAGTTACTGCTCAAATGAACCACTGCCCATGGCTCCCTCTACCCCATCGATGCCATCTCATTTAGTATAAATGTCAAAAAAGGTAAGTGAGGAATCGTCAGGAAATATTGAATGTAACATGAATTTGTATTGATTGGCATCATGCCACATTGCAGTGATACCTTTATTTGAAGGAGTTGATTTCTGAATTAATAATCTTTTACCAAAATACACAGATTGTTCGAGCTCATGTGGGTGTTTTGTGAGAAAATGAGTTTCAAACCTTTTATTTTCTCAAGAAATCTTTTAATTGCTAGGTTTCTTGGAAAACAGTCTAAGGTTAGTGTGTCCTAAAGAAATATGAGATGCACCAATAACATTCCTTGGCCTGTGTCTTATAATTCCCTTCTTGTGTTGTGTCTAACCATTGTTTACTTTACATTACAGATAGGTCATGCTCCTTACCACTCCTAGCACCTAATGCTGCAGTACCATTCACTAACTAAGTCATTCTCTATAGGACCTACTGTAGCAGTAGGAGAAACTAATTACATACAGATAAGTCTAGACCTCTCAATCCTAAAAGGACAGGCAGACTGATAATTGGCATGAAACAGTTACTTGCAGCAGCGGCATTAGTACATAATGTTTTATGCAGTCCTCAAAATCACAAGGTTTTCAAAACAAATAGAAACCCCTCAGCAGAATCCTTTATATATGTGTTTGGGTGGTGTAGTCTGCTAATCCGCTGGAAAATAATATTGCTGCCCTCCAGCTTATAGAAGTAGTTATCAGATGTAATCACAACTGTACAGTAATAACTAAACTGCCTCCACTGTGGCAGCCAAAGTGAAATGTTGAACAAAGACTGCCATCATACAAACTACTGCTAATACTGTCCTGATTTCTATTAGATATTTCTATTTAGTGATGTGATACATGAACTGCAGTCAGTGTAACAGCTCTGCTTGTCTAGACCTGAAGCACATTAATATCAGCATTAGCACCACTGCTGTGGGGCTCGATCAATATTTCATAATTGCAAAGCAGTCTGATAATAGTAAGCCAGACAAAAAGTAAAGGGAACGCTAAAACACAGTAATCCTAGTCGGGTCTAAACTGTGGTTCTATAACTAGTTCTCTATATCAGCAGCCATAAGAGATTCTCTTTGTGTACCACCATTCTGCCCTTCTCTTGGAAGCCTTGAATTGAAGTCAGTTGCATTAAAATCCCTCAGGTGAAAATGTAAGCCTACTCTAATATTCCATAGGCTGCATCTATGATGATAAATAATAACGCCAACATATACCCTACATAACCCCATAGTAAAGCCACTGTAGAAAGCCCAGAAAGCCATTCCAAATAGGAAACGGCTGCCGGGGTTACAGCTGTTATCTTGACTTTAAGGACCCTGCTGCCATCCTCAGTCCTCTCACGCACACACAGGGTTGGATTCATTTTCCACTACAAAATTGAATCTTCTCAAGTCGTCTGGGTTCTCAAAGTGGTTTCATAATATCAAACAAACAATCTTTGTAATGCTGCAGGAATGGCATCTCATTTCCGACACAAACATATATTTGTATCAGAATCGAATTTTTTGGGGATTGGGATTTACAAGGAAATACTAGATATTCTTTATTTGGCAAATACTTGAACTAGAATTGTGAATTTACATCTCAGTATACTTAAGATACTATAGATTTGTTGAATTCTACAGTAGATTTCTGATGGAAATCAAGTGCATAGTTTACAATAATTGCTAAAGCACTTTGGTAAATACTAGAAGAATTCCACTCTGTAACCAAGCTATGTGCTTCCATTCCCACACTTAGGGCAAAGGCAGCATCAGGTAATTGGTCTGAGAAATATCAAAGTGGCGCTTATACTGACAGAACCTCAGAGCGGGAAGTCACCTCACATTCTCCAAATTGCAAAGGTTCCTTTTCATGCTATTTTTTCCCTTCCTTCCAGACAAGAACATGCAACTCTCTCCCAGGTCAAGGTCTATCTTCTTTAGAAAAAAATGTTCTTAGTAAAGTGTAAATGAATGCTGCACCCTTAAAGACCTTGACCCCAGCATAACACTCATGTTTTTGCTACTCTAAATGAGAAGATATCTGTCATCCTTTGTTTAATACACAGAATTTTAGACTGAGTCATGTAAAGGGTAAAGCAAATGAAATAACATCTCATGGGATTACATTGCTTCATAAAAATTCTGCCTGGTGTCTATTTGATGTGTACTGTTATTTTTAGATCATTCTGGAGAATAATAGAGGTGGACATGCTTAGCTATTGCACCTGACATACCATCCATTATAAATTCACCACCTTTCTTCCCTAATATTGACATATCACATTTTGTCCTTCACCCTTGACAACAAACATGGATTGTGCTTTATCCACCTCCAACCCTTACCACCCTACCCCTGTTTCCATTAACCAGACTATACCCTAAGGGGGCAGGGCACTCATAGTCTATCCATGACTTACTGGCACGTCATAACTGTTTCTCTTATCCACTTTTATCCTCAGAATTCAAACCGCTCACTATCAAATTTCAAATCATTCATAACCTTTAAAAGACTTTGATTTGATGATCTTATACAATGCATGTTAAGGAGTGGTCATTTTTACAATACAGGGAGGGGGGTTGGTGAAATTCGGTGTGGAGCATGCCAAATTCTTTTCGACCCCCCCCCCCTCCCCCGCGAGAGGGTTCTGAATATTTTCTGTCCCCCCTGCGGAGCGGCCTGAATATCTCCAATTCTATAGTAGTTTTCGGGCTTTTCCGTTAAAAAGTGATTTTTTGGGTCCCCCCAAATCCACCTCCCCTGTTGTTAAAAAATAACCACTCCCTTACATTGGTATTGCATGAGTATTAGTTTTCAGGTTTGAGGCCATGAGTTTGTGAAGGTGCTGTAAGTGTGAGTCAGCCCTAGTCTGTGTCTGGCAGGAGGAAGTGGTCAACCATTGGTCAAACTGGGGGAACTCTATCAATCATAGCTGAATGAGCGCCAGGTAGATGGATGACTGGGTAGAGCCATGAGGGGCCATACCTCATTTGTTCCCTGCACAGTGAAATTTTATTTTCTTATTTCAAGAAACTAAGATAAATAAACTTGACTGGCGGACAGATGACTAGTTTTAAGAAAAATTATTTTCTTAAAACTAGTCATTGGTCCACCAGGCGAGTTTATTTATCTTAGTTTCCTGAAAAGAGAAAATAATTTTAGCTGTGTGGATATGGATGTCAGCCTGTTACTAGTAGAAGTCACTATCACAGCTTTATAAAATTGGCTTGGAATCAGTTTGCATCATTATATCGCCTGATGCTAATGCAAATGTGGGACTGTAAGGGACCCGATGAAGCCTTGTTCAACCGGCCATGACGTCCTGTAGGTGAGGCTCACTGCCATGGTGACCTCCCAGCCCCAATATGTCTCCAGGATGGGGCAGTGGTCACCTTTCTGGTCTGTCCACTGCTACCAGATCAATCACTGAGTAACCAGCATCTGGTGGGTGGATGACTGGCTCCCCGGTTATCTGACCATGAGGTTGTGGACGTCCTGTAGATGAAGCTAGCTGCCGTGTTGACCTCTCAGCCCCAATATGTGTCTGGCATGGGGCAGTGGTCAACCATTGGTCAAACCTCGGATACCCGATCAATGTCTGATTCACTGTCTAGTGGATGGATGACTGAGTAGAGCCATGAGGGGGACATGGCTGTCAGACTTCTGCCGCTAGAGGTCATCACATTGAAACAGCTATATATAGAACTGGCTGAGTTACCCATAGTGTTGTGGTGTGATATAATCCTTTTTAAATGAAATATGGGTCTGTGAGAGTATCCAATGAATCCCTGTTCAAGCTAAGTATTATTATAATTTAAAAAGGTTCAACCGGAAACATCCTAGAGGTCAGCACATTGAAACAGCTATATGTAGAACTGGCTGAGTAATCCATAGTGTTGTGGTGTGAAATATGGGTCTGTAAGGGGCACCAATGAATCCTTGTTCAAGCTAAGTATTTAAATTTAAAACAAGTTTAACTAGCAAAATCTAGACCACAGTAGAGTGTAGGTTTCACCCATGTGGTACATACAGGGTTGTTATTTTTCCGCCAAGAGGCATCAGAATATTACCCATTGTCCCTTAGCCTCAAAGGCCCTGTGCAGAAATGTGTCTGTAGACAGGAAGCACACTGTTTGGTTGGTTCTGTCATACATTATCGATTACTAAGGGAGTCCTGTTTCTATACAGGGCGTATTGTTGTTTCTCAGAAGTTCTCCGGAGCTGCATGCAATTGCCTTCAGCCAAAACTGCTGTGAATAGTGCGTCCCAAAACCAGCCTACAAGAGGAACTATACATATTTTATTCACCATTTTATGGACTCCTAAATATGGGCAAGCTTGCAAAGCCGCTTTCACCCTCACCCTTCCATTTGGAAAGTGTAGGTTTCATTGTGTTATGTGCTACCTCATATTGATACTATTAAAAGCAATGCTGACTTTGGACAATACATTCCGAAGAGAAGAAGATAGCTATCATGCATTCTTAAATGGATGGGCCGCCTTCATCTTGCTATTTGATATTCTCTAGCTATAATCCAAATTCTTTTGGCCGAATCATTATGAACCATCCAGCAGAAGACAGGGGCTAATGGATCTTTTCTAATGAAATATAGAGGACCTATCAGAATCACTTCAGAGAGATTTAACAAAACCTATGCTTTTAAAGCTTGCAATTACAGTATTTGAAATGTTTGCAGGGTGGATGGCCTTTTGTAATGATTCCCTAAATGGACTTGGTATCACTTTTTGTTAAACCCTCCATAGCCTAATGTCTGGCCTCCTGGCTGTGTCTCACGAACTTGGGCCAATGTTTTTGTCTCTGACTGGGTGCGGTCTCTGACCAGGTGCCGTCTCTGACCGGGTGCCGTCTCTGACAGGATGTCAGAAAAAAGGTGTTTTAAAAGAAATTATACTCATATTTATGAGGATATGTAAAAACTTCATGGCGGCTGTTATATGATTATTATTATAATTATAATTAGCCTTCTGCTGTTGGTATTTTGACCTCATCATGCCAGACCGGTCAGAGACGGCACCCAGTCAGAGACAGCACCTGGTCAGAGACGGCACCCGGTCAGAGACAAAAACATTGGCCCAAGTTCGTGAGACACAGCCTCCTACAATGCGGTCTTGTACCAGGTTAATCATAGGGACACTGGTCAATCACGATAGGGGTCAGGCTCGTCGTCCTGTGGGGGCGTCCATTACTTAAGCTGGTACTGGCGAGATAAGCACTGATAACAGCGGTCTCCTGGGTACCAGCTGTTACATAATGCACCCAATTGACTGATATTGCATCCAGCTACACGCCTATTCAGAAATGATTGAGGCATAACAACATGTGACTAATGCCTTACGGAAAAGGACTTAGCCTAAAACTCATTGAAATGGAGAAGGCTAAGGTGAGTTGATTAATACTGACCAACCTGACATTATTAACTAACTCGAACCACTAAAGTGGTGTCCGAGGTAAAACTTAGTTTGGAGCCAAAGAACATTAGTGTACTGAGGAGGGCATGCATCTAGCCTGACTCTAGAGAGTGGCTTTCCACAACAACAAAAAGTCAATGATAGCACAAAACACCAAACCAGTGCCAATACCACCTCTGAGCTCCTATTGCTGCTCTCAGGCCATGTTGTCAGAGTTGCTGAACACAACAGGTGCCCATTCTGTGTGTAGGGCTCCACTTACTGATAACAGGTGCTCTCTCTGAGGTCCGTGCTGCCAGTTAGAGGAGTGGTTACAGATAGGGGCAGGTAGATAAGGGCTCATTACACAGATAGGACACAGGTCTACTCAGGTGGATTTATTATACTGATACCAGTTCTGACTATTTACAATGTACTTTGGTATGGATTAATTTACTCATTGGTATCTTTATCTGATTGAGAGGAAATCATAGGCCTCTTGGAACTATGTAATAAGGGAGGTCCCTTGCAATATGTTGAATATTAACAGTATATTTAGAATATTTGGAATAATAAAGAGCCAAATCTATTCTAAATACTATTATATATGATAGTCAATGTTCATAATACATCTTACTTTATCAAAGTCATACTATCATAGTTATGTTTGTATTTGTTTCTGTGTCATTCGAGTAATTTGCGACAAGCTTTAGTCCCCTCTAAATGTGTCCTTTTGTGTCCTTAACTTTGGGTTATAGGCAAGCTTTTGGTTATAAATAAGATTAATATAAAACCTATTTTTAAATGCGCAATTCATTTTCTCTCAAACTCACATGGGGCTTATTGGTGAAGACAGCCTATTAATGAGGTTTTACAGAAAAATACACAATTCAATATATTACTCCTCTATTCTGTATCTAACTGCAATCACCTATCTAGCACCCCCCCCCCTCCCCACAACTGAACTAGGGAAATCATTGCTATCAAATTGGTAGGTTATCAGGTATTCACTATTTTGGTGTCGAGATATCAGTTATTAGGTACATCACAACTACAGGGTAGATTTAACATGAGAAAACATGTCTTGCCACTTAATAAGACTGCAACGACACAGTAAATAAGAATGGGTATGCGGGTTGGGAGGCTGCCGACCATTTTTCAATAGAAATATTCCATATCTCTTGTATCAGAGCCTAGAAATCCCATTTTACCATAATTTCCTTTGTCATATTGCTTAAAAGACCAAAGCTTGGCTGACTCTAATAGGAATATTAGAAATTCCTTCACTGTCAGAAAGCTGTAATTCATATAGGGTGTATCAATTGAGACCCAATACTGAATATCTCACAAGATGTTGAATTATTGATACCTATGATACCAATGACATTCCACCCCTGAACACTCTCATCAATTAGCCACAGTCCCACATCACTCCCAGACTCCTTTCACGAGACAGATCCTTTCTGCGTCCAACACATTCCTGTTGAATGGTCCAGACTCTGTGATTGATGACAGACTCAGTCTTTGATCAGCACCAGATGAAAGCGGAGCCCACAAGGAAAACACTGCCAACACCACCACCAGCTTTTAGCCCTTTAAGGTTGGCATGGGGTGCCTCATCTTTCATTGTGATTAACCCCTACAGTACCAGAGAGTAATTCAGCTATGCTAATTTGGTGAAACTTGCCGACTCTTTAGGAATGTAGCAACCTGGTAGGGTCAGCATGATGCATGAATGAAGCTATGGCAATGTACTTACCAGGGCCGAATCTTGAAGACCGAAAGACATTAAAACAATGTCTGAGGCTCCCTTAACCCTTTAAGGAAGGCATCATGCCTTAATGAATCATCCCTTGGTCGTCATGATGCATTAATGCCCTGGCGAGTGAATCACCAGTGCTACTTTAAAGCATTATGTCAACCCTATGACGTTGAGACACTCCCCGAGGGTTGACATGATGCACCAATGCAGCCCTGGTGCATGGATACATTGTGACAACAAATGTCATCTTTTAGGGACATGCATCCTTAAAGGGTTAAAGAGCTAAGAAACAGTCTCAGTCTCAGAGAGTTAGACTTGTTGGAGGGGGAGGGGATTCCCCCTGAGACCTCCCATGGGAGGTGTTTTAGAACGAGTTTACAGATCCAAAGATGCTAACTCATACACTGCTGTTGTTATACATGTGGTTTATAGTAAGAAAAAGGTTAAGCAGTGACAAGTGTTCCAATATAGACTTTTACTTGACTTTCTTTGATGAGAAAAAATAAGGTTGTTAAATTTAGTACTAGATGATTAGTATCCTTTGGTTGTAAAACACCTCCCTTGGGTCCCTGTCGTGACTAGGCCTCATTTGTGAGTGGACGTTGTTTGTGTTAGTCTGTGCGTCAAGGCTGCTGTTGTTCTGTTCTGCTGGACTTCTGAGGGTAGCAGTGGAAGTAGCAGTGTAGGGTGGTACGGGGGGTGGCGTCCAGAGCTAGGTGTCTATACTTAACCAATATTGTATGGCCAACGGACTCACGAGGGGTTGTATGGCTCAATATCGGCACGAGTGCGTAGCACGAGTGACGATATTGAGCCATTCAACCCCGAGTGAGCCAGTTAGCCATACAATATTAGGTTTATTATACGATTTTTCAATTCATATGTCCTTATTTACCTTTAAAATGTCCTAATTTCGCCATTTTGAACGATATCTAAGTCTTCTTGTACAGAGGGTGCAGTCACCATGTTGTGGAACTTTTCAGTAGGGGAGGTGAGGAAGAACGAGCTTGGCGCAGGGAGCGGTCATTATTTCAAATCCAACATAGGGTAGGTTCACCCTGAGTCAAACTCATACCTTGAGTCAACCACTTTTGACATGAAATTACAAGTTCAATATGCATCTGGTGACAATAAACTCCCACTGATTTAAGAATTCAAGTGTTTTCCAAATATATACTACATATTGCATCCACATAATCACTCTTTTTCATACTGTAAAATCAGTCAGAAGTACTCCTGTTTGACCTGTTTTGGCAAACAGAGAATGAAAATCTCCCCACTGTTCATACTCTTTGGTAGTTGATTTGAAGTGGTGTCCCTTTCATACACAGTGTCAATCAGTTTTGTGAGCTGCATATGTATCTTAATCACACAAATCATGTCTTTATTGAGCAAAATTAATTTCCTAAATTATATTTAGGACTGATTTTGTAAGGTATACCCATTTCACCTTAAGTCAGCCATGAATTCACCCTAAGTCAGCCACATCATACCCTGAGTCAACCATGCGGTTTTCTTCTCGGGAATCTCCCCTGGAATTCTCTCACCTTGAATTTCTGTCCAAGAACGTTCCCTCTACCCTTGTGAATACCTCCTCCTTCCGGAATACCCTCTTCTACTACAGGGTTAAGGATAGCAGGCCTACTTGTGTATTGTATAGAGGGCAAGGGTGAAACGCAAAAAGAGGGGGGGGGAAAGGGGTTGAGAAGGCAGAGCCCCCGATATATTCAATAGAACTCCATACTGCATGTCTATAATGTTATATTTAGTCCTCATTGCTCATACAAGTAATATTTACTTGTATTGAAAGCTCATAGTGCAATTGTATTCACCTAAGGTACAGTACTGACTTTGTCTTGATTATTCCATATTCAATAAATCATTTTCTTCTCTATTGTTAGTTGTAAGATATTGATTTATGATGCATGCATTCATCCATTTATGAAAATCAGAAAATTACTGGTTTATTCCACATATTTCTGGTGGTTAAAATATGGCTGACTCAAGGTGCATTTTGGCTGACTTAGGGTGAAAAGGGGCAATTCTGAATACTCTGATAAATCATGGAATTAAGTACTGTAAACTGATATATGGCATTGTAAGACATCATGAAAGTTACTCTCCAGAGCAATACCTAAAGTTTGGTTCAATTCTGAAGAATATGCACAAAAAACTCTAGGAGCAGTTAGACCTGAAAGGTAGGTCATGAAAAAACATGAATCAGACCGGTTGAAAGTGGTGAACCTACCCTACCCTATGTGTTAACTTATACTACTGTACTCCCGCATCGCCACCTGCCGTTTTGGTTACTAACTGCTCCCCTCTATACTTCAATATAGGCAGCGTTTACCCGCTGTTGTACCATACCTACGGTGGCCGAGCGGTTAGCGCGTCTGGCTCATACGCAAGGGGTCTCCAGTTCGATCCTGAGGGGAGACGTAGTTTTCAACACTATCCATATGTCCCCAGTACCTTTTTTTCATTATGCATTTATATATGTTAAAATGAGAACTAGAATTATTTCAATGCGTAAATAAGTTAAGTCCAACTTCTACCTTTATAATTAAAAAATAATAATAAAAAAATATTGACTTTCAAAGAAATTATACCAAAATATGTCTTTTCTTCTGTAACTCGCTAAATAATGCCCCTACAGGGCTGAAACTCCGTCTGTAGACTCCTTGTTTTGTACCCTACCATACCCACCACCCCCACGGCGTGGTACGTAGAGCGTGCGACTTCAAGTCTTGGGGTAGCGTGTTCGAATCACCATGAAACCTCGGATTTTATGGGGGACGAAATTTTGGAATGACTCCCGTCAACCGGAAGAGTGCCGATATCCACCGGAAGAGTGCCGATATCCACCGGAAGAGTGCCGATATCCACCGAAAGAGTGCCGATATCACTAGATATCAGCACGGGGATATCACAGAAAAAGCACGATGAGTGGCCCGATCGTATAATAACAGGTGCTATACTGATATGATATATCTCTTCTAGAACAGGTGGCTGGTTGCCTTAACCCCTTTCAATAGCTAACATCTTCTCGGGCAGTCGTAGAGATCTATACATGTAGGAACTTAGAGAGTTAGACTTGTTGGAGGGGGGAGGGCATTCCTCCTGAGACCCCTCATGGGAGGTGTTTCAGAATCAGTTTACAGATACAACACAGGCGCCCAAATCATAGCGTAAAACCTATCTGATATAACCCTATCTTCTTTTGGGATTTTAGGCCCAATTCGTCTTATAGCATGGTCTCAAAGTGGGGGGTCAGCTTATGAAGGAGTTTTTTTTATTTAGTGAATTATTGTTTAGCCATGTCTAAAGGGGACAGATTCGGCTCATAAAATTCTCTCAAACTAGATGGTTGGCTCACAAGGGAGGTCGGTTGATCAGCAAGGTTTTATAGTAACTACTGTTTCTTACACATGTTGTTTGCAACTAGAATAAGGGTCATACAACGACCAGGAATCCTGAGATAACCATAAATGTTCCAAACATTTTAAAATTGTTTTATCTATGGGTTGGAGTACATTGAAATGGTATCCATTGACTGTAACAGCTCAGAAGGTGGGTCCCATGGGTTCCAACCATGGTATTTTGTAGTGTATCTTAAATAGGGCATTAAAATCATGCACGATTTTTATTCAAAAATGACCATATTTTAAGAAATAAAATCAAATTTGGGCAATATCGGTGGGAGTGAGGGGGAAGTGAGTAGATAGGAAGTTAAGAGGTTGGTTTAAGAGGTTGGTTTATCTTTTATTGATCCATAAAGTGCACTCAATATTGATTTTACATTGAGAATATCGCATATGTTTTACATTGAATTGTATGTAGAATATGTACCGGTAGTCTATACACACGATACTCACAGTTTCAATAGTTAATCCGTATTTTATGACATCTACGGTACTCGTTTGACATTACCAGTATTATATCGATAGCTTGTATAAGTACTCTCAATATTATGGAATAATATTTGTTTTTGATCAATAAAAGACAAGGGTGACAGTCTACATAGTAGATATTTAATGCCACCCTTCTTAGTAGGGAGGCAGAACCTGAAAATGGCTCTAGAAATCACTTTTGGTGGTCATGGAATGTTAGAGGCTGGCATCCATGTCAGACTTGACGAATGGACTATACTGATCACTTTTGGGGTGGATGCCATGCAGACAAATTGTTTTTCTTTGAATTAGGGCCCGAAAAAGGTAGTCATTACTGAAATTCACCATTTCTCCAATAGCTTTGCAAGTTATAGTGCTAGATGTTCATTTAAAGTAGTTAAACCCACATTGTCAGGGTCTAGCATCACAATAAAGTCATCACAGCCTGTCTCCAAAGCATATTTTACATTGTAGAGACGTAATAGAGATAGCCATTACAAGGATTTTCCATTTCTGCCATTGCTTCGCAAAAAGTGGAGATAGACATTCATTCAATGTGTCTACACCTACATTTTCAGGGTCTAGTATCACAATTAAAGGCGCACTTAAAGCTGGGCCATCAGGGAATAAGCTCAGCATTTTCTATACATGGACTAAATTAACAGTTCCACCAGAGGGCAGCAGTGTTTGGACAGGGGACCATGAGCATTGTCCAGCAACAACATATTCACCCTGTCTTGTACCTGTAAGAACTGAGCTCCCAGCCCATAAGAGCCCTCTTGTGAATGAAAACTGAACTATATCCAAAATGGCTTTTGGCCTCAATTCAACCATGACAGTCAAGCTTTAACCCAGGACCTAACACTGCCGAGTTTTGTACGCAAATGACGTTGTGGGTTCACTGCGCCTTTAAGTCATTGCAGCTCCTTTCTAATACATATGTTACCAATTAGAGGGCTCACAGAGGTAGCCATACCCAGAAATTCACAACTTTTTAGCTATTGCTTTGCAGATATGGGAGATAGACATTCATTTAAAGTGTCTACACCCACATTTTCAGGGTCTAGTATCACAATGAAGTCACTGCAGCTTATCTTCAATGCATATCTTACCCATTACAGGCCTCACAGAGGTAGCCATTACCAGCAGTTCACTTTATTCTGCTATTGCTTTGCAAATACTGGAGATAGACATTCATTAAAGTGTCTACACTCACATTTTTCAGGGTCTAGTACCACAATGAAGTCTTTGCAGCTTCTCTCCCGTGCATATTTTACCAATTAGAGGAGATATTGGCAAAATTCACCATTTTTGCTATTGCTTTGCAAATATGGGTGATTCATTTGAATGCCTGGGTCTAGACACAATGGTTGAATTATGGATTTTATCAGATGCATTCTTGACCTATTTCACCCTAAAGCCCTGCATATAAAGCAAATTAATTTGATGTTCTTTTATTTCTATCAAAGCCAAGATTTTTCTCCCAACTTTTGGATTTTGCTTATGGGTAGGGTTTTGAAGTCTAACATCAAATTCACAAATGAGAGCAGCTATGGGAAACTCATTTCTCACTTAAAGGAGAGTTCCCATGCATTTTTTTCCCAACCCAGAGGTTCTATTTCACATCAGACACATGCTGACTAGATATATGACAGTAAGTTCAGGTGGTAACTGTCTAAACTGCATGTGACATTTTCAACAGCAACACCAAAGGCCCTTCATAAGGTAAAAACATATAAAGAAACCCAATATCAGGTCAAATTAAATGGCTCAAAGACTGCCATTCATGAATATCTATCCTCAATAGAGATACTTCTGAAATATCATATAACAACTAATAAATACATATATTACTTTTATGAACAGTAATGCCTTGAGGACTACAAGTAGATTATGAGTTTGATAGGAAGTGAGACTGAGATAGAAATGCAGAGGACAGTAAATCACTTTTTTCAAACCTAATACTTAAATTGGCTAAGGGCTAAATTCCTGGGCAACAAAGGTATATAGTTCACTATATTTACTCATCTACTTATCAGGTGCTCTGAGTATCTATAATTGTGATAACATACACTACCTTAGACAGGTTTAGTCTGGGTCATCTTGCCCTCCTCAAGTCAAGGTATTGGCCACCTTAATGATGTAAATGGGTGATGAATATAAAGCTTAGACTGACTTATTCTTGTCTGTTTAAGTCATGGTAAACAAAACTGTAAACAGTCGTAAATTGATGGCAATAGTATTGATCACTTCCATTCTGTTTGTACATGATATTGCTTTATATAACCAGCCATTTATTGTCGGAAATGGAAGAGTGGGCCAAAATATCAGGACTTCACTATAACTTTATAGTGCATATCTACAATTATTATACGATTGAACGACTCATCGTGCTTTTTAGGTGATATCCCCGTGCTGATATCTAGTGATATCGGCACTCTTCCGGTGGATATCGGCACTCTTCCGGTTGACGGGAGTCATTCCGAAATTTCGTCCCCCATAAAATCCGAGGTTTCATGGTGATTCGAACACGCTACCCCAAGACTTGAAGACGGATGCTCTACGTGCTACGCCGTCGGGACGCTGGTATATGTGGGGGGTGAAAGGAGGAGTCTATAGACGGACTTTCAGCCCTGTAGGGGCATTATTTAGCGAGTTATGGAAGAAAACACTCTTTTTGATGTAATTTCTCCTAAAATCAATTTTTTTTTATAATTTTTTTTTTACTATAAAGCTAGTAGTTGGACTTTATTTACCTAGTCGTTAAAATAATTCTAGGGCCAATTTTTGGCCCTAGAAAGCGCACTTTAAAAACGGTACGTTTTTACCCAGATTCGATCCAGGGACCTTTGGTGTGTGAGGCGCGCGCTCTGGCCGCCAGGCAAATCTGGCCATGGTACGTAGGGAGGGAAACGCTGGATAGATTCAAGTCTCCCGCTCCCGGCTAGGCGCCAAAGCCTTTTTGTATTGCGTCCTCTCATTGGCTGTCCTGTTTTAACTCCACCAATCAGCGAGCAGGTTGGTGGGATGTCAAAATCAACATGGCCCCCTCCTTGCTCGATCTAGTCTACATAAATATCCTTCAGAATGGCGAAATTAGGACATTTTAAAGGTAAATAAGCACATTTGAGTTGAAAAATCGTATAATAAACCTAATATTGTATGGCTAACAGGGTCACTCGGGGCTGTATCAGTCAATATCGTCACTCGTGCTACGCACTCGTGCCGATATTGACTGATACAACCCCTTGTGACCCCGTCAGCCATACATTATTGGTTAATCATCTATTGGCATACTAGTCTTTTAGCACCTGTAGATCTATGGGCCTAACCTTTATGGGCTCTCAGATATATCTTAGGAGAATTCTTTTATACAGGAGATTCCTGGACAGCTGTCTGGAGAGTAGATCTACCTATAATAGCATTGTGTGAGAAGTACTGTCCATGCTTAGAATTAGATGAAAATAGGTCTTTACTAGGTCTAGAATAGGTAAGAAATGCATGGGATAAGAAACATAATGTTTGCATTGTATCCCTGGGTCCTTGAAATATGGATTATTTGCAATGTCATGGCAGGAATGGTGAATTTTGTTAATGGCTACGTCCATTAGGCCTCTAGCCGGTAAATTATGCATTGGAGAGAATCTCTGATGTCTTCATTATGTTGCTAGACCCTGGGAATGTGGGTGTAGGCACTTCAAATGAATGTCTATCTCCCATATTTGTAAAGCAATGGCAAAAATGGTGAACTTCAGTAATGGCTACCTCTATTAGGCCTGTCTAAGGTAAAATATAGAATGGAGACCAACTGTGATGCCTTCATTGTGATGCTAGACCCTGACAATGTGGGTTTAACCACTTTAAATGGAAGTCTAGCACTATTACTTGCAAAGCTACTGCAGAAATAGTGAATTTCGGCAATGGCTACCTTTATCGGGCCCTATTTCAGAGAAAAATGATTTTTGAGCGTGGCATCCAACCCAAACTTAATCAGTATAGGTCAAACTTCAAATTTAGCCTGGATGCCACCCTCTAACATTCCATCAGGGCTAAAATCTCAAGATTCTGCCTCTCTACTATCTATTTTATCCCTACATGTTATTAATTTCGAAAAAAATCCCAGGTTGAGCGTGATGGCCTAAACTGTACAGGACGAACACTTGTGATTAAATTAATTCACTTGGTATATATTGTAAAACCTTTTGGGCTTAGTGACATATCAAAAGAAGATCTTAACGAGTGAAAAACTGGTCATTTCTAATTTTAACATTTCAATATAAACCATGTTGGAAGCCTAATATCTTACATTCTTTGGTATGGTCGCTTCTAGCATTGTTTTCATTAAACCTTTAAAATATGCTATCGACTCTGAGGCTCTTACTGAATGGTGAAGTTCATTCCAGACCTGAGCAACATCTACTTCAACACTTTTTTCATATGACGAAGCATGTATCAGCGAGTATTTTAACAAGGGTGCTACAGCATGTCTCGTGATCCTTGGTCTAACATCGGTAAACTCAATCTTATGTGCTCTCTTGTACCCATATAGTTGGACATGGTAATTTCTACGCTTGTCAAGCATTGGGAGATTTGCCTGTTGATGTACATAATCACTTGGGGTCAAGATAGGATACTTTAAAAAATATTTTAAACATCTGTTTTGTATACCTTGCAATAAATTAAGAGAGTCTTCGCTCGCTGCACAATATAATACATCAGCATAATCAAATCATAATCCTACACTAAGTTAAGTATGATATTTGGGAACATGCTGCCTCATTATTATGGAAATTAATTTGTTTTTGTCCGACACATCAGATGTTCTCAATTAAAATGTAGTGCTAGATCCTTATTATACCCTTTGGTTGTAAAACACCCCCTTTGGGCCCTCTCGTGACTGGGTGTCATTTGTGCTGGTCTGACCACCAAGGCGGCTGTTCTGCCTAGGTGGTGATGTGTGCACAGACAATCTAAATGCCCCAGCCCTTAGTCTGTAGTGACTATCCCTGTTTAGTTATAGAGACATTGGTCAGGCATGACCATGTGCTATTCAACATCATATTCAGACAAAACAACATATGACTAATGCTTTACTTAAACGGCCTTACTTAAAATGGAGAGGACTAAGTTGAGCTGGCCAGTACTGACCACCCTGAAATTATGAACTAACCTAGGTCGGTCATATAGGGAGTCAAAATATGACTAACCAAGTCCATACAGTGCAGGGCACAACAGCAGCTTATCTTTCCAATCTCTTGCGTCAGCCTGTTATGTAACCTATACACTGGGGCCCTGTACCTCTCATTCTCTCAGTGTACCGGTCACCACAGGCGCTCTGGGTGTCACAATACACATCCCAGCCTGGGACATTCTGAGACTGCTGTGCCGCTGTCTGCATAGTGATTTGGAGCTTTGTTGTATAGGGAACTAAAGAATATCAGTGCACTGATATTCCTAGGCTCCCTATACGACCAATCTCTCAGTCACTTTAGTACCTAACCTAGTTAGTCATTTTTTGGCTCCCTATATGACCAACCTATGTAAGTTATTATTGTCAGGTTGGCCAGTACTGACAAACCAACGTTAGTCTTTTAATTTCCGGGGTGGGGGCGGGGGGCACTGAGTGGTCATCATAGTATCTTACAGGTGGCACCAACTAGTGGTATACAAATACATCACACCAATGATGAACCTAGCTTAGCCACCACTGACTGACCTCTCAGTCATTTTTGTATAAAACTTTGCCGTTGTGACTGACTAACCCTTTCAACCTATGGCTTTTCAGTATGTAGGACTTGTGATGGTAGCAGGGGGGAGTAGCTGTGTAAGATGGAGAGAGGCCTCTAGAGTGTCTATCTGAGGTGCTATAGTGATATAGTGTACCTCTACCACAGCAGGTGGCTCGGTTGCCTTTACCTCCTTTAGTACGTACCATCTCCACAGGCATAGGTGGGGATCTGTGTGATGAAGTAGGAGAGATTGGCCTGAGTGGGGATGGGTTTCTGTAGTAGCTACTATCATGATATAAAGTTCCTGATTCCTAAAGCAGGTGGCTGTATTGCCTTACTCCATGTTTTATTCACTTCTATTTATGATAGGAAGATAGTAAAAGATGGCTTAAATGATAAGACATGGAAACTCCAGAATTTGGAAAGCATAACAAAATGCCTACTGTGGCAAGTCTTCCCTATAGTAGCAGTTTGTGAGTAGTACAGGATCATAGGTTTGTTTTGACTATAATAGGGATCGGGAGTAGTGGAAGTAGATCTCAAAGACTAGCACTTCTATATAATCAGAAGGGGAATGGGGTGGTGTAGTAACAAAAGGTAACAGTAACAGCTCCGAGACCAGTCTTTAGTATGGGAGCAGGATGTGAGTAGTACAGAGACATGGCCTTTAAGCAGGCTGAGTCCTGTCACAGTAATTGGCAATGGTGCCTTCCTTGTGTATTGCTAAGTTGTTTAGAAAAAATCCATTTCCCTGCGGCGTCGGAGGTGGCTCATGTGAACCCATTCTGTGGTAATCATTTTCTCACCATCAGCCAATCCTAGCATAAGATAAAATCTTGATGAGATCACAGTTAAAGCGTCTAGTGACCAGGTTTAGTTTCAGGCAGTTAATTGCCTGCTGGTTTCTCTATTAGACAAAGTCTAGGCTGCAGGGCTTCAGCTACAGTCAATATCAGGGATCTCCAAGCACATCCTTAGTGCTGCCTCTACTCCTGTAACATATGGCATTGGGACCTAGACTGTGATGGGAGACTGCCCTCTGGTGCCTGGTACCTGTCTAAGGCTGACCTGGGGCCTCTTCCAATCTGATTGACTGCCCTTTAAAGGCCAAGCTAGACAGCTCAATCTGTCTCGGCTAGTCTATAGTAGAGACTCTGCTCTAAGGTCTAGATCCTGGGCCACACACTTCTTGCACCTTGTGGATACAGGTGAATAAAAGTAATGTAAAATGGAAAGCTGAGTCAAAGGGTGGGTTTATGTTTAATCATCCAAAGTTATATTGACTACTGTTTTGTTCATACACTGCCATAACGAGTAATATGATTTAGTTACATAAGAGTATCCTGCACATGATGGCTCAGTAGTTGTAAACAATGCGTCAGAATCACAATCTTGCTTGATTTGAATCAAGCGCAGGCTGAAACTGATCAGCTTGGTTAAACCGGGAGTAGATGACTGTATATACCACAAGGTATGACACAGCTAGACACCTATCATCTTTATACCCTAGATGGCCTTACTGTACCATGGGTTTGGACATAGACAGTAGCACCGTCTATTTAGGAATATACAAACTGCTTAGTCCACCATTATCTTTATACTTCAGATGGTGCCACCTGTCTATGGCCAAATATATTATACATATCTAGTATAACAAAGCTGATCAGTTTAAGCCTGTGGGATCAGGAGTCAACCTGATATTGAACTCAACACATAATTCCTCCAGTTGAACGTGCCGAACAGCACACACTCGCACCCTGTGGTGTCCACCCAGCCTGAACTCTACCCTCTGATCTCATTACTTCTATCCCTTCACCCCTAACCCCAACTCCCATCACTCTCACACCCCTTCACACCCCTCAGCCTCACCAAATCAACCCCCTGCCCTAACTCATTAGGCTCAACCAGGGTGCCTAGCTCCTGGTGCTGGGAGTCATCCCTGCCTTGTATGATCCAGCAGCACCCATTTAACCCTCTAGGGACAGCATACTGTCACTACCAATATCGTCTGGTGTCCTAGTAAATGCTATAGTGGAGGGTTTATTTGAATACTGGACAAATATTCAATCAGTAAATATTCGAGCAGATTTTCATTTCTGCATAATTCGTAACAACATTTAGAGTGCGAAACAAAGTATGTTTACACAAATGCAATGAGTACAGTGCTTTCTTGTCATCATGATTCAACACTGCGAGAAACTTGCACTGTTTCCTATGGGCTTATATATTTAATTCATGTTAAATATCATGGGCCTAATTTCCCCCCTCACAGCCAGCAGCTCATCAAAGCCAGTCTTTATGATGTGCTAGCTTGATTTAATTTACTATGTAGTTGTTTTTATTCAACCCAATGAAAAAGCTAAAAGAAAAACTGCCTTGGCCTGGCATTGCCTTTGCTCCTCCTCCCTCTTCATGGTATCTACTGAAACTCCTTCAGCCGTTATTGTAATCAACACTTGTAAATAATGTCAACACTTCATGTTGATCTGAGGTTACACTGTTTATGGTAAAAAATGATAAGTGTTACGTCAATCAATTCACTGCAGGGGGTTGGGTGACACTTGTGGAGACCCACTTCTATATCTTTAGCTTCATGAAGAAAAACCAAGCTCTATATTTCAATAATACGCAGCGTATTGTTTTTATTTTGTGATCTGGGATACTGTAAAACCCCACCTATGGGACGACCCCCAACCTATAAGCCGAACCCCTAGTCTAAGAAGGAAATTTGGCTTACATGGAAAAACGCCAAAATTAATTTGTCCTATAGGTGGGGTTTTATGGGTACTATACATACTTCAGTGTCTATACAATGGCTGAAAGATAAGGGTGGTAGAAGGTATGCAGCCATATACAGTAGTCTTTGTTACTGCCTTGTTATTATCCTACAAGCTTAAATAAGATCAGCTCTAAGGGTATAACTACTAAAGCGGCGATAGTGGTGAAAACAGCCTTTGCACCAGGTTTATCGTTGAACAATAGTAAGTGTGCACAATAGGGTTATATAGTGTTACTGTGCCTAGAAAGAAACACTCAGGCTCTTAGCACAACCAATACTACTACTTGCGTGTGGTGTGATCAGCTCTCCCAGCAGAGTCCTTGTCAGGCAATGCTATAGTGGAGGGTTGCGTGATACTGCGGAGATCTGCTTGGAGACTTCATCCTTTTACCTGATGAATTTGTGTTGTACGGGAATACCGGAGACATTCACGCTATAAACTGGGGATCTGAAAGGATGTGAGAGACGCCAGAGACTAGAGACCTAACACTTTAACCCTTTAAGGGCGGATGTCGCTAAAAAGATGTCATTTATCGTCATGATGCACCATGCAACCCTGCTCACAGGGCTCCGACAAAAAAAAATCAGATTGAATTCCATGACATTTCCATGACATTCCATGACAAAAATCTCAATTTTCCATGACATTTTTGCAGAGGTCGGGGGCTTGGTCCCTGAGAAAATTTCTAAAATCTAGAAAGGAAATGGTACATTCTAGAAGATTTTGTCATATTTATTCCATTATTTTCATATTTCATGTCATTCCATGACACATAGCAATCTTTTTCAAAATTCCATGACATTCCATGACTTTCCAGACAACTTTCAAATTCCATGACTTTCCATGACTTTCCATGACACGTGGGAACCCTGTGCTTAGTAACTTGCCAGGGCTGCATTGGTGCACCATGCCCATCCTTCTGGAGTGTTTCAATCCCATAGGGTAGGCTGTAACGTTTTGATAGAGATAAGGTCTGGGGATTAAAAAGATGCTTTGATACAGATCACGTTGATACAGATCACGTTAATTTGATACAGATAACATTGTTTTGATACAGATCACATTTGTTTGATACAGATCACGTTTCCATGGTCAGCCTTGATGTGTAGTACTACACATCACGTTACTTGATACACATCACGGTTGTACATAGGCACTATGCTTGAATACAGCCCTAGTGAATTACTTGCCAGGGCTGTATTCAAGCATTATGACAACCAAGAGCAATGCATTAATGCACTATGCCATCCTTAAAGGGTTAATGGCTGTATAGTGCTATACTGTGTGCAGAAGGATTATGCCATGCCAGTTTATAATACTAACATTTGAATTTTTTAAAGATAAATTTTCACGAATAGGAAATGTCTACATAATCTAGTGGAGTCAAGCCTTAGAGTGTTCAGAATAAAATAAAATGTCAAAAACACAGCAACTTCTTATCCAAGCCCCTACCTGCCCCTAATCATTATAGACGCCCATCCGTATAGAAACATACGGCACCTGTAATGTGTGATATATCAACATGGGGGGAGGGTCTGTACCACCTGAGTCCTGGGCTCTATTATCTATGTGTCTTTATTATATGTATTAACTTATTGATGGAACGTGAGGTGAGACGTGGTCCTCTAGCTAGTCTTGGAAGCTAGCAGTCTTTAAAGCAAGGTCCATTACTCTTTGAGGACGGCATCATGTCTTAATGCATCATGCCTTAGTCGTCATGATGCATGAATGCAGCCCTGGCGAGTAACTCGCCAGTGCTGCATCATGCTTACCCCACGAAGTTGAGACACTCCTGAAGGGTCGGCATGATGCAACAATGCAGCACCGGCGAGTAACTCACTGCATTGGTGCATCATGACAACAAATGTAATCTTTTATTGACATGCATCCTTAAAGGGTTAAAGCACATCAAGATACTCTAGTCCTTAACTCTTTGAGGACAGCATCATGTCTTAATGCATCATGCCTTTGTCGCCATGATGCATGAATGCAGCCCTGGCGAGTAACTAACTCACCAGTGTTGTATTCATGGATCATGTTGCAAGTAAGTATATCGAAACTATTTGTCAGATGCATTTCCTTTTATTATTTGTACCCATCACATAAGTTTAATCCTTTTTATTACTTTATACTGCCGACCAATCTCTTGATCTCCACAGGCAATATTGGGATGGCCAACCTTTGATGAAATGTCATGCAATATTGATGATTGATGATGATATTTGTAAAGGATAAATGTGTGGGAAGTAATTGTAACCTGACCTCCAGTGGACCCAGAAGATAAAGATTGTAATATGGGGTAAAATTTACAATGTCAAGCAGTCCATGGCTTCCTTCAGTGGCGGATCCAGGATTGTCTTGAGGGGGGGGGGGAGCAAACCTGGCCGACCTGGAGTGACTATCTGTTTCCCGCGAGCAAAGCACAGTGGGCATAATAGGGGGGTTTGGGGGCATGCCCCCCCCCCAAGAAAATGTTGATGGTCTGGATTTGAAACTATGCATTCTCATGCATTTTAAGGCACAATATTTTAAGCCCCCTCCCCCCTCTTGGTCATATTGTCTCCATCCCGCTCCCTTTCCCCTCTTTTCTTTTCTCTTCTTCCTTTTTTTTTGGGGGGGGGGGCAAAGGCCCGTCGCCCCCCCCCCCTTGGATCCGCCAATGTCCTTCTAGTTCTAGGCATCTACAATATCCACCTACATCTGACCACACAGTGTCTATGTTACCAGTCAGAGTGTGTGTCGATGGGGAGGGGAGCACTACATCATAGATTAGGTAAACATTTTAACTTGGATAAACAAGCTTAGCTGTTTTATGCTGTAATGTTTTACATCAAATTGTGGTAGTGCAGGTGAGAGGAGGGGAGGTATGTAAATATATGGCATTTTAGTGGTGAAAGCAGTCTGGACAGACTCGAGTTTGCTCACATCAAAATATAATTGTCTGAAATCTTTAAAGGCTTTTTGAGTAGAGATGAATGATGACTAATGATGCATTTAAGCCGCTATTATACTACGTTTCTTTCTGATGTTTTATTTTCCCCGAAACAAAAACTAGTTCTTTGATAGCAGTACTGTTGACAAACACTGTGCATAATGACACCACAGTGGCCTTGACCCTGTGACCTGTGTACACTAAAATATTTTTTCTAAAAAGTGTCAGCTAAATTTCTTTTGTTTACAAAACAAAGTTGGCATTATAGAATGAATTTCATAAAAAATAACTGGAAACAAAGTCATATTTGTATACCAAATTTTGACCAATGAGAGGACAGGAATAGAGGTCAGGAGACAGGTGACACCGAGGGTCCGAGGATAAAAGACACAAGCAGAGGCTTACCGTGTCAGACCCGAGTGTAGTGGCGGAGAGTCCCCCCTCATCTACAACCACAAACACTGTGCATGGTGTTTTTACCACCGATTAACCAGTGGAGTAAAAAGACATGCCGTAGACAGTAGAGAGGCCCCTGGGGTTGGTACAAGACCAGGCCTCAGCTTGTGGAGGCAGTAGAGACTTATACATACACCATATCAGCCACCAGACAGTGGGGATCTTATTAGAGCATGGTCATTATTTAACATTGGGGGCGGGGGCGGTTGAACTTTCACAGAGAGAAGAAGTGGAATCACTGTGACACTCCAATGGGGGTCCAGCCCCGATCACTGAGGTAACTCTCTCCCTGACTCTAAAGTGACTCCCAATCATGAGGGAGTCTTAGAATAGGAGTCATTATAGAGTTATTATAGAGTCCTGCTACTGTTAGGTAGTCACTTTAGAATCCTGGGTAGAGTTACCTCAGTGATCAAGTCGGGAGTCACAGTGATTCTACTTCTTTTCTCTGTGTTGCATGGATTTTTCAGGTCCCCTTTGAGAGTGTGAGAGACACATTGTATCGGAGAAACCGTGTCCCTCACACTGGTGGAGACACTGTGACTCGAACCCAAAAGTGGGTGCTCTACCACTGAGCTACATCCGCTGTCACATCAGATAGACCGTGTCTCACGTTACTGGATTGGTATGGTACAGAGGGGAGCAGAATTACACAAGTGATACACCCTTGCAGGGTTATCACCAAGGCTTGAGGAATTCCAAGAGCATTCATAATTAATACAACCCCCTTTTAAACTATGGCAAGGCACCCTCTCTAGAAAGGTCAAAATCTTTGAGGCCCTCACCCCAGATCCATGTTAATAAATAATGACTACTCCCTAAAGATAACAAGTTTGGCCATAAATAGGAGTCCCGCTAAGAAATAAGATTGCCATCCTAGTAAAGCATATTTCAACCCAGCCCCAAGCATCGGCTCTTAAACTCCCTTTTTCCTTGACTCATTGCATTGGACCCCTGACAGGCCTTAGGCTAAGAAGCAGTTATCACAACGTCTATGGTGAAAGAAAAAAGAAGTAAAACTAAATTAGATCTAGCTGCTATGATTCAAGTAGTTTTTTTTGTGCGATAATAGATTCCGAAGAAAAGCTCATTCACATCTTGGTGGCCTACCGCATTTTTATAAGAAAACATGCCTGATTTTTTTCTGAGAAACACGGTTTATTTCTGAATATAGAATTAAAGTAATTTCATTTTCTATTTCCATCTAAATCGACTTACAGGGTAAATGTGCATAAGATTTAGTTCGGCTTGTAATCGCACATAGACATAGATGCAGAGCTTGCAATGTTTTCTGCAGATCATGAAAGGATAGAAGAAGAAGGCAGGCATAGTGAGGGGGGGGGCACAGAAGGCGGCCTATCTGGATAGAGGTATATGATACCATAGGCCACTAAATATAGTTTCTCATCACCGCACCCAGCATTAAAATCGTGATTTGAGAGAAAACTTGCTTTCCCTTTAGATTATTACTGAAAATAGTGGACAAATATTGGTACATTTGGTACCAAATAAAAGTCTATACTGCTATTTATTCAGTCAGCTAGGACCTTTTTTAAAAATAAATTAACGACTTATATGTAAAAAGAATCATTCGCAAAAAGTCTGAATTTTCCCAATATATCTAAGGCCCCCCAAAAAAGGTATGTTTCAGGTAACATGGCAAGGAAATGTAGGGTCTTTTATAAGGCTTCTTATTTTGAAAGTACTAGCCTGTCTCTCCGATGAGCCTAAAATTGACCAAAATAATGTTAATGGTAAAATAAGAAGATCTTTTCAAAATTGCATAAAAAGAATCGGGTCGGTCGGGTGACCTGAAACAAGCCTTTGTTTTGGGGCCTAAAGAACGCCCTCGTCATATTTTTCACTACTGGGTGATAAGAAACAAACCTTTATTTCATTGGCCTTACATTACAGGTTGGGAAGTAGGTAGAGAGAGGCATCAGAGGCAGGCACAGAGAGACAGGATCCTACACACCAGTTCTGGTACAGAATATTGATCTGCTAAGTAGCGGTATTCTCACCTATTTGATCCCCCAGCACCCCCAACCACTCCCTAGTTGCTGTGGCTTACCTACCTACCAGCAATACAAATACATCACACCAACTCCTCACATGGCATATGGAGAGTTAACCCTGCAAGGATGGCATGGTACTTTCAGTCTTTGCCAAATCCTGCTGGACAGTGGCAATGTCCGCCTAGAAAGTCTCTGGTCCGGCAGAATGACTGGTGTAGCCAGACCAGATTCTGGGCTTTTCAGAACTGAAAGAATTTTTCAAATATTTCAAGTAGAACTGAAGTACACCCTAAAAGTCTAGGCTGTGTAAAGTCATTTTCTTTTAGCATGAACTGTAATAAGATAATAAATTATCCTAAATTGTGTGCAAGACTTTGATTTTGGTATCCGGTCCTGCAGAAGTCTATCTGGTCCTGCAAAATTGGCAAACTGCAGGACCGAATGTCCTGCATGGTGAAATATTTTTTGCAAAGACGGTACTTTATTGTGCTATGCCAACCATGATGCATGAATGCAGGTAAAGACACCCCTAAATGGTTGGCATGATGCACCAATGCAGCACCGGCGAGTTCCTTGCAGGGGCTCCATTGGTGCATCAACAAATATCATCTTTTAGTGACATGCCGTCCTTGAAGGGTTAAGGACAGCAAGATGCTTCAATCAGAAAGGTAGTATTCTATTTATTCTTAACTTTCTGCTTCATTGCTCAAAGTTACTTTGTCATCATGACACACAAATGCACTGCCGCCGAGTCATGCAGATTGTTCAAGAGTGTATCAACCCCATGTAGGCAACATTGTAAATAATGCCGCACTAGGCGAGTTACTCGCCATTGACGATTCCATCACGGCTATACTGCTCATAAAGCAGCTACAACTGTAAAACATTAATTGCCACGTGGACTGAAATTACCAGACAGATTCCATACACACTTCTCCCCTCCCTAGCTGGAAGAAGGAAAAGCATTTTGGTACAGGTGGCGTGAAGTTGGAGGTGGGTGAGGGGGGGGGGGTGTTGTTGTTGGTTTGGCTAGTTCATTCAACGAAGAAACTCTTTGAAATTCAAAACACAACCTCAAACAAAATTAGGGGATAAGAATGCTGAAACCATCAAAAGACGTCTGGAAGCCTTTTATGTTAACCCTGATGAGGGTGCCGCGTGGTGAATGAACACCAAGCAGGTTCTTTAAACCATTTAGGCACTGTACAGTACTTCACTGCAACATGCCCCTTATTAGTCCTTATTAGGCCAAATAAAAAAAAAGTTTTGTTTCAGGTAACATGGGATGAAAATCTAGGGTCGGTAGGTCGGATCCTCTTTTTTTTTTACTTTTTTTTACAGCCCCTCTGCGATACCAAAAAAGTGGAAAAATGAGGAAAAAAAATTCAAAATTTTTGTAAACCTAAAATTGACCCGAAAAAGTCTCAAAATTTCAAAATTTCTTCAAAATTGCATAAAAAAAAGTAGGGTCGGCCCTGTTTTGATAGGGTCGGTCGGGTGACCTGAAACAAACCTTTTTTTTTGGCCTTAGTATGAGTAACTCACCAATCATACCGACACTACAGGGTTGATACTAAGCGCAACCAACTGCCGTAGGACGACAGGGTTGATACACTCCAAACGGGTCAGAATAATGCGCCATTGCAGTGTCTGGCCGTTACATACATCATAACGATAAATAATCATAAAGGCTCACTTGAACACTACGAGGGTTGGTGGTCTTTTAATGGTTTTTAACTTGAAACAAAACGCTTGAGAAGAGAGAGGGACACATTTGGCAGAGGGACACATTTGGCAGCCTTTGTGACAAACAAGCGTCTCAGTCATGTAATACTGCTGCTTCATTTTAGAGAGTCTTTCTACAATAGACAGATCCTCCAGAACAAGGGGTTTGATAGACTGCCTAGCATTAGATAGATATCCCCACGACATCTCTGAGGTCGATAGGCACGATGAATGTGGGGTATACTGCATGTCCCTGTCTAGAAGAAGAGACGCTCAATTACTCATTCACATCTTTCCACTGTCCTAAAGTCCTTTCAGCCTAATGCAACCTGAGGATGAGCGGTGATCTAAAGGCAACATCTATATATATGACATACAATCTTTTCCTCTCAATTAGAAAGAAGTCCCTTTCACAAAGGGGCCATTTTCTTTGAAATACAAGAGAGAATAGAGCCTAAGGCTGCCTTTTAGCGATGCGGTCAGAAACAAAGGCAACTTCACTGACATCAAAGACTAACAAAGATGGCTGTATATACCAAGGTCAATAGTATAACATAGAAGACCATCTGTGTTATCCTATAGCCGCTAGGGCGTAATCACACTGCCCTCTGATATTATTTTCTTTAAAAGGAGACCCACTAACAGGTATATGCTGTTCAAGACACAAAATCAATTCTAAGGTTTGATACTCATTTCTTTTAGCCGGTCCAGTTTATTCGCACTGGCCATTCAAAATGGTTGGAACTAAAAAATTGCTAAGATGATTAGTTGGTCCAGTTTATCAGCATCAAGAACTTTATGAACCTTTGTAAAAAAGTAAAGGACACTACATGACCGGTTTTGATACTTAGCCCCCCCCCTAAAAAAAGGTTTGTTTCAGGTCATCCGACCAACCCTATCAAAACAGCGCCGAGCCTACTTTTTTTAATGCAATTTTGGAGAAATTTCCATATTTTTACCCTTTTTTTGTCAGTTTTAGGGTGTTCGGAGAGGCTGCCTAGTAAATCATGTTAAAAGAAGAAGTAAAAAGAAGAAAGAAACGACCTACCGAACCTACATTTTTTTCCATGTGACCTGAAACAAACCTTTTTTTTTGCCTTATCGACACCTATGACATCCCTGGTACCATGATATGGAGCAGCATACAACGTGACAACTCACCTGCAAACAACAAGAACATGGTCAATTAGTATGTGACATTATCCTAAAATGGTATAGCTGGTGATCCACTGCTGCGAGTTTGCTGCGAATGTTGTCGTACGAGAGAAGCTTGCGAGAACACTCACAAATATCAAAACACAAGAATGATCAATGATGATTGATATCAAAATATCAATAAAAACTTTTAGATTTCTGCAAATTTACTCGCACGTGACGGCATTGTCACAGGGACACGCAGCAGCAGATCCACTGCTGGAACACTTTGTCTGTGTTTACTCGCACGAGTGCAATTCGCAGCAAATTGACGCCAGTGGATCACTGGCTTATCAGCCTTAAGGGTGAATCCATTTCATATATAAAAAACTGGCCCTATTGATAGCGTGGCTTCATTAACGGTAAAGGGTAAATATATCATTGATTTTTTAAGATCAATATATTAGGCTAAATGCAGTTTATTTTGAAAGGACTTAAATTACATCCATGTATTTGGCCTGATAATACTCAGTATACAGTATTACTGTATTGTCGGTATAATATTCCCGATTTCAAGTGAGCACCTAGGGTGAAGTAATTTTTAAATCTTTAGAATCTTGAGTAAGCGCCTATATTGTAATATCGCCAAGGGTAAATGCCAGACTAAATTAAAGAGTGCCAGAGGCATCATGGGAAAGCCAGGGGATCGACTTTTATTTGCAAAACAGCTTGAAAATGAAACCAGACTCTACCCCAACACTCATTAACCCTTTAAGGACCGCATGTCGCTAAAAGGTGACATTTGTCCTCATGATGCATCATTGCAGCCTCAGTGAGTAACTCGCCAGGGCTGCATTGGTGCATCATGCCGACCCTTCGGAAGTGTATCAAACCCCGCAGGGTTGGCATGATGCTTGAATGCAGCCCTGGTGAATTACTTGTCAGGGCTGCATTCATGTATCATGACGACCAAGTGCATGATGCATGAAGGCATCATGCCACCTTGAAAGGGTTAAGGAGACAATAAAGAGACAAAGAGGCCCTCCTCAAACCTAACACTTGTGTCCAAAGCCACACGAGAGCCAGGGCAGGGTGGTTGATTATGAATGAGATACTAGTTTTGCGTTTCAAAAGAAGTATCATTATTCAAACTAAACCTTAGCAAGCCCGTCTCCGATGTGCCTCTTCATCCCTTTAAGGGCCGCAGAGTGTTTTAATGCATCATACACTTGGTCGTCATGATGAATGAATGCAGCACTGGCGAGTAACTCACCAGGACTGCATTCACCCATCATGGTGACCCTATGGTGTTGATACACTCACAAAGGGTCGGCATGATGCACGAATGCAGCACCAGGGAGTTACTCGCCAGGGCTGTATTGATGCATCATGATGACAAATGGTGCCTTTTAGCGACATATCGGCCTTAAAGGATTGAAAAATAACTAAACAAATGAGAGTCACTGAGAGGAGAATCGGAGCAGGAAGGCAATTGGAGACCGACACCATACCGTAATGGATATGGGAGAGGTGGTGGGTGGGGGGGGGGGGGGTACTGAGGATTGACAAATTAATTTGAGCAGAGCGAAAAAAAAGCATGATTTCTATTGAGTCTAATCTAAAATCGTTGATTTATTTTGGGTTTAGATTGTTTTCCAAATTGGATCAACTAGGCATCCATTGTGTGACTCCTCTTTTTAAATTGTCAGTAAATATTGGCTGAAAATGTTGTTGGATGGAAACACTGAAAACATTGTGGCAAAATTATTGCATCTGCTGCCCCTTCCTAAGAAAAATTGATGCCATGACTCAAATAATAAATTCTCTGAGTAAACCAAGGCTGTAGGGGGCGCTGTGTGCAGGATTGGCCGCCATTCTGTTGGGGGGCATAAAGCATTGATTTTGATAGTTTTTTTGAGTTTGGTATATTTTTATTGGTCAAAGTTCCATAGTATTACACTACGTCTCTCAAACAGAGCCAATGATAGTACAATAAACAACTTTTGTATGTCACAGAACAAAGATTGACCATCAAATACCGATCGTTCGCAGATGCAGTACACAGAAATCACAGAAAATAAACACATATAACTAGGGCAGCGAAACAAGTAGATTATGCACACATGTATCTCGAAACTTTCCAGGTCAGTGAGAAAGCACAGAAAACATAATTTGGTTTCCATCAGGATCGATACACAGTTAGGTACACACTTGCACCTCAAGTACTAGTAACGTCCAGGCAATACAGAATGCACTGATGCAGAGATCACAAACCTAAAGAGTATTAGGGGATCAACACCTCAAATAAATCCTATGTATTATATGTATTATAGGACGTCCTCCTAAAAATTGCTGATTGTGGCTAAATAAGGCAGAGTTTGGCTCCTAGAAAAATCAATACGTCAAGATAAATACTATATGCTTCCCAATTAATCTGACAGTATTTACTAGTTTAGATGCCTATTTCATCAATATTAGCATATTTTACGACCAGACACTTCAATGTTATATATCCCTAACAAGATGGCGGATATAAAAGTGACCGGAAGATTTTCTCGAGAAATTAGCGGCACAATGCTGAGAGAGTCACCACTCTGTGGTAGTTTAAAAATCTGCTTTGTTTCATGTGATCGTCTGTAATTTTGGTTGACAGACTGGCAAAAATGCATTACCTATTTAAAGGCAGCAGAGGGATTTTAGCGCTTTATTGCTCTATGACCTTTTGTAGTATGGATGGATATATACAACAAGATACAGCCAAGTGACTTATAAGTGTTGCATTCATGCATCATGCCGATTCTACAGGGTTGAAAGACTCCCCAAGCATCACCCTGAAACATGATTCAGTGCTGTTTTTAACGGGTTAACTGCAGTCTTTGCAAAAACTTTTTCATCCCATAGGACATTTGGTGCTGCAGATTTTCAATGTTGCAGGACCGGCTACGTTTTTGAATGACCGGATAGCAACATATTTGATGATATATGCATTTTTAACTATAAAATAGTATTGTGAAATATATTTGTAATAATTTATGGCCAAATCAGGATAAATACATTGTTGTACACAGTATATTGACAAACATATTTAGGGTTAGAAGCCCAACTAAATTATTTTAGTCAGAAAAGCCCGACATGTGACTGGACATTCGGTCCTGCTACACTTGTCAATCTGCTGGACTGGTGGCATTTTAGCAGAACATTGCCACTGTCCAGCATGTTTTCGCAAAGTCTGCAACTGTGTTGACAGATGAAGATAAAGCCTTGAGGCAGGTCCTAAGAGGGTTGGGAATTGTGACAACAAGATTGTCCTGTTGCTGCAAATTTCATTGTCGTTTTAAATTTATTTCCTGGTGTCTGGCTTATTTCAACAACATAAAGAAGAAAACGCACGTTCTCCTCCTAAAGATAAGGTTTCAAGTGTCTAGGCGTAATTTGCCACACAGTTGTTAGTGCCGGCACGATGCTGGTGAGTGTCTCGTAAGTGATCATGATGCATTAATGCATCATGCCGTCACAGTCCAGCAGTCACCATAAAACAATTGCAAGAAGACCCCTGAAGAGGTTATGACTGATTTGGGTGCAAGAAGTCATGTACTTTCAGATTTTCATGACTAATACCTCTAAATTTAAAGGTATTACACATGCAAAAATGGACATATGAATTTTATGATTTTCAAAGATTTTTGTCGGCCATCTTGGACACCATCTTGAATTTCTAAAAACGCTCATCAATGCGAGCTGAGCATCATCAGGATTCTGAAAGTATATAACTTCCTGTTTCCAAATAAGTCATAGCCTCTTTGAGGGGTTTTCTTGCAATGTTGCAAGGATAATTCCAACTTTGAAACTATGAAAACTATGAGACTATGAAGACTATGAAAAAAGGCGTGGTGTATTGGTGCGCTATGTTTGGTAAAGACCTAGTGAGGAGATGATTACCCGTACTGCTATGAGGTGCAGAGGGGATAAACCATCTGTATCATTGTTACTCTGACAAAGGGCGGTTCCCAATGGACAGATTAAAACTTTGTTATCAAAAACCATGCACGGCAACAACAGAGAGCAACAGTGTACTGGACTTAACTTGCCCCCTAAACCTTCTCTACACAAAGTAACCGATTTATCTTTAACCCTGTAAGGATAGCATAGTGCTTTGATTACCTTTACACTTTGCCATCATGATGCATGAATGCAGACCTTCCCAGACATGTCGACCCTATGAAGAGACTGCTGTAGGCAGTTTGTTTGGCATGATGCAAGTATGCAGCCCTGGTGGGTTACTCGCCAGGCCTGCTTTCCTGCATCATGATCATCACAAAGGATATAGCGCATTAAAGCACTATGAGGCCCTTCACTCTTTAAGGATGGCATAGTGCATTATTACATCATGTCCTTGGTCGTCAATACAGCACCAGCGAGTTATTCGCTGGGACTGCATTGGTGCATGATGATGACAAATGTCATCTGTCCTTAAAGGTCTAAAGCACTCTGCGGCCCTTAAATGGTTAATCCAGTGGTACTCGGCTACCAATCAGCCTCGAGCTCTCCAGGCCCATTGCAGCCGTCAGGCTGTAATGGGCCTGGACGATTTTATATCTAATAAAAGCTATCCTACTCAGAAAATGATCCGGGATCCTGGATCATTTCTTAATGAGATAGGTAGCTCACTGATTGGTCAGCTATGGTCACATGATCATGAACCAGGTTGTGTATGGCCTCATGGGTTCGAATCCCACCTTGGCAAGGGGTAGGTTCGTTTTTTTTACATTATTTATTTAACCCATTTGAAGCATAAATCCACCTTAATTGACATAGTTAAATTAGCTATTAGATATGTGACTAGGAACATCATTTAAATTTAGGTGCAATATGCAGATATTAAAAGTATTAATAATTAAGCCAGAGTGGGGTTCGAACCCACACCCCCATGGTTGCTGGTACTAGTAGGCCTATATAGTATAGCAGGGTATGAGGCCAGTGTAGGTACATACGCCTAAGTAATCTCCCAGACTGTAAACGTACAGTCAGGGCCCGAGACTGGCTACCAATGGGCCCTACAGTCATGAATGGCCGCCTCACCTGAAAAACCTACAATGGCGCCACTCAGACCTCTCATTTCCGGCTCTAAATCAAAGATAAATACATTTTGGCAAAACACTACCAACTATAGTGGCAATTCAGTCCTGAAAGTTGACAATCAATATCATTTAAGCCTTTATGGATGGCATGATGCCATTCGCTTTATAGTTGTTTGTCGTGATGATGCACCAACGCAACATATGTGAGTTGCCTGCCCTGTGCTGCATGGGTGTATCATGCCGACCCATTGCATGGGAGACAGTTTGGTAGTGATTCACTTTTATTTGACCCAAAAGAAAAAAAACTTTTTTTTAATGTTTTTTTTTAATGAAAAATGTGATAGAAATGAAAATATAGGCATATCTGGTATCAAATCAAAGCTTTTACTGTCAGCAATGCACACTGATGCAATGACCTAGGAATAGCTACCACAATTATTTTTTGGACCTAATGCAATATGACCATTGTCATCACGATGCATGAATGCAGAGCAAGTCATAATACCAAGGCTGCATTTCTTTAGCATACTAAAGCTATGGACGTAATACACTGCTAAAGAGTCAGCATGATATATTAATGCAGCCCTCACAAGTAAACTAGCAAGAACTGCATTAGTCTATCAAGACGAGAGAGCACACAGCACACACAGAACATTAAAGCACTATGCAGCCCTTAAGGTTTAAATAGAAATGTACCAATAGTTGATATTTCACTAGATTAACCCTGCCAACAAACCTGGAGCTCCAATTTCCTCTCCTTTCTTTATTTTTGTATTTAGGTTTCCCATGTGACAGCACTTTTCAATTTTGGCCAGTTGTCCCTAAAGATTAAAAAGGGTTTAGAAGAGATTCGACCCACAGTCCTCATTTCCACTTTGATGGCTTTTTCTGGCTCACCAGAAACTACTTGAAGGAGAAATAAAACAATTTAACTATTTTTGGCAATTTCTGAGGCAGAATTGAATTCATTCATATTTAAATATTGAATTTCAATTCTATTTCTATCTCAAGCTTTTTTTTTTTTATAAAGCATGAACCAGCTAAATCCGAAACTATTACGGCTGTCACATGCCCCCCTAGGCAAACGTTGAGGGTAGATCATTAAAAAGTGACTGTAGCTTCTGGCGTAGAGAAAAGAAATTAGCATCAGGGATTGCCAATTTCAAGGTATTTTTAATAAGGGATAAAGTTTATATATTTAACCCACTAAAAAGGTGGCAATGTGCCATCCGGACTTAAAACTATCTAGCACTCAATCAATCAGTGTTTGTTTAAAATACTGTAAGTATAAATCCGAAAAAATGTCAATTGTGCAGAAATACAATGTTTTTAATGCATATCTTCAAAATGGTAAGTGTCTTATATTCATGTTTAGTTAAGTATGATAAAGCTACCAGAGGCACTTGTTTTTGTTCGGCTTAGGTGAGCCGGTACATGTTATTTTGCCCAGTGTATGTATACTGAGGTGTTTGAATGGCCGCATAGATCACCATGTGGAGGTGTTGGACGGCCTGCAATAGCCTCACACAACATTATGACACTGACAGGGTAGGGTCCCACTATTTCCCGGTCACAGTTATAACTGACAACTGGATCGTTTAACGCTGAGGATTCCCGCGCCTATACATGTATTACCATTCCCTGAATTTCTCGAAAGTTTAGAGGTCAGATGGTGCATTCTGTCAGAATTGTTCTTTCAACCGACAAAATATGAAAATTTTAGCTTTTCAAAATCTAGAAAATAACTGACAAAATATGAAGATTTTCTTTTTAACTGACATTTTAATGACTTTTGAAATCAATAGAACTCAACTGAACTTTGCCTGACGGCTAGATACCCTGACAGTACCTATGCACTCACAGTCAGGGGGTGTCTGAGCCATGGTTAAACCCTTTAAGGACAGGTGAGTTACTCACCAGACATGCATTTGATGATAACAAAAGAGCATTTTGATATTGCTGGCTCTCTAACAGAGTTATGTGAGCCATACTTCACTGTAGGAGAGCAGACCCACACGTTATCAGTAATAATGCCCACCTGAGTAGAAACTCCCACTATCGGTGTTATAAACCCCTATCTATAAGCACTACTGTAATTGGCAGCGCGGACCTCAGAGAGAGCACCTGTAATCACTGAGTGGGGCTTTACAGCCAGAACAGGCACCTGCCGTGTTCACCTGGTGGGAGAACCTGATAACGGAGATATGGGCTGCTACATGGGCCGAGGGGGTGGGGGGGGGGGGGGGGTAGATATCACATGGTCCAATACCAAAAACAAAAAGGTTGTGTTCCAGTATTCCGACCCTGGCGATTAACTCGCCAGTGCTGCATTCAAGCATCATGCTGACATTATGAGGTGGAGACACCCCTGATGGGGTCGGCATGATGCACTAATGCGACACCGGCAAGTTACTCGCCGGAGCTACATTGGTGCATCACGACAAATGTATTTTTTTAGTGACATGCGTCCTTAAAGGGTTAAGAATAGAGTTTACAGGGGGTCAGCCTATGGATGATGCTTTAAATGTAAGGACCTTTTTTGTAGGGAAGCTGGGGTGTGTAAGCTAGAAGTGTGGCCTTTACCCTGGCGCCTCCCTATAGGCTCCAGTCTATATATGTTCCCGCCACAACAATCTCTCCCCCCCCCGGGACCGCCTGTTACAAAAACACAGCAATAATTCTCATAGCATAAGTATGTGTTACAAAACATTTTTTTAAAATTGTTTTTCAGGATGGTGTTACACAAGATAATTAACGATATGGATTTACCTTCGTTTTTTACGTTGTTTTACATTTTTCACGTTAAAAAGAACAATCCTACTTCAAAGGTGGTGTTGAATAATTGAGTAAATTAGTCTAAATTTGAAGACAACAGCAAAAGTTATCAAATATGCGCTAGTTTTATCGTAAATTGTTAAAATACTAATGTAAATTATTAAAAATCGTTATGCATTAATGGTAGCGTAAATTCACTATTAGCGAAAATTCTGTTTTGTGGCTGTTACAAAACACAGCTTAAAATTATTGCGCAAAAAGAGGGTGTTACAAAAGAATTTTTTTTACGCTGTTGTTCAAGGGGGTGTTACAAAACAAAATTTATATTACTATTTTTTTTCTGTTCTTTTTTTTACGTTATGGACGTTTTTTAACATTATGGACATTTTTTCACACCGCCTTCCCATTAGCCTAAATCTGAAGACAACAGCGTAAATTTGACATTTATGCTAATATCAACCACTAGTTTTTTTAACCATTAACGTAATTTTCTTTTTTTAGAGTCATATTAGGGAGTGGTCATTTTTTAACAACAGGGGGGGGTTGGTGGATTTCCGCGCGAGCGGGTCGAAATTTTTTTCGTCCCCCCGTGAGAGGGGTCGAAATTTTTTTCGTCCCCCCCTTCCAGCAGGTTGAAATTGAGCGCGGCCGAACCCTTTGAGCTATAGTGATGCCCGGGCTTTTCCGCTAAAAAGGGGTGTAATTTTTTTGGTCCCCCCCCTTCAAGGGGTCCAAATCTACCAACCCCCCCCCCCCCTGTTGTTAAAAAATGACCACTCCCTTAAACGTAAAAAAAAATAAAAAAGTTCCCTAACATAAATAACAGCCCCCTGCTGTATGCCCGGGATGGACTGACACGCTGCCCGTAAACCCCTGCTGGGCTGGAAAAGGTCAGGTACATTTACATGTTTCCTGACTCAAAGCTAAAGTTCACTTCCTTATGCATTTAAGAACCGCATAGTACTTTAGTATGTTATGCCCTTTATCAGGTGGTTATTGTCATGATGCATTCATGAATGTATTACCCTGTTAAATAACTCGCCCGGGCTAAATTAGTACATCATATCGACCCTTTGGGTGAGTGTACACTCTAAGAACAGTGTGTTACGTTTACACACTTATCAACACGCTTTTCCGCAGCCACTTTTAACACACATTTTGGTGTAACACACTACGCACTGTTTGCATTTGTGTGTATAACTCCTCATGCATGTTCCCGCAACACACTGTTCTTAGAGTGTATCAGCCCCATAAATTCGGCTGGAATATACTTGATTGCAACCCTGGTGAGTCCCCCGCGAGGGGTGCATTCAAGCATCATGCCATCAACAGGGATTGTGCATTAATGCAGTATGCAGCCCTTAAAGGGGTATTAAGCTGAAATGTCAAAGGTGTAATACAATATTGTAACCGGTAATAAAGTGCCCTGTACTTCACCTTGGTGGTAATACAATACACACCCAGGGCACTTTGCTGGTATTGCCGGATGGAAACCCGAGGGATGTGATTTGAAAATTGTAAAACTGTAGGATAACTTTTAAGTCTGGATATAAGGTATCTATCAAAATACAAAGCTCGAGTTAAATGTTGGTTTCAAATAGTTGCAAGGACAGCGCAGTGATAAATGTAGGGGGGTTATGGGGCACCGTGAAAATCTATAAGCCATATATATATATATATATATATATATATATATATATATATATATATATATATATATATATATATATATATATATATATATATATATATTTTTTTTTTTTTTTTTTTGCTAAAAGGTGTAGGGAATCCTACAACTGTAGGAGAAATCACAACCCTGAACATAGAACTGTTTACCTCCGATATTGGTTTGGTTTGAAACACATATTCACTCAATTTGTTTAACCACTACTTCCAGTTATATGCTTACAGTATTAACATTGGACAACATTAGTAATTCGTATAACAATATAATATGCGATTGTACTTCGTAAATGGATGCAATATACTGCATATCTATTTAAGGCATATATGTTTGTTGCAAGAACAAACAGTAGTTGAGCCCCAGAAGGTCGTGCCCCCAAGGTATGGATGACATCAACCTCTGGGGGCTCAGGTGTGGGACTCACCTGTCGAGGTCTAAGGGGGCTTCAATCCTTTAAGGACGGCATGTCACTAAAATATGACATTTGTGGTCATGATGCACCAATACAGCCCGGTGATTAACTCGCCAGTGGAGCAGTGTCCCAACCTCACGCGCAGGCGGGGTAAAACAGACTAACTGGACAGGCGGCAGGTCCCCTGCCTCCAAAAGTCCATAATGTTGTCGACAGTAATAGTTGGAATGGAGCCTGGGCAGGTACTCGAGCCTTTAAATAGGATCTTTTTTCCTTTTTTTTGTGGATGGGTGGCTAAAAGAAATAATCCATCTCCCATGTCCGCTCATGCAATGGTTACAAGCTGGCCCCACCTTGACCTCTGTCCCTGAGCGTCATTGCTGGCACCAAAGGTTGCTAGTTAAAGTAGTTCCGGTACGCTTGGTGCTGTATTATTAAAACTGTGGATGGGTACCGCAGATGATTCCTCCCCAACATACGAGGGAGTAATGCGGTCATGGCCCCTTAGATACCAGCGATGTCGGTCAGGCGCCTCTGAGGACGGGTTGGGGCCAGCTTGCAATGGGTACTGTTGGATGTGGGTGTGGGTGGAGGTTAGAGGAGAGGGTGGAGGGTAGTTCGACACTGTACCAGGGGAAGAACGCATGGTCCTTTGTGCTAGCCAAGCTACTCTGCCAATCTGGCAGAGTAGCTTTTTAGATGGATGGATTCACTTTACAGTCCAGCCACATGTCTCCCAATAGGGTGTTACATCGAAAATTAATTATGATCATCAGAGTATATTTATCTACTGGTCCCCTAAGAAAAGAGGTGGATTAGGACTATGCAAAAAACAGAATAAAGATATCTGTTATATTAAATATGTGGGAGTGCTGTAAAGTTGAAAAAGTCCTTGTATTTGTACCCCTGCTGCTCTATATATAACCTATCAGGCCCATGGCACTCACACTGAGGGCACACAGTGGTCACTGCAGGGTGGTGAGGGCTGAGTAGCCACCCTGCAGGCAGCCACAGGCACTGGGAGTAGAATGTCCATTCAGTTTAGAATATAATAACTCAAAAGGTATATCAAATAGACTTGATTATTTCACCATTATTATATATGAATCTGTATCTCTTATTATCTATGCATGAGGTACTATCTGTGTAAAGATTTATATTCTTTAAATGATCATAAGTCTACTCAAATTATGGGGGAGATATAGGGGTACTTTGACTTCAAGTATGGGAGATTTGGCCATAGCTGTATCATGTTTTATGGATGCATTCTGTCCATCAGAACATGTAGTTTCATAATATGAATGCACATTTTCTAATAAGTTGATGCAAAGTCATATATCTTTACATAATATGTCACAAAATCATAACTGTTGGTTACAATAAAAATGTGCACCTCTTATGGGATACCCTAATATGTATAGAAACTGCCCATAGCTTTAAACCTATTTGGAATTCCATAGATTTTCCCATATTTGACATTGATTGAGGCCATGTCTAGCTCTCCTACTGCAGATGTAGGTGCCACAGGCTACCCACTCACACAGTGCTAAGACTCAGGGATAGCTGCACATTCACAGGTACTTTAATGTAGGAATGATTCATATGGCATAAGAATTAATATGCCTATTAGGAGTGCATATTCCTTGGGATTAAATGAAGGGGTCAACCAATATTGTGGAATGTATATTAAAGCTCTGGGGAGCATATGTATGAAACCATGTCTGTATTCTCCCTGTAACTGCCCTGCGGGGACGCATTGTAGCGGCCGATGTAACACCCTACTCCCAATGTATTCTAACCTATTCACCATCCACAAGACATTCCAAATGCACCCCAACAAATGTAATCCTAGCTTTGTTTCATGTCACCTCCACTCCTCTTGGGTACTCCTCTCACCACTCCTCCCTGCTGCTGAATTCAAAACATGGAACATACACTAATATTGACATGTTTGCAGCAATATACGTTTGCTGGACATGTGGAGTACCTCTTGGGGAACAGGATTGACCATTTTGAGGCCCTTGGCCGTGATTACATTCTTGAGAGCAACACCTTGTGTATCTGTTTATTACCACTATTATTGACTAAAGGATCCCTATGTAGCTCCTTTCTTGCGCAGTAGCGCCAGATGTGTCAGACTAGTAGATGGTGGCTCAGGAGGCTTCATCCTACCTGTCTCAGTCTATCCCTCCCTGATCCTACACCAATATCCATCACCACTACACCACTATACTGCCTCCAGTAACCTTTTACGGACGGCATGATACCTTAATGCATCAGGCCCTTGGTCGACATGATGCATGAATGCAGCCCTGGCGACCATATGAGGTTGAGACACTCTCGAGGGGTCGGCATGATGCACCAATGCAGCACCGGCGAGTTACTCACTCAAAAAGGCAAAAAGGTAGTGTATTAAATCATTTCCCTTCAAATTTAGACAATACTGTCAATTCAGGGATCTGTAGGGCAAATGGCAAGTCCTTTAAACCCACCGCCTTTAGGGCAGATTCACCCTGAGTCGGACACATACCCTGAGACGGACAGTGCAATTTGAGGTTATTTATGTACATACTTCTAGTGCTTTTTGGAAAGAAGAACACTTTAACTTTTACTATATTGTTCACAAATTAAGGGCTCAAAATGCTTGAATAGAGACAGAATCAAGTGTCTGTCTCAAGGCATGTGTCCGACTACAAGTGAATCTACCCTATATATAGGGGTGAGTACCTGTCCTAGCTCCACTCCAACTCTCGGTGGAGGGGCACCAAGATTTGCGCCTTTAAGTAAAGGCAAATTCATCTTCTTATGGTGTGTTTTTTTATGTTGAACACATATTTATACCTGTTTAGCTTAGATTATCAGCATAATTTTATGAGTTTGCCTTAAAGCCCCAGCTCTTCTATAAATAGGGCTGAGTACCTGTCCCGACTGCGCCCTGACTGTCTGTGGAGGGGTACCGAGACCTGCGGGTTTAAATATAAATCTCCAACCCATTAGCAACTACACCTAAATCCCTTTAATGACCACATTCAGATGCGATAACCAAGTTTTATCCTGTCACACCTCCTTCGCTTTGAGGCATTTCCACTCATTAAGAGAGACATTTATTGTAATTTACATTACTCCCAACTGCTGCAGGAGGGATTGTCACAAATGGAGCTTTCCTCTGCAGACAAACTGAATCTGGCAGCTTGCCAAGACTTTGTTTCATTACTGATGATGCTTTACAAGCATTCTCACTCTCCTTACTTTACTTACACTGTCCCTGACCCAAGGAGATCACTCTCCAAACAAAACTCTCCTTAAACTGTCCCTGTCCCAAGGAGATCAATCTCCAATCATAACTCTCCTTAAACTGTCCCTGTCCCAAGGAGATCAATCTCCAAGCATAACTCTCCTTAAAATGTCCCTGTCCCAAGGAGATCACTCTCCAAGCATTACTCTCCTTTAATTGTCCCTGTCCCAAGGAGATCACTCTCCAAGCATTACTCTCCTTAAACTGTCCCTGTCCCAAGGAGATCACTCTCCAAGCATTACTCTCCTTTAATTGTCCCTGTCCCAAGGAGATCACTCTCCAAGCATTACTCTCCTTAAACTGTCCCTGTCCCAAGGAGATCACTCTCCAAGCATTACTCTCCTTTAATTGTCCCTTTCCCAAGGAGATCACTCTCCAAGCATACCTCTCCTAATAAATGTCCCTGGCCCAAGGAGTTCTCTCTCTAAGCATTACATTACTTACACTGTCCCTGTCCCTGTCCTGAAGCCATATTGCTTGTATAAGCTCCATGTCCTTGAATAAGTGTCGGTTTTTAATATGTACCTGGGGAATACACTAATTCAATAAACTAACGGGGTGCTCATCTTTTAACAACAGCAGGGGGGAAGAATTTCACTAGTTGTCAGCGAAAAAGCCAGCGCTCTACTATGCTTAAAGGGATGTGCACACCATTTTATCGATATACGAGGAGGGGGGGGGGGGGCGCTTTTGCAGTTTCACCACCCTCGTTTTAAAAAAAAAACTTCCTTATGTACTAAAACTAATTATCTATTGTGCCCTGAATGAGTGCATGTCTCATATAAACTCCAGGGACAAACAAAAGATGAAATTTACCCATTGGCCCATTTTGTATCTCAAATATCAAAGAGCAAGCCTTATAGGCGCACTTTATATTGTAAAAATGGAATTGATATGCGCAGGTGCAGCTATACAGTATAAGCTTCCAGGTGTAAATGCTCAGTACTCCCGCTCTGGCATGCCCCCCTCTTCCCAAAGGGAGAGATAATTTGGGAGTAGAGCAAGAGTTATAAGACCAGCTGGTTAAGAAAAGTGAACAAGTGAAGATGTGAAAAGAAAATCCTCTAAAGATGAACCAGCTTCAAGATTAACAAAAAAGCAAAATGTAAGAAGATTTGAAAAAAAAACGGGTTTGTCCAAACACACAGCCAGAGAATGCGCTGGGGGCGACTGGAGTGCTTGTAAGAAGTGTTATCCAATTACACAAGATCTCATTATCAAAGTGTGTCTTTTCCTTCCCTATTAAATTTTAAAGCAGAATAGCATAGTTCACGATGCCTTTTCTCTGCATGAATGCATGCCAGCAGCACAGGCCATGAATCAGCTGACAGATCGCCAGTCCTGCATTCATGTATCATGCAAGCTGAACTCTCTTCATACCCCCATCCAATTATACAATCTCCGAAACCAGTCAAAACAAAAACTTTTTGACCATGCAGGACATTCGGTCCTGCATTTTTTTTCTTTGCAGGACCGGCTCAAATTTTGCAGGCCCGGATATTTCGCAGTACAACCTTGCTATTTAAAAAAAATGATAAAGCAAGTGTTTGTACTGACAATGACAATGATAATGATAAGGGTTCTATATGTGACAATTATATTGACCATTTTGATATGTACATTACTGAGGAATATTCCAGAAAATAGTCAAGCTACCTGTTTTATGCTGTAGAAACCCTAATAATGGTCCGATTTACAAGCCGTGAAAAATGGCATGTAGGCAGGAATCTCTAGAATACAGCTAGCCATTTGTGCCGGCAGTAGCCATCTTTCTGCCGGACCGGCAGCCTTTTTGCCGGCTATAGCCGGTGTCCGGCACGTTTTTGTATAGACTGCGAAACATGCCTTGATCTCTGTGCCTCTACATTGGTAAGCTGGTTACTGGCAGACTGCCAGTTACAAACATCTCACACAGTACATACAGCACTGGTACCAGACAAATAGAGTAGTCCCGCCGCTTTGTCCCTCATCTTGCGGTTTATCGGCTGATCTCGAGATGTCCGAGAAAAAACACTTTGCTACAGATGATAGCGCTGCCCAGACTGTCTCTACAGTGCAATAGGTAGGGTCCTGATGGTGCCCAGACATGGACAAATCCTCACCCCAATTGAAAATGCAATATAGGCCATAGATTGCTTTAAGGTGTTGTGGCCTATCTTTGCATGATAAGCCCTGGTATGAAGTGAAATGTTCCAAGATATTGATCACTAAATTCTAATAGAAATGTTCATTCAATACAGCCATGCATGCATCTGAAATACCGTAAATACCCCTCTCCTGTGAAGAAAAGTAGAGTACTATCATACCTATATGGATATTCTTCCAATAGTTTATATTAGCATGTCTAGACTAAAGACTACACAGAATAAAAATCAATAATATAAACTGTAGATGAAAACTCCATCGGGAGTGCAATTCTTTAATGGGTGCCTTTTATGGAAATGAGTAGAGGGGATTCTTTGCTCAATTTGCGCTGATTATAAAAGACTTGGTATTGGGAGGCTGCACTAAAAGTATTAATCCTTCTCAGTCTCCTCCGAGATCTGTTCCATCCACGTGAACATGACTTGGGCATTAACCATTAACTCTTTGATGGTGGCATAATGCATTAATACATCATAGCTTTGGTCGTCATGACGCCAGTAACTCACCAGTGCTGCATTTAAACATCATGCTGACCCTACGGGGTTGAGACACTCCCCAAGGGTCGGCATTATGCACCAATGCAGCACTGGCGAGTTACTCACCAGGGCTGCATTGGGGCATTATGACGACCAATGTAATCTTTTAGTGACATGTGTCCTTAAAGGGCCGCATAGTGATTTAATCTGCGTTGATATATTTAATACAATGCACTCACTGGGGCTTGCATGCGTAGGGCTGACGTGATGATTGTATGCGTAGGGTCAGCATGATGCTAGAATGCACTCCTCACGAGTTACTCAATAGGGCCACATCAAAGCACCGTGCTGACAAAAAGTGCCGGCACTTAAGTGCTATACTATCCATAAAGGTTTAATGGATAATAACTCTTACAGCAATACTCACTCCTAGATTAATTGATGAAGATGTTCAGAAATAATGTTTTATTTCATCTAAACCTTTCCAGTTTGAAATGCTAGCTGACAGCTCGACATTTCTCTCTTTTCCACAAACACATTAACATTTAGCTTGGATATCGAAGCTGCATTGGTGCATCACCGGAGCTGCATTGGTGCATCACCGGAGCTGCATTGGTGCATCACCGGAGCTGCATTGGTGCATCACCGGAGCTGCATTGGTGCATCACCGGAGCTGCATTGGTGCATCATGACAACCAATGAAGGAGCCTTGAGGCATCATAGACGACCCCCTTTAAGGCTGCATTTATGTATCATAACAAAGAAGTGCATAATTTATTAAAGTACTATTTGGTCCTTTACCCTGTACGGACGGCATAATGCGTTAATGCATCATGCCCTTTTTCGTCATGATGCATGAATGCGGCCATGGCGAGTAACTCACCAGGGCTGCATTCAAGCATCATGCCGACCCTATGTGGTTGAGACACCCATGCAGCACTGCTGACTCACTCACCAGAGCTGCATTGGTGCATCATGACGACAAATATCATCTTTTAGCGACATCCGTCCTTACGGGTTAAAGGGTTAAAAGTTTAAGATGCATAGCACATTTGACAGATTAGACCGTGTTGTGTTTACAGTAGATGTTCATGTGTCAGACCTGTATGACATATACACAGGGTGTCCAATCCATCTCACTTCTTTTGCTATCTTATGGATATTCCCCTTGGCTGATGTCTTGCTTTTCTGAAGTGCTCATATCTATACAATAATATGTCTCACTGCATTCTTGACGAATTGGATTTCACTATATGTTGATGTGCACTTCATATTCGGCTGGTATTGATCAAAAAGTATAAACTGAGCTATTGCAGCTACTACCCCCCCCTTCCCCACCACCCATTCTAAGAAAATTTAGTTTCAAGTAAATTGTAATCACTCAAGAGCAAACACTCTAGGATCTATATATGTCCTTTTAATTATATAAAAGGTGATTTAATAAAAGCTGAGTAACTTGAAGTAAACATTTCCTTACAGCTTCATCACGTTCACTTCCTGACAATACATTTAACCCTTTATATTAACCCTTTAAGGACGGCATAATGCCTTAATGCATCATGCCCTTGGTTGTCATGATTCCTAAATGCAGCCCTGGCGAGTAACTCACCAGTGCTACAGGGTCGGCATGACGCGAGTTACTTGCCGGGGCTGCATTGAAACATAATGACCACAAATGTAATCGTTTAGTGACAGCAAAGAGCTTTAATGCCCTTTACAGTTTTGTCAACATGATGCATGAATGCAGCACCAGTGAGTAACTCATATGTTCTGCACTCAGGCATCATGCTCATCCTAGAGGGTTGATACCCTCCCAAAGTGTTGGCATGATGCACCAATGAAAGCAAGCACCTGAGGCACTAGTCAGTGCTGGGTTACATCAGATGGACATGAAACAAAATGGCATCCTAAAAGGGTTAACCCTTTAAGGACGGCATGATACCTTTATATATAATGCCGTTGGTCGTCATAATCCATGAATGCAGCCCTGGCAAGTAACTCGCCAGTACTGTATTCATGCATCATGCTGACCCTAAGGGATTGAGACACTCCCGCAGGGTGGGCATGATGCACCAATGCAGCACCAGAGAGTTACACGCAGGGGCTGCATTGGTGCATCATGACGATGAATGTCATATTTTAGCGACATCTGTCCTTCAAAGGTTAAGCTACGTTCCTCCCGGTGATGGATTCACCCTTACTAATCCCTATATCAACTCCATTCTCCTTCCGGCAGGAACAAAAAATCCTGACAGCATTTGGAGTGAGGCTTTGGCCGGGTTAAACGTGACAGCCATGGAGTATGACATATGAGGGGATTAATCTCACATTTACCAAGAAACAAACGACAAGAGATGTCTCCCCACTGTGGAGGTTATCCATCATACAAGGTCCGTGCTAGAATCCTGTGTCTGCTCTGATGTTTGTTGGGGCCAAAATAAAATATACAGCAGTCCAACATTATAGCACTCCTATGCACTATATGGGTATATATCTAAAACTGGACATCGACATCCATGTATCAGAGTCCTTCTAACAGAAAGCTATATTCAGTCTCATCAAAGTAGAAATCCATAGGTTGCTATATGAAGGAGAAGGCCATGTTCATGCCTATGTGTATGTCTGTGTGGGTGTACATGAGTCTGTGTCCATGAGTGTCTGCATTCATGCTACAGTCATAGGGTGTTTTTAGGGAAATTTCCCTTTTTTGCAATTTTGAACTTTTTTTCTCACCAAATAGGGGGTTTTCAGGCAAATTTCACTTTTTTGCTATTTTGAACTTTTTTCTCGCCAAATAGGGGGTTTTCAGGCAAATTTCACTTTTTTGCGATTTTGAACTTATTTCTCGCCAAATCAGGTGTTTTGGGGCAAATTTTATATTTTTGCGATTTTGAGCTTTTTTCTCGCCAAATAGGGGTTTTTTAGGCAAATTTCACTTTTTTGCGATTTTGTACTTTTTTCTCCCCAAATAGGGGGTTTTTAAGCAAATTTCACTTTTTTGCGATTTTGAACTTTTTTCTCGCCAAATCAGGTGTTTTTAGGCAAATTTCACTTTTTTGCGATTTTGAACTTTTTTCTCGCCAAATAGGGGGTTTTTAGGCAAATTTCACTTCTTTGCGATTTTGAGCTTTTTTCTCGCCAAAAGCTGCGGAATCTGCCTCCATGCGTGATCCCATTGATGGACTCTGGATAGACCCATGCATAGTGAAGACCTACATAGTGGACATGAGGTCAAGTTAAAAACTGCAAGTCACTTGTTTTGCAACTTGCACTGAACTGAACCTAATAAATAGCCCTTGACTGGATTGTCAACAATCAATTAAACTATGACCAAACAGTGGCGGATCCAGGATTGTCTAGAAGGGGGGGCCCAAACCTGGCAAATCTGGAATACACTCAAAAATATACTTGTCTCCAGACTCTTCAAAGTGACGGTCATAAAATAAACGAGTCAAAAACTTGTCTAAGTGACAAGGAAGCGGGTCCTCTAGCTGGAGATAGAAGACCCACTTGGTATGTATGTGCCAGCCCAAAACCCGACATTTGCCAGCTCCAGATTCTATTTGTGGGATGGTAACCTGATACGTTAGACAACTTTTGACTCGTTTGTTTTATGACAGTCACTTCGACGAGTCTGGAGACGAGTTTACTTTTTCAGTGTAGCTGTCTGTTTCCCGCGAGCGAGTCGCAGCAGCCCTACACAGGGAATTTGTAGGGGTATGTCCCCCAAGAAAATGTTGATGGTCTAGATTTGAAATCGTGCATTCTCACACATTTTAGGACAGAATTTATTTATTTATTTTTTTTTTTTTGGGGGGGGGGGGGCCAAGGCCCGTCGGGCCACCCCCCTGTATCCGCCAATGCCAAACTCCCTCTATTTCGGAGACCAAATACACTATCAAATGATTTATATATTTTCAAGATAACACCCTGTGTAGAATGGCTCGGTATTCAGGCATCCTACTGCGAGTAAAAAAATGTCAAATTCTTATTCTAAATACCTGAAAATTGAGAAATGCTGACGTTCACGGTTTATGTAGGAAATGTACTAAAAACAGCAAAAAAAGGCAACAAAACCCTAATTTTCTCAAAAACTGTTCAGTAGGATTTTTTCTAACTGAGGTTCCACTGTTTTCTACCCTCATATTACACATTGGCATAGAGAATATATTGACACCTAGTCAGGATTTTGCGCTAGGAGCAATCTGTGAGGCGAAAAACAGCCAAAATGAGCCACTGGTCTGAAGTATAAAACTGGGCATCGATCACTATAGAGCTACAAAGAGACAGAGAATCGATGTCCAGTAATAAAAGGTGTTTTTCCGGTTACATAGTCTCAAAATCTAGGTAGGGTAGGTTGGATTCTTTTCCTCTTTTTAAAATAGAATTTGACATACAAAATTCACCCTTGACTCGCTAACAACAGTGTTGACTTCAGTGTCAACCCAAGGACTACACCTTTGAGCCATGGACATCAAATTGGCTCTAAAATAGCTCCAAAATTACTTAAATTATAGATAATTTTCAAAATTAAAAAAAACATCTCTAGGGTCGGCCCTACTTTGCCAGCTAGGGTCGGGAAACCTGAAACAGCTTTTTTTTTCAAATTTGGCCTAGGCTTAGACCACATTGTCATAAGTAGTTCTAGGATGGTACTCTACATGGGTATAATAAGACATCAGTTGAATCAAAGCATGGTGCCGTGTACTATGGTAGGGGGGGGGGGGGGAGTAAAGGATTCTCCTATATTATAAGGATCAGACTTCTGTGCACGAATTTACAGGATGTTTAGTATGGGACAAGGCCTATGTGAGGACCTATCTCTGAAGGCAGCCATTTTTGAATTTTCAAAAAGTTCAAAATGGCCCAGTTTAGTGCACCCTATTTTTATATTACATCTCAACGTAGTTTTATAGATGTTTTAAGTCAGGAAAGTCCTTTATAGGGGCTTTTATGGCTCATGGTGGCCATCTTGGATTTTTCAGGAACGTCAAAATAACTCAGTTTAGTGTACAATATTTTTATATTGCATCCCAAAGTGGTTTCATGCATGTTTCAAGTGAGCAAATACCTCAGAGAATAAAAAAAATGAATTACAATTGAAATATACAGCAGTCCAACATTATAGCACTCCAATGCACTATATGGATATATATCTAAAACTGGACATCGACATCCATGTAACAGAAAGCTATATTTATTAGAAGTAGAAATTCATGAATATCTATATGAAGGAGAACACCATGTTCATGCCTATATGTCTGTGTGTATGTTCATTTCGAAATTCAAGATTGCAACCATTGATTGAATGCCACCATGCTTTCAATGTAATCTCGAATTGCAGTTGCAGTAGTTTGATACTAATAAAAAAAAATCTATTCTATTTTTCTTTCATGAACAGTTGGCATCCCATAGATTCAAGATGGCTATCACTTATTGAATGTCCCGATGCTTGAAATGCAATCTTGACTTGTAGTTGCATTAATTTGATACTATCAAAAAAACAAATCCCATTTGATTTTTCCTTCATTCAACCCATTCAAGATGGCTAACATTTACTAAATGCCACAATGCTTTCAGTGCAATGAAGAATTGTAGTTGCATTAATTTGATATCTATATAAGAACATTTCTATTTGATACCTTTTTCAAACACAGTTGGCACCCCATAGGTTTAGGATGGCCACCATTTATTGAATGCCACAATGCTTTAAATGCAATCTTGAAATGTAGTTGCATTAATTTTAAACTGTTAAAAACATCCAATTTAGTTGTTTTTTTCATGAAGAGTTGGCACCCCATAGGTTCAAGATGGCCACCAATCATTGAATGCCATAATGCTTAAATGCAATCTTGAGTTGCTGTTGCATTAATTTGATTCTTAAAAAAAAAACTTTCTTTTTTTTCTTTCATGAACAGTTGGCACCCCATACATTCAAGGTGGCTACCAGTCATTGCATGCCACAATGCTTTAAGTGCAATCACAAATTGTAGTTGCATTAATCTGATACTAATAAAAAAACTAATTCTATTCTTTTTTTTATTTATGAACAGTTGGCACCCCATATATTTAAGATGACTACCATTCATTGAATGCCCCGATGCTTGAAATGCAATCTCGAATTGTAGTTGCATCAATTTAATGCTAATAAAAAACAAATTCTTATCAATTTTTCTTTCATGAATATTTGGCACCCCATAAGGTGGCCACCATTCATATTAATGCAAATAGAATGCTTTAAGTGCAATCACAAATTGTAGTTGCATTAATCTGATACTAATAAAAAAACTAATTCTATTCTTTTTTTTAATTTATGAACAGTTGGCACCCCATATATTTAAGATGCTACCATTCATTGAATGCCCCGATGCTTGAAATGCAATCTCGAATTGTAGTTGCATCAATTTAATGCTAATAAAAAACAAATTCTTATCAATTTTTCTTTCATGAATATTTGGCACCCCATAAGGTGGCCACCATTCATATTAATGCAAATAGAATGCTTTAAGTGCTATCACGACTTGTAGTTGCATTAATCTGATACTAAAAAAAAAAAAATCGATTTGAATTTTCTTTCATGAACAGTTGGCACCCCATAAATTAAAAATGCACCCAGCACCCAGGTCAACAGCTATATACAGACACGTGTACCTCCCCTGCCTGTTCTCCTTCAATGCACAGTGAAGAGGGTGGGAGGGGGTGACCATCAACAGTGCATAAACACTTTGATTGGATGACAATGCAGTTTTTATATTACAACCTAAATTTGTGCAACGAAAATCATCAAGAAATACTAAGTATTTTTTCCAAAGAATAGCTTTTCTAGAATGGCTCGGTATTAAGGAATCCTACTGTGAATAAAAAAATGTCAAATTCTAATTCTAAATACCTGAAAATTGAGAAATGCTGACGTTCACAGGTTATGTAGGAAATGTACTAAAAACAGCAAAAAAGGGCAACAAAACCCTAATTTTCTCAAAAACTGTTCAGTAGGATTTTTTCTAACTGAGGTTCCACTGTTTTCTACCCTCATATTACACATTGGCATAGAGAATATATTGACACCTAGTCAGGATTTTGCGCTAGGAGCAATCTGTGAGGCGAAAAACAGCCAAAATGAGCCACTGGTCTGAAGTATAAAACTGGGCATCGATCACTATAGAGCTACAAAGAGACAGAGAATCGATGTCCAGTAATTAATTTAATATTTTCTGACTTTTTATCTTCGGAGAGGGTGACAAAGGGGGTTGCAGTCCTCAAATCCAAAAACAAAGGTGATTTTCTTGATCGCGACGATTAGTGCCACATTTTAGGATGGGCCCCACAATCTTAACTCCAATTTTCCAGATTAACTCCCCCCTAACTGTGGATTCTACGTCAACCCCTCAGCCCCTACCTGAAGGATGCATGTATAAGGAGGTAGAAGTGGGGGTGTGGAGGAGTTATGTAGAGAGAATCTTCCTGGGGGATCTTCTTGTGGCATGGTGATAGGTGGTAGGGTTGATTCAGGTAAAGTGGGACATCAGGTAAAGTGGGACAATTAACATTAAGGCCACTTTTAGGGGTTGATTTCTTTCCTGAGTGTAAAATTTTATTTTTTTCTTAGAAATATATGTTTGACCCCTCTTAAATGTACCTATCTCACCAAAGTTAAGAAGTAATTATACCTTCTAAATTTCAACATGATATGGGTGGAGAGCTTTTGCCGCTATAAATTCAGAAGTACATAAGAAATAGCAAAATTATTTGTTAGTAGTGGTACTAAGAATAGTAACATGATATTTCAAAATGTATGTAAATATTAGGTACATATATTGTTTCTTTACATCTTGATATTTTTATATTAGTCTGATATGGAAATGAAGCACACTGAGACCTTAAATGCAAGTGTCCCACTTTAGCTGAAGGTGTTAGGTAAAGTGGGACAGGCAGATTCAGGTTAAGTGGGACACTGTATTAATCTCCTTTCTCAGAGTAGCATTACCCGATATGCCTATATCTTGATTCATAAGGAGAAGAAATATCATAGCAAATATCATTTCAATATTTAGTTGTGTAAATAATACCAAATTATCAAGTATAACAGCCTGAATAGGACTTTGTTAGTGCTCCAGATTGTGGTTTATCAAGTGACTTAAATGATGATCATTATTTAGATCAGCAAACCTTTGACTTCCATCAATGAACCATTGAATTCCATCATAATTTAGATAATTATTGTGAGATTTCTTACCTCTAATGATTTTTAATTATACATCATGATGTTAAATGGTAAAATCTGAAGCAAATTCATTTAGAATTGGTACTTGATATGCATTGAGGCTAAAACCATAGAAATCATCAACCAATACGGCTTTCTTACGGTTTATAGAAATTATTGCCATTTGCAGTTATTTATAGTGATTAGTATGCCCCTGAAATGCTCCTGCATTATTACCTCATTAACAAAACATTTTATTTTAGATGCTTACAATTAAGAGTATGAGCTATATAATTGTGCATAACATTATTTGGCACTATGTAAAATAATTTGAGGATAGAGATTCAGTTAAGGTACAAATATGTAGTCATGTAACATAATGTAGTGTAGCCTTGCCCAAAGTTAAGCCCAGATGCACAGTAAGTTGCCAGTTTTACATTTATACTCTGTGTATTTGATTCATCCTGTAAAGGACCCTACATAAATTTCCTTAATGTTTTTGATGTAGTCCATCAAAATATATATCTCACCTTCAAAAATTGACATTTACCATTTTTGTCATATGGATTATAAAGCATGGGGGTCGATTCTTATCAATTGTCCCACTTTACATGAAGCAAGTGTCCCACTTTACCAAAAATACAAGTAAAGTGGGACGCTTCAATTTTTAAATGGCATCTCTAAGAAATGGGCTATTTAGGCCACATTGGCTAAGGTATTTCATATTTTTTTTATATTTTGGTTTAAAGGAATAAATACTGAAACTATTTGATGTGTTTGACATTTTCTACTATAAGTACCAAATGTGTGAATGGTACATAAAGTCAGACTATGGCTTAGGTGTCCCACTTTACCTGAATCAACCCTATACCAGACTTAAGGTGGATCGCGGCCATTGCAGAATGGACTACTGCGCATCTTTCTGCGCATGCAGCTTAAATATGTCAGAATCATGCAATTTTTGGTAGGGGTATGCCCTGAATGATTTTCTACACCCATGAAAAATTTCGGGCAATTTTGAGCAAAATTGAGCATTTTAGAGCAATATGTATTTTTGATGTAATAATTATAGGTATTTTAGGCATTTTCTAACATTCTTCAGGAGCTTTTATTTATGAAGTAATAAACGGTATTTGAAAGGGCATAAAAGTGAATAACTTGGTTGGATACATCCAAAGCTACATAAAGAAATCATTTTATATGCAGATTGTTGGGATATTACCCATAATGCAATGCTTCAAAGGTTAGATTTAGTCCGGTTTTGCATTACTTTTTTACTTCAAAGGGCCAAAACCCTCAGATTATGCACGGCACCCCATATCAAAATTACTCTTATTTATCAGCAAATGATCCAAGCAATCTTTTGGGGAAGTTTAAGAAAAATCTGATGACTTTTATTACTATTTTTCTTTGATTATGTAAGGAAATAATGAAAATTTATTCCAACTTTTCACCAAAAGATGATATTTTCTCCCAGAATGCCGGTTGATAAATCTCCAAAAATATTTTTAGAATAAAGGTATATATCCTTTTGTTCATTGTGTGATGTTTCAGAATCCTGGGGTTATTTTTTGATAGAAAATAAAATCATAGAAATCTTTACATAATTTTCGTTTTTTTTATGTAAAATTAAAATACTTCTATTTTAAAAAATTCCATATTTTAAAAAGTATCTCGGCAACCCCTACTTTTCTTTTTGTTTTCTATTTTCAAATGATTTAGGGTACTCACAGAAAAAAAATTGGGAAATTTTGATGACTTTGATTCAACGGGATCGACCCACCTTAAGCCCTAGCTGAGTCGGTAGGCAGCCATCTCCTAACAAACCCTTTAAGGACAGCATCTCACTCAAAGGTGATATGTGTCGTCATGATGCACCAATGCAACCCCAGTAAGTAACTCACAGGTGCTGTATTGGTGTATCATGTCAACCTGTCGAACGTGTTTCAACCCTGTGGGGTCTGCATTATGCTTGAATGGAAGAGTGTATCCACCCCTAGCATTATATTTGAATGCAGCATTGGTAAGTAGATTCGTCAGAGCGTCATTCATTATTATGACGATAAGAGGCATACCATAATAAGTACTATTCATCACTGAAAGTGTCGGACAAGGGTTTATGTGAATATGATAAATCAAGAAATTACATCTCCCACCTCCAGGGAAGCCTTTCTCTAGAGTGGCATTTGTTTATCCTTCATTCATCCGTCCATCATACTGTTATTAGTGTCAAGCACCTGGTGAACAACCGATGAACCTCTCTGTCGTACATCACTTTCATTTTTTTGTACTTTTCAAAGCGGCTTTTTGCCAGGTGATGACTGATATATGAAGTACTTAGAGCTTGTAGACACTAGGGTGGATGTTTTCACCCACGGAGAAGACTGTCTATTATAGCTTGTGGCAAGATACTAAACAGTTATGCGCAAAAAGCGGAATAGAGTATACCAGCAAACTCACTATGTGTGACCCCTTGGCTAATTGTGCCATAATTATTAGGGAAGCATTATGCTTACCCTCTAAATTAAAAATGAATATTCAATAAAAATAAAAGGCTCAGAAACAGAAAAGAATTCAGTTTAAATACATCAATAGCAATATCGGAACTTATGCATGACCATACAGTGAAAATACTGCATAGATATTTGGGTCCGGCTTTTCCGAACTATTTTCTAGCTATTTAGGGAGTGGTCATTTTTTAACAATGAGGGGGGGGGGGGGTCAGTGGATTTACGGGTGAGCAGGTTGTCTTTTTGGTCCCCCATCAGGCCAGTTGAAATTGAGCGCAGCCGACCCCTTTGAGCTATAGTAATGAGCAGGCTTTTTTGCTCAAAAGGGGTGCAATTGTTTTGCCCCCCCCCCCCCCATTCCAAATCTACCAACCAACGCCCCCCCCCCCCCCCCGTTGTTAAAAGATGACCACTCCCGTAAGCTATGTAAGCCCAAACATTGGTTTGTCTAGTTACAATGTGAGTGGTGGGGTCCTACCTGGTCAGATCCATGTATAGGATGGTGGAAGCAGACACTTACCTACAATGGAAAAGGGAAACCAATTGTTTAATCAGTGGACAATGTTATACATATTATGTCATAGTGAGAAACGTTACATAGTGATGCATTAACCACTGTAATTATATAGAGAGAGCTGCACGGTAAAGTTCCAAACCTACAGTTTCTTCTTTGACTTCAGTGGGACTTTGGGCATTTCATACACGAATCATTAGCTTCAAGCTACCATAAAAGAAGAAACAGGAGGCAAGGACATGTTAAGTGAAAGTCTGTATTCATCTCATGTATCTACAGATCAACTCTACTCAAAAAGGACATGGAAATATTGGTTTCATGGCTTCTCTGATGGCATCACAATGTAGAACGTCCAATGCTTGATTATTAGGTAGTTTTACACCACTTTCTGCGCAGGTGTCCAATTCAAATTGTAATCAATGACTGACCAAAAACCTGAGTAATTGAGCACATTCATAATGGCAAACCAAATTTCTCATGTTGATTTATTTTTTCATCAACTCAAACTGTTTCGAGAGGGCCTAACTTTATTTCTAATGTCGAGACGAGGTGTGATAACACCGAGTCAATGACCAATGAACAGTGGTTATGTGATGGAAAACCTCCGCGGACCTGTAGTATTTGCTGTAAAACCTCCAAGGCGTAGCCGAGGAGGTTTTACAGCAAATACTACAGGTCCAAGGAGGTTTTCTAGCTTATACTTCGCCTAATGTGGGCCACTACTTAATTCTATGATGTTATGGTATAGAAAGTCGATGGATTAAGAAATTATATGTGTAAAATGTGTGTCAGGTTGAGGTGGGATTCGAACCTGTGATACTTAGGATCGGTGTTACACTAACATGTAAAATAGTCCACCCTCCGGCTTTGTGGCAGTTTGGTACATGGCTCTGTGGCCCAATGGGTATCACCCTCGCCCAGGACACCTCACGAGGCGAGTTCAAGTCTCACTCAAAATATAAGTAATTACCCTTTGTCGAAATGTGTATAGGCCTATATCTTTTGTGGTTTCTATAGTCTATTCACCAAGCCTGCATCCATGCACTATATCAACCGTGTTGGACTGGATAAACCCCATCGAATTGGCGGCAATATACTTTAATAGAGACCTTTAGCAAAACCGACGTAGCTCATTTAACCCAAACGTAGCATATGCCTTCAGCACTGCTACGTCAGGGTTAAATGAGCTACGGCGTGGTTGCTAAAGGTCCCCAATACTGCATCCAGTAGTCATGAAGACCAAGGTCATACTGAATTAAAACACAATGTTGCCCTCTCACGGTCTCCATACTATAGCATGGTTTCGTTTTTTACATGTCACAAGATGAGTGAATGAATCGTGTACTGTATTATAGTTGAATCACCATTCAATAGGGACCTTAAGCAAACCCAACATAGCTCAATAAACGCAGATATAGGCACTTGTACATGCATCAATGATAATGGCAAAAAAGTGAGAGGTACAGTAAAGGTTCTATACTGTGCCACATACGGCATCCTCTGTGGCCCAGTGGTCAGAGCGATGGTCTTGAAAGGGAATGCATTATTCATGCATGGGTTCGAATCCCACTTAGGACAGGGTTTTAAAGAGAAAGAAATCCACAAAACCTCCGGACAGCACCCACAAAACCTCCGGACAGCACTTACAAAACCTCCGGACAGCACTGCCTGCCACAAAATCTCCGCACAGCACCCAAAAAACCTCCGCTCAGGGGAGCAGAAGGAAAATATGGAAATAAACCTACAGTGAGAACAATAGGCTCACCACCTGAGCGGAGTATAAGTAGGCATACCAGGATACAGGTGTAAGCTATTTGATTTAACCCTCAGTTATGTGAGGTTAAACCACAGCGGAGGGCTAAGACAAAGGAATTCACACCTTGGTTATTTCCACTTAACCCACGGTGGGCGGCTGAGACAAAGGCTTCACACTTTGGGTATATCGTATACCCTAACATAACAGAGGGTTAAGTCAGATAGACTATACCTGGCCATGGTTCTCCCACATACCCACTGCCCACTGGTCATCGACTCGGTGTATAACACCTCGTCTTGACCCTGTGGGGCAGTGGGTATATGGAAGAACTATGTCCAGATATAGTCTATCTAACACTTAGACTCACATAACCTCACAGCTGTGGTTTAAAACAGATGGTGGTTATGTGAGGCTAACTCAAAATATAACTATAGTACAGTGGCAGGCATGCCAGCCAGTTTAATGTGGTTATTTTGAGTTAGCCTCTCATAACCATAGTCTATCTATTACATAGACAATATACCCAAGGTGCGAAGTTCTTTGTCTAAGCCTTCCCCCGTGGGTTAAAGGTGGAGACCCTACCATTCTAATCAGCAGATGGTGTTTGCCATTCTATCACGGGACCTGAGTTGACAACAGGAAGAACAGTTATCTGTTTGTATACTGCTTACACTCTCCAAGCATAGTGTTGGTTACTTTGAAAAGGTAATTTTACAAATAAGGGGCCCCCCCCCCCATATTTATATTATCTTATTTTTAGCTCTGAAGGAATCTGAGACTACTTTTGTACATTTATCTCAGCCCAAGATGGGTTCACAAAAAAACTGTGTGGTGGTTAAAATGGCTTTCCTTCATTAAATGGCTTCAAATCAAAAAATAAACACAAATGCCAACTACATTGATACTGTTTCTGACGTATTTTACACTAAGTCACAGGCTTCGTGGGATACTGCCCCAGCCCCGACTCATTTAATACATAAGACACAGTTTCTTTTCAAGGAGGGTTTCAAGGTGTATTATACGCGGCAATTGCCTCAAGCTACCACAAGTGAGGACACAGGATTGAAGCCAGGCCACTTTGAGTGAAGGACTGAATTCATTTCATGTATAGATTAATTCTACTCAAAAAGAGATCCGGGAAAGAGACATTTGATTTAATTGATGGAGGTTATGATGCAGAACGTGCTATGTATGGTTATTAGGTAGCTTAAGTTTAATATCCAGTTTCTGCACAAGGTGTCCAATAACAGATTTGATCAATGAATGACTTAAAAAAGAGTAATTGAACACATTCACAATTAAACACATTCATAATGGCAAACCGACTTTAACTTTTCATGTGGACTTTCTTCATTAGATCAGGCCAAGAGAAAGGTGTGTTTTAGATTACATGGTGTGAAAATTTAGGGTAGGTAGGTTGGATTTTTTTCCTTTTTTAATTCTTCTTTTACTTCGGCAACTCCAGTGTTGACTCACCGCCGACGGCCTTGACTCCTGAAATATCATATCATATCTAAAATAGCCCAATAATGACAAATAATTTTCAAAATCGGAATAAAATTTCTAGGGTCAGCCCTCCTTTACTAGGTAGGGTCGGGTAACCTGAAACACACCTTTTCACAATTTGGCCTCAGTAATCTGTTTCATGAGGGCTTAACTTTATTTCTCAGCAAACCTCCAAAGTCCTGATGTGAGTATGTACACGTGACAACCTATTAGCGGTCCAGGTGGAGACCATACGACTCTAACCAGCAGATGGTGTTTGCCTTTCTATCACGAGACCCGAGGTGACAACAGGGAGGACAGTAGTCTCTGTTTGTATACTTTTACACTCTCCAAGCATAGTGCTGGCTACTTTGAAGAAGTGATTTTACAAATGAGGGGCCCCAAACCTCAATATTTATATTATCTTATTTTCAGCTCTGAACAGATCAGAGACTACTTTTGTACATCTATCTCTGCCTCAGATTGGTTCACAAGAGCTGTGTGGTGGTTAAAAAGCTATCACTCTGGTATAGATAGCAACCCCCTTGGGTGTGTGTTTGTGAGTGTACACAAGTTAACCTGTCAGTGGTATAATATAGACAAAACCCCACGCCATTGGCATACATGCACATGTATCATACCTCACGAGCGGATGCTGGATCGTATTACACAGAGCCAAAGGCTGAGTGTAAATATGCGAAAGGTTCAACGATATAAATGTATGAGTTACATGTCTGTTAATAAGTGGAGTTTTGTATTTATTACATGGCCCTACTCTCTTAAAATGAAGAACATTATTCAACCTAGTCATGGATTATGGCTACACTTCATTAGGGTGAAGAGTGCAGAGATCCTATAGCGATGATTCGGTTTCCCCCGCATGGGCAGCCATGCATGTTATAGTTCTGAGCTGGCAATTTATTGTGAGACTTCATACACCATAGCTTCCGGGGAAGAAGTTGCAATATGAGAGCAGAACCAAGGTCTCACGAGATTGCTGGTGTCTGTATACAGAGTGGTCTCCGGAACAAGTTCGATCCCGGTAGAGCCCTATTGGTTTTACATAAAGAGTGTCATATCTGTCGTGCAACAAACATGGGGACCCTTGGGTGTACGTATGTGAGTATACACAACACGACATGTGATACTTGTACCCCCCTGTGAGCGGGGCCCAGGTGGTGTTTTAATGGGTGAGGCACGTCGTGGAGGGGCAGGGAGGGCTACAGGCACAGGCTTCAGCTAGTTCAGTTCCAGAGTCAGCATTCATTAGAAATAAGGCGGTGATGTGAGGCCCCTATTTTGCAAACGGCCCCTATCTTACAAAATGAACCTTGTTATCAGATAGGGACCACATCAGGCCCCTATCTAACAAAAAGCCCCTATCTTACAAAATCATTTGTCAGATAGGGCATAGGCCATGCCTCTAACTTGCAAATATTTTTGTGCAGTCCCTAAATCACAAATTCTTTACCAACAAAGTTATAAAAGTGACAATTTCTTATCTTTCAAATCCATGTCATAATGATGTGACCATGCTGATATAAAAGTATAAGTAATTAGGTCATCAATCAATAATTAGGTCAGTCATACTTTATTGCCAATCAAGGTTTTTCTGGCCTTTTCAATGCATCTCATGAGAATGTGACCATGGTGATAATCAAATAATTAAGTAAATATGTCATCACATTGAACCTTTCTATATAACGTTGATAACATTATTGTCATATACATAATTCACATAATTTTTAGTCAAAGATTTTACACTATTTTACGTTTCATTTCTGTTATCCCGTCTTTTTTCAAATGTCCAGGGAATGTTTGTGCAATGTAAAATCATGTCTTCTTGTTAGCTGGATACAGTGCCAGGCTTTCTTTTTGTAAGATAGGGATTTTGTGAGATAGGGACTTTTTGTGAGATAGGTGCCTGACATGGCCTTATCTTACAAAGGGTCCCTATCTTGCAAATCTATGTGAGATAGGGGCTGTTTATCAGTGGCCCCTATCTTACAAAAATTTGTGAGGTAGGGGCCTTTTGCAAGGTAGGGGCTGCAGGTGGTCCCTATCTTACAAACGGCCTCTATCTTACAAATTTTTGTAAGATAGGGGCCGTTTGTAAGATAGGGGCCTCACAGGTGATCCACTGCTGTGAATTTGCTGCGAAACGAGGAGAGAACGTTCCAGCAGTGGATCTCCTACTGTGAGTTCCTGCGACAACATCGGTGCAAGGGGCATGCAGCCTGCGAGTAAATTCGTAGGAAGATTTGATTTCTGCGAGTGTGTTCGCAGCTCTCTATCGTACGACAACATTCGTAGCAAAGTCGCGGCAGCGGATCCCCGGCTATAGGGTAAAGGTCTGACAAACCTGTAGTTCCCCCTAATCAAGGTACCCTGGCAGTTGTATACATGCTAGTGACCAGTAGTCTATAGCGATGATTCGGTTTTCTCCGTATGGGCGGCCATGTTAGTTCTGAGCTCGCAGTCTTTCGCAGTGACCAGACACTCACATGCCATAGCTTCCGGGGAACAAGCTGCAATACGAGAGCAGAACCAAGGTCTCACGACATTGCTGGTGTCAGTGTAAACAACGTGATCGCGGGAACAAATCCACACCAGTTAGAGGCCTATAGGCACCAGGGTGAAACGACCTGACTAGTGACTACAGGTGTAACTACAGGTCTGAAGCATGTGTGCAAAACGCCACCAGTTGGAGCCTATGGGTGAGGGGCGTCGTGGAGGGGCAGGGAGGGCTACAGGGTAGGGTAATGGGACGGCTGCCAAGTTGGCCCCGTGCCTTAACCAGGGGATGGTTACAGCCGGGTATACTGTTTGTACACAAAGCTAACTCATCTGTGTACTGCAATGTTTGGGGGCAATGTCTATGACGATGCTTGTACACAATGCATGTAGTCTGTGACTATCGCAAAACCTCACGTATAGGAAACTGGAGCTATACTCAGTGGGTGCGCCATTTTAAATTCCGCTGGTTGCGGTTAAACCCACTGATAAGACATCCCACTATGGGTACAATTAGGGGACAAACAGGGGACAGGCTAGAAACAGTGACAACGGTCTTATCAGCTCTTATCAGTGCTGCACGCTGCAGCCAGCTCCAGTCCCACCTAGGCCCTATAAGCCATGGTTAGTACGTGAGTCAGATCGGTGGTACGGCTTTTAGGATCGGCCCAGGGTCAAGGTGCGGCTTATACGCGAGTTTTTGCTACTATGGTACAGTACCAAAGTCACCAAAATCAAACACTTTGTGCGACTTATAGGATCGGCAAAAACCCTTGGTGCGGCTTATATGCGAATTAGGCTTATATGCGAGGTTTTACAGTATGCTTAGAGACCATGTCTTTGACCATGACCTGAGATAAAGTCTGTAACTCTGCTCAGAAAGCATATAGCGATAATTGGAGACAATGTCTACAGGCAATATTTGGAGGTAATGTCTTAGGGCAATGCTTGGAGTCAATGTCTATAATTATGCTTGGAGACAATGTATGTGATTATGCCTGGGGACAATTTCTGTATAAGCTTGGGGACAATACCTAAAGGCAATGCTTGGAGACAGTGTATCTGAATGTGCTTGAAGATAATCCCTGTAAATTATGCTTGGTGACAATTAAGCTGATATTGCATTGCAATTGTTAAATACATTCGATAACACAGTCTTTGCGAAAACATGCAGGACAGTGGCAATGTCCTTCAAAAATGCCACCGGTCCAGCAGATTTACAAGTGTAGCAGGACAGAATATCCAGTCGCATGTTGGCCTTTTGTGAACGAGAAGAATTCAGTTGGGCTTCTAAAGCTGAAATATGTAGGTCAATATACTGTGTAAAACTATATATCTATCCTGATTTGGCCATAATTATGATTACAAATAAAATGTGTTTTTAATAGACAAAACTCTATAAATACTTGAAATGCGAAAAAATCATCAGATATGTGGCTATCCGGTCCTCCATAAATATAGCCAGTCCTTCAACATTGAAAATTTGCCGGACCGAATATCCTGTGGGATGAAAAAGTTTTCGCAAAGAATGATAACGGCAATGATGAGGGTAGTTTTCCCCTTGCACCTAGGGTATAGAATATGATGAATACAGTCTAAGCTTAAAGCCCTATCCTTTCCATCTACACTCTATTCATTCCTTGTCTGTCTGAAATATCGATTCTTCCTCTGCTGCCTGAGATCATTTGTATTCATGGCAACACCTATAGAATTACTACAGGCAATGCATGAAGATAGAATTGAACTGAAGTGGTTATTTTGTAAAGGCTGTAAATAACTGACTGTCCCCGCTTTCCTTAACCATTCAAAGGCAGCGTATCCAGTAATGCTACTCTGATATGCCATTTGTCGTAATGATGCATTCATGTAGCCCTGGCTAGTGCTGCATTTATTGACTCTATACGATCGGCATGATGAATGAATGCAGCCCTGGCAAGTAAATCGCCAGGACATCACATGGTCCATATGGGCATAACACTGTTCTACAAATTTCAAAAGTTGAAAGCTCGGGACCAGACACATGTATTCTTATGTATTTTGACCTGGGGAATTCAAAAATAGCACTTAAAAGCGTTGTAAGTCACAGTTTTAAGATATTCACAGTAACTCGCAGGGGCTGCATTGGTGCATCATGCCCACCCTTCGGGAGTGTCTCAACCCAGTAGAGTCGGCATGATGCTTGAATGCAGCACTGGTGAGTTACTCACCTGGGCAGCAGCTTACATTAATCATGACAACCAAGGGCATGATGCATTACTGCATTATTCCGTCCTTAAAGGGATAAAATATCAATATGCATAAAAAGACCCTTTCATGCCTTGCCTATTCATGATAACAATGCTACCTCCGCTCCCCTTTAGACGTCAGTCAGTCACCCTGCTGCTGCTACCCCTGCCTCCTTCTGCCGTACTCACCAGTTCCCTATCATGCACCTACTGCAGACCCACAACGCACTGCCTCACCCCTGATCTCGTTTCCTCCTGTAACCATGACGACCAAGGCCAAAAGGATACCAACACTGAGTACCTGTGCCTCTGGGTGGGAGGACTATTGGCTTTATCGCAGAGCGCTGCGACCACAGGCACCTAGTTAACTCTTTCAGGGCCACATGGTCCTTTAAGGCATTTTGTCCTTTATCGTCCTGATACATGAATGCAGCCCTGGTGAGTAGCTTGGCAGTTCTACATTTGAGTATCATGCTGACCCTATGCAGGACTGAGACCTCTGTAGGATCGGGAACGAATCTATGCAGCCCGGGGGAGTTACTAACAACCACTTCATTGTTGCATCTTGACGACAAATAATACATTTTACACGTCGTCCTTAAAAGGTTACGGACTAGCTGAGGTGTAGGTGCTAGAGGACTAGGGTGCTGATATACTTGAATGCATACTTGAAGACAATGTCTAAAGGCAACGCCTGGAGACAATGTCTGTAAATATGCTTGGAGACAATGTCTGCAACTATGCTCGGAGGTGAGGGTGCCCGAGGGCTGGGGTAGTGAAGGAGGGACGAGGGGGCTATGCAGGGACTAGATGTGCTTGGTCTACATCCCCCGTATTGCTATTGTTGGTTGGTTGGTTGTTGCTTTACACCCTAATTAACAGCTGAGGTCATTTCAAGGGCGGTGATGGTGATCGAATCTATGGATGACTGAAGGTGGAAAGCATGCCCCTACACCTTTAACTAGGCAATGGTTCTTTTATATCCCACACTATATAGGCACAGTGTGAGATGGACAGGCCTTTGATATGCTGTATGTCTACCACAGCAGGGGAGAGCTTGCAGCTCTCGAACCCACGATCTTGTGCATGCCAGACAAAAACTCTACCTCTAAGCCATGTCCAACCCCCCGCTATTGTTGAGTGTTCTGCGCCAACTGATATACTTTGAGCTTAGGCCAAAAAAAAAGGTGTGTTTCAGGTTACATCTAGGGTAGGTAGGCCGGATTTTTTTTTTATTACTTTGGCCTGAAAAGTACCTAGAAATTGACTCGCGAACTTTAATGCCGACTCGCCGACGACCGCCTTGACTCGTGAATTATCAGAACAACTCTTAAATTGCCCTAAAATGACCTAAAGTATAAATATTTTTTTCAAAATTGGATAAAAATTTCTAAGGTCGGCCCTGTTTTCCTAGGTAGGGTCGGGTAACCTGAAACACACCTTTTTTTTTTGGCCTTAGAACTGTCCTCACCTTTATTTCTGGATATAAATCTTGAATAGTGAATAATATTGATTTCAATCCTTTGATGCTTTGTTATAATTACCTTCCAGATTTTACAGGTGTATTTTCTGGGTGGATGGTTAAATGTAAAGATGATATATGTGTGCAATATTATTAAACACATGGAAATGTCAACACCGCTGGATTGAATGGTCATTTAATCCTTAATAACAGCAAAGTGAGAAAGATGCAGAAAAAAAACTTTACATTTGACATTTGAGGCTTTGGACAATTGGATTTCAAATGAAACTTGACAGTCCAATTTACAAGCAACAAGTGCTCTGCAGAGAACAATGGCAGATTGTATCTCTGGGGACAGTGACTGTGGTTTTCTATTCCGCCAGGAGCAGAGATTTGTATGTAGCCCTTCAATCTATCTCACTTGTTTTATTATTTTAGAGATATCTTACTTGGTTACTGGTATTGATCTAAAAGTATATACTAAGCTATGCCCTATACTACCTCCTCTCCTAACCATTTCATGTAAAATCATCTGTAGTTTTCTACTAACATCAGTACCAGAGCAGATATTTGTGTTTTTGAAGGGCTCAGTGTGTTACGTTTACACACTTTTTAACACGCTTTCTTGCGACTACTTTTAACACACATTTTCCTGTAACACACGACACACCATTTACCAAAAGTATGTTGATCTCAAATGTGTGTTGCAAATTTGTGTGTGTGCTACTCTTTATGTATGTTCCCTCAATAAACTGTTCTTAGGGAGTGGTCACTTTTTAACAGAGGGGGGGGGGGGGTTCAGTGGATTTTCGTGTGAGCGGGTCAAAAAAATGTTGGTCCCTCCTGCAGGAGGGGCCCAAATTATTTCAGCCCCCCCCCCCCGCAAGGCAGGTTGAAATTGAGCGCAGCCGACCCCTTTGAGCTATGATAACATGCGGGTTTTTTCGCTAAAAAGGGGTGCAATTTATTTGGTCCTTCCCTCAGGAGGGGTCAAATTTTTTGGCTCCCCCCGAAATCCACCTACCCCTCCCCCCTGTTGCTAAAAAATCACCACTCCCTTAGAGTGTACCAACAACAGGACATGGTTCTTTGACTGTCTCTCTTCCTTGCGCGCTGACTGGCTCTCTTTCTTCTCTCTGTGTACTGCCTGCACCGTTGTCTACAAGAGGTACCCAGCCACTCCCCCCCTCCCCAGGGACCGGGTGAAGAGATTTATGTCTACAACTGGCCATACAGAGGACCACACTTAACCCTTTAAGGGCTGCAAAGTACATTAATGCATCACATCCTTGGTCTTCATGATACATGAATGCAGCCCTGGCAAGTCACTCACCAGGGCTGCATTCAAGCATCATGCAAACCCTACCTGTTGACACACTCCCAAAGGGTCGGCAGGATGCACCGATGGCAAGTTACTCACCTGGTCTGCATTGATACATCTTGACGACAAATGTTATCTTTTAGCGACACGACGTCCTTAAAGGGTTAACCCCCATGACAGCAGACATTCTGGTCGGCCATTCTTACCCCTGGCTGCTGTACCCCTGCTACCCCTGCTGCCCCCTGTGGGATAAAGCAAGCAGCTGAATTATACATCAGCAGGAATGGCAGTGTGGGGGGGGGGGGGTCCATGTCTCAAAAACTACCCTCTGCCTTGTGTTAAGCATGTATTCCACCTTAGGGATGGTCATAGCTAGCTATAATGTTGAAAGGGACCAATCCAACAATAGATTCAGCTATACTGAATAATGTTTATTTGGAACAAGAATTGCTTCAACCCTGAAAAGTGAGATGATGAATGCATGCATCATTCCGACGAAAGTGCACCTAATTTAAGTAGTGTGCTGCATTGGAGCAGCAATATGTCCTGAAAGCATGCTGTCCGATGACTAAAGCTTGCTGGTAAAAGCAGGCCTATAGTATATATGGAGGACCTTAGCCCACCCAGATAAGACTTTGTCCGTTCATCCATTGAGAAGCTGGCTGTGGTATTGGGACGGCCGGCATCCTCCCAGCCTGCCTTCTCTATACAGCCTCCGTCTCTCTCTGCCTCTCAGACAGCTATGTGTGTATTTAACCCTTTAGTGGCAGCATACATAATGTTTTAACCTTTTAAGGACAGATGTCACTAAAAGAAAATCGAACGTGTGACTGCATCACAAATGACTCAGGTTCGGGGGGAAATGTAGTATCATCATATAGGAGTATACATATAATAATATTGTTCATCCCCAAATCCCAAGCTAATGTCCCAACCCCATGTCCCAACCCCCGAGTCCCAACCCCGAGTCCCTCCCCCGAGTCCCTCCCCCGAGTCCCTCCCCCGAGTCCCAACCCCGAGTCCCAACCCCAAGTCCCAACCCCGAGTCCCAACCCCTAGTTCCACCCCTGAGTCCCAACCCCGAGTCCCACCCCCGAGTCTCACCCCCGAGTCCCAACCCCGAGTCCCTTCCCCTTCCCCTTCCCCCGTTAACTAGACTCAGGGTCAGGTAGAGGTGTGAAGGGAAATGTATCATTTATCATAGTAAGAAAGAGAAAGGGTGCACTCTTGTATTAATGGGATTCTTAAAGATGTGACCTTTGACCTTGATTTTGACCTTTTTCCGACCTAGATATCATCCTACACATAACAGAAATGAATTCAGCACCTTTGGTTTACCCTAGTCCACTATCCATATCCATCCATTGCTCCCCCTATTATATCCTGGCTGGACTGTTTCGGATAGCATACCCAAATTGTGCGTCACAAGTCAGGAACTCACAACTACCTATAGGCCTGCACCACACAACCTATAGGTCGCATGACGCAGGTGCCCTAAGAAAGCCACACCGAGTGAGGCAAGCCGCGCAAAAGAAGGGTATACTCAAAAAAAATGTGGACATTGACCTTCTTTTGGGGGGGGTACTTAGGCCCAAATTCAAATTTTCATGTTCCCCGATCTTGGCTATCTATGTCTTTTGTCCTCTCACGTCTATGTCAGACACACACTGAATAAAAAGCTCCCATGTCCATATTTTAAGTAACAGCGAATAGTGCTTAGTAGGGTCTGAGCTATATCCTACTACAGGGTTGTCTGTTTTTGTTCTCAAAATATTTGTCATGTATTGAACAACACTGGACAGCGACATATATATCAAATTACCATTAAATTACCATACCGGTATCTAACATACTGCAGCGTATGTTGGGCCTAGTATATGATATAGGATGGCATCTCCTTTGGGAAGTAGTGTACTACTTCCCTGTGTTAAATTACCATTGGATCCAGTCAAAGCTTGCTGAAAAAAAGTGTCTCACCCCGGTTTGGTCGGCTGCCGAGATCTGTCCCATTGACTTAGCACTGAGCCCGTTCAATATGTAACTGTTAAATGTCAAGGGTTATCTACAGGCTCCCATAGGGCTCTATGCTGAAGCAAATTACCACCATTTTAGACACAAAATTAAAATCATGCTTTTCAGGGGGAAGCTTTTGAAAATGGATTAAAGGGCGATTACATAGGAAGGACAACATTGTACCGCATCTAATGACACAAAATTGAGAGAAAAAGCTCCAATTTTGAAGGAATGACAGCTGTTTTAAATTTTAGGCTGAGAGACCCCCTGCTACCCGTCGCACAAGACTCAGAGTAAACCTGAGTCAATGACAGTTGTCATCATGATGCACCAATGCAACCCCGGAGAGTAGCTCACCGGTGCTGCATTGGTGCATCGTGACGACCCTTCTGTAGTGTCTCAACCCCGTAGGGTCGGCTTGATGCATGCATGCAGCACTGGCGAGTATCCACTGCATAGGGCCAGCAAAATGTCAAAGATGCCAATGTTTGATCAACATGTACTGCGGAAAATGTGAAGATACTGGGTATCATTTTTTGGTGAAAATTTCTCACTCTCCCAAGCCTAATGTCTGACCTCCCCTGGGTGGTACTGGGTATCGGGGAAGCCATGCATCAAGCCCTGTCTTTGAGTTTGAGTTGAGTGGCTTTCCGCAAACATTTTTTTAGCAAGAGGGTCGCCAACACCACTCCTTGTCTGCCGGTCCCCTCGGACGGCACAGACATAGAAAATGTGAAGATTTTGGTAAATCTTTGTGCAACAACAATGTCAGTGAAAACGCATTATATCCTACAAAAGTAGGACAATTGACACCTCTTAATTCCCCAGAGTAGAAGACTGTCATAGGGAATCTGCTGAAGCGGGATCTGGATATTGTTTCAAAATCTGCCTGTGGTAGAAGGGGAGTACAGATGGGAGGTCCCCATGTCGCATGTCCATTTTAAAATAAGCCCATGTCCCATGTAACTAAGACATAAGCCATGTCGCTCGTGTCACTTATGTCTTTTATTGAAGTAGACATATCTTTAACCCCTAGGAAAATTTTGAAAATCTAGAAGCTAAATGGTCCATTTATTGATGTTTCTTACCATGGTTCTAACCCTCAGACGACCTTTCCCATGTCGCTATGTCGCTTAGGTTGCCATGTCACATGTCGATTTTAAGAAATGGCCATGTCGCCGTGTCGATTTTAAGGGTCAACCCCCATTATAAGGAAGATGGAACTGAGGAAGAAGTAAATGTGAAGAAATATGAGGGAGGCGTGTCCCTGGGTATCAGTGACATGGGTGGTATGCACATATAGAGCCTACAGGATCAGTTTACAAGTCACTTTGTTATCAACTTCTTTGTATTAAGTAACATATATATCGTGCTGATAGCTAGGATCATGAGTTTAACCATCTTATGCAGCTCTGGTGAGGTACTCGCAAGGGCATAAATACCATATAGAATACCGATACCACATCTCCACATAGATCCATTTCTAAGCGTGACAGACTATACCGAGAACCTTACGTGGTTACCCACACAGAGAGAAGAAACAGCGTCAGGTTGCTTCCAGAATGCCTCCCCTCTCTAGTCCAGGTCGCCCAAGGGAGCCTAGGTGACTCTCTAGCTGACCTAAGGGAGTCACATAGGGGTCTCATAGCTCTCTGGGTCATATGACTCCCCCAGGTCGCTCCCTTAGGTCAGCCATGGAGTCACCTAGGCTCCCTAAGGCGACCTGAGCTCTCCTAAAGAGGGGAGTCATTCTGGGGGCAACCTGAACTCCCTTTTTGACGCTGCTTCTTTTCTCTGTGTAGAATACTGATACCATATCTCCGAATATCTCCATTTCTAAGCACGACAGACTACACCGAGGCCTTACACGGTATGCACCACCACCCTGATTACCCAGGTCTATACCTCATACACAGATACCCGATAGCCGGATTAGCGCTCGGGCGGGATTAGTGGGCGCCATTTTGGCTCAGAATGAGGAGTATCGACTAGATCAGTGAGTGGGTGATAGGATAGGGGTATAGAGGGAGGTGGGTGCCCGAGGGGGGAGGGGGGGGGGGGGCTACTCGCTCTACGAGGGTACCCACCAACTACCAAACTACCGCCCGTCTAAAGACAGGAGCCATCAAACGACTATCCTAAATGCAGCGGACTGCCCCTGATTCCTTACAGATAAGCAACTGCCCCTGTTATTTCAGGGAGCCTTGTAATACTACCTTCATTTCCTGATGCAAATAGTACAGTAGACATGGATAATAATTGTTCTCCATATATTTTAACCTTTGCTCCTTACTGAGACACTATTACTGCCCACTCATGTAGATCTACACTGTAAAAAAAAGTGTTTAGAATTTAAACACTTATTGTGGCCGTTATTTTAAACACTTGTAAAAGTGTTTAGATTCTAAACACTTTCGAGCTAAACACTTCAATAAGTGTTGTTTAGGTTTTAAACACTTATTTGCAAAGTGTTTAGGTTCTAAACACTTATCTAAACACTTTTTACCTAAACACTGATTCAAAACTGCTTAGATAAAAAGTGTTTAGAACAAAAGTGTTTAGATAAGTGTTTAAAATCTAAACACTTATTCAAAAGTGTTAAGGTTTTAAACACTTATTAGCTAGATTCATAGAAAAGTGTTTAGATTTATAGAAAAATGTTTAGATTCTAAACACTTATCTAAACACTTTTAGAATCTAAACACTTATCTAAACACTTTTGTTCTAAACACTTTTAATCTAAACACTTTTAGGTTAAAAGTGTTTACATGCTAAACACTTTTCAAAATAGAGTTTAGATAAGTGTTTAGAACCTAAACACTTTGCAAATAAGTGTTTACAACCTAAACACGTATTGAAGTGTTTAGAAGCTAAAAGTGTTCAAAATAACGGCCACAATAAGTGTTTAAATTCTAAACACTTATTTTACAGTGTACTGCCCCCTATCTTTGAGGAACCAAGAGACACTGTCTCCTAATTTTGAAACCCACCGCTACTGCTTCTGAGGGGACTTTGGCAGTGGTACCCATTGCAGACCTGAGTACCTACCCCCATTCCTCCGGGGTTGGGTGACAAGTCCCTGGTGTTGGGGAGGAGGGGGGGGGGAGGGAGAGGGACGAGACCTTTAAGGACGGCATGTCGCTAAAACGTGACATTTGTCGTCATGATGCACCAATGCAGCCCTGGCGATTAACTTACCAGTGCTACACTGGTGTATTAGGTTTACCCTTATGGGGTGCATCAACCATGTATGGTCTGCACTGCCGAGTTACTCGTAAAGGCTGCATGCATGCATCATGACAACCATGGTCATGATGCATTAATGCATTATGCTGTCCTTAAAGGGACTACTTGGGTCTCATCTCATGAAAATAAGGTAAAATAAACTCGCCTGGCGGACAAATGACTAATTTTAAGAAAATAATTTTTCTGTGAGGAAAACCATTTTTTCCTTTTGTATTTCTGTATAGCTAGATTGGCACTCCATCTCCGTTTGACTGGTAGATGTAGAGATCATTATTTATGTGTAGACAGCTTATATTGTCCTTGGGGAGTACAGCTATTTCATATATCTTAGACTACGGGAGATAAAAAGAAACTAATTTTCCTTTGTATTTCTGCATAGTTCTCCATCACATAGCTCCCTTAAACCTAGATCTAGAGATCATTATTTATGTATAGACGACTCATATTCTCCAAGGGGAATAGACAGTTGAGGAGGTGGGCCCTATACATTAGGGACCTTTAGCAACCACGTAAAAGCTCATTTAACGCAGACGTATCCTATCCGTTCAGCACTGCTACTTTTGCGTTTTATAAGCTTTTACGTGGGTTGCTAAGTGTCCTTAATACCTGACAGCAGCAGCAGGGCACTGCACTCTAATCTTCAAGTATATTTTACCACTTTAATATACTAAATGCATAGGCCATAACGGTGTCATGATGCATCAATGCATTACCAGCGAGCTGCTCATTTATGTATCATGCCGATGCCAAAAAGGTATGGCATGATGCACTAATGCACTGAAAGTTTAGCATATTGCTAAAACGTGCTAAACCTATCCCTGTCGTCATGATTCACCAATGCAGCCCCGGTTAGTAACTCGCCAATGCTGCTTTGGTGCATCATGACGACCAATATCATTTATCTCATGTACTTTAGAGACATTCCTACGGTATCCACATTCCCGCTCCAAGCAGAATATTGTTTCCTTTTTTGCTCATTTCACATCTCATTTGGTACCAATGTTTTGAGATTGGACGAGTTGCCCCCTTATTGACCTGTCCTTGACCTTTGACCCCGGTTGTCCTTATCAGAGGTGGTCCAATATCTCCCGCTGACTGTGTAGACATGCAGCTATTGACGCGGGCTCCATGTAGACATTCTGCGCTCTCCCTAGCCTCGCTATCATCTGCAACTATTGGTAGTCTTTGCGAAAACATGCAGGACAGTGGCAATGTCTTCCTAGAATGAATGCCACCTGTCCAACAGATTGACAAGTGTAGCAGAACCGAATGTCCAGTTTGACTGTCACATTTTCAGCTTTTCTGAACTAAAAGAATATTATATAGTTGGGTTTCTAAACCTTAAATACGTTTGTTTTTAAGATGGATTGCATGGGATGAGTCCCCTTCAGAGTCTAAGACCACCACACTATATTAACGTTAAAATATGTTCTCATTGAATGCAATGTGCATATGCCCTTAATGGTCATGAATGCAGCCCTGGCGAGTAACTCACCAGTGCTGCATTCAAGCATCATGCAGACCCTACGGGGTTCAGACACCCCTGAAGGGTCGGCATGATACTCTAATACAGCACCTGCGAGTTACTCACCAGGGCTGCACTTGTGTCATCTTATAGTGATATGTCGTCTTTAAAGGGTTAACCATTATCCTATAATCCTGGCACAACCAGTCACAGTATGGGGCATGCCTGGGGGTGTATGTGATGGATGGTAATGGACATAAATCTATGTAACCTTGAAGTGTCTTGAATCTTTGATGTACTTAGTACCCTCCCCATGCCATGCCTCTATAGGAAGGAGTAGGGGACCTTGGTAACACCTTAGATGTAGGCTGTACTGTAAGGCAATCAATACTACAACATGCAACAGCACAGCTTCTACTCTCTGGTCCACAATTAAGAGGAAATATTAGGATTTTGCATAATTTAATACGAAAATGAGAGCAAAAAAGTAGGAATTCCAACTCAGCCGCCGTGAGGTCATTATGGTCCACATTGATATATCAATTAAAATGTAACAACTAAGCTAAGTGTCATTTACAGGTACTACCAATAAACGTTCCGTCCTCCTAATTACCACATTTACCACTAGTGCAACTACCCACAGTGAGATTCCTTGAAGATAGCAGCGACCTCCCCCTCCCATGATATATTGCCCTGCTAATTTGTCAGAGACATTGAATACCCATTCCAGCTGTGAGTTCATGCACACCCAGCTATAGGATGAATGTACGCACGCAGCACAACTTGTGGAATTCAATAAACCTGGAGTAATGCAGGGTGGGAGGTGGGAATAGAAAGGTGTCTATGAATAGCTCAAGATGATATGAGGAGAATAGCACCACCATGTCGGGTCTAATAAGGTCCTTATTAGCACATGAGGTATATAGACGAAACTCCACGCCATTGACATACATACATGTACACCATACTTCACGAGTTGAAGCTGGGTCATATCACACGACGCCGAGGGCTGAGTGTGATATGGCCCAGCTTCAACAAGCTTCAAAAATCCTGTCTGGTAAGGGTAGCATGATGCCTCACACTTCATGTTTACATATTGTCATGATGCACTGCCGGCGAGTTACTCTCCGGTGTGTTACTCGCTGTTATTCACCGGCAATTCACCGGCAATTCACCGGCGAGTACATCACTGGTGTGTTACTCACCGTTACTCACCAGCGAGTAACTCACCGGTGTGTTAATCTCTGCTATTCACCGGTGAGTAACACACCGACACTACATTGATGCACCAAGCTGACCATGCACGATGCAGACCCAAAGTTTCACTGTGAGCAATTCTTATCCGTGATTATTTTGTCAGTTTTTTTGTTATCTTTAAGACAAATTATGAACAAGTGGAGAGAAGGGAAAAAAGATTTTTCTCAGGACCTTTTGTGTTTTTACCAGATAGCATGCGCCGTGGCCTTCTTGCACCCTCTTTTTCCTTGCTGGGTGACAAGTTTGCAGGCATTTTACTCATTTAAATTCTTGTAAGCTGAGACAGGAATTCGGTAAACACAGTAATGGCATAGGAATGGAGTGAAATCTCCCAGAATAAGCATTCACAAAAACAGAAGTGGCTGGTTATTTATTTATATCTTGGGGATCTTAAGTATTCCATTTAGAGGCATTTGTATACGTGTATGATCTGGGAATGGGATTAAGATATTTCATGATCTGCAATACAGTGTATAAATCTATAACTCTATATTATAAATTAAGCATACCCTTACTTTGACTTCCCACCTCCTGCATGCACCATTATGTTAACGTGCCGCTCCCGATTTACACCTCTATAAGTAAAAGACAGAGTCACTCCGGATGTCTTATGTTCAGGCTAACCCTTTAACCCGTTAAGGATGGATGTCACTAAAAGATGACATTTGTCGCCATGATGCACCAAATCAGCACCGGCGTGTTACATGCTGACCCTTCAGGAGTGTCTCAACCCGTAAGGTTGGCATGATGCATGAATAGAGCACTGGCAAGTTAATCACTGGGGCTGCATGAATGCATTAAAGCAGTATGCAGTCCTTAAAAGACTAGAAGCACCGGCCGCTATTTATAACCATCCAATATGTACACACGGTGTAGACATTGTCAGTAAAAGCTGCTGCTGTAGGAAAAGCTGAGTCAGCAGTAAATCTACATTAGAGCAGATAGTACATTTTACCCTTTATGGATGCATGTCGCGAAAAGATTACATTTGTCATCATGATGCACTAATGCAGCCCCGGCGAATAACTCACCGGGGCTGCATTGGTGCATCATGCCGACCCTTTGGGATTGTCTCAATCCCCTAGGGTCGGCATGATGCTTGAATGCACCATTGGCTGGCTACTTGCTAGGGCAACATGACAACCAATGTATTAAGACATCATGCCGTCCTTAAAGGGCTAAAGGTGTTCATGATAGAGATAATATAGATAACCTTATACTCATAATAACACACATTTCGTAGCCCCTATGAGGCTAAAATTAATAGGAAACTTCTTAGATTTTTCTATGCACTTCTTCCTACTTCATTTGTGGAGAATCTGATTTGCGATGAAATATACTTTTCGGATCAAAGTCAGAAAATATATAGTATATAATGTGTCAGAGGGGAAGTCAACTTCATACAATCCCATCTTCTATGCTAAACATGTGCAGCTACATCTCCCAGTCTGTATAATGCAGAGAGATAATGCTGTAACCTTGAGAACTTATGACAAGACACAGCTGTTTCCTTTTATAAGATTACCTGCATCAAGGTCCAAGTGCTGTGTCACAATTCCCTCTACCTTGTCAAGCTGATGATGTATATACACTCTATATCTAGGGGCAGCCGGGCCTCTGCTTCACTTCACTGAGCTATTCTATAATATAGAGTTATCTATATTATAGGTAACTGTTCTAATGAGAGGATCCTACAACTATCATAAAGAGGCAAGTGCAAATATGGAGGTAGCTGCAGCAGCACTATAAAATGTGGGAGGCCCTTTTAGTAATTTCTCTGCATTAGGCAGGTTGAGATGGTACATTGAGGCCTTGTCAGTCCGGTTGAGCGCAAAAAATGATCAGATATCAAATCTGACAGACTACCGAAGTAAACGCTGATGTATAAGAATGTCCAAGCCAAAGCCTGACAAAGCTCCCATGTGTTAAATTATTGAGGGACCAACTATCAAGATCTGACTATATAAAAAATGTATATATACATTCTTTCGAATATCGTAAAATTGATTACTCAGGTGAGATGTATGGGCCATTCCGCGGTAGATAGACAGATTTGAGGAACTTTCCCCGCATGACCCCCTCGGATCCTAATAATTTTTCACCTACATGAAGATGTATGTAGTTCATGACCACATGCAAAATTGTACCATCCAACTCCCGTAACTTTCTGAGATTTTGGCCGCTGAACATGAAGGGGTTTGGCGCTCAGTTTGCAAAATCTCAATTAGGTGTCATCTTCAAAGTGCAATATTTTCAAGATGCAATGAGTAAGAGGTCTGGTATTGCTTGAGTTGTCTAACACATTCATACACTCTTGGGAAATGCCAATATTGGGAGGTTTTGATAAAGACTTATACTTGAATAATGAGCATAAAAGGTGGTAAATTTTCCTGTTTGAACTGAAATTTGAAAAGGTTTGAAAATTCATAGCATCAAAACCATTACTTTAAATGCCCTAGAAATTTGGATTCCAATTGTCAATAAAGGTCTCAACATAAAAACCAAAGATGCAGTGTCTGCCATGATATGCAAATCCAATATGGCCGCCTCAAAAAGGGCAAAAATCGATTTTTGCCACTTTTCAATGCCCAATTTTGGTAGGAGGGATAAATAGTACCAGCTAATGCTCTTCACCAATCAAAAGGCCATTATGTACCTTAAGTCTGATAGCAATATGGTGTTGGTCCTATGTCTCCTTCTGGTGAAAATCGGGGGACGAAAAATGGTAAAAATGGTATTTTCCAATGATTTGTATTTTTCATAATTCTCTTAGCAATAGTTAAATATAAAATAATCAAAGCATAGTTTATATCGGGTGAAAGTAACTGGTGTCCTCTAAATCATGGTACCAAACTTGTTTAAATGCTTTGATTCTTTCTATTGAAAGAAACACTGTTAATTTGAGGAAAATACTGACAATAAGTTTTAAAAAAACAGCAAACTCCTGTTCCTCTTATTTCCCAAACTTCTTTGGAGTAAAAAAGAGGTTATAAGACCATAACATGTTTGTTTTGATAGAGAACAATGAAATACACCATGAATATAATTTAAACCCTGGTTTGGTAAATGCATTTGTCCATTTAAATTTGGCCAAGTCAGTCACAATATATCTCCCATTCATCACATTAAGATGATTTGGGATTCCCTGAGATAACTATTGTATTAAAAGGAATCAAAAGGTTGAGTACATCTAACCCTGAACAATCCTTCCCTATCAAGTAAGCCCTTACAATGTGTTATAGACTATGTAAAGCAAATTTGGATTTCCATCAGGGTGGGAGTGGTTAAAGTGACATGGTCCGATAATTGGCACTCAAAAATCAATCCTGTTAAAAATAAACCAAAACGTTCTATATGGCCATACTTAATGTACTACCTACTTCATTTAATTTCATTCAATATGATTCAGCTTAGAATTCAACCAACTGTCAGATTTAGGCTCAGTTGAATACTTTTTGGAGTGCATGCTACCAAACCGGGTTTAGAGTAGCCTACATGCATACATTTAAATAAATTTATATACCTTTCTGCAATATATAACACATGTTGTTGTCCTCCTACTTTACACAAAATAAAGATAAAATAAAGAATCAAGAGATTCGTTTTTTTTGCTTATTCTCTGTATTTTCCTCATATTGACATATTATATTTCAATGGAAAGAACCAAAGCACTGAAACAAGTTTGGTACCATGACTTAAGGAACATCAGTTACTTTCACCCGATATAAACTATGCTTTGATTTTTTTATATTTAACTATTGCTAAGAGAATTATGAAAAATACAAATCATTGGAAAATACCATTTTTACCATTTTCCGTCCCCCGATTTTCACCAGAAGGAGGCATAGGACCAATAATATATTGCTATCAGACTTAAGGCATATAATGGCCTTTTGATTGGTGAAGAGCATTAGCTGGTATTATTTATCCCTCCTACCAAAATTGGGCATTGAAAAGTGGCAAAAATAGATTTTTGCCCTTTTTGAGGCGGCCATATTGGATCTGCATATCATGGCAGACACTGCATCTTCGGTTTTTATGTTGAGACCTTCATTGACATTTGAAATCCAAATTTATAGGGCATTTAAAGTAATGGTTTTGATGCTATGAATTTTCAAACCTTTTCAAATTTCAGTTCAAACAGGAAAATTTACCACCTTTTATGCTCATTGTTCAAGTATAAGCCTTTGTCAAAACCTCCCAATATTGACATTTCCCAAGAGTGTATGAGTGTGTCAGACAACTGAAGCAATACCAGACCTTTAACTCATTGCATCCTGAAAATATTGCACTTTAAAGATGACACCAAATTTGGATTTTGCAAACTGAGCGCCAAACCCCTTCATGTTCAGCGGCCAAAATCTCAGAAAGTTACGGGAGTTGGATGGTACAATTTTGCATGTGGTCACGAACTACATACATCTTCATGTAGGTGGAAAATTATTAGGGTCTGAGGGGGTCATGCGGGGACCACTTGTTGAAATACCGTGAAATGGCCCGTATTCTGCAATCCCAGTACCTACCAGTGTTGCCGAAAACATTTTATGCACACAGGCCAATGTGGCCTGTGTAGCGCGATCTTACACAGGCCATTTGTCTTCTACACAACTAATGTGCATACATTGATAACAAATATAGGGGATTTCATACTGAATTATATTGATAAATGTAGGTTTTCTTTTGATGAGAACTGCTGAAATGTATTGAAAGATTCTTTCACTTTTGGAAAGCTAAGTTAATGGCCGGCCATTATGGCCGATGTCTGATGGTCTCACATCGGCCATTACGATTCTACATTGGCAAAAGCTGATGTGCCGATGTCATTTCGGCAACACTGACCTACTGTCCTCAATCGGCAATGTCACCTTCAGTCAAAATATACAGGACAACCCTGTCTCTTTTCCTACCTGTATCCATAACGTGGTAAAGACTGACAACTCACCTGTAAACAAACACAAGACAGGGTTAGTTAATCAGCATGACATATATTGTGGGGAGAAATCAGAGAAAATGAAATCATTGTGATGCTGACTGCTGCTCAGAAAAGGCATTTGCTCCATTTTTCCATCAATTCATCTCTTTGAGACATAATGTAGCAAAAGAGAATGAAGACTGAAAGATATAAGAGCTATCATAATCCTTGGCAAAATAATCCCTTTTCCTCATCACATCAACTCGATCGCAAAGATGTAGTTGCATAACATGACAAGATATCAAACTAGTGTGTCCTTGAGTCAGGATTCTACAACCACACAAATACACCCTGTAGCTAATCAGTTACAAAGCACGGACTATCTCTGTTCCTGCTGAGTGAGTAGTGAGTACCTCAGGGAAGTCTATATGTCAGACAGTAGGCTAGGAACAGTGACAGAGGAGGGGCTACACAGCCTCCATCCTAACCTCAGGCAAGAAAGGTTTGTTTCAGGTCACCTGACCGACCCTATCAAAATAGAGTCGACCTTATTGTTTTTATGCAATTTTAAAGAAATATCAGTATTTTCACCCTTTTTGGGTTAACTTTAAGATCTTCGGAGAGGCTGGCTAGTACTTTCATGTTTCAAAAAGAAATCCAACTTACCAACTCTACATGCCCATGTTACCTGAAACATCTCTTTTTTTGGCCTCAGCTACTCTGCAACAGGAGCTACAAGCTAGGCTTAGCAAAAGTTTGGTTTCCAGTCACAACTCTTTTTTTTTTACACGTTTTGCTTCCAAATATTAAAGATTTTTCAAATAGTATTTTTACCATTTTAGCATAAGAAATGAAGCCTGGGAAGTTTTGCCCATATATTTCACACTGGTTTTGGTGCTTAGAAAAAGGAATCCAAGGAAAATATTCAAATGTTGATAACAGGAATGCACAAATATGCTTATTTTGACTTATGAGGACAGATGCCGAATGATCTCTCTTCCCTTTGAAAGTCTATCAGAAAACCAGTGATAACTATACATCTCGCCTCGGGCCTGTTCCTCTTGTGATGGCAATTCCTCCAGGGAGTCCGCATGTCAGATAGCGGGTAGGAACAATGATGGAACGGGCACAGAGTCCCTACCTACCCCTCATCCTGCTCAGGACTTACAGTCTACCTACCCAAACTAAGCATACAAGTCTATAATTATAGGGAATGTAAGGCTACACTGTAAAAAGTTGTTGTTCGTGAACAGCAATATGTGCTGTAACTATACAGTACTTTAGCTGTAAAAGATAATACAGCAACTTTTGCTGTACACATACAATTCTGTTACTGTAGATGCAGGTTCGAATCCCATAACCAGCAACAAGAGGGAGAGAGAGCAGAGAGGTTGGAGGGAGTACCATACTCCACAGCTCAAATATGACCTGATCTTTTCAAAAGCCCAATGATGCAGGCTACATAGTGACTGCCCCTCTAGCTCAGTCGGTAGAGCCGTGGGAGATGTAGTCTGAGGGTCAGCAGTTCCAGTCCCGGCAGGAAACTCTCACACAAACTACATTTCTCCTGATGCAATTCTAAAGTATAATATATTTTGGTTCACTGAATGTTACTATTGAAAATATGCGGGGATAAGACCAATGTATCTCAACAATCTGCATGAAAGATAGTAAAATTTAGTTTGAAAAACATCTATAGGCCATCAAGATTACACTTCAACTAATGGTAGTTCAGTCCTTATTAGTACATTACTGCAATAGGGTAATTTTCATATCATCCCTTAAGACATGAACAGTCTAGTTCTAAAATTGTCCCCAGGGATCCTGTGTTGACCTCATTACCATTCACACATAAGTTGGAGGTGTTTCAATGCACCTGACATGCAGGATTCACTGGCGTAGTGGTCATGGTTCAGGACTATGGATTGGAACCTGGGGGTTCAAATCTCCAAGATGTTGAATATGTGAGCCTTTTTAGAACTCAGGTCTGCGTCTACAGTAGATTCTACTGTAGGTCTACAGCAGAATTTACTGGAACCAAAGTTGCCCCCAATAGTTGCTGTACAGGAACACTACTTACTTCTAACAGTGTAGTGCTGGAGTTGCCCTATGGCCATACCTTGTCACTGAGGTTGTGGTCCCTCTGGGGAGTCCATATGTCAGATAGCAGGTAGGGACAATGATGGAGCGGGTGTAGGGTCTGCTACATACACAGTGCCTACCCATCACCCTGACTTCAGTCTATCTAACAAACTAAGTGTACACGTCATATGGTGAATGTAAGGCTGGGGCTGACTCTATGGCCATACCTTGTTACTGTGGTTGTGGCGGTGATTCCTCTGGGGAGTCTACATGACAAATAGCAGGTAGGAACAATGATGGATCAGCCATAGGGCCTGCTATATACACAGTCCCTACCTACCCCTCACCCTGCCCAGGGTCTACAGTCTACTAATCCCAAGTCCACAAGTCTATATAGTAAATGTAAGGCTGAGGTTAACTACATCTATACCTTGCTCCTGTTGTGGTGGGAGCTTCCCCTGTAGGTCTCAATGTCAGATATCACATAGAGACAATGATAGAGCAGGCGTAGGGTCTGCTACATACGCAGTCCCTACCTACCCCTCACCCTGACATCAGGCTCTGTCTCTTAGTATACAACTCTATATAGCTAATGTAAGACAGGGAGTTCTATGGCCATACCTTGTTACTGTGGTTGTAGCGGTGATTCCTCTAGGGAGTCTACATGACAAACAGCAGGTAGAAACAATGACGGATCCGGAGCAGGTCTAGGGTCTGCTACACAGTCCCTACCTACCTCTCACCCTGCTCAGGACTTATAGTCTACCTACCCACACTAAGTCTACAAAGTATATAGGGAATGTAAGGCTGGAGGTTGACTCGATGGCCATAGCTTGTCACTGTGGTTGTGGTGGTGATTCCTCTAGGGAGTCAATATGTCTGGTAGGAACAATGATGGAGGAACAATGATGGAGCAGGTATAGGGCCTGGTACATAGTCTTTGCCTACCCCTAACCCTGCTCCGGACTTAGAGTCTACCTACCCAAACTAAGTGTATAAGGCTATATAGGGAATGTAAGGCTGGGGCTGACTCTATGGCCATCCCCTGTCACTGTGGTTGTGGTTCCTCTGGGGAGTCTACATGACAAATAGCAGGTAGGAACAATGATGGAGCAGGCATAGGGCCTGCTACACATACAGTCCCCATGCCCCACTGCTCAATCTCTTACCTTCAGAGAGCACAAACTCAATGATTTTGGCATTCAAGTGCATTTTGCTCTGTAACTGTAGTAAAAGCAACTCCATTGGGAAATCAAATTGCAAGAATTGAATTCACCACAAAGTACAGAGAATTCAACGAAATAGTCTAGTTTTAACTAGTTTAGAACTCAAAATATCAAGAAATAATCTTGGCTCTTCAGATGCTTCTCAAGTGTGTAGAGTAAGAACACACTTCAGGGAGCCCCATGTACCGGTGTGGTAGTGCTGGCACCACTGAGGGAGTAGGATGCCTTCAGGACAAGGGCCTCTCATACACCTTTAATATGAACAACTTGTCCTCGGCCCGGGGATGACCTTTTGACCATTTTACTTAGAGGCTATTAACTATTAGCTGACTGGAAAAAAGTAGTTGGTAGCTGAAACAGAGGATCATGCAAAAACATTTTACACATCCTGCATCTGGCAGATTCACTGGCAGCTATTTAAAGACGATAGTCAAAAAAATGTATATATGTAAGAATGTATGTAAATAGTTATATCACTTTCAACTGCTGAAAATCGCAATGTGAGCCGCGATTTGGATTGAAATAAAAAATCTTGCAAATCTTACATAAAATTTCCATCACAATGCTAAGACATTAGAACAACCTAATTAATCATATCTATTATTGAGTGCCTTTAGAAAACAGTTTAGCGTAACCATAGACACATAAATACACAAAAAGCCCAAGACCAGCATAAACTGCCATCAATGGGGGTGGCACTGATTTTTTCTCCTCTGTAATGTCGCCCAGAGTGAGGCCTTGCATGACTTGGGTTGCTCTGGTCTGGGAGAAAACTTTCATCTTGGGTAAGACCTTCACCAGGATGCCATGTGAACTCACATCAAATGGTATGGCTGGGTGGGACAGGATGCTATTTTACAGCCTTGCACTGAGCGTATATCTAAATGCAGCAGTTTTAATGCACACGTCAATACTAATGGTTAACACTTGAAGTGATTTTCTAGTATACACATTTATCTGAGACTAAGTGCATAATATATCATCGCACTCCTTGGGAGCTTATATAATGCGGGTAAACACAATCCTTAAGTTGCTAAAGGTAAAAGTAGTATAGCCTAAAGTTATCATACAATTTATAGCTTCAGGTAACATCATATGATTATCAGTGCATTCCTCAGGATGGGGTCTGTGGGCAACAAAACTGTGAAGGAAACTTTCTTTTGTTCATAAAAATAAATTTGTCTGCATATATCCAATTAGTATACCACCTAATGTGTTATGACAGCTGTTGTCTTGTGTCAGTCCCTGCCTGCTGGCCCCACCTCTCCCTCAGGTCATCTTTATGCATGGAGGTTGTAAAGTGAGAGCTGCTCGTGTCAGTACAGTGAGTTACTCAGAGTAGACAAGCGGAAGGCACTAGTGATATTACTGTCACGTTGCGTCCCATACTGATATTACTGTCACGTCATGTCTCATACGCTCAACTTGGTCTAGGTCATTTTGGGTGTTTTCTTTCATCGGAATATTTCTTATTTCTCATTCTTGTCTAATCCTTGGGGCAGTCCTACTTAAGATAGGAAGGCTCCTCCTGATGGTAGTAGAACTTTTATCACACTTCTGTAATAATCAGCAGACAGAGTGGTCAGATAAGGCTGGCGCTGGCCTTATATTACTTTTGTTCAAATATAATTGTGGGGTTCTTCTTATAACTCACCCATTTTACCTCATGCATTCATGGAACATGGTGTTTTCTACACACTGCAGCTTGTCTTGTTACCAGTAGCCTATCTATCCTCCCCATGAGATGTGAGTTCATGTAGAGATCTGAATCTATCTTCCAAATACAGGTTCACAGCTATAACAGTTTAATTGGCATAAATAGCAATCCTATCCTCTATAATACAAAAGCAAAACCTTTTTCCAAAAGCCAAAGATACAAAAGATGAGTCTCTATGATCTATGCTGTGTGCTTGGGGTTAGAACGGTCTTCAAAGCAGCAGTGTGGCTTCAAGCGTGGCTACAAAAAAAGCTGCACAAAATGAAGTGGTTTCCAGCATAGAATACGATGGTGGTATTCTGTATTCCTGCCAAATTCCTGAACATCCCTCCCAACAATAGGTGGATCCATCCAGTATAATTATTTCGGGGCGTGTCTCCTGGCCGTTCAGTCTGTAGCAGGACACCACTAGTAAACACTGGAGCTGAAAGCCGAGGGACATGCATCAAATTCTCATCTAAAAGATAAACATGTCCTTTCCTGACAACGCTCCTCCCATAAACAGCAGTATTCCTCACAGAGAGTCAGCTAGTCCTGTATATGGCTGTCTGAGTGGGCTGCCATATTGTTTTCCTGAGATGTTCTGGATCCAACTGACAATCATACCACTGCCAGGAATATCTATGATTATAAGGTGCTAGCCCGGAGGTAAGGGTTCTTTCATCCTACCATACACTACACTATAAGAGTATAAGAAGTAGAAAGCTTGAAAGCTTGCTTTTGATTTGGCTCTCATTTTCAGTTGGAAGAGAAAATTATGCGGTTTCTGGTAAACAGCAGAAATGTCAGCAATATTTAGTTTCCTTTTTTTTGCCCCTGCTGTTGCCTCCCTGGATGGCGCTGCAGTCACTCTGCTAAACCTCTATAGAGAGAGGCACCAACTAGGTGCGGGGATTGTTTTGGGCCTTGTCTCTATTGGAATCTGTGGGAGTCAGTCTACTATAGGCCTTACGTGGCACGCTAATACTGTAGACGTTTCAGTTTTCACTTGTTTGGATCATTGTTACATAGCAGGTTCTAATGCTAAGGACTAAGGTGTAGCCTTGGTTGAAAAATTGTTTTAAAATTGTTGTAAAATGTACATGTATCGTTGTAAGCTGATGGTCTGTCGGGAGTTGTGAGGATACCAGCCTGTCTGCTTCTCCCAGAATGAATGGAATTACGATAGTCCTGCTCCATCAATATGGGGAGTGCTGGATACCTTCTGTAGGTATGGGTGTGGTAGGGGTGGGGATGTGGTGGGACCTGTCTCTGACTATAGATATCAGTCTGTTGGAGTCAGTTAACCATAGGTCTTACGTGCTTTGCCTTAAGGCAGGACTGTCTGGAATCATATAATGTGTGTTGTTGTGACAAATGGAACAGCTCTTTGCTCCAAAGTGATGTTTGACTCTCACTTTAATGCAGTATCAATACAGAAATTGTGACAGAACAAGGTAAAATCAACTTGCAAATCTGACAGCTCTGGATGGCATATATTGAATCACTTGAAATTCCTCTATTGTTCTGTAACCTGATAGTCCATGAGGAGTTGTGAGGATACCAGTCTGGCTGCTTCTGCCACAATGAATGGAATTGCAATGCTCCTGCTGCATCCATATGGGAGAGTGCTGTATCAGTGTATGACTTCTGTAGTTATGGGAGTGGTAGGGGCGGGATGTTGTGGGACCTGTCTCTGACTATTGGAGTCTGTAGGAGTCAGTTTACTGAGAGCCTTATGTGCCTCGCCTTAAGGCAGTATCTGCTAATGTAATATAATGGGTTTGGTTGTGACGGATGGAACAGGTCTTTCCTCCAAAGTGATGTTTCATTCTCACTTTAATGCTGCAGTATGAAAACAGAAATTATGACAGAAAAAAAGGTAAAATCAACTTCCAAATCTGACAGCTCTGGATTGGATATATTGAATGATTTGAAATTCCTCTATTGTTCTGTAAGCTGATAGTCCATGGGGAGGATTCCAGCCTAGTTGCTTCTGCCGCAATGAATGGAATTGCAATCATCCTGCTCCACCCTATGGGGGAGTGCTGTATGCCTTCTGTCGGTAGGGTGGGCATGTTTTGGGACCTGGCTCTGACTATCTGAGTCTGTCGGAGTCAGTTTACCATGGGCCTTACGTGCCACGCTAATACCGTAGATGGATGTTTCAGTTTTCACTGGTTTGGATCTTTGTTACATAGCGTGGTTCTACTATAAAGGACTAAGGTGTAGCCTTGGTTGATACATTCTTTAAAATTGTTGTAAAATGTACATGTATCGTTGTAAGCTGATGGTCTGTCGGGAGTTGTGAGGGTACAAGCCTGTCTGCTTCTGCCGCAATGAATGGAATTGCAATCATCCTGCTGCTACATTCATATGGGAGAGTGCTGTATCAGTGTATGCCTTCTGTAGGTATGGGAGTGGTATTGGCGGGGATGTTTTGGGACCTGTCTATGACTATCGGAGAATGGTGGGAGTCAGTTTACTAGAGGCTCTACGTGCCTCGCCTTAAGGCAGGAGCGGCTGATACCATATAATGTGTTTGGTTGTAACAGCTTTAACAGGTCTTTCCTCCAATGTGACAGTTAATTTTTACTTTATTGCTACAATATGAATATTTAAAGCCTGACAGTAAATTAGTAAAATTAATTTGCAAATAAGCTCCAGATTGGGTACATTGAGCCTTCTCAAAATCTTCTATGTGATACTTTGGGAATTTAATGTCATGTTTTTGCATTTTCCACATTTAGAAATGTTGTGCTACAGACACAAGATTCCCCTCAACTGCTACTCATTTAAATGGTTTCCCTTTCACCAGACAGAAGTGACATCGATGAACAAAAAAAAAAGATCCTGTTCCAGACCAATGAAGGCAGACGGATAAATGAACTTCTAGAAATCCATTCCTCTTTAAACTCTTTGATGCATTGCTAATTAAAGTTATTATTGGAACACATGATCAATGTTGAGCTACAAATTGACAATTTTAGAAACAGGAAGGAAAGTTTCTAATTAGTGTTCTATTTCCAGATCAGGAAAGCTACGATTTCAGATGTGCTCTTCCATTACAAATATATGTGGCAAAAAAGAAATTGAAACTTATTTTCATTTTGTAAAGAACCTGTATCACATTATATACAATATATTATATGCAAAAGGAAATGGTATGTAGCTTACGACAATGGATAAACCAAGTGTCTTATTAATATGAAGGTGGTGATGGAGTGTGTACAGCACAGAGAGAGAATTGTATTATTAAGTTCCACATCCATTAACATGGGGGATTTATCACTACAGCTGAATGTCACATTCAATCTTTTGAAGGACACTTTCCTTAATATTTCCATCGAAAATTATGAATAGAACTGTGCTTGGTTGAGAAAATTAATAAACCGATGAACTCCCTGCACTGAATAGATTCAGATCCCTGTATCCCCTCAGCTCTTACAGTGGTTAAGAGTTATTTCAAGACACTGAGTGTATCATCGCTGTGAAGGCGGTGATATATTGTGGATATACAATGGAGAGAGAATCTATGTTATAGTGAAGGTGAGAGATGAGGGGGATCAGGACAGCTGCCATGTTAAATATGGATGATGTCAGTGATGTAGTATCTATTGTAATGAAATGACAGTATTAGATATGTATAGTGTCTGTGATCTATTGTCATACTGTGTTCCACACCCATTAACATGCAGGATTTATGAATGCAGCTGCATGCCACATTTGATATTTCAACAGAAATTTTCCTTAATATCTCCATCAAATCTTATCAATGAAAATGGGCTTGGTGGATATTCTTGAATATACTTCTACATATATATACTGTAATGCTGTGTTGAAGGTTTCTTCACCCGTGGATTTAGACAGCTTTATACGCCAAGCACTAACACAAGACAGGCAGTTATAAATGCAAGATCCTGATTTAGAGACCCCTCTACCCCTGACACATTTTATGATACGGTCTAAAATGCATAAGGTTGCTAGACATTTCATGTTTGTCGGTACTGGTGACATACATGATTAATAAACATGAGCACAAACTGACAATGTGTGTACCACATTACCATACTGTGTTCCACATCCATTAACATGGGGGATTTATGACTGCAGCTGCATGCCAAATCCTTTAATGGAAACTGTCCTCAGAATAAATTTGCAAAGAACTATCAGACAAAATTGTGTTTCATTAAGAATGTTGACTACACTAATACATTGAGTAGAACCTATATTTCAAGTGATACTGGATATAGTGCATAGGATTTCAGATCATCTGATGAAAAATAGATACCCTTATAAACTCAAAAGGGCCAACCGTAATATATAGTGGATATGTAACAAGTGTATGTTTTAGTGAAGGTAAGAGATGAGGGGGGAGATTAGAACAGTAGCTAGCTGCCATGTTAAATATGTGTGATGAGAGTGATGTAGTATGTGTTGTAATGAAATGACAGTATAAAATGTGTATACTGTCTGTGATGCTGGATCTATTGTATTACTATCTTTCAAATCCATGAACATTGGGGATTTGTCACTATGGCTGCATGTCACATTTAATATTTCAACAGAAACTTTCCTTAATATCTCCATCAAAAATTATCAATGAAAATGTGTTTGGTGGAGAATCTTGAATATACTTCTATGTATACTGTACTGCCCTTAAGAGCCCTCTTGTGAATCAACACTGAACTATATCAAAAAGTGCTTTTGGCCTCACTTCAACCATGACAGTCAAGCTTTTGTCAGTAATGGTGACCTTCAGATATAATCGCAATAAAGAATGAGCACAAACTGACAACCTGTGTACAACAACACCAAGACATAAGCACAGACCAGTCTCAGCTGGGGACGTGACCCAATCAGGCAGCTCTACAACTGCAGCCTTGGACTGTCTGCCACAGTGAAGCCAACACTGGGGGATGCCCCTGGACCCATCCACTGTCTGTACTCAGAGTTTAAGGTATACTGTCCACCTCTACATCAGACGATGCCCCTACACTAGGACTGTCATTGGTATCCAGTTTATTTGGATTCCGATTATCACTATTTTGGTCTCGATTTTTCGATTATATTCCTGATCTGGGATTACCGTAAAACCCCGCCTTTAAGACGAATTTTATTTGGGATTTATTTTTCCTACAAGACGGATTTTTCCCAGAAGTTAGGGGGTCGTCTTAAAGGCGGGGTTTAAATACAATAGCTTAAAGAGAAATCAATTTTAATTGCTTTTTCCTACAAGACGAATTTTTTTCTCAAACTAGGGGGTCGTCTTAAAGGTGGGGTCGTCTTAAAGGCGGGGTTTTACGGTAATAGTTAAATTATGCATGAAAGTTAAAATCTTCAATTGTTTACTACAATAAGTACATTTGTAGCACATATTATATCAAGGGTGTAAACATATGGACTATATTCACAACTTTTGTACACTTTTGAGGCCGATTTCCCCAAACATTAGGCATTTTAAAATAGGGTTTTTAATCCTAATAAATAAGTCAGTTCTAATTGGAATATTTACACAGTTCTTTCAGTTTTGGAAAGGTAAATCCCTGGCCCGTCCCTGGGCCAAAAGCTGCATCGATATAATGCATTTATCGATGAGAATGTCGGTGTATCGATTATGGGTGTATCTATGACAGTCCTAACCTACACCCACCCACTGTCTACTCAGTGTTAAAGGTGTATAGTCCAGTTCTACACCAGGCGATGCCCCTACACCCACAGATTGTCTCTACTCAGTATTAAAGGTGTACAGTCCAGTTCTACACACAATCACTGTCTCTACTCAGTGTATACAGTCCAATTAAACTCATTTTGCTCCTATGATTACTTCAAAATCCATATGCAATATGTTGTTAGTTAAATACATAATGATATAGAAAGGCTTCCTCTCAAGTAACAGGTGGTCTTTTGGGAAACCCTATTGAGTCTTCTCACTAAGAAGGCAGCCCTGTGGCTTTCATGTATATAGTAGTTAATAGGTAGAAATGATGATCCTAGGTTTAGGCATTGTGTTTGGCTACTCTGGACACTTAAATATGGTGTGCTGCACTGTCCCCCACATGGACTATCTATCTAGAACTGAGTCCAGAAAAGTCCACTGTGGCATCTTCGTCAGTAGGAGTGTACACCTTTAGCTTATAATCGGGGAGTGGACGCTACCTGCCTGACCACATTAGGCTTAGGCTGCATCTGACTTGTCAACGCAGAGGAAGGGCAGCCCAACAAGTGTCCACCCACACAGAGGGTCTCGCCCTTTAAGGCCTGCATAGTGCTTTAATGCTATTCAAAGTCACAGACAGTACTTCACTATCTGTGACGTGCTCTACTGAATGAATTCTTACTTTGAATAAATACAAAGGAGCATACAAAAAGTGGATTCTATTTCACATATTTAATCTTGGTCCGTATGAAATATGGCATCAACTCTCAATTCAATGGAAGATTCTCTCTGACATATAATGCACAAAGACTATGGAGATGAGAAGATTTCCTATATCTATATACCTTCAGACATCAAGGTAAAAAGGAAAAAGCTTGGAAGTTATATCAAATTAACTTGGAGCTATAGAAATGCTTTGAGCAATAGCTTTTCATCCTGGCTTTCCTCTCTGTGGTCTAGCCACTGAGAGGCTATATCTATCTATCTATCTCTATCTCTATATCTCTGTCTTTATATTTAACAGGTGGTACCTCTCGCCTTTGTGAGCATTTTCTATACTACCCTGCATATTACTTCGATATACTATGCCCCTTTCTATACCTTGCCAGTGCTGCATCCAAGAATAATATCAATCCTACAGAATTGGTAGGAATACACTCCTGAAATCTTAGCATCATGCGTGAATGCAGCCATGGTCAGTAGACTGGTCAGGGCTGCATGAATGCATCATTATCGTAAAGTGTATGATGCATTTTAGAGAGTCGATATAGGTTGGAACAGTCTGGACCAGAAATTTGGACAACAAATTTACATGGTCAACATATTGGTGAAATGATCAAGCTCTTATGACTTGAAAAGTATGCCCACCTATCCTGTCTTGATCATTTATATGCAATGTACATCAACAATAAGGGATTTAGGACAACAATAAGTCAAATCCAGATGAGTCTTAGTGCATACATCTGAGGGCGGAGGGCTGGATCCTCTTGTTCAGACCCAATCAGGCTCCGGTTGTGTCCCAGCAGTGCTGAGTGGGGGAGGCGGGCAGCCAGACAAGTGACCACCCCCTGCCCTGGGTGGTACAGCACTGTCAGTCTGTAACCCGACTCATGATGTCTGAGTGGGTGGTTACTCCTGCTGCAGTAGGGCACCTAATCAAATTTTTTGAACAGCAGCTGATGGTTTTTCTCCAAAGTCGTCTGCAAAACCGATATATGCAGAGAGGCAATGTAAGTAATTGAACTAATGCTATTCAGGCAGATTTCAAGAGGGCCTGCTTTGTATAAGGTATACATTTACAGGAGAAAGGAAAGGTAAAGCATGGCAATAGAATATATTTTTATATATTTCCCAGAGATACCTTCCATGAATCACATATACACTTGCATGTAAAAGGAAAGGCAAAGGTGGGTCACCAAATGGCTGCTGTTTGTGTCAATGCCTGCAGTGCCTACTGTTGGGGAATACTTCATTCCTTTAAGGGCTACAGGGTGCTGTAAAGTGCTATACCCTTTGTCATGATGTATGACTACAGCCCTGGCCAGTGGCCTTGCCAGGGCTGTAGTCATGCATCTTCTCGATCCTTTGGGAGTGTATCAACTCCATACAGTCAGCATGATGCTTGAATGCAGCACTGACAAGTTGCTTACCAGGGTATTATGTTGGTAAAGGACATAATGCTGCGAGGTTACATGCTGCCCTTAAAAGGTTAGTAAGAAGCCTGCCATATGTACATAGGCTCAGGAATGGAAGCAGCTTATCACCAATACATAGGCAGTGCCTTAGAAGTGGTTTCTATTCCTGTACTTCCCAGAAGTGCATCCCACACATAAACCATACCATACAGGTGGGCGGACTGTCACATTGGGAGTGTTTACTGGTTCTGACCTGTCGACAACCGGCTCCTACTAATGCTGATCCTACCTGACATAGGGGGCTCAGTAACTGAGTGAGTACTGCCATGTAGTACATGAAGGCACCACCACTGCCAATGCAGTATTACACTGCAACTTTCCAAACCAGAATATGTCTAAAGAAGTAGTGCTTATTTGTAGCTATGCTCAAGGATAATATTTTTGACTGCCATGGGTAGTGCTCCCAAGATAACAGGTCTCTAGGAAACCAAAATTACAGGGTAACCATTCATTCTGATTGGTCAATTCAGATTACAGGGTACCCATTCTTCTGTCAACAAACTCATTTTGATTGGTCAATTCAGGGGGCATGCCAGCCACAATATATGTGCACTTCAACTTTCTTTCTCTATAAAACTGCCAAGATTCATGGAGGCCAGTAGAAATAAAGGGTTCCACAAAAGTAATTGCATCAGTTCGGTCATGGTTGTTCAGGTCAATAGGTAGTATGTCAATGACTGTCCACATCAATTACATCCAAGCTACAGATATCCTCTAGGTTGGGTCAGTACTAAAGACTACCCACTAAGAAGAGGCTCTGCCCGTGTTGTTGACAGATGGCCCATAGGTCATCCATAGCTGCCTGAGGTAGGTCATATACAACAGCCACCCAGCTACGGAGCACATCCCTCACTGGGAGATGAGGTGGCTTGTGGAAATATGTCTTGCCCTGAAAGGTCTGTAATGGCTTTGTACCTTCGCTAGGATGCTCTTGCTTTTTGGGTATTTTGGCCCAAATTATTTTGTTATGATATCTTATTGTTCCCGTATTGGGCATATTTTTATGCGGAGTGTTTTAATACCTAAGTCTAAGACTAGTCATTCTGATACTATCACAAACCTGGGAGTTTGACTTCCACAGAAGCCCTCCCATAGTGATGTATTTTGGCACTATAGGGATTAGCTTATGCTGGTCACGATAGAGAAATAGTACATGGTATGAATGGAAAAGTTGATTTACATCCCTCCTGAGAAGACTCACCCCTGCCTAATGACCCGACTATGAGGTGATATGTCAGGAATGCTTTACTTTGGCTCTCCATGGGTGTTCGGGAGGCTCAGTTGAATAGAGAAGTATAGCCCCTGGGCTTAGAGGCTGCTGTGTAATGTCTATTTTGAGGGAGCCAGTCAAAGAGGTGTTGACTGCTACACTCTAGGGTAAGGGTACAACATATGAATGAAAAAGTACTCATTGAAAAGCACTCATTGATTCCTGTCAAGGCCTCCTCCATGTGCAACAATCCTAGAGTAAGGTATAATGCCAAGAATGTTTTACTCCCCCTCTTCTTGCGCTAATACAGGAAGCTGAATAAAGAAGTATAGCCCTAGGGCTTAATGGGTAAAGTGTAATGTCTATGTATGACAGGTGTTGAGAGGTGTTGACTGCTGCACTCTGCAGCCTTATATCCTGACAGGCTTCCTACCTTACTAATCCTGGCATGAAAGGCGCTATCTATAGGAATGGTATTTAAGAAGTTTAATGCATCCTATGTTTACAAACCAATATTATAGCATTGATGAATATGTGTTATCAATCGAGTGGGTATAGTTAGTAACTGTATGCTTTCAAAGCAGTATTTTTAAAACATTGTAGAGGGTATAAGCTGGTGAGTAAGGTTGCTGTTATCAAATGTTGAGGTCTATGTATAAGGGGGCAGCTGTAGAGGTGTTAACAGCACTATATATCACTTCCTAACACCCCTCACATCTTCACTCTGCAGTCTCATATATCCTGGCAGTCTTCTCACCTTACTAATTCTACCGTGTAAAGCTTCATCTCTAGGTGTGATATTAAAGTAACTTTCTCTCTTAGAATTCAAATGCACTTTAATCATTGTAAACCCATTTTAAAGTTTTACTGCATTTAAAGAGTTTCAAAGAGTTATAGATCACTTTGTCTTGATTACTCTTAGTTTACCATTCTTTGTATTTTATTTCAAATGGATCTTTCTTGAATTGGTGATGAGTATGGCGAAAGATTCTGTGTCATTACCAGTAATTTAGTAATTAACACCCTGAACACTAATGTAAGTCACAAGTTTGTGGTAAAAACAGTTTGGTGAGAAGATGGATGGACTAGAACTAGATGCAAATCACGTCTTCGTTCACTATAGTGTCAGCACAACTGTAACACCTTAGATGTAGGCTGTGTTGTGCAATAACCCTTTAAGGATGGCATAATGCATTAATGCATCATACCCTTGCTTATCATGGTGCATAAATGCAGCCCTGGCAAATAACACAACAACATGCAGTAGGATCATACACATCAATCAACTGGTGATCAGAACCCTAAGCCACCTCAATCCAAAATGTGGAGTTCAATACACCTTGTGTGGTGCAGCATGGGAGGTTGAGCCTGCTATGAACATGTATCTAAATGAGGTCAATATGAAAGGAGAAGCACCATCATTTGGGGTCTGATTTAATTAATGCATTAAAAAGTGCATATTTTATTAGAACTCTATGCTGTGCCTCAAGGACTAGTTTAGCTAGAGCCACCAATATGTATGCCTACATAATTATTTATCCATCTGCAAATGCTCACTGGTCCTTTCCCAAATCAAGCCCTGCACACTTCACTCAACCCAATACCAATCATCTTTCACTATGACCTTTCCTTGCTTGTGATTATTTCTGTCAGGTTTTTGTAACTCTTTAAGACAAATTATGAATAAGTGGAGAGAAGAAACAGGGTCTCGGTTTTTACTGTTACATGGTCTCCTTGTGGCCTTTTTGCACCCTCTTTTTCCTCGTCTGGTAACAAGTTTGCAGGCAATTTACTAATTAAAATTCTTGCATTCCAAGGCAGGTATTCGGTAAACACACTAATGGCATGGGAATGGTGTGAAATCTCCCAGAATAAGCACACATACACACTGGCCGGATTCATTTTCTCTTTTTTTGGTTTTAAGTATTCCATTTAAACTATTTAACCCTTTAAGGACCTATGTCGCTAAAAGATTTGTCGGCATGATGCACCAATGCAGCCCCGACGAGTAACTTGCCAGTGCTGAATTGGTGCATCATGCCGACCCTTTGGGGGTGTCTGAACCCTGTAGAGTCGGCATGATGCTTGAATGCAGCACTAGCGAGTTACTCACCAGGGCTGCATTCAAGCATCCTGCCAACCAAGGGAATAGTGCATTAAGGCATCATGCCATCCTTAAAGGGTTAAAGGGATTCTTTCATTGTATGAACTGGAAACTGGTTGAAGATATTTTTATGATCTGTAATTCATGGCATGAGGCTTTTATATACTTTATGCAGGATGCATGCAGTACCTTAAACACAAATTAAAAGTACTGAAAACCCCAACAATCCAGGCACCCCACTGCCACTGAAAAGCAAATATATTTATGGATTTACAAAGAAATCTTCTTTGAAAGCAACGTAAGTGCGTAAAGATTATTACAAAATATTGGTTGATATAGTATCATAATCATCTTTACTTCTATGCAGCAATACGGCAGGAAATGACTGCCTTTGTTACACGCACAGGGTTGCCACCGACAAGGTAGTTCAAAATTCTCTGACTTGTCCCTGACGTTATATCAAATTTCCCTGACAATTGCGACATGAATGCAATGTTTTTAAATGCCCTGCAACTAAGAATATGCACTCTTTTTAAAATTATATTCTACTTAGCGAGTGGTCATTACTTAACAACAGGGGTTCGTGAATCGCGTGTGTGCAAAATTTTTCCACTTCCCTATAAGCTATATTAAAAGAAAACAGGTGACTTTTTTTGGCATTTCAAAGATTTTCCCTGACAAATTACTGTTTTCCTTGACATTTTCAGGAAATCTCATTTTCCCTGACATTTTGCCATAAAACCGGAAATTCCCTGACATTTCCCTGACCTGGAACAAAATAAAATGTCCCTGACATTTTCCCTGGCAGTGGCAACCCTGATGCAGTCCTTTACATAGTAAATCCTCTTATTATAGCAGAGGAGGGTCATCCTTGGGTACTTTAGTACCCTATAAATCCCTACCCTTTGCGTGGAGAGGGGACAAAACACAAGAGATATTTTCAAGAGGAACGTCCACTTGCTACTTGGTCTGGCATAGATTCCATCTTCCAGTAATCTTTTTCACACACAGGTCTAAAATGGGACAGAATGTTATCAAACCTATTTGATCATTCTTAATGAGCTATCTGAAACAGGACTAGTCTACTCACGGCCGCTGTCCACTGGACTCCAATTGCCCAAAGTTATATAAGAAATGTGAAGGCTTAATCAGCCAATGTGCCCTAGTTGACGGTGCTAATCCAACGCCGTCCCCGGCCCTGATAACACAGAGTCTGACAGCGAGAGACTAGACGGAGCCTTGTACCTACATATTTATGATGAAAATGGAGCCTGCAGCATGTTTTATTTTGTGATACACTGAAAGGTACAGCTTAGGGATGTCATCGATACCTACCAAATCGAAATTTCGGTATTTTGGTATTTCCGATCATCGCATCGACAAAAACGTTAAATCCATAGACATTTTTTACCTACTTTTACCCTTAAAAATAAACCTTTTTTCAGTAAGAAATAAGGCAGATTAAAGCATTTTTGGTCATCTATTTGCATAATAAAATCCAAACCATTAGAGGTCTTATATAAGCAATAGTTTTGCTATATAATCTAATGTAAGTCGACACTCTAACAACTAGCCTATGATCATGTTGGGTTTTATGAAATCTATTTGGGCTTGAAAAACAGGAGAAAATGTGTCTTTTGAGTGTTAATTAGCTGTTATTTGCCTGTATCGAAAAATCGAAAAAAATCGGAATTTCGAGACCAAAATAGTGATAATCGAAATCGGAATAAGTTGGATACCAATGACATCCCTAGAGCAGCTACAACTCTATGGCCTTATACAGAACACTCATGCTGTAACGTTAAGCACTTATGACAAGACACAGCTGTTTGCTTATTAAATTACCAGTATTGAGGTCCCAGTGCAGTGGTACACAAAGATAATGTCTTTAATAGCTCTACATCCCTGGAGCAACTATACATCTGCTCAACGTCCATTACTGAGCTAATCCCATAACACGATGATGCACAATTATTGTAAAAGGCAGGTGTATGTATGAGACTATCACCTTTTGTCTCAAGAGGATATTGGACAGTGCCTCTCTATACGAGGCTGCTAGATGGCATACACATCTTCTACTGTATTTTCTAAAAACAAAACATAGTAATTTAGTCCCTCTCGTTAGCTTCTTCTAACCTATTCCCTGTGCAATTCTTCTATAGATCTATGCATCAAGAAAGGGTGACTTTCCATACAGGCACTGCATATACCATCTGGTTTAGCAACTTTAAGCAAAAGAATTGAAGTTGATTGATAGCCTTGTTAAGTACTTTAAAGTAACTTTAATGAAACAAATAAAGTTGGTTAAAATTGCTTAAGGGAGGCCATAAATCAATTTCAATTATTGCTTATAATTGGTTAGATCAGTTGGTTTATTTAGTGTGGACAGCTGGTGTGAGGTGGTATACAAATCTTCTACTGTGTTTACTAACAACGAGATATGGTTTAATTTAGTCCCTCGTTTTAACGCCTTCTTGCCCTACCTGTACGTGACTCCTTAAAGACAGACCACTCACCTGTAAACAAACACAAGACAGGGTTAGAGATTCAGCATGAGACAAATTGTGCAGAAAAACGGAGAAATCTGATGTTGGGTGAGTAGCCAAAGCCAAGAAAAGGTGTGTTTCAGGCAACATGGTTCGAATCTTAAGGGTAGGTAGGTCGGATCCGAATTTCCGAAGTTAATCAAATTTTCAGGCATCTGAAATCACGGGTCGGAAGGTCAGTTGTTCTTTTTTTGTTTACATGAAAGTACTAGCCAGTCTCTTCAAAAATGCTAAAATTGACCACAAAAGGGGGAAAATGCGAAAATTTCTTCAAAACTGCATAAACAAACGTCCGTGTGTCAAGATTCTACAACCAAATACACACCCTGTAGCTAATCAGCTACAAAGCACGGACTATCTCTGTTCCCGTTGAGTGAGTGTGTAGGGGGAGGGACCCCCTGGTTGACTGCCTACCACTCCTTCCCTACCTCAAGGGAGCCTACTTGTGACACAGGTGGTACAGACAATGATGAAGGGTGGGGGGCTCTGTGCAAAGCACGTTCGTTAGTCTTCCCCGCCTAGTGTAAACCACAGAAGAGGGACAGAGTTCGCCATCCCTAATTCCCTATATAGCTAGACTATCCTTGGCCCAGTGGTTCTGCCATATTAAGGTCCTGTCGGGGGAATCATGCTTGCTTGTGCTTGCACAACACTTGGCTATAATCTTCATCATCATAAGCTAGTTTACACCAGGAGATGCATACAGTAAAACCTCGTGTATAAGCTGCGGCTAGTACGCGAGTCAGATCGCTGGTGCGGCTTATAGGATCGGCCAAAAGTCAGGATGCAAGTTAGGCTTATACGCGAGGTGTTACAGTACTTTTCTACATTCATGCAAAAAGCTCAGCTATGTAAATGCAGCAGGAATCTAAAGTGTGTACATGTATGTATCTATAGCTAGCGTACAGTTGGGTGGACTCTATATCCATACCTGGTTACTCATCACTGCAAACGTCAGAGAATCTACTAATTCTACCTGAGAATAATTGACACATATTTGTATACTTGGTACTAAATTACTATATTAATTACTAAGATAATGAATTCCTTCCCAAAAGGCCTAAATTTCCAAAAACATTTAAGCCCTGAGTAAAAAGCCATTTTATATTGAATGAGAAGATTATTCCCTGTTTTGATAGGGTCGGTCGGGTGACCTGGAACAAACTTTTTTCATGGGGTTGACTCTATGGCCATGCCTTGTCACTGTGGTTGTGGTGGGGATTCCTCCAGGGAGACTAAAATGTCAGATAGCAGGTAGAAACTGATGGAGCAGGAACAAGGGCTGCTACACAGTCCCTGCCTACCCCTCACTCTAACCTCAGTCCTTTCTCTTAGTGTCCGACTCTATACAGTTAGTCTAAGTCATGGGGTTGATCTATACCTTGCTCCTGTTGTGGTGGGGGTTCCCCCTGTGGATCTACATGTCAGATATCACATAGAGACAATGATAAAGCAGGCAAAGGGTCTGCTACACGGTCACTACATTACCCTGCTCTGGGTATATAGTCTACAGACCAGGAGCTATTGATGCAGTCTCTCTTTATCACACCCTCATGCAGACGCTATAGTAAATTATTTCTAACCACACAAAAAAGAATATCAACAACTTGAGTAAAAAATAAACTGCAGGAGACTCCCTCAGATGATGAGGGAAGGGGGAAGCCTGTAGGACAAAGGACAAGTTGTCTGGGGCCTGGGATTTGACTTTTACCCTTTCACTGACTAGGATAAGAGACTTAATATATGACTTTAACTTGGAGGTTACTATTCTTTACATGGGTCTGAAGAAGCCCAGAGTTGAAAGGGATGGACAATTCAAGTATATTGAAACAATATGCTAGTTGACTAGACTGAAATCTTGCTCGGCACATGGTGTAAAGCAATAAAACAGTTACCACCATGCTAAGAAATTAAACAACCCTTATTCAACTCATATATTATTTAGAACCTTTAGAAAAAGGTTTAGCGTAACCATAGACACACAAATACAAAAGCAGTCTTGCGTTTAGAATAAACTACCACCACTGAGCCTGCACTGATTATTTCCCCTCTGTAATGTCACCCAGAGTGGAGCCTTGCATGACTCGGGTTGCTTTGGTCTGGGAGGAAACTTTCATCTTGGGTAAAACCTTCAGCAGCATGCCGTGTGAACTCACATCAAATGGTACGGTCTGGTGGGACAGGGTCCTATTTCAGAGCCATGCACTGGGCTTAGATCTAGATGGGGCAGTTTTAGTGCACAAGTTTATACTGATGGTGATATTTTAGTATAGTCAGTCATTGCTGCCTTGGATTCAGAAAATGCAAGTGAAAATGTCTAAGGATGCAAATTGTCTGAGCTTTTTAGGCAAAAATATATTAGTCTTGTGTTTGTTGAAGGGAGAGTAATCAGAGTTTGCTATACAGATATGTCTAAGGACATAAAATTTGTCTAAGTATGCCTCAGGGAAAGCAATCTGGGAAAGAAAACTCTTAGGTTGCAAGAAATAGGAAACTTTATTCATAGTTGATGCCCGGTAAATTCAGTAAATCCTCAATACCTTACAAGACCCAATGTGTTACGACAGCTGTAGTCTTGTATCAGGCCCTGCCTGCTGGCCCCACCTCCCCTTAGGTCATCTATGTGCATGGAGGTTGTAAAGTGAGAGCTGCTCAGACCAGACAAGTGGAAGTCAGATACTGATATTACTGTCACATCACGTCTCATATGCTCAAGTTTGTCCGGTTTCTTTTGGCTGTATTTCTTTTTCATCAGTTTCATCTGATTCTATCCTCCGGGACCGATTCATTGTATTATCTACTCCCAGATAGGTTTGTGTTAAATTACATTCATTAAATATAATTTTGAGATTCTCATTCTAGTTTTAGGCTCATTACATCTGATTCATTATATATGTGATGCTGTCAAATGTCAAATTGGCTTGTCTTCGTTTTTTGGCATAACATTTAATTGATGTCAGAAGCCTACCAATCCTCTTTGAGTATTAAAAACCCTGATCCATCTTTTAACTACAAACTCAGATAACATGTAACACTAAAAATGCCATTCAGTTGTCGACAAAAAGTAGGTCTTACAAGTCTTACAATTTTGGTCAACTTTCTGCAAGAAATTGACTTAATTTAATCCACAAAGTAAACTAAAAAAGTAGGATTTCCTATCTGTAATATTAAAGCATCACACCCCATGATTATTTAGAAGGGATCTTCTTCCTACCTTTTAGTGTATAACCGCACTGATAACAAAAATTGGTCTCAGGCTAAACTGATAGGAAGCTGATAGGATCAATACGTTGTGTACTGGGTTAGAACCAACTTCAAAGCTGCACAAATTGAAGTGGCTTCACGCCTGGCTTCATAAGAGCTGCACAAATTGAAGTGACTTCATGCATGGCTTCATCATGGGCTTCCCCTATCTCCTATATCAAAGACTGTTCACCATCTTCTGACTCAATAATTCCCTGCTGTTCCTACGCAACTTGAAAGATTCAAACCGTATTGTGGTGTCTGGGGTCAGAATTTCCTATCAAAATTAGTCAATGTCTTTCTACAATTATCATAATCTAATATCAATGTTGTGTTTGTATGATATAGGTATGAATATTGAGTGTAAATAGCCACTTACATATACTTTGTTATAAAATTTGAACTCCACAAACTCTGTGGTATGTTTTCTCCTTTTGTGTAGATCTCTGGTCATAGCCATACCCATGACACTATGGACGAAGATGATGATCAGTGAAGCAACTTCAATATCTATGTTCTACTTTATATATAGAGACCACCCTGACCATGGACTCTTCAATCTTGTGGGTGTACAATTGTGATGAAAGGGAGACTAAGCAACTGATGAGGCCTTATTTGGCTATTAGCCGTTTTGTGTAATGCAGCGGAAAAGTGGGTTGATATGGGGCTTTTGAGCCACAGACAGCCAATTACCTCAAGATGTACACCGAAAGGAGCCATCACATTCGTAGCAGCTCATATGAAGCGTCTTCTAGGGGAGTGGGTGGGGTGTTGGACTTCCGTGCGGTGCAAGAGGGTCAAATAATTAGTTGTACCCCAAGTGATAGGATCACTTTTTTGGATCCCCCCACAGGAGGCCCAAAACTTTTTTGTCCCCCTCAAACCACCATCCCCATGTTGTTTCAAAATGACCACTCCATTAGGTTTTACACCAGTCAAATCCACTATCTTCAGTAATCTGAACCAAACTTCAGTTTCTGTTACTTATTGTATTTCTGGACTGTAGAAAGAAGACACTAATGGTATTCTCCTTCACTGTGCTTTTCTCTAGATATAGGTTGTCAACTATTTCAAAGTGTGCCTCCTGCTCATTTGTAGCATGATACCGCTTGTGAACACTGGAGCTGGAAGCCGAGTGACATGGAAATCCACGTCTGAAAGATAAAACCTGACTTTCTGACAATGTTCCATCTATGTATTCCTCATGTGAAGTCTGTTATAGCCCTATATCTGGTTATACTGTGCAGGCAGCCATCTTGTCCCCCTATAGCCCTATATCTGGTTATACTGTGCAGGCAGCCATCTTGTCCCCCTATAGCGCTGTAACTGGTCACCTTGTGTAGGCAGCCATCTTGTCTCCCTATAGCAATGTAACTGGTCACTCTGTGTAGGCAGCCATCTTGTCCCCCTAAAGCACTCTAACTGGTCACCCTATGTAGGCAGCCATCTTGTCCCCATATAGCACTGTAACTGGTCATCCTGTGTAGGCCGCCATCTTGTCCCCATACAGTACTCCCCCTGGTCACCCTATGTAGGCAGCCATCTTGTCCCCCTTTAGCACTGTAACTGGTCACCCTGTGCAGGCAGCCATCTTGTCCCCATATAGCAGTGTATCTGGTCACCCTGTGTGGGCAGCCATCTTGTCCCCCTATAGCACTGTAACTGGTCATCCTGTGTGGCAGCCATCTTGTCCCCCTAAAGCATTGATAAGGTACTGTATGCGCAGTCATGTTAGTTCTGTCCTAGGAGATTTGGGATGCAAGATTTAGCTTCGTACTAGACTCAAAGATGCTTTGATTGGTTCCTAGACAGACCAAGATCTCATGACAGCTGCTAGTTGGTCCTGGTTTACCCTTATAGAGAGAGGCACCACATGGGTAGTGCGTGTATCTGCAGTTAGCATGGCAGTAGAAGAGCACAGGTTGTTTTAGGCCTTGTCTCTGACTATTGGAGATTGTGCGGGGCCTTACGTGCCTAGCTTTATTAACCCTTAAGGACGACACAATGCCTTAATGCTTCATGCCATGGTGAGCAACTTGCCAGTGCTGCATTCAAGGATCATGCCAAACCTATGGGGTTGAGATTCCCCTGAAGGGTCGGCATGATGTACCAATGCAGCACCGGCGAGTTACTCACCCAGGCTACATTGGTGCATCATGACGAGAAATGCCATCTTTTAGAGACATCCATCCTCAAAGGGTTAAAGGCATGAGCTGCTGATACCATAAGAGGACCTTGATTTGACTGGTTTAAAAAATTGTTGCAGAGCAGGGATCTACTCTGATGGTGTCGTATAGTTCTTGGCCAATATGGACATATTGTTGGAGTCAGCTGGAGTTGGTTTACTATAGGCCTCACGTGCTTGGCCTTGAGACATGAGATACTAATACTGTCATGTGCATTTTTGTTGTGAAGGTTGTTAACTCTTAAGGGACAACATGTTGCTAAAACATTACACTTGGTGTAATGATGCACAAATACAGTCCTGTCGAGTAATTTGCTGTATTGGTGCATCATGGTGACCCTTGAGGACTGTCTATACCCTGTAGGGCCAGCATTAATGTATCATGCCATTCTCAAAGGGTTGATCTGGAGAAGGCAATTAACCCATAGTGCCTTCCTTCTCCTAAGTTATGGTTCAGAGGAATCCTACAGATGCTAAAACTAATTCATTAACCATTCTCAATCATGAGGCCTGTGTTAAATGATCTATTGCCAGTTCGCCTAATGTCAGCTTTGGGTTCAAACATAAAACATTTTTAGACATTTGCTTAAGTCTGAATGTCAGTTTTGAGGGTACAAATTATGGACATCGGCCTCAAAGTAAATGTCTTCCACCAGTGCCTACCACTGTCAGTCATTCACTGCAACAAAAACTATTTCTTATTCAGCTGTCACCTATTTAAGCAATTTCTATATGATTTGTAAATGATCAGAGAGAGGTGAGATCGGTGAACCAAAACAGGATACCCTTTAGAACAACTCAGGATAGAGAATCTACTGCTTCAGAAATCTATATTTGTTTTGTAGAAGTTGAAACATTGCTAATTAACCCTTCAAGGGTGCATGTCGATAAAAGATGAATTTGTTGTCAGGATGCACCAGTGCAGCCCCAGCGAGTAACTCGCATCATGCCGAGCCTTCGGGAGTTTCTCAACCTCATATGGTCAGCATGATGCCAGGGCCAGGGCTGCATTCATGCATCATGATGACCAAGGGCATGATTCATTAAGGCATCATGCCATCCTTAAAGAGTTAAGTTAAAATTGGTTGATGCATTGCTAATTAAGGCTATTAATAGAACATGTGATCAATGTTGAAAGACGAATTGGCAATTTTAGAAACAGGAAGGCCAACTTGTAATGAGTCTCTGTTACAAGATGAAAGAGGCTCCTAGATTAGAAGTGGCTATTGATTAGAATAAATAGAGACACAGTAAATGTAATGAAGAAGTCAATATAGCAGCCTAGGGTGTGGGACGCTAAAGGTTCTGCCACTATAAATGGACCTAATTACTGGATATATTGCAGATGATTAGAAAATAATTATCTTGAACATAATTAGAAATCGTTGGCCACATTATGTTTGCCTACTACAAGGATTGTATAGCATCAACATTAATTTTCTTATTGATTAGAAACAGGGTTTCCATACCTAGAATAGCAGCTGGAACAAAGTGCATGGATTCCATAGTGCATAGTCTCTGGTGACATTGATTTGCCATATGTAACCGTTTAAGGTATAATGCCCTTTATTGTCATGATGCATCAATGCAGTCCTGGTGAATAACTCACCAGTGCTGCATTGAACTATTATTCCAACCCCATGGAATTGTGACACTCCCGAAGGGTCGGCATGATGCACCAGTGCAACACCGCCAGGTTCCTTGCCAGAGCTGCATTGGTGTATCATGATGACAAATGTCATCTTTTAGCGATGTGCTGCAGACGGCTTACCGTATTTGACGTAATGAGTGCACAGTGCACTTAAAAAACATTTCAAGCCAAAAAAGCAAAAGCAAAATTTAATTCTATTAACCACAAACCCCCACACACATTTTCCCCATTTTTCTTCCTGTTGCAGTATTATATTCGACATAAAAAGCATGTATGCACTTAACAACGTTTTCTGTTACACATTTCTAGTCGACTACATTTGGGCTACAAATTTGACATATTTTGGGGTTTACAGTCTAAATTCTGCCCTTCATGACGACAAATGTAGAATTGTAGCGCCATGCCATCCTTAAAGCCCCAGCTCTCCTATAAATAGGGCTGAGTACCTGTCCCGACTGCGCCCTGACTGTCGGTGGAGGGGCACCGAGACCTGCGGGTTTAAACGGTTGATAAGGTAGGATGACTGGGTGGGAATGATTTATAAGACTGCAGACTGTGTGTAGGAGGGGTGAGAGAGGCTGTATTCACACCTCCCCACCTGCAGCCTCACGTGCTACATAACTCAACAGCACTCTTAGCTCCAGGTCATATATCCCTACATAGCCGGGCAGCCCTCTCTGCTCCGGGGGTTATAATTAGGTAGAGAGGCGTTAACCCTTTAAGAACGGCATGTCACCTCAGGGTTTTTTGTGTGTTTTTTTTAATGTAATATTCATTCTGGAGTTATCAGGTTGGGGTCCTTGTATATATGATTGGTGCCCATATTTTCCTGGTTCATAACTCAGCAGCTCTCTTAGCCTCAGGGTTACTGTAAACGTATATATTTTCAAATGTATGAATTTTCGCGAATTTACTTAAAAGTACATTTTCGTTTGTATTTAATTTTTTGTTTGAATATTGTAGTAGTATGACTGCACTGGATACATTTTCACTCTGCACTTATATTTTTTAAATCCCTGATATCCGTGAAAATATGTACAGCGTGAAGATATATATGTTTACAGTAGGTAGAGGTTAACCCATTAAGAAGGGGATGTCAATAAAAGATGACATTTATTGTCATGATGCACCAATGCAGCCCCGGAGACTAACTTGCCAGTGCTGCATTGCTGCATCATGCTGACCCTTCAGGAGTCTCTTAACCCTGTAGGGTTGGCATGATGCTTGAATGCAGCACTGGTGAGCTACTCACCAGGGCTGCATTCATGCATCATACCGACCACCGACATGATGCATTAGGTGCTACATGACTCAGGAGCTCTCTCAGCCCTGGGTTATACATCCCCACATAGCCGGCCTCCTAACGGCACAAAAAGAGGCAGCAGCTTCCTTGGTATTGCATCCTTCTCACAGGGCCGTGCACAAGAACCACACATCAATTAGTGCTGCAGCATATATATACTGAATCTGGGACCTGCTGGTGAGGCCGACATAGAGGCCCCTTAATGAGCTCACAGCTGGACTGGATACCGATGTCTCTGACAAATTAGCAGGGCAACATAATGCTGGGAAGGGTTGGGGCTATCTTCAAGGAATCCCAGTGTTGGATGTAAAACTTATGGTAAATGTGGTAACCAGGAGAATGGAAAGCTCATTCATAGTGCTTGTAAATGACACTTAGGGTTGGTGTTGTCTACATTTTAATTGATATTACCAATGTGGCCCATAATGACTTCACAGTTGGGGGGCTCGCCGGCAGGTTCCAGATTCAGTATAGAGACATCCTGCTACCCAGTCTATGAAAGTCATAATCAGAGGCATCACTGCATGAAGGTTGGCATTAAAGCAAAGTTTGGACTGCTTAACGTCACACTTGGTTAAGGGAAATGCCATTATAGTCAAGGGGGAAATTATAGTTCCCAAATCTCACATTTATCTGGACAATATTTAAATTGATATATGCAGATATCCTATCTCAAAAATGCATTAGAAAGTTTCCATAAAATGTCAAAAAGAAAAACCTGAATAAGAATAAGTATTGCATTATTGGCATGCATGGTTAATGATTACGTAGCCCGTGGGATACATCCCAATACACTAGATCTTCCATCATAGAGGTGTACATATTTTATACTGCCACAGCTGCGCTCCAGTCTCATCCCTCACTTAGTTCATTAAGGATTGTATGTCGCTAAAAGATGACATTTGCACCAATGCAGCCCTGGTTAGTAACTCGCTGGTACTGCATTGATGCATCATGCTGACTCATAGGGAATTTCCCAGACTAGTAGGGTCGGCATAATGCTTGAATGCAGCTCTGACGCCTAATTCACGAGGGCCATTGTACATTATTGCTTTATGTCCTCGTTAAAGGGTGACATATATTCCCTATCATACATGTTTAACATACCACCCTTTAATGGCCACATTGTGTTTTAATGATTATACATTTTGTCGTCATAATACCAAGGCTGCATTTATGCATCATGCCCACCCTTCAGAATGTACTTTGTGCCAGATGTTATTTAAAATATGGAAATCCTATTGTAAATCAATAAGGAAATTAATGTATAATCCCACTAGTAGGCAAATGTAATGTGGCCAATGATTTCTAATTATGTTCAAGATAATTATTTTCACATCATTTCTAATCATCTGCAATATATCCAGTAATTAGGTCCATTTATTGTGGCAGAACCTTTAGCGTCCCACACCCTAGGCTGTTATATTGACCATTTCATTACATTTACTGTGTCTCTATTTGTTGTAATCAATAGACACTTCTAATCTGGGACCCTCTTTCATCTTGTAACAGAGACTCATTACAAGTTGGCCTTCCTGTTTCTAAAATTGCCAATTTGTCTTTCAACATTGATCACATGTTCTATTAATAGAGCCTTAATTAGTAATGCATCGAACAGTTTTTAACTTAAAAAGAGGTGGATTGCTGCATGAGTTGTCTCTCTATCCGGAGTTGTTCCAAAAGCTGTCCTGTTTTGGTTCACCGATCTCACCTCTGTCTGATCAATTACATATCATATAGAAATAGCTTAAAATAGTGACAGCTGAGTAGAAATATCTTCTGTTGCAGGAAAAGACTGACAGTGGAAGACAGTGCATAGTAGAAGACATTTACTTTGAAGCCCATGTTTATTACTAAAAATGTTTTATTCTTGAAGCCAAAGCTGACTTTAGACGAACTAGCAATAGATCATTTAGCACAGAGTTAACAAATTACAAATGGTTAAGAAATTAATTTTACCGCTGTCCTGACAGGATTACTCTGAACAACAGGGTAGGAAAGCACTGTGGGACAATGGCCTAATCCATATTAACAACCTTTACAACAAAAACATCATAGTATTGGTATCGCCTTAACATGAGACACGTAAGGTCTATAGTAAACCGACTCCTCCAGACTCCAATAGCCAGAGACAAGGCCCCAAACAATCCCATCCCTACTACTCCCAATGCTGTAGATGTCTCACACACTCCCCATGTGGTGCCATTCTATAGAGGTATAGCAGTGTGACTGCAGCGCCATCCAGGATGGCAGCATCAGTGGCAGAGAATGGAACTAAATAACATATTACCACTTCAGAGGCTGCATGGTGCTTTCATGTGCCATGCTCTTTATCTTATGCATGAATGCAGCCCTGATTTTCCATGCCTCCTTTCAGTGTACATAATAAGCCAATTGGCTGTCTGTGGCCAAGAACCTTCATATTAACCCACTTTTCTGCTACATTACACAAAAATGGCTAATGGCTAAATAAGGCCTCATCAGTTTCTGAGTCTCCCTTTCATCACAATTGTACACCGACAGGATTAGAGGGTCCCTGGTCAGGGTGGTCTGTATATAAAGTAGATCATAGATATTGAACTTGCTTCACTGATCATCATCTTAGTCCATAGTGTCATGGGTAAGGCTATGACCAGAGATCTACACAGAAGGGGAGAACATACCACAGAGTCTATTGAGTTTACTTCAGACTAGATGACCCAATATAAGTCCTATAGATGCATTTGGGCATTTGCAGTCAATATTCATACCTATATTGGACAAACAAAAACATTGATAGTAGAAGGTGAATAAAATCTATGTTGATGTATTTAATACATTTATATGGGCGATTTCATGAAATTCATGCTGTAGAAAGACATTGGCTTATTTTGAATCCAGACACTCCAGTTATGTTTACAGATTGAAACTATCAGGGTTATAATACATAGGAACATCAGAGAGTGATTGAGTCAGAGGATGGTGAACAATCTTTGATATAGGAGATAGGGAAATCCAATGGTGAAGCCATGCATGAAGTCACTTCAATTTGTGCAGCTCGGATGAAGCCATGCGTGAAGCCACTTCAATGTGTGCAGCTTTGAAGTTGGTTCTTACCCAGTACACATGGCATTGATCTGTCTGAGTCCTATCTGCTCCCTATCAGCTTAGTCTGAGACCAATCTGTGGTATCCGTGCAGTTATACAGTAAAGGGGAGGAGGAGGATCCCTTCTAGATAAGCATGGTTTGTGATGATTTGATATTACAGATAGGAACTCCTACCTTTTTGGTGGGAATTTGGAACTTTTTGGGTTAAATCAAGTCAATTTGCTGCAGAAAGTTGACCAAACTTGTAAATTGTTGCCCACGACTGAGTGGCATTTCTGATATTGCATGTTATCTGAGTTTATTATACGATATGGGCGTACAGCGTGCTTTTTACGTGATATTCGCGTGCTGATATTGGTGCATACAGGAGACTTAGAGGCGTGCATTTTCGAATATCAGAACGATTTTGAATGGGGATTTCTGAATCGTTCTGATATCCTGAATATCAGAACGATTCTGAATGGGAGTGGATATCAGAACGATTTGGAATATCGTCAGCCATAAAATCCGAGGTTTCATGGAGACTCGAACACGCTACATCAAGACTTGAAGTCCGATGTGCTAACCACCACGCCGTGAAGGCGCTGGTAGAGGTAGGTGGCGAAACAAGGAGTCTACAGGCGGATTTCCAGCCCTGTAGGACCATTATTTACCGAGTTACAGAAGAAAAGGCATTTTTTGGTATAGTTTCTTTGAAAATCCAAATTTTTTTCTAATTTCTTTTTTACTATAAAGGTAGAAGTTGGACTTTACTTAGCCTTTCGTTAAAATAATTCTAGGGACTTTTTTTCACATAGAAATAGGCATTTTGAAAAAGGTTCGTTTCCACCCAGGATCGATCCGGGTACCCTTGGTGTGTGAGGCGGCGACGCTAGCTGCCATGCCTATCCGGCTGTGGTGAATGCGGAGGGAAACGCTGGTTAGTATATAACATAGCCCCAAGCTGGCCCCCCTCACAAATTCTATGTTGAACTCAGTGTTGGAGATTGAGGATATGACGTCACCCCGCTCCACCAATCAGCGAGCAGGGTTGGTGGGAGCTCAAAACAACATGGCGCTACTGGCGTACGAGTGATATTCAGTCAATAATCCTTCAAAATGGCCAAACTAGGACTCATATAAGGTAATTAAAGACATTTGAATGGGAATATCGTATAATAAACCTAATAATATATGAATATCCCCGAACTTAGGGTGTGTATTCATGAATAACAAACCTCGGTGCTACGCACCTCGGTTCGTTATTCAAGTATACACACCCTGCGTTCGGGGATATTCATACATTATTGGTTAATTGTGCTTAGAAGATGGATCCTTATTTGAGCATGATATCAATTCTCAAAGAGGATGTCTAAATTTAGAAAAAAAATCAAGACAAGGTGAATCAGAGGTAGCGAGCGTAAAACCAGAATAAAAATCCTAAAAATATAATATAACACAGACTTAACTGGGAGTAGAAACTATAATGAATAAGTCCATGAGACCAACTTGAGTGTATAAGACGTGATGTGACAGTAATATTAGTATCTGACTTCCACTTGTCTGCTCTCAGAAGCTCTCACTTTACAACCTACATGTATATAGATGACTTGAGGGGGAGGTGGGGCCAGCCGGCAGGGACTGACACAAGATGGCAGCTGTCATAACACATTCGGTTTTCTAAGCCATTCAGGATTTGCTGAATTTAAGAGGCATCAAAAAAGAAAAAAAGAAAAGTTTCCTATTTTTTGAAACCTCAGGGTTTTACTTCACACATTGTTTCATCTCAGGAATACTCTGCTATATTTAACCAATAATGTATGGCTGACGGGGTCACAAGGGGTTGTATCAGTCAATATCGGCACGAGTGCGTAGCACGAGTGACGATATTGACTGATACAACCCCGAGTGACCCCGTTAGCCATACAATATTAGGTTTATTATACGATTTTTCAACTCAAATGTGCTTATTTACCTTTAAAATGTCCTAATTTCGCCATTTTGAAGGATTATTGACTGAATATCACTCGAACACCAGTAGCGCCATGTTCTTTTGACCTCCCACCAACCCTGCTCGCTGATTGGTGGAGCCTGGCTACGTCATGCTTTCAATCACCAACACTGAGTCTAACATAGAATTTGTAAGGGGGCCAGCTTGGGGCGCGGTTAGCCTCAGTTATAACCAGCGTTTCCCTCCGCGTTCACCACAGCCGGATAGGCATGGGTGCCAGCGTGTGCGCCTCACACGCCAAAGGTTCCCGGATCGAATCTGGGTGGAAACGAACCATTTTTAAAATGCCCATATGTATGTGAAAAAAAGCCCCTAGAATTATTTTAACGAATAGGTAAGTAAAGTCCAACTTCCACTTTTATAGTGAAAAAGGAATTAGAAAAAAATATTGATTTTCAAAGAAATTATACGAAAAAATGTCTTTTCTTCTGTAACTCGGTAAATAATGGTCCTACAGGGCTGGAAATCCGCCTGTAGACTCCTTGTTACGCCACCTCCCTCTACCAGCGCCTTCACGGCGTGGTGGTTAGCACGTCGGACTACAAGTCTTGATGTAGCCTGTTCGAGTCTCCATGAAATCTCGGATTTTATGGGGGACAAAATTTCGGAATTGCTCAGTCCCACCGGAAGAGTGCCGATATCCACCGGAAGAGTGCCGATATCCACCGGAAGAGTGCCGATATCACTATATATCAGCACGGGGATATCACGTAAAAAGCACGATGAGTGGCCCAATCGTATAATAAATCATGTTATAAGACTAATTGGTATATTTTCAACTCTGAATAAGATTGCTCACTTCCTTGAACTGAAGGCCTTGCAATCTCTTTTTAGGGGTCCATTATATATGGCCTTAAATCAAAGATAATTTGCTTCATCAGACATTTTCACTTGCATTTTTCAAATCCAAGACAGCGATGACTGACTGTACTAAAATATCACCATCAGTATAAACTTGTGCACTAAAACTGCCCCATCTAGAGCTAAGCCCGGTGCATGGCTCTAAAATAGGACCCTGTCCCACCAGACCGTACCATTTGATGTGAGTTCACATGGCATCCTGCTGAAGGTTTTACCCAAGATGAAAGTTTTCTCCCAGACCAGAGCAACCCAAGTCATGCAAGGCCTCACTCTGGGCGACATTACAGAGGAGAGATAATCAGTGCAGGCTCAGTGGTGGTAGTTTATTGTAAACGCATGGCTGCTTGTGTATTTGTGTGTCTATGGTTACCTTGAACTGTTTACTAAAGGCACTCAATAATAGATTAGTTGAATATGAGCTATTTTAATTTCATGGCATGGTGATACCTATTTTTTTGCTTAAAACTATGGACCAAGCAAAATTGCAGTTTAGTCAACTGGCATATTTTCTTTCACCATACTTAAACCCTCTATCCCTTACAACTCCCAACCTCATCAAAGCCATCTAAAGAATAGTAACCACTAAGTCAAAGTCATAGATGAAGTCTCTTCCTGTGGTCAGTGAAAGGTTAACAGTCAACCCCAGGCCTTAGACAAGTTGTTTTTGTCCTGCAGGTATCCCTGATACGCAGATTTGTCATTACTCTAATGTCTTAGCATGGGCAGTGTGAGGGGTAGGTAGGGACTGTGTAGCAGACTCTGTGCCTGCTCCATCATTGTCTCTATGTGATATCTGACATCTAGACTCCCTAGAGGAGCTCCCACCATAAGAGGGGCAAGGTATAGATCAACCCCAGCCTTACATTTACTATACATACCTATGGACTTGGGATTAGTAGACTATAGGCCCTAGGCAGGGTGAGGAGTAGGTAGGCACTGTGTATGTAGCAGACTCTGTGGATGCTCCATCATTGTTCCTACCTGCTGTCTGACATATTGACTCCCTAGAGGGACTGCCACTACAACCAGAGTAACAAAGGTATTCCCTATTTAGCCTGTACACTTAGTTTGGATGGGTAGACTACTGAGCAAGCTGAGGGGTAGACAGGAACTTTGTAGCAGACTATAGATATACCTGCTCCATCATTGTTTCTACCTGCTATCTGACATGTAGACTCCCTAGAGGAGGGACGGCCACCACAACCAGAGTAACAATGTTACATTGTAGCTACATAGACTTGTGCACTAAGAGACATGTCCTTATGTCAGGGGGAGGGGTAGGTAGGGACTGTATAGCAGACAGTGTGCCTGCTTCATCATCGTTCCTACCTGCTATACATCTGACATGGAGGTATCCTGGAGGAACCACAACCTCAGTGACAAGGTATGGGTATAAAGTCAACTATAAGCCTTACACTGGCTATAATATTATAGAGTTGTTCCCTAAACAACAGGGCGGGCAGGGACTGTGTAGCAGACCCTGTGGCCATTCCATCATTGTTCCTACCTGCTATCTGACATATAGACTCCCTAGAGGATGCACAGCCACAGGAGGATCGCCAAGACCAAGTAGTGTCTGCCCCAGCCTCCAGCTAGCCGCTCACTCAAGAGGAAGAGAGATTGTTGGTGTCTCAGATGAACTGAGGAATCCTCTCATTCAACATGCAATGCTGTTTTTAATGTTGTCTTACTTTAATGATCTACTTTCTGGGTGGTAAGTGGTTATATGGTGTTCAGAGTATCCTATGAAACTTCCACGAATGTATCTACAGATTTAGGTTGTTCTGTAGCTGTCAATTGGATGGAGGATTGTTGGCTTAAAAATGTGGTCTACCATGTGACCTACCCTGAGGCATTATCTGGGAAAAATGGAAGGGTAATGTGAAATAGTATGAATATAAATATTAAATATATGGTTGCTTGAAAGTATATATGTTGTAAGTCTTAATCTGTAGCCTGTAAAGTGTTGTCCAAACTCTGAAGGGGATGGCTCATGCTTGCTTGTGCTTGCGCGACAAACCCTGTGCTACACCTACTCTGAAGATCTGAAGTTCTATTAGTATTAAAATTCCAATGCATATATTTTTGCTGACTCAGCATTTTCTACAACAGCTCATACTGACAACCATGTATATTGAATGGCTATAAATAGCACCTGCTGTTTGTAGTCTGAGTCTGTCACATCCACACTGACTGCCACCCACTTATCGAGGTGTAAGTAGGGAGCATACTCATATATGTAGGAGGTGGGAAGGGCTTTTATTTCATGTGGAGAACCAAAGTTACTATGCTTAAGTACTTAAATGGCTGTGGAGAAATTCTCCACGATGATATTACCAGAATACCTATGAAACCAAGGTACCATGAGGTGACTTTGTAAGGGTAAAAACTGAGGCCCAGTTTTAGTAGGTGCTGAGTAAAACGCCTTCTTCTCTCCACTTATTCATAATTTGTCTTAAAGAGTTACAAAAACCTGACAGAAATAATCGCAACTAAGGAAAGTTCAGAGTGAAAGGTGACTAGTTTTGGGTTGAGTGAAGTGTGGAGGGCTTAACTGGGGAAAGGACCAGGGTTGTAAGAACTTGATTATGGCTAAATATGTAGGCACATATTGGTGGCTCTACATAAGTCTACTCCAAATAATACACTTTCTCATCACTAAGCCATGAGAAATATAACATTTGGAGTTCCCTAAACTCTTAAGGGCAGCACATGGCTTTAATGCAATGTGCACTCTTTCTGGTCATGATGCTTGAATTTAATCAGACCCCACATGATGCAGTTTTTGCGAAAACTTTTTCATCCCACAGGACATTCGGTCCTGCAAATTTTCAATGTTGAAGGACCAGCTACATTTTTGGAGGACCGTATAGCCACATATCTGATGATTACTGCATTTTTAGTATAGAACAGTTTTTTCCATTAGAATTACATTTTATTTGTAACTATTTATGGCCAAATCAGGATAGATATATAGTTTTACACAGTATGTTGAGATACATATTTCAGCTTTAGAAGCCCAACTGAATTCTTCTATTTCAGAAAAGCCCAACCTGTGACTGGACATTCGGTCCTGCTACACCTGTGAATTGGCTGGACCGGTGGCATTTTAGAAGGACATTGCCACTGTCCTGCATGTTTTCGCAAAGACTGCACATGATGGTACCACATCCCCCATGTGAGCCTCATTTAGACACCTGTTCATGTCAGGCTCAATCTCCCATGCTGAATCACACAGGGTTTATTAAATATCACATTTTGGGTCAAGGTGGCTCTTGGTTTAGACCACCTTATGTCTGATGTGCATGATACTATTGCATGTTATACAGCTCTACAGCATAGCCTCATCAAAGGGGTTATCAAGGTGTGAGATGGCACTATTCAGACTGAAGAATCTGTTACACTGATATTCTTAGGCTCCCTATATACAACCAATCTCTCAGTTACTAGTACCTAACCTAGTTAGTCATTTTTTGGCTCCCTATACGCCCAACCCAGATAAGTTATTATTGTCAGGTCGGTCAGTACTGACCAACCCACCTTGGTTTTTATATTTCCAGGGGGAGCCACTGAGTGGTCATTATAGTATCCTACAGGTGGCACCAACTAGTAGTATACAAATACAACACACCAATGATGAACCTAGGTTAGCCACTTCTGACTGACCCCTCAGTCATTTTTGAAAATAATTTTGTCATTGTGACTAACGCACCTATGATCCTAGGATAGTCAGTACTGACTAACCCTTTCAACCTATGGATTCTCAGTATAGTACTATTCCATCCATCTTCACACCGGTTCCCCTACTAGTTATAATCTCTCTCCTTTTTTTGCCAAAATCCTGCATCTAGCATTCATGTTCAGGTTGTAAATCACCAAGTGACAGGTAATGACAAAGGATCTGTCACCAGCTCTAGTTAGATCCGTCAGACATAAAATATGATTGTGAACTAACAGTAGCTTTCACAATGAGATGTATAGGGCCGTGTTTCACCACTTTGGGCCAATGTAAACGTTTTTGACCGGGTGCCAGCTTTGACCGGGTGCCAGCTTTGACCGGGTGCCAGCTTTGACCTCCTGACAGAAAAAGGTTTAATTAGGGCAGGTGAAGATATATGTGGAGATATAACCATCGCCATTTTCTTCATTTTATCCCTTACATATCACGAAACATTGTTCAGAGCTTGTGAGACAGAGCCATGGGAGCTCTTTCTGCAGACATGTTGCGTTAGTAAAGGCAAGCCTAGAAGATATATCAAATGGCAATTATTTTTTTACCTCATGTCGTAGCTATAGAAATGCTTCAAGCATTAACCTTTCATTATACGGATATATAGTTTCAATCTTCTTGTCCTATAATTGAGGTGGAGCTAGAGGCAAACAACTAAAGATATGATACATAACCGCATACAAGTAGAGCTGAGCATTGAGCATCAGGAATAACCCAATCAGGCCTTCTCCAATGTATGGCTTTAAAATAATGTTTTTAAATCATAAAGCTACTTACTACTTCCCATTTCTACTTAATATTCATAAATGTTTTGGTTTATAATGATAAGATGATAAGGCAGTCTTTGTGAAAACTTTGTCATCCCACAGGACAATTGGTCCTGCAAATTTTCACTGTTGCAGGACCGATGACATTTTTGAAAGATCGGCTGACCACATATCTGACAATTCATGCATTTCAAGTATGACAATAGTTTTGTCCACTAAAGATACATTGTATTTGAAATCATTTATTTCCAATTGAAGATAGTTTTTACACAGTATATTGACAAGCATATTTCAGTATCAGAAGCTCAACTGAATTCATCTAATTCAGAAACCCCAACGTGTGACTCGGCATTCGGTCCTGCTACACTTGTGAATCTGTTGGACCGGTGGCATTTTAGGTGGACATTGCCCCTGTCCTGCATGTTTTCACTAAGACTGATGAGGTAGAGAGAAAGCTGCTTGAATATCACACCTTGAGCTGAAGCTTTACAAGGCAGAATCAGTAAGGTAAGAAGACTGCCAGGATATGATATACGAGAGGTGTTGACTGCAGCAGGCAACACCTCTCCACCCACCAGTCATACTTTGACATCACACAGTGGCCTCTGAGGGTTTTTTTCAGCTGAGCCTCCTAAAAGCCCAAGGAGAGGGGGAGTAAGGTATTCCTGGCATGTCACCTAATGATAGGGTTCTTACACAAGCAGTGGGCCTTCACAAGTAGTGTATAAATCAATCAGATTTTTTTTTATTCATACAGTATTCATATTCATATTCTTTTATTATTGTGACAAGGAGTAGTCTGCACAATACAAGAACAACAAAAATGTTGTGACGAAATATTTTGGACCAAAATGCAAGCACATCCTGCAGTGAGTAATTCTGCTAAGTATTGCAGACCTTTCAGGGTAAGAATCATTTCCACAAACCACCTCGTCCCCCAGTGAGGGATGTGCCCCGTAGCTGGGTGGTTGTTGTATATGACCTACTTCAGGCAGCTATGGATGACCTATGGGCCATCTGTCAAGAACGCAGGCAGAGCCTCTTTTTAGTGGGTAGTCTTTAGTACTGACCTCACCTGGAGGATGGCTCAGGCTTGGATGCAGTTGATGTGGAAAGTCATTGCCATACCACCTGTAGAGAGGCTGTGAGTATAGCGTTATTTCTGGTTTAACCTGGTAACACTTTACTGGAATCTAAGCAGTTTCATTGAGACAGTTAGTATGAGGTACATTGGTGTTAAACAGTTACTGCTGGAATGAATTTTTTCAAAAGTGAAGTTCCCATTTATACTGGACATGTGTCGAGTTATGCATCGAGCTCAATGTGGGAGGGAGTGTTTTTCCCCCCAAAAAAGTATTTTGTTTTTTTTAGTCTTGGAATTGATTAGGGCTGCAGCAGAACTGACCACCCACTCAGACATCATGAGTCGGGTTACAGAGTGACAGTGCTGTACCACCCGGGCAGGTTACAGCGTGACAGTGCTGTACCACCCGGGCAGGTTACAGCCTGACAGTGCTGCACCACCCAGGGCAGGTTACAGCGTGACAGTGCTGTACCACCCGGGCAGGTTACAGCCTGACAGTGCTGTACCACCCGGGCAGGTTACAGCGTGACAGTGCTGTACCACCCAGGGCAGGTTACAGAGTGACAGTGCTGTACCACCCGGGCAGGTTACAGCCTGACAGTGCTGTACCACCCAGGGCAGGTTACAGCGTGACAGGCTGTACCACCCGGGCAGGTTACAGCGTGACAGTGCTGTACCACCCGGGCAGGTTACAGCCTGACAGTGCTGTACCACCCGGGCAGGTTACAGCGGGACAGTGCTGTACCACCCGGGCAGGTTACAGCGTGACAGTGCTGTACCACCCGGGCAGGTTACAGCGTGACAGTGCTGCACCACCCAGGGCAGGTTACAGCGTGACAGTGCTGTACCACTCAGGGCAGGTTACAGCCTGACAGTGCTGTACCACCCAGGGCAGGTTACAGCGTGACAGTGCTGTACCACCCGGGCAGGTTACAGCGTGACAGTACTGCACCACCCAGGGCAGGTTACAGCGTGACAGTGCTGTACCACCCAGGGCAGGTTACAGCCTGACAGTGCTGTACCACCCGGGCAGGTTACAGCGTGACAGTGCTGTACCACCCGGGCAGGTTACAGCGTGACAGTGCTGCACCACCCAGGGCAGGTTACAGCGTGACAGTGCTGTCCCACCCGGGCAGGTTACAGCCTGACAGTGCTGCACCACCCAGGGCAGGTTACAGCGTGACAGTGCTGTCCCACCCGGGCAGGTTACAGCCTAGACTCGTTCCAATCCCATGCGCTCCTGCCGCTACCGCTCGCCTCACTTAGGGACCAGTAACCGTGCGGTCCGCTCGGAGCGGCGCTCTCTAATTGGCGCTATTTAAAGTGGTGCGAGATGGGGCCAGCTTGGGGTGATTGGTGACAGAACGCGGCGACGTAAACCGTTACAACGCTGCACGGTTGCTGGTCCCTAAGCGGAGCGTCGGGATTGGAACTAGTCTAGTTACAGCCTGACAGTGCTGTACCACACAGGCAGGTTACAGCCTGACAGTGCTGTACCACCCGGGCAGGTTACAGCCTGACAGTGCTGTACCACTTAGGGCAGGGGGTGGTCACTTGTCTGGCTGCCCGCCTCCCCCACTCAGCACTGCTGGGACACAACCTGAGCCTGATTGGGTCTGAACAAGAGGATCCACTAGTTCAGCCTTAGATTATACACTACCATTCATTTGACTCTTAAAGTGCCGAATATTGGCTTGCTGCATCATAGACCTTATCATAATGTTGCATTCATGCATGATGCTGAGCTTTTGGGAATGTAGTACTACTTATCCTGTAAGATGGACATTTTTCTTGGATAAAACACTGCAAATCACACACCAGTGCTGTATTCATGTATAATGTCAAAAAAAGAGTGTAATACATTGAAGCAATATCCAGCCCATAAGAATTGTTTGAACCTATATATATATATATGTACTACAGGGTAGTATAGAAAAAGCTCACCAAGGCCAAAGGTACCACCATTTAAGTACATAGAGCCTCTTAGTGCCTGGACTACCGAGAAGAAAGTTAGGATGAAAACCTATTGCTCAAAGCATTTCTATAGCTTTAACGTTCATTTGATACAACTTCCAAGTTTCTCCATTTTACCTTGATGTTGGAAGGTATCATATATAGAGGAAGTCTTCTGATCTCTACATTGTATTATTCAATGTAAGAACTCAACTAATAGAGCATATCACAGACAGTGAAGTACTGTCTGTGACTCAGAAAACCTTTAACCCTTTAGGGCCGAGCATCATCTATAGTTGATGCCATGGCTGGACGAGCATCAAATATAGTTGATGCCATGGCTGGCAGCATCGACTATAGTCATCATAACTCTATGGGATTTAGCATAGGCTCAGCATTTAGGGAAGTTTTTGTGGAAAACATCTCGCCCCAATCACCAGCAACTACAATTTCTGGTTGACCTTAAAGGGTCAAGGCACTACGCAGCCCTTAAACAGTTAAACCCTCTGTGTGGGTGGACACTTGTTAGGCTGCCCTCCCTCTGCACTGACGCGTCAAACGCAGCCTAAGCCTAATGTGGTCAGGCAGGTAGCATCCACTCCCTGACCCCCATTAAAGGTGTAGACTACTACACACATGCAGTGGCATGATCTGGAACTAATATGACCAAATAGAAATTTAGATGGTCCATAATACATCAAAACACCTGTAATAAACTTTAAAAGATAGCATTAGATACAAGATTACTTACTTATATTATTTGACAAATGCATTGTGACATCTATTGATATATCTAACTATCTTAGTACATAAGGTTTTGAAGAGAACATGGAACTGTATACCTTTAATACTGAGTACAGACAGTGGGTGGGCGTAGGGGCATCCCACAGCTTTGGCTTCACCCAGGAGGACAGGTCAAGGCTGCAGTTGTAGAGCTGCTTGATTGGGTCTCCCGTTATTTTTGGCTGATGTCTTGGTTTCGTTGTACACAGGTTGTCAGCTTGTGATGATTATGAGGGTCACCAGTACCAACTAACATCAAATGACTATCAACCCTTTAAGGACAGAATAGTGCTTAAATGCACCATGCCCTTTATTTTCAAGTAACTTGCCAGTGTTCATGGATCTGGGAGACAAAGGGTGTAGGTCACATGCAGCCATTAAATTATGAACCTTCTACATTATATCCAGCAGCATTTCATTATAGGCTATACAAAATGATATACTGTAAATGTAAATATTTTAGAATTTTGGCACTTTAATTCAATGCTGTATTAATGCTGTATTAATATTTGCTCTGTACATATTGTTGCGCATCTTTAAAATCCGTGAAAATTCCAAAAATTTGTACAGCGCAAAAATATCTACATTTACAGTATAACACAATTCTATTCATAATTCCTGGCATACTTACCATAAGGAAAGTTTCCATTAAAGGATTTGGCATGCAGCTGCAGTCATCAATCCCAATGCTAATGGATGTGAAACATGGTATACCAATAGATCACAGACACTATACATATCTGATACTGTCATTTCATTACAATAAATACCACATCACTGACATCACTGACATCATCCATATTTAACACAGCAGCTGTCCTCATCCCCCTCATCTCTCGGCTTCACTATAACATAGATTGATTCACTCTCTACTGTATATCCACCATATATCACCCCTTCACAGAGTAGAGACACTTGCTTTATCCATTGTGGTAAGTTTTGGTTTCTCTTTTGATATTTTTGTTATGAGAGATTCCTGAGCTGGTAGCTTTCCTGATCTGTAAATAGAACACTAATTACAAGCTGGCGTTCTTGTTTCTGAACTCGCAAACTTGTAGCTCAACATTGATCATGTGTTCCAATAATAGCCTTAATTAGCAGCACATCAGACAGTTTAAACAGGAATCAATTTCTGCAGCAGTTCATTTATCTGTCTGCCTTGGTTGGTCTGGAAGAGGGTCTATTTTGGCTCATCGATGTCACTTCTGTCTGGTGAAAGGGAAACTGTTTAAATGAGTAGCAGTTGAGGGGAATGTAGTTTCTGTAGCATGAAGTCGCTATCGGCTTACTGTAATAGAGGAATTTCAAACGGTTCAATACACAATCCAGAGCTGTCAGATTTCCAAGTTGATTTTGCAGTTTTCTGTCAGAATTCAGTATGAAACATCACTTTGGAGGAAAGACCTGTTTCATTTGTCACAACAACACACATTGTATGATGCCAGACAGTCCTGCCTTGAGGCAAAGCACATAAGGCCTAGAGTAAACCGACTCCAATAGTCATCTACAGAAGACATACAGCACTCCCCATTAGGGGTGGAGCAGGTTGATTGTAATTCCATTCATTCTGGGAGAAGCAGACAGGCTGGTATCCTCACAACTTCCCATGGACTACCATCTGACAACAATACATGTATAATTTACAACAAAATCAAACAATAGATCAACCAAAGCTACACATTAGATTCCAATAGTCAGGGACAAGGCCCAAAACAATCCCGCTCCTTCTACTGCCAATCCTATAGAAGCCCCACACACTACGAATGTGGTGCCTCTCTGTATTGAGGTATAGCATAGTGTCTGCAGCACCATCTAGGGGAGCAATAGCAGAGGCAGAAATGTAGCTGACATTTCTGCCATTTAGCATAAACCGCATGACTTACTCTTTCCACTGAGTAATAGAGCTAAACCGAAATGTTTGTCCTCATACTCTTATAGTGTAGTGTATGGTTGTAAGTAAAAGAACCCTTACTTCAGAGCTAGCACCTCATACTAACAGATACCCCTGCCAGTGGTATGGTTGTCAGTTGTTGTTGTTGTTGTTGTTGTTGTTGTTGTTGTTGTAACATTTTAAAGTCCAAACCCTAATGGTTCAGACAGGCATACAACAGCATTTAGAGCCTATCCCCCCCCCCGGCAAAAAAAAAGAAGAATTTAATGAATAAAAATGGAGTGTGTGAGTGTCCTCACAGATGACTCAGGGTAATCTGTCAATTCTGGCATCAGAAATGAATTCGAATGAGTGATCTAATTTGAGCACAATACATTATTTCTCATTTCTGACGGCAGAATCGTAATCGCCAGAAAAAGCTACCCTAATTTCATATATTGGAAGTCATATATAATCAAATTCCAGGTGGTGGCTGTAGGTGAGCAGGTGGCTGTGGGAAAGCAGGTGGCTGGGGGCGAGCAGGTGGCTGTCGGCGTCAGCGCCCAGCAGCGCGTAACCGCTGTTTTACATCTCGGCCGTAAAGCGAGTCGATCGGAGCATCAGAGACACCATCGCCGTTTCCGTTTCGCTGTGTCGGTCGGCTACAGGGCGACGTGTGTTACGCGTCCATGCCTTTGCCGTGCATCCCCTGTCTTAACACATAGATATAGAGTGGATGTGACTTGTTGCATAGGTCCTGGCGGTAGAATGTGCCCAGATTTTGCCCGCTTTGGGGGTAGAAAGAGAGAAATACGGGCAAATTCGCTCAAAATGTCATTTCTATCTTGCACCCAAAAACTTAATGCCTTGCAGCCTATGGAGGCCCATGGCGGCGGTAGCTTTGTTTTCATACATTTACATAATAGCGAATAATAGTTCAATTTAGTCAAGAAAAATTTAGATTTTTAGAAAAAATTTTGCGCTAGATCCTGTCCCCCGACCTTGCCTGTCTCATGTTTTTGTCGACTTTTGTCTATGTCGGACGATAACCAAAATATAAAGATTCTCCTATGTCACAAAATTGTCTTAAAACGCAAAATTAGTAGGTGTATATTACTCAGGGTTAATACCCTGAGTCAAATATGGGTCTCCAGGAGCCAACAAGAAGAGAGTTGGATCTAGAACGTCTCCCAATAACAATATGGCAGCCCACTCAGGCAGCCATATACAGGACTCTAGCTGACTCTCTATGAGACTTGATGTGACAGGGACATCAGTGTGGGACATAACGTGACAGTAATGTCACTGCTCTCTTTCACTTGTCTGCTCTGAGCAACTCACTGTACTGACACGAGCAGCTCTCACTTTACAACCTCCATGCATATAGATAACCTGAGGGAGGGTTGGGGCCAGCAGGCAGGGACTGACACAAGACGACAGCTGTCATAACACATTGAGTGGTTACTGATCGGGTATACGCAGAGAAAATATTTTATTAACAAAAGAAGATTTCCGACATGGTACTATCGCCCACAGACCCGATGAATCTGGTTAATAGATTAATAGTGGGGCTCCTTAGCCAAATGATCGTTCATTTTGTGATAGAAGCATGAGATTTGGTCCAGATATAGTTTGAAGTATGCTTTATCATATCAGGATGGGAGGCCTTCGGAAATTTTATTTATTCAGGTCGATTTTGACGACCCAAATTAGGTCAAATTTAGAAGGTGTAAATATGCATATGATATTTATAAAAGATAATTCCATACCAAATTGCATTATATTTATCATCAAAATATGGCCCCATACATGCAATAACAGGCCCATTTGCTTAATTTATATAATGTGACCTAGTTTGACCTAATTTGACCTAGTTTACATATTGTCCAGTAAAAGCAGTGGTCAAAGTGAACAATGTTGTTGGAAAAAATATGTCAGTGGTTTTCCACTCTTTGATATGTCCTCTGTCAGGAAAAAATATGTTTGCCAGTCTGTGTCCCTGAAAAGTGTCTGAAATCAAACATGGCCGCTGTTAAACTAGGTCAAAGAGGAAAATCGTCATAACTATGGAACCAATCAAGGAAGAAACATGTTTAATAGCTCTATTAACATCAGCATTTCAAGATCTATCCATTGGCATTACTTCTGAAGGTTAAGGTCACATACATTTGTTAGAAATTTAAAAAGGTTGCCATAGATGAGTAAAAAGTGATGAATTTTCATGTAAATTGAATATAACAATATCAATCTGAACATAAAAGTAGGTCTATCATAACATTATCTCTTTTTTTATCTACACCACATAATTTAATCAGTATCATGTTGTAACTGAAATTCAAGATGGCAGTTATCTATAATGAACTGAAGGTGAGGAAAAGCTGCAGCAGAGAATCAGCTAGAGATATACAAACCGGTAGAAACTTAAATTGTTATGCCTAAATCTGTTTTGTCCATTCCCTATGTGTCAGCAACAAGTAAAAATCATTGATTGGAGTAGTTGTCAGTGCTATTTGTAACAACATAAATTGATTACAAGAACAGTGAGGAAGTAGGTGATCACTCTAGAAGCATTCAGACAATGGTAAATTGAATTGAGAAACTGTGCTTATATTCTAGAAGAGAAAGGTATCAAGCTCTCACTTACTGCCTTCTAAATATATTCGGTCAATTTACCATGTAGGAAGATTCAAGCTAGTGAATAATTCCCTGGTGCATCTGTGCCACTTCAATCCAGGATGACATTTGATATAATATTGTAGTGATCCCAATACTTGGGTTGGTAGGCTAGGACTAGGGACTGTCGGGGAACCGTCCAAGTATCTGACTATTAGGGAACTGTAAGGATTGTATGACTTGCAGCTACCTCCCAAGGAACAACACAAGTGGTTGTACAGTTGTAAATAGCCTTCTTTATTCAGGATATAAAGATATATGAAGCACGGTCATGGCTACACTCAGTGTACCTCTAGAGACATCACAGATGGTATGGCAGAACCTGGACCAGGTTGCTTCTACCCAATGGGTGGATGGTTTATCTGGGGAGCAGAGTCCAGTCGAAGGTTCTGTCAGTGGAGTCTTCAGTAGCAGCTACCTAGGAAGTCTCAGTGAGTCTCCTCGTAGGTGGAGCTCCCAGTGAAGAAACTGCGCAGTTCTAGTTGCAACCGTGCCGGGTAGGTAGCACTGGCCGGTCGAGTTTACCCAGGCCAGGTTAGTAACCAGGCAGTGCTGCAACCGGGTAATACTAGCTGGGTCGGATCAGGACTGATCCGGTCAAGCTGGCACACCTCTAAGATATATAGCATAATGATGCAGAATGGTACATCAGCCCACACTATACATGCCTGTTCAATAGACCCTCTCAGTATGCAAGTTGGCTCTTCCCATTTAACCATTTGAAGGATGAGAAAGTTCACACCTTAAAATCCTCCAGAGCACCATTTTCAAATATGAAATTCCTCCTGGATCTATGTGTCCCTGGAAGATAAATATCCTAAATATTCCTACACCTCAAAGCCCATAATACAACATTCATGTTTTAACCTTCCTGTTCCAATTCCTTGAACTCCTCCTCTTACCTGCTGAGTGGCTCTATGGACATATTTTACCAGCCATGTCATGCTCAACAATATCTTACTTCCCTATGGAGCAGTTTTCTCTCCAAGTAATACATTTGTTTAATGAGCACACTACATTTCACTTGATATTATCAGAATATGCTAAATTTTCAGAGCTGTTGACATGTCCAGACTATAAAAGCTTTACTGCACAGGGTGCAGCTTAATCCACTAACCAGTGTCAGTGATCAACTGGTGGTTGTATGCAAAACTAAACATGGAGGACTTCATTGTTCATTGCATGTGAGAAAATACAGAAAATCGGGAAATTGTAGAAGATATTGTTTGTCTCAAATGTAAATCCATGCAAGCTGACATGGGTCATTGAAGTATCAGGAGTTTCACAACAGGTATCTAAACAATAATCAAGTCAATGTGCTAATATTACCATTTACAGTATCTTAGGGCAGTGAATGTCTCGAATGCAGCATGTGTTTATAGAAAGTACTGCTCCAGGGCAGTATCACAAACACTCTTTCCAGCCACCTCCCTGTTGGTTTGAAGTGTTCAGAGTAGGCCTACTGCCCTTAAATGGGCCAGAATCAGCTGCAATGACTCATGGGTTGATAATCAACAAATGAAGAGAAGTGTTGCTCATCACACATGTTCTCAAGTTGTAAATACCCAAGATACAGGTATTTCCTTGCACATCATACTATTAAAATATCTCATGTTCGGGGGAAATGAGTATGGGCAGTACTCTGGACAATATCAGGTAATACCAGTATTGCCCTTCTCAGAGTGCATCGATGCACTATCAGTATATCAAAGTGCATCAATATACCAGCTGTCTGGAAAATGGAACCATAAGGCAAAACTGATCAGTGGCAACAGCAGGGTTTAGTGTACATGGTTTGGGGTCAGAGCAAGGCTTTCTTAACCACTTAACCATGCTAAGTCTGACCCTCTGCTTAAGGTTTGCTGCTGTGTGAAAAGGTATAACCATTGCTGTGTAACACAACCAATGTTCCAAGAAACTGGTCCCAAACTGGTGTCTAAGGGGGGTAAGCTCTAGACTAATGTCTTTTATCAGTCGAAAGGTTTAGCTAACGACAGGGCATTTAGTGAAAAGAATTTGAGTCAGTCGTCAGGCCTATGCGTTTCTATTTAACTTACTTTTGTGCTTTGATACCTAAACCTATTTTAGGGGTTGCCAACATGGATTTCATCAGGGAGAAGCAAATGTCAAACTCATCAGGGAGAAGCAAATGTCAAAGCAACAAGGCTAATAACAATTTAAACTTCTACCGGTTTGTATATCTCCAGCTGATTCTCTGCTGCAGCTTTTCCTCACCTTCAGTTCCTTATAAATAACTACCATCTTGAATGAATTTCAGTTACAACATGATACTGATTAAAGTATGTGGTGAAGATACTTGAGAAAATAAAGAGATAATGTTATGATTCACTAACTTTTATGTTCAGATTGATATTGTTATATTCAATTTACATGAAAATTCATCACTTTTTACTCATCTATGGCAACCTTTTTAAATTTCTAGTAAATGTATGTGACCTTGACCTTCAGAAGTAATGCCAATGGATAGATCTTGAAATGCTGATGTTAATAGAGCTATTAAACATGTTTCTTCCTTGATTGGTTCCATAGTTATGACGATTTTCCTCTTTGACCTAGTTTAACAGTGGCCATGTTTGATTTCAGACACTTTTCAGGGACACAGACTGGCAAACATATTTTTTCCTGACAGAGGACATATCAAAGAGTGGAAAACCACTGACATATTTTTTCCAACAACATTGTTCACTTTGACCATTACTTTTACTGGACAATATGTAAACTAGGTCAAATTAGGTCAAACTAGGTCACATTATATAAATTAAGCAAATGGGCCTGTTATTGCATGTATGGGGCCATATTTTGATGATAGATATAATGCAATTTTGTATGGAATTATCTTTTATAAATATCATGTGCATATTTACACCTTCTAAATTTGACCTAATTTGGGTCGTCAAAATCGACCTGAAAAAAAAAAATTTCCAAAGGCCTCCCATCCTAATATGAAAAAGCATACTTTAAACTATATCTGGACCAAATCTCATGCTTCTATCACAAAATGAACGATTGAATCTATATTGGAGGCTAAGGAGCCCCACTATAACATGATATGATAACTTTAGAATAAAAGTTTCTCATTTATACTGTGTACTTTTATCCTATCATAACAAGCTTAACCTATTTCCTGTAGCTTCCAGATTCAAACATTATGGAAGGACTTCTATGGAAGTTAAGTTCTCATTTTTGCAATGGTATCAGAATGATCTTCAGGAAACATAGAGGGCATGGAAATGTCCAGGCATGTACACATGAACTACGCCCGAAGGGGCATTTCTTATGTGCACCATGCCCATCACCATAGCAACTACCGTATGTTCATAGAAAGTATGTCCAGTTTGTTTTCATCCTTAGGTGTCAAAAACCCCTCCTGAATAATCTGTCCAAAATGGAAACTACAAAATATGTTGGGCCATAGTGCTCATAATTCAAGCACACCCTAGCAAAGGTGCAATCTTGCTTAGCATTGCAGAACTTTGAGGGCAAGACATATTTCCTGTAGCCATATCGTCCCCCAGTGAGGGATGTGCCCCGTAGCTGGGTGGCTGTTGTCTATGACCTACTTCAGGCAGCTATGGATGACCTATGGGCCATCTGTCAACAACACGGGCAGAGCCTCTTCTTAGTAGGTAGTCTTATGTGCTGCCCCTACCTTGAGGATGGCTCAGGCTTGGATGTAACTGATACAGAGAGGCATTGACAAAGACAATTGAGCAATCAGAGTGACTAGAGTTTGTTCACAGACTAATATTTAACCTGAAGTTCTATTGAGACCTGCTAGTCTTGAGAGCTGTACAGTTCTATTGCAGTATTTCCATTGAATATAGCTAAAATTTATAGAGCTATATTGTGTAAATTCTGTTTTGGAAAGTAACAATGTAAACGTGCATTGAAAGTGCTAAATTCAAGCGGAAATAACTCTCTTAAATGGACTAGTCTTTACCTGTGTATAGCCCCCAGGCATGAACCATTGCATATTAGTTTTGCCCCATAAGGTGAATAGTAAGGTGAGATTTCTGACTGGCCTACACTGTAAATAGTTAGTGTAGGTAAATAGTAGAATATACTGTAGATCTACAGTAGTATTTACCGTGAAATGGATTTACAGGAGAATCTACTGTAGATTATACTATTTACCTACAATGAACTGTACACCTACAGTAGGATCTACTGTATGCCTACAAAAATGCCGACCAACTTTTTACAGTGTATGTACATGCCTGGTCTGTTGGGTGGCAGGCCTGCATGTAAAAGATGCAATTAGTCCCTTAGTCACTGAGCCCCATTTATCAGGTAGGATCAGCATTAGTAGGAGCCGGTTGTCCACAGGCCAGAACTAGTAAACACTCCCAATGTGACGGTCCGCCCACCTGTATGGCATGGTTTATGTGTGGGATGCACTTCTGGGAAGTCCCAGAATAGAAACCACTTCTAAGGCACTGCCTATGTATTGGTGATAAGCTGCTTCCATTCCTGGGCCTGCTTTGTCATTGTGAGACATAGATGCTGCACTAGCAATTAACTTGTCAGTGATGCATCCAAGAATCATGGAGTTGATACTCCAAAAAGGTGAGTACTCCGCAGGGCTGCATTGATGCATCATAGCATAGTAGAGCACCCACTTCAGCCATTGATGGGTTAAAGATACAATACTGGTCAGTTAAAACGCCCCAGAATTGAGTAATAGAATATCATTGCAATTTCTGTCATTGCCAATTTCCCAATCATCTGACATCATTCTCTATGGTATCAATATTCCCCTTATTGTGATCTGGAGGTAGGAAGAGAGTGACTGCTGAGGTCATATGCAAGTTGTGTTGTGATCATAGAGCAGTCCTTATTTATCTTTGTGTCTACTGCAGATTAGGGGCCCTGCTGTGGCAGGAGTGACCGCCCACTCAGACAATTAGTCAGGTTACCCTTCTCCCCCACTCAGACCCAAAAATAAGAAGTTTGTTTCAGGTAACATGGGAGAAAAATGAATTTTTTAATCAAAAAAAAAAGATGAATGTGCAAGTCAATTTTTGGGAATAGCCTAAAAACGATCAAAAAATGGTAAAAATGCGGAAATTTCTTCAGCATTGGATAAAAAAAATCGTAGGGTCGGCTCTGTTTTAATAGGGTTGGTCGAGTGACCTGAAACAAACCTTTTTTTGGGCTTCAGCACTGTTGAGGCACAACCTGAGCCTGATCGGGTCTGACCAGCAGCTTCTAGTCCACCCTTAGAGATAAACACTAGCATTCATCTGAATTTGATCCGTAATGTGTCCAAGATCAATTTTCATGAGGATTCAAGGTTTGGCCAACATATTGTATGAAACAAATAGAACTAGAGAACGAATAGAGTCTAGAGTTTATTAGGGGCACTTCTGTGGTAGGACTGACCACCCACTCAGACAGTTGGAGTCAGCTTACAGACTGACAGTACCCTACCACCTGGGGTACGGGGTGGACACTTGTCTGGCTGCCCACCTCCCATACTCACCACTGCTGGGACACCTGAGTCTGATTTGGTCTGACTTGTAGCATCCACCAGTCAAACCTAAGATGTCCAGTTAGATGTAAGTCTTGGAGTTGATTAGGGGCCCTGCTGTGGCAGTACTGACCGCCTACTCAGACAGTCAGGTAACATAGCAGTGCCCCCCCCCCCAATCACTAAGGAGGCAGAAATGTATACTCTGTTTGATAAGAAAGTTGTTGTATTGCATAGTGGTGGCCTCTTGTGGCACAACATGTAACTAATGTTCTTAATTTAAGAAAATAATTCTTATTTAGTAGTATGTATACTTGATCCCTATAGAACCTAACTGAATTCACATTCCACACCTATAAAATTCCCAAATAATGGAAGGAATTTGATGAAGGGATTAAGCATGTTTATAACCATCACATAATAGAGTATACTTGCATATTTTTTAGCCCTAATTGACACTTTGGATTCATGGTTTCAGGTTTTCAAGATATAGCAATCTTAAATCTAGAAATAGAACCTTCACATTTCAGGAATATAAGATATAATCTTGTTGGGTGCACAAATTACCAGTTTTAAGAAACTGGGTGGCTGTTGTATATGACCTACTTCAGGCAGCTATGGATGACCTATGGGCCATCTGTCGACAACCCTGGCAAAGCCTCTTCTTAGTGGTTAGTCTTTAGTACTGACCCTACTGGAGGATGTCTTTAGCTTGGATGCAACTGATGCGGAGAGGCATTGACAAAGGCAATTGAGCCATCAGAGTGACTTGAGTTTCTTCACTTATATTTAACCTGGAGTTCTGTTGAGACCTGCTCATCTTGAGAGCTCTACAGCTCTATTCAATTCATTTCCATTTAATAGAGCTAAAATTAAGCACTCCTTCTTTGAATCTATAGAGCTATATCGTGTGAATTTTGTTTTGGAAAGTAACAATGTAATCATGCATTTAAAGTGCTAAATTCAAGCCGAAATAACTCTTAAATGGACTAGTCTCTATCTTTGTCGTCCCAAGGCATGAACCATTGTATATTAGTTTTGCCCCATAAGGTGAATAGTAAGGTGAGATTTCTGACTGGCCTACACTGTAAATAGTTAGTGTAGGTAAACAGTAAAATCTACTGTAGATCTATAGTAGTATCTACCGTAAAATGGATTTACAGGAGAATCTACTGTAGATTATACTGTTTACCTACAATGAACTGTGCACCTACAGTAGGATCTACTGTACACCTACAAAAATGGTGACCAACTTTTTACAGTGTATACATGTACATGCCTGGTCTGCTGGGTGGCAGGCCTGCATGTACAAGATGGCATTAGTCCCTCAGTTGCTGAGCCCCATATGTCAGGTAGGATCAGCATTAGTAGGAGCCGGTTGTCAACAGGTCAGAACCAGTAAACACTCCCAATGTGACAGTCCGCCCACCTGTATGGCATGGTTTATGTGTGGGAGGCACTTCTGGGAAGTCCCAGAATAGAAACCACTTTTAAGGCACTGCCTATGTATTGGTGATAAGCTGCTTCCATTCCTGAGCCATGCCTTGTCTTTCATTCTGGGAGAGAGTTTGTCTCGTATAAGCCTATGTACATATAGCAGAATCCTTACTAACTTTTTATGGGCAGAATTTAACCCCAGTGCATTGTGGCCTTTGTCACATGTCCATAAAGTGAACTCCAGGTTGTGTTCAATGGTCAATAAAAACTGACCCCTTAGAGTGGAAAAAAACCGACCGACCGACCGCCCACTCAGACAGTTAGAGTCAGGTTACCCTTCTCCCCCACTCAGCACTGCTGAGGCACAACCTGAGCCTGATTGGCCATGACCAGCAGCTTGGCCCAGTCCAGCCACAGGTTTTAACAAGACTTCAGCTTGGCGAGTGTGTAGGCTATATAGGTGACATGGAAAGGTGTGCAACTAGAAGTCCACCCTGGTCTTGGGACGTGACAATTAGACTAGTACAGACCAGTAGTGTCCACAACATGCACTAGAGTGCAGCATTAGAGATAAACACTAGCATTCATCTAAATTTGATCTGTCATGTGTCCAAGATCCACTTTCATGAGGATTCAAGATTGGGCCAACATATTGTATGCAACAATTAGACTAAGATTATGTTGGCACTTTGGCATTCTAGAGTTGATTAGGGGCCCTGCCGCTACTGACCACCGCTACCCTCTTTCCTAAAAATGGCTGCTGTACAATTTCCTTTGTCCTTATTTATTGACGAGTCTTAGATGAGAGGTTTTTTTTTACCTTTTTAAAACTTTCTTTGTGAAATCTTCTCATCCTCAATCAGACAAATGTCTAACTTTCTACCATGGTGGATTGATCACCGAGTGAGTCATGCATCAAGCTCAATCTGGGAGGGGAGAGTTTTTCCCCAAAAAGAAAAGAGTTGTTTTCGTTAGTCTTGGAGTTGATTAGAGTCCCTGCTGCAGCAGGACTGACCACCCACTCAGACATCATGAGTCGGGTTACAGACTGACAGTGCTGTACTACCCGGGGCAGGGGGTGGTCACTTGTCTGGCTGCCCGCCTCCCCCACTCAGCACTGCTGGGACACAACCGGAGCCTGATTGGGTCTGAACAGGAGCATCCACTAGTCAAACCTAAGATGTCCAGTTAGATGTAAGTCTTGGAGTTGATTAGGGGCCCCGCTGTGGCAGTACTGACCACCCACTCAGACAGTCAGGTAACAGAGCAGTGCCCCCCCCCCAATCACTAAGGAGGAGGGCCTGAATATGTTTGCCCCCCCCCCCCCAAATTTTTTTTCAAGACTTCCAATGTTAATCACACAATTTCAATTCCTTGCTTCTGTCGCATAGGGAAAAGTGGGGGCAGAGGGGCCTGGGCCCCCTATCAAAATTAAAGGGGTTCAAATACTACTTTACTTTACAGTTTCAATATAAGCCTGTATATGATACATCGTGCATAAAAGCTAATGCTGAAACTTGAATGGAGTGCTCCCCCCCCCCCAATGAAGATGTGCTTCCTATGCCTCTGGAGAGTGACAGTGCTGTACCACCTCGGGCAGGGGGTGGTCACGTGTATAATCCGGAGAACACCATTTAAATGGTCATTTAGGAGCAGCTCACCCTCTCGGACATCAGAGGTTTGCAGTGTTCAAACCTGGAGGTGATGAATCTGACCACAGGACACTTAGGGGGGGGGGGGCTCCCCCCTGAGGGATGTACATTCTCTTAATAACCCCCTGCAGTTTTACCATTAAAATTCTCTTTGCAGGATTCGCCAAATTCTCCAGTATTATCTATATACCACCCGGGGCAGGGGGTAGTCCTTGTCTGGCTTCCCACCTAGCCCACTCAGCACCATTGGTTGGGGCACAACCTGATATTTGGAAATTGTTGTCTTTCGCCTCAAGAGGTTACTAAAAAAGAAATTTGACGTGGTATTTGGGTGTGGCTATCCATATTTACTATCCATTGTATTCATCCCCCATGGGGATTGTGTTTTCAGCCTCTGGATCCAGTGATTCTCCACAGTCCTTCTGAGGCTCTTTGTCCTCTCCCCTCTGGGATGGCAAAAGATAAAGTCTAGGATGTAGACTTTAACATTATGCTCACCATTGTGACCACTTCCATTGAAGTGGATGGGTACATCGTTCTTCAATATCTTCTTTTTGATGTAGCCTAGGTGTTCACCTATGCACTGTTCCATCATTCTGAGGGTCTGGCCAACATATTGCATTTGGCAAACCTTGCATTCAATGCAATATATGATGTTTGAGCATTTGCAATTTACATTGGTCTTTGTCATGTAATCTTCCACAACCTGAGCCTGATTGGATAGGACGAGCAGCATTCACCAGTCCTCCCTTAGATGTAATTCATTTCAATTCAAAGGTGTATAAATGTAAGCCTCATATCAGGCAGGCTCTTTTGGAAAAACACCTGAATAACATGAGTTCAATTACTGACAATTTCAGAGGGAAAGAAATCACCTGTTAGATACAAAAAGCTTCTTGGTACCTAGACTACTAAGAAGCTAGCAGGATGAAAGGCATCCCTTCAAAGCATTTCTATAGCTCCATGTTCACCTGATATAACTTCTAAGCTTTCTCCTTTTTCCCTTGATGTCGGAAGGTGTATTGATAGACGAAGTTATCTCATCTGATCAGACGGGATATTGTACAGCGTTACAAGGCGGCTTGTACAAGATGGTATTCATATCTTCTACTGGATTTTACGACACAGATATAAATGCTTTGTTTTGTCACTCTCTTCAGATGTAAGGTATCTAAATAATTCTAGTCAACCACACGTTAAATATTTGCAACAACAATATAGCAAAATAGCACTTTACAACCATTTTCTTTGTGACACAGAAAGTGAGGTCCCAGACTAAATCCGTACACTCTGATTGGTCAGAGCCAACATAGTGAGCCTTGTCAACAGGCATTCAGTGGTCGTGAAAAGTAGGAGATAGCAGTGTTATTGCGTTACTTTTTGAGCTGCAATGTATTTCAAGGTCGACCCCAGTCCTTCCTGCACCAGTATCCTATACCCAATAACGTAACGACTGACAGACCACTCACCTGCAAACAAACACAACACATGGTTAGTTAGTGGGCATGAAACAAACTTTGCAGAGAAAGCTGAGAATAATAAGAGAATAATGAAATATGTGATGCTGGGAGAGTGGCGCAGGAAAGACATATGCACTCAATTTTCTAATGCAAAAAAAAAATTAACGTCTAGCCCAATAAATTTGGATGCAAGAGCTATCACTTCCCAGGTTGTGTCACCCTCAGATGTATTTCAAATTCAATTTAAAGATTACAATGTACACCTCATATGAGATAGGTTTCTTTAGAAAAGCACCTGACTGAGTAGCATGAGTTTAATTGCTGACAATTTCAGAGAAAAAAATCACCTGTTAAATACACATAGCCTCTCGGAGCTTAGACTACCGAGAAGAAAGCACAATGAAAAGCACCCCATCAAAGCATTTCTATAGATCCATGCTCATTTGATATAACTTCCAAGCTTTCTCCTTTTTACCTCGATGTCAGAAGGTATATAGATCTAGGAAGTCTTTTCATCTCTATAGTCTTTGTACGTTATATGTCATATATTTCTCATTGAATTGGGCGTTGAGGCCGTATTTCATACGGCCCGAGATTGAATATGTGAAAGAGCACACACTTTTGCATGTTCCTTTGTATCTATTCAAGGCTAGGATTTATCTAGTACAGCACATCACAGATAGTGAAGTACTGGGTAGGGCAATTTCATGACCGTATGTACCCTAATGAAATTACTGTATCCAAAACTGACCATTTCTTCCTGAACTTATACCATATTGTGGCACAGGTTTAACTCGTGAAGAACCTTTCACTTTAAATGTGTCATATTGCTGGCTTTTAAGAATGGCATGTCACTAAACGATGACGTTTTTTGCCACTATGCACCAATGCAGCGCCCGTGAGAAACCTTCTGGTCTGCCTTAATTGACAATATATCAACTAAGTGTTTGATATTGAATAATAATACTATCATCTTCATTTTTACTAAACATGTGTAGATATACATGTATAATGTCAGTAAAAGGTTGCCTCACAGACATGCATGCACCGAAGGATTCCATTTACAACATATTTAATCAGAAATTTACATGTTATGCTACATATCTTGGCATGTCACAAAAACATGACCGGAAATATTGCTAATATTGGGTGTATACTGTGCCACTGAGAGAAGGTCTTCTGTGTTAACCCTTTAAGGACGGCATAATGCATTAATGCAGCATTCCCTTGGTCGTCGTGAGGCATAAGAAATGCAGGCTTGCTAGTAACTTGCCAGTGCTGCATTCAGGCATCATGCTGACCTTTCAGGGTCGAGTCACTTCCGAAGGATTGGCATGATGTGCCAATGCAGCACCAGTGAGTCACTCGCTGGGCTGCATTTGTGCAACATGACAACGAATATATCACCTTTTAGTGACATGCGGTTCTTAAAGGGTTAATGTGCTGTCTCTGTGTACAGTTTCCCTATATAACCCGGCCCTAACGCCCCTTCCTCCTACTACCACCTGCCGAAACGACCACCCTGGGGCCGCTGTGATTGCCTTCCTGGAGAAATCTGTTCATTCCATACACCACAGGCACTGGTTCTATTAGGGGGCTGTGTGTAGGGGTATGTGGGGGCTTTGTTCTGCTGTGAATGAGGTCCGTGTAGGATGTAGTGTAAGAGTGAGACCAATACATTGAAGTACACATTTGTGCTGGATGTTCAAAGTCAGTTAGTGGTAACGGCTAACTGTAGACATTTATAGAGGAAACTACATTGTGATGCTTACACAATGCATATTCTTTGCATCATCAGTACCTTAACTTTTAAAGGACGGCATGTTGCTAAAAGATGGAATTCATTGTCATGATGCACCTATGCAGCACCAGCAAGTTACTCGCCAGTGCTGGATTGATGCATCACGCCTACCCTTCGGGGGCGTCTCAACCCTGTAGGGTTGGTATGAAGCATGAATGCAGCACTGGCGAGTTACTTGCCAGGGCTGCATTCATACATCATGCCAAGCAAGGGCATGAAGTATCTAGGTACCATGCCATCCTTAACAGATTGAATAAACTAGGGCTTGAATTGAAGAGAATCTTCCTTTTTAACTTGTTTATCTATCCTGGTTATGAGCGCCCTACCATGATATACAATTATGCCAATGTTTCAAGACAATTAGAAAATTTACTTCTCCCGTCTCTTCCTTCATGAAGACATATAGGTGCTTTCATCATTGTAAATACTTTAAACTACTTCTGGTAAATAAACAACATCTTGCAAAAAAGTAAATATCTTATTTTAGCAACTATTGGATCTCCATTACGTTCAGCCACAGTGACCAGACACCTCCTGCCTTCACATTTTGTACAAATGGGATCGTAGTTACACCCCGGCAACCAAAACAGGATTGGAACCGTTTCCGTTTGAAGACTGTAAACCTGTATCGATGGCAGCTGAACCGGACCATTAGGCAATTCAATGGGCAGCCATGGATAGGGTGTGGGGTTTGGAGGTAGACCAGAGTGACTTGTGAGCAGCCAGACGGAATGGATGCTCCCTGTGCCTTGTTGGTATATCTTGTCTGGCATAACATGGCGAGCCCCTTGACTATGCGGGCATTAGTACCTTTATTAGTGTTAAGTTTGAGGAGGCCAGCCTCATCCTTTTGGTGTTGTCATTGACCACAGCTATAAGTCTCCCACAGAGAACTCATTAGCCAGGCCCTTTGTTGTTCTCGCCAGGTTCTCCCAGACAAGGTATAGTAGGTAAGTGGGTGGAGGTCAGGTGATGGGATTAATAGTAATGTCATTGAGATCTAAATTATTTCGATTTCGATTATCACTATTTTGGTCTCGATATTTTCATTATACCGATTTTTTAGCATTTTGTTAACACAGTTAATGTCTGGTTGAAAAAGGGTGCTTTCATGTGCTTTTTCTCTTCCTTATATTTGAGTCTATAAAGATGAACACTTGGTGGCACTTTAGGCATAACCTGAAGTCCTTTTTCCTCAATATTATACGCCTACACAGGTCATCATTTTCAAACTGAGAAGATCTGGTTCTGAACAGAATATTGACACATTTTTGAGGAATGACCCCAAAAGGCCCTCTTGCCATTGGCCTTTGTCTATTTCCAGTCACTAAAACCTACACGTGCTGTTTAGGTCCTCCCCTTTGAGCCTCCCCCTTTCTCCTATCCATCATTCAAACTAGTCAAGGCACCAGCAGCACACATCTGAGGCCAAACACACAAAAAAAGGTTTCGGTAACCCGATCCGACCGATTCTATCATCTTAATCGGGCCCTAATTTCATTTCTTTTTTAAGATTTTCCCTGGAGTAGAGTATCACTGAAGGGGATAGGACATCTATGTTGATTGATTTGATTGATTTCTTTAACGTCCAGACGTACACTGTAAAAAATAGATGTACTTTTTACAGATACACTTTGTAAAATTTAACGCTTATTCACCGTTATTTGGAATACAATGAAGCACCGTAAATATCAGCCATTTCATAGTGGATCCTTGTTAAATGCTAACCTGGTTTGGGTTACAATGATTCAACGTAAATTCATCTTCTAATGTCAAATCCCAGAGGGAGCCACATATAGTGGATCTTGCCATAGATAGGTGGCCTGGTTTGTAAGAAGATTTTTCTGGAGAGTGTGAGCCCTTGAAGTGCAGTTTACATGTTGAAATAATGGTAATTTTCAATTAATCTATATGTTTGACAATTTAACAATTCAATCTTGCGATAGGTTTGACAAAATACCATGATCACTTGATAATATCCAGAAGAAAGTAGCTGTCTGGATCTATACACCTATTTTGTGGTAATATACTTTGCATATATCCTCACCTCTGGAAACTCTGCCTTGTATCAATCCCATAGAGTAAAACCTCTTGTACAGGCCAGGGCTAGTATGCAAGTCAGATCGTCAGTGGTGCATATAGGATAAGGACAAAGTCAAAGTATGGCTTATCCATAAGTTTTTAGATATATGCTACAGGAACTAAAGTCACCATAATCATAAACGTAAAATTAACGGTGATTCAACGTAAAATGAACAGTGATTCTGTGTAAAATGAACAGTGGTTCTGCGTAAAATTAACAGTGAACGTCACCGTTAAAAAAACGGTGTAAGTTATGTCCCAAAAGTTGCCGGTGATTCAACGTCATTTTGACGACATTTTTTTTACAGAGTACATACCGGGCGTACATAGTACCCTATGGGACTAGCTAGTAAGGAGTCATCCAGAAAAAGTGGAAGTCTGCCTTGCAGTACGACAGAGATGTATATGCTGCTTGCCCAATACAGCAGTGACGTTCATGTACACACTATGTGTAATGGCCTTCAGCTATTTGAATTGTCATGTTTTGAAATATCAGCAGGGAGGAAATTCTTCGTATGGCGGAAATTCAACTGATAGTGGCCTAATTAGGCAGTTATTGGTTCTACACTATCAAATAACTAATCCATGGAATGAGATTTTCCATCTCATGATCCTGATAATAAATTCCCCAAAAACACTAAAATAATTGACGGACGTACCCTATCTTTCTTGGCCATGTTACTGGAACACAGGTTGTTATTTTGTTTGGCCTAGTAGAGCTTCTATCTCCCAATAATCTCTTGTCATCACAATATGAAGAATGGTTCCCTGGGTGAAAGGGACATGTCCTAGAACCCTTCAAGTGTCGCATAGCGCTATTATGCACCGTGCTGCTTTGTAAGTCATGATGCATGGCGAGTAACTCGCCATTCATGTTTTCAAACATCATCTTGACTCTTTAAGAGTGTATCAACCTCATAGGCTAGGCATGATGCTTCAATGCAGCACTGGCAAGTTACTTGCTAGGGCTGATTCCATGCATCATGACGACTAATAAGTAAAATGTATTTTTGCATTTTCCTTAACCCATTGAGGATGGATGACATTTGTCGTCATGCAGCCCCGGAGTAACTCGCCAGTGATACATTGGTGCATCATGCGGACCATACAGAAGTGTCTCAATCCCATAGAGTCTGCATGATGCTTGATTCGGGTTCCTCACTAGGGCTGCATGCATTCATGCATTATGAGGACCAAGGGCCAAAAGCATCATACTTTAAGGCATTATGCTACCTTTAAAGGGTTAAATGGGTAAAGGGGGGAACTGCAGGTTTATGTATGCTTCAACAGGCCCGAGTTCCCATTAACATTATTTAGTGGCGTCTCCATGTATGTCAGCTAATTTGTGATCTGCCGCCTCGTTTTCGTCCCAGCTGCTTGGCGGGAAAACGACCCTCTGACCGCCCATTCTCGTCTCACGACTGACGCTATTTTCATTATTCAAACCCCTATTTGGGCTCGGCCAATCAGAGCATGCGTAGAATGCCAAATGAAGTAGAGACCTGGAGAGGGCGTCCTGGCCGCCATTTGTCAGCAGTCGGCAGGTGCCTGCCTTACACTCAGCCTCATACTTCTTACACGCCAGCAACCAGCCTGCCTAGCAACACACTGGGGGCCGCCATTTGCATTTTCGCTGGGTGGAATTTGGATAAGATGGTTGGTGAAGATATGGGAAATATGGCATATAATCGCTTAATGGCTGGGCTCTACTATATGTTAGGAAGAATGAGTTATGGCCAAAAAGAGGTTATTATGCCTAAGCCTTTTAGCTAAATATTCCAGATGCAGACCAAATTACAAATGATTATATATCAGATTTCCCTTAGCAGGCATAAAACACAATTTACAGCATCAGGGTATCAATGGATCCCATGACTTCATCAGACGCTATTTTACATCTACAGAGAACTAAAGCTGCCTTCTAAATACAGCAGACGAGTGGCCTGCCAGTGCTGTGTTCACACGTACGACAATGGGCATACAGGGATGTCCCCTTTCAATAGTAAATGACACTTCATTTGATGATTTCCAAAATAGCCTTTACAGTCAGTATTGGGCATCAGTTCATCCTTTAAAGGCCACATGGTGCTTTGATGTGCTATTTCCTTTGTCGTCATGATACATGAATGTAGTCCTTGTGCGTCTGCTATCCTCTACTTGCCGAACCTGCATTCTTGAATCATGCTGACCCTATCAGGCTGATAGACTCACAAGGGGTTACTGTGATGCATAAATGCAGTCCTGGCGAGTAGACTCTGCGGGGCTACATTCATGCACCAAGGTAACCGCGGGTATAGCACATTAAAGCATGGCATCTTGCTAAAAGATTACATTTGTCGTCATGAAGCACCAATGCATCCCCGGTTAGTGACTCACCGGTGCTGTATTGGTGCATCATGCCGGCGCTCTTGGAGTGTTTTAACATCAAGGTTGGCATGATGCCTGAATGCAGCCCTGGCGAGTTACTCTCCAGGGCTGCATTCATGCATCATGACAACTAAGGGCATGCTACATTAAGGTATCATGCCGCCCTTACAAAGTTAAGAACTAACAGCTCTATTCCTGGCACAATGCCCAGTGTGCAATCTACCACTCTAAGATCAGTGAGCATCTTTAAATATTCATGGTTGCTTAGCAACGCAGTTAAGTCTCAAGACAAGCACCCACTGAGATTTATGGTTGCCTAGCAACGCCACTAAATGAGCTCTCATGTAAGCACATGACGGTAGTTTCCAGGTTCTCGTAATAAAGGTAGCTTGCGACCCAAGACCCGCGTCATCTTGGTGACATTTTCCTTTCCTTTAGCCCTTTGAGGATGGTTTGATACCTCAACGGTTCAAAGCAATGTTGTAATGGTGCATTAATGCCTTGATGCATCATGCCCTTGGTCGTCATGATGCATCAATGCAGCCCTGGGGAGTAACTCGCCAGTGCTGCATTCAAGCATCATCCCCACCCCACAGGGTTGAGACTTAAATTAGATGAATGAATGTGTGCTGCACTCATATTTCATGATGACAAAGGGCCTACACAGCTTACTGGATCCCCATGATGCACCAATGCAGCACCCGCAAGTTACTCATCTGAGCTGCATTGGTGCATCATGACAATAAAATGTCTTTTAGCGACATGACGTCTTTAAAGGGTTAAGATGACACATGCTGCAGTTGTCATGATGCAGGAAGGCAGCCCTGGCGAGTAACTCGCCTTCAATCGTCATGCTGGCCTTATGAGGTTGAGACACTCCCGAAGGGTCGGCATGATGCACCAATGCAGCTCCGGCGTGTTACTCGCCAGGCTGCATTGTTGCATCATGACAATAAAATGTAATCTTATAGCGACATGAGGTCCTTAAAGGGTTTAGCTGACGCATGATGCAGTGGTACACACACCAGGCTGACAGAGGACATTAAAGCACTCTGCAGTCATTCAATGTTTAACTCCATTTTAGTTCCTTTCTCCGCCGCTGCTGACACTGCGCCGATGCTACAATAAAGTCATAGTGTACAAGGGGTGGACAGAATCATGTCTGGTCCTCTGGTTTTACGTTCTGTTTATGGCCAGGTTTATCCCTTTAACCCTTCACAGATGGAAAATTCCATTAACGTATCATGTCCTTGGCTATCATGCTGTCATGCTGCATTCAAGCATCATGCCGACCCATGGGGTTTAGACACTCCTGACGGCTCGGCATGGTGCAGCAATGCAGCACTGGCAAGTTACTTGCCAGGGCTGCGTTCATGCATCATGACAACCAAGGGTATGATGCACCAAGGTATGATGTTGTCTTCAAATGATTGAGAGCATTTGTGCCTTTTACTGTCATGATGCATCGATGCAGCCACAAAGCGAGTAACTCCCCAGGGCTGCATTTCTGCCGATCCTTATTGAGTGTATAAACCTTGTAGGGCCGGCATTATGATTGAATGGAGCAATTGCGAGTTACATGCCAGGGCTGCAGTAAGTCGACACAGGACATTTAAAGCATGATACAGCCCTTAACCCTTTAAGTACAGCATGATGCCTTAAGGCATCATGTCCTTGGTCATCATGATGCAGGAAGGCAGCCCCTGTGAGTAACTCGCCAGGGCTGCCTTCAAGCGTCATGCTGGCCTTATGAGGTTGAGACACTCCGGAAGGGTTGGCATGATGCAGCAATGCACCTCTGGCGAGTTACTCGCTTCGGCTGCATTGGTGCATCATGACGACAAATGTCATCTTTTAGGGACATCCGTCCTTAAAGGGTAAAGGGCTTTATGGAGAGGTGTTAATGCGTGACGTCAGTGCTGGCTCAACCACTTTGTGCTGTTGGTAATGTGTGTTTTGTTACCTTCAGCTAACAGTTAACCCTTTACGGACGGAGCACCGCCTCAAGACTGTTCGTATACATATATGGTCATGATGAACCAATGCAGCAGCATATAGTAACTCTCATCATCAAAGCTTAAGGTTGATCGCTACTCATTGAATATGGACCACTGCCCGGGTTTCTGAGCATATAGCTTAAATGTATCAGATTGAGCTAATATTAGAATACTATATAGATATACATGTTTATAAAGCCATATTAAAAGATGAGCTGATTCTGAGCGAAATTGAGCATTTTATTGGACATTGAATATTTGATATATTTACAGCCAATAATATTTGCTATTTTTAATGTTAGTTAGAATAGTGGACTTATTAATCAATAAATCATTATCTAGATGGATACAAATCTCATCAGGTTCCTTAAAATTACCAAGGGTAGGAAATACAACCATTTTATACCCAGAATTTTGCGATTTTACCCATTATTTTAAGCTTTAAATATGAAATTTAGTCCATTTTTGCATCATTTTTTAACTTCAAAGGCCCAAAACCATAAAAATATGCCCGGGACCACCTATCAAAATTCCTTAGAAATGTTAGCTATTGATCTGAACAATTTTTTGAAAAAAAAAAAAAAAAGTTCATGGATATTTAAATATTGCTGAAGAATTATGCATTAAATTTGAATAATCGTCATAAAACCATCACGTTTTTTCATACAAAGGTACATTTTTGGAGCACCATTTTATTTTTCCCATTAAAGGACATAACCTAGGATTATTCATGTGCAATACGAAAGTAATGTAGGCATTGGTTCACTAAGAAAAAAAATCATGAAAATTTCCCATTTTTTGGTATTTTTTAGCAAAAATAGAGAATACTTTTTTTTTTCAAAAATCTGTAATAAAAAAAGTAGCTCGGGACCCCCCCATTTTTTTTGCATTTTCCATTTCTAGATGATATAAGCTACCTTTGGGAGGAAAAACAGGATATTTCATGGATACAAAGTTAAGAGTAGCGATCAACCTTAAGGTGTTTATAGCAACCATGTAGGATGCAGGGTTACACGACAGCGGGCACGGAGAACAAAGCATTTCACTACTCTTGTATACTGCATGCAGCTAGTGGTATAAAGTAGTTATAGGCCTTGTACAAAGCTGTAGGGGTATTCAGTAAAGGGAGCCTATAAGGCTCCTTCACTGTATTTCGCGTACAGATTGGTACACGTCCTATAACGACTACATAAGGGCTACATTCATGTCTCATGTAAAACATGAATGATACATTTAGCATTACTCTGCCTTTAAAAAGTAAGGCCGGAGAACAGAATAATATAGATAGCATAGATTGCAGTGTGAAGGAGACCTGAAGTTTACCTTAAGTTTTAGCTAACTCCCATCCTGAGGTTAAGACTACAAGCTAAAAAAAGCTAAGAAATCAGATATACCATTATAGGCATAAAACTTTGCATATATAAGCCTAAGTTGTCTGTTAGCCGCACGCTGACTTCTTTTTTGATTTTAATCATTTATTCCAGCTCAACTTGCTCAAGCGATTTTTAGGATACTAGTACATTTTTGTTCGCTTATCATATTCGACAAGCTTATTTGCTATGAAAATAAATACAAACATTCTTAAATATAGGTATCAGCACTATTCTTCATTAGTAATGTCTAGCAGTCACTTTGGGCCAATCCTATAAGCCGCACTATCGATCGGAGTTGCATAATTAATAGCCACGGCCTATACGCAAGGTTTTACGGTAGTAACCAAATTGCTGAATCTACAAGAAGGCAATATTGCAAAGTACCCGATCGATGCGGCAGAGTTAGGGGTAACCAAACAAGGACTCTGCAGGAGATTTCAAACACTGCTAATTCAGCAAACCTGTGCCGGGACAGTGAAGCTGAGGCCGTGGCCGGAAGCCCATAAACCGGAAGTAGTCCACACAAGAGGGCCAACATGCGGAAGGCACCAGCCCACAACCGGAAATGCCCTCTTGCCGGGCTGCGCACATTCCCCACCGCCATAGAAAATGAACCCTGGATGGTTTATGCTCCAGTGGGTCCTGATGAGGGAGGGCCTGGAGGGCGGTGGAGGGTGCAAGGCCAAAGCCTACCCCCTTCTCTTCTCCCCTACCACCTCCCCTCCCCCTCCCCTCCCCTCCCTTTTATATCCCCTTTTATATTCCCAATTCCCCCAGCCTTTGTGAGGGAACTGCCCTATATTGCCTTAGGTGGAGAGGTTGGGTGCCTGTGTAGGCTGGGTATGTGGAGGAGCTAGTAGTAGAGGGAGTTGGGACCAAGTGTTGTCCGCCATGTTTGTTTTTTGTGGGGCTAAGATTCAAGATATGGAGATATGGACAGCAACTACAGAGGCTATAGATCTATATGCATTACATATAGTCTAAAGCCCTTTAAGGGTACAAACTGCTTTAACGCATTGAGACCTTTAACTTTATGATGCATGAATGTAATCCGGAGAGTAACTCGCCAGTGCTTAATGCAAGCTTCATGTCGACTCTACGAGGCTGCAACTCCCCCAGGGTTGGCATAGCGAATAGATTCGCAAGGGATGCATTCATGCATCATGACGACTAGGGCCATATCACTTCCAAGCAGTATGTGGCCCTTAATGGGCTAGTGAGTAATGTAGAAATCCAGACTACCATGGCACTAGAGGGCTCATGTGTACTTGTTCTCGCAACCACTGTGACACCAGCAGCCATTTCCCCTTCCAGTTCTGCTCTTGCTATTTAGCTTATTCTTTGTAAGCTATGGTGTGTGTGAGTGTGGTCACTGACTAAATCTGACGAGAGAACTAAAATGGCCGCACATATGGAGCCACCCGAAATATTGCTATAGTGCTATCAGAACAACAATAGTAGGCAGTTAGGTAGCCGGGGTGCTTTAGAGGAGGCAGTGTTTAATTACTACTAATGGTTCTGGCTTGTCATATCATGACGGACCAGCGTCCTAACGAGACACGCCCGGTAATACCGCTATACTGCATCTCTGACATTGCTGTATGTTAACGGGTTAGTGGTATAGTCCGATGATTAGGGCTCAAAAATTGATTCTGCTAAAATTGAGCCAGAATGTTCAATATGGCCATATTTCATGTCCTGCCTACTTTATTAGACGTTATTCCCCAGAATTTAGCCTAAATTTCAGCTAATAATCAGTTGTTTTGCTCAATTTAAGACTTTTGGAGTGCACGCTATAATTGCACCCATTGAAAATACACTGTAAAATGCTATATATGTGTTCTTGGAACCATTTTAATCGCCTCTTATTGCCCATGAATGATATTTTATTGTATCCCATCCTCAAAATATGATATCATACTGCTATTTTGAACATATTTAAGTAGAAATCAAAATATGGAAAAAATCGGACCATGCCACTTTAAGGTGGGTCGCTAGCTCTTGAATATGGACCCACTGCGCAGGTATCTGCGCATGTAGCTTAAATGTATCAGAATGAGCTAATATTACATAATCTGTAACATATACATGTTGAATAAGCCATGTTAAAAAATTGGGAGATTTCGAGCAAAATTGAAAGTTTTATTGGACTTTGAATATTTGATATATTTGTAGGCCATGATATTTGCTATTTTTATCAAAAGTTAGAATATTGAAACTATTTATCAATAAATCAATATCTAGAATGATTTAGATCTCATTGAATTACCTACAATAACCAAGGGTATAAATTGTAGGGATTTTCTATCCTGTTTCTAGCCATTTTACACTTTATTTTTAGCTTTAAATGTAAGATTTAGACCGATTTTGTTATATTTTTTAACTTCAAAGTCCAAAAAACCTAAAATCATGCCTGGGACCTCCTATCTAAATCACTTTCATATGTTAGCAAATGATCTGGACTATGTTCTGAGAGAGTTTTAAAAAATTCTGTTAATTTTGAATACTACTTTTAGCCCATAAGGCTACAAAATAATAGCAATTTATTCCTATTCTTTCCCGAAACATCATATTTTTACCCAGAATGCCATAGCATACAACTGTAAAATTATTTTTGCAGTAAAGTGGAACATATAGGCGTTTCACATGTGAAGTTTTACATTCCTGTGCATAATGGTTGGTTTAAAAAAATATATTGAAGTTTTCACATTTTTTTCTTATTTTTAGAGAAAAATTAAAATACTTAAATTTTTCAAAATTCTGTATCTAAAAAAGTAGGTCGGGACCCCCAATTTCTCTTTTCATTTTCCGATTCTATATGATTCAGACTGTCCATAGAAAAAAAATAGAGAAATTCTGTTAACTTTGATCAAAGGATAGCGACCCACCTTGAGGACCAATGTCACTAAAATATGGCATTTGTTGTCATGATGCACCAATGCAGCCCCACCAAGTAACTCGCCAGGGCTGCATTGGTGCATCATGCCAACCCTTTGGGCATGAATGCAGACTGTCGAGTAAATTGCTGCTGCAATAAAAGCATTATATTGGCCCAACAGGGTTGAGGCACTGCTGAAAGGTTGACAAGATGCATCAATGCAACAGTGGCGATTTACTCGCTAGGGCTCCATTCATGCATCATGACGACAAAGTGTTGTCTTTTAGCGACATGCTACCCTGAAAGAGTTAAGCAAAGAGTCTAGTATTCACTATATATATGTATTTAATGATAATTAAACGTGGCAGCGCGCAAAAGAATGCAGTAGAGAAATACACAAGCCTTATCCCTTGGTCATCATTATGCATGAATGCAGCCCTGGCGAGTAAATTGCCGGTGCTGCATTCAAACATCATGCTGACCGAACCGGGTTGAGGTACTCCTGAAAGGTCAACAAGATGCACCCGAGTTACTCGCTTTGGCCCCATTCATGCATCATGGCAACAAATGTCACTTTTTAGTGACATGCTGCCCTGAAAGAGTTAAGCAAAGTAACTCTAGTATTCACCATATATATAAATATATATATATATATATATATATATATATATATATATATATATATATATATATACATATATATAAATATATACATACATATATATACATATATATATATATATATATATGTATCTAATGATACAAGGTGCCAAGAGGTGTATGCTGTAATATAGGCACCTCTGTGCACCCCTCCATCCTCTTAGACTTAGGTCTCATTAAAGAGACAGATAGCCGAGTAATTAAACGTGGCAGCACGCAAAAAAATAAGACATATCAATGTAGTGTTCTTTGTAGACGAGAAATATGAAAGGCTTAACGAGTTTAATGAGATGTCAGGAAGCCATGCTCGATCTGTCATATAATTATATTAGTAGTTTGACAAATGTAGGTGGCTACATATATAATAATTAAAATTTGTTCACTGAGTAGTCGTTTTTTAACAATGGTTGGGGAGGGGGTGGTGAATTGAGGGGTACCTAACATATTCGGACCCCTCTTGTTGGGGGGACTAAAAAGATCTCAGTGCTCCTTAGCGAAAAGGCCAGCGCATCACTATAGCTAAAGGAGGTTAACCAGGGATGAAAGTCGACTTTGTCAAAAAAACTTGAAGATATAACATACCTCATAACTACATTATAGAGCATATGAATGTTTATGCATCTATAGACACATATATCTAGTGCTGTGCAGCAGGATTTGTCATGTCTATATTCTCCTGGACGTCGTCTTCTGCTGAGGAGAAGCATTTGTCATGTCCATGTGATCATGCAGGGATGAAAGTCGACTATGTCAAAAAAACCTGAAGATATTATAACATACCTCATAACTACATTATAGAGCATATGAATGTTTATGCATCTATAGACACATATATCTAGTGCTGTGCAGCAGGGTTTGTCATGTCTATATTCTCCTGGACGTCATCTCCTGCTGAGGAGAAGCATTTGTCATGTCCATGTGATCATGGACGTGATCTCCTGCTGAGGAGAATGAGAAATCTGTCCATACACTCTCCATGCATAGCACCTTAGTTTCAGTGGCTAAGCCTCATGTGAAGAGTGTAAATGCATAGGACTATAGAGGAGAGAGAGGGCTTCAAGGTTTCTCAAGTTAACTTGAAATTGGCCGAGAAAAACTTGACACTGAGATCAGTGTGGTGTAGCCTGTCTGTGTATGGGTGGGACCACTGAGGATGAACCAGTGATGATTCTGCTGTCTTATCATAGGATTAGACAAACAAAATAAGTTTGTTTGAGTTTATATTGAGTAATTATCAAATATATCCTAATCCTGATTATATTTTTTTGATTTAAAAAAAACTTGATTTCAGGGAAAAACTTGAAGACTTTCATCCCTGAAGTTAACCAGCATATCTCATGACAGTCAATCCATTGGCCAAAATGGTGAAATGAAACCTGACACCCAGAGCGTCTGTGGTGACCAATACACTGAGAAAAGGAGAGGTACCCAGTGTAGCTTACATAACAGGTTGATGTAAGAGACGGGCATGACAGGCCCCTGTGCCGAGCTAGACTGTAACCACAAAAGAATTTGAACCCTGCTTGTAGGGGGAGAAACTGTGGATTCTGGCTGCGGAGAGACCTGAGAAATTTCGGCAAGCTAGCATGAAAAGTCCACTCCCCCCTCCCCCCTGACCACTCCGCTCAAGACTTCCAGACATGCAGAGTTATAATGCCTCTGCAGCATTTGGCTGCCTTTGTCGGCCAAAATCCCTTCTTACTTTGTGTCTAACCTTTCTCAGTTATATTCCCTGGTGCATTTAGCTAATGACTCTGGAAGCTGTGGCGTAATATCCCTAAGAGAAACTCTATATTTTACAACTAAAATTCTCATTTGAGATCTTTCACAGAAATCAGTTTTTCATATTACACTGAACTTATGAATGCAACCCCGCTTGCATTGCTTAGTCTTTTTAAGTAAATAAAAAGACTCACCGAAATCTCCTTCTCTGAACAGGTACTTAACCACAGTTCAAACCATTCATTGGAGTATTTCTAACAAGGAAAACTGAGGTTATTATTATAGCATTACACACCCTTTCCTTCATTATATTTTTTACAATATTTCCCATCTGAATGTAAATGCTCAGTGCAGGCATCTTGGACAGACCATAATTAAAGCCTCTTAATCCAAAGGACCAAATATCCTGTACGGTAAGAAACTATTTCTGAGACGCCAGCAGTGGGGGCTGGGGGGGGGGGCATCCAATAGGTAGTGTTTTTGTCTGTTACAGCTCAGATAACAAATGTGTGTCGTTTTTCTGCTAGCAGCGTCCCAGATATTGGCAATTAACAGCTGCCATTTGTCAGACAAAGTTGCCGGAGATAGAACAGGCCACACTCGGCTGTATTATGTCGGCAGAATATTAAATTTGTGTGATGTATTATATGAACAGGTTGAATCCTATACAATAGCGCATTATCACTATATATCGCATTATCGCTATATAAAAATGTTAACTCATCTGGTCTGCATTCATGCTGACCCTTCGGGAGTGTATCAATCAACCTCTTCGAGTCTGCATGATGCATAATAGATGCAGATCTGGCGAGTTACTAGCCGGGGCTTCATTGGTGCATCATTACGATAAATTCCTTTTTTAGCAACATTTGCTAGAGAAGGTTTCCTGATATGGAACAGGCCACACAGCTGAGACACTGCTAGGCCGTATTATGTCTAAGCATAATGGCAGAAGATTGAATCTGTATGGAGATGTTACAGGCTATGCATCAAAAGGTTAAATGCTACACTGTAAAAATATTTCGTTGAATATACGGAGAATCAGTGTAAAATTTTACGGTGATTCATCATAACATATGATTACGGTGAGGCAATGGAAAATCAATCAATTTTCCTTTGAATATCCGTAATCCAGTACAGTGAAACACCGTTTATTTTTACAGTGAAACACAGTTTATTTTACGGTGAAGCTACGTTTAATTGATTTCAGTTTTATCACACCAGGTGGCAGTTTGGTTCATGAAGAGATTTTCCTAGATGCTAGGAACACCATTTTTGTGGTGATAAGAAATATATATACTGACACAGCTGTAAGGTTTGCTCTGTATCCATCCTAGAGTGACTTATGCTCATGGACTGGTATTACAAAGTGTCATGAAGCATTCTATAAGGCTTTCATAGACTAATTTCTGATGATTAGGTCTGAAGTCTTGACACTAAGATGATATTGCTAATTGGTACTAAATTGGGTTTGGAACCATATTGAGCATGGAGTTAGGTATAGGGGGATAAAAGAACTGAATAACACTGGGACAAATCAGTACACAAAATACCATTACAATTATTGTTTGGGTACTGAATCAGAATACAGTGATGTTTTGTATTCTATTAAAATAACGGTGATTCACAGTTCCGTAGAAATAACGGTGACTTTGGGAAAAACTGTGACCGTGAAAATAACGGTGAAAATCCGGCACCCAGTGGTGCCAGTGAATCTCCGTCATTTTAACGGAATTTTTTTTACAGTGTTAGCAATATATCACATCACAAATATTGACCCACCATGCCGACCCTTCGGGTGTATAGTGTGTTAGAAGTCGGTAAATATGGACAGAAAGGCTGGACAAACGTCTTCATTCAGGTCGGTACTTTGCCGCCTTGATTAACAATATGTAGGATCGCACATATTTCAATATAATGACCCCTCAAGATTGTCATGATGCATGAATGCAGCACTAGTGAGTTACTCTCCACAACTGAATCAGTAAATACTACCGAGGGAGTACCACATTAAAGCAGTATGGGGCCGTCCCAGGTGTCACGGTACTAGTTGGCACAGTGATGTTCTAATATTACCCTCTTTTTCACTATCAAGTGGCTCCAAATGTGGTTCAAAATTTGATGACGTGTATAAATGGCGCCTTAAACAAAAGCTGACGTCACTTCCGATCTTTTTAAAATGTCCGTCAACATCGGAGTCAGATTAGATTTTGGGCTAGTTGCCATGGAAAAACCATAGTCTAAACATGATCAATTTTTCAAGTGTCCCACCGACCTGTGACCTTGACTTTGACCTCCAAGCGGGACCCTTGGTTATCATGGATACCACAAACTTTTTACAACTCTTTTTAAACCAAGCATTGTCCATCTTCTGGTATGCCTATTATTACTCCCAGTCAAAAATAAGGTCTCCTAGCACTGATTATATCCACAAGAAGTCAGTTTTTAGTAGGGACTATTTGGCTGAGTTGGATTAGTACTGTGACACCTCAAGGGTTCAGGCTTCCATGTACTAAGGCGAACATAACTTGCACTGAGGTCACAGGTGACAGCTATTTATAGCTTGCGTTCATGATAAGGTAGTGATTGGTAGATAGCGCCCTGGTAGTTCAAGATGGGTTAGGAGCTGATTTGGGGTCAATTTTTATTTTTCATTTAAAGAACGTATTTGTGTTCATAATGTCAATATAAATGTGAGTGTAGCATTTTAAATCATTCTGATGATTACAAATACATTAAATATAGAGGGAATCAGGCCAGGAGACCCTCTCTGTAATAGTGACGGGTCCCCTGACCTATTCTGGCCAGGTTTTCTCTATATTTAATGCATTTATAAGTATGGGACTGAGTTTATGAGTTACACACATATTTTTATGGACATTATGAACACTATTACGTTCTTTAAAAGAAAAAGAAAAATCTACGCCAAATTAGCTCCTAACCCTATTTCAGGTGTAAGCAGGTACGTAGCTCACTGCAAAAATAAACTTGTCTCCACACTTGTCGAAGTGACTATCATATAATAAACAGGTCAAAAGTTGTTTAACCTATCAGGTTACCATCCCACAAATAGAATCTGGAGCTGGCAAATGGGTTTTGGACTGGCACATGCCAAGTGGATCTTCTATCTCGAGCTAGAAGACCCACTTTCTTGTCACTTAGACACGTTTTTTACTCGTTTATTTTATGACCGCCACTTGGAAGAGTCTGGAGACAAGTTTACTTTTTGAGTGCTGTCTCTAATCAACTGTATACTACAGGGGAGCACACCATGAACAGCACGCCTAATGAACTAGCACGCACCTCACCTAAGGGCATCACATGCACTCCCAAAGGCTGGCTAGTTAGATAACCCTTTGATGGAAGGATTGCATGGTGCTTCAAAGCATTGTGCCCTTAAGGCTGCTTTGTCAGCATAGTGAGACTCGAATGCAGCCATGCCCAGTAGATTTCATGGCTGCATTCGTGTCTCACCATGCAGCCATGAAAATCTACTGGGCATGGCTGAATTCATGCCTCATGTCAACCCATTTAACCATGACGGCTTGATGCCTTAGTGCATCATGCCCTTGATTATCATGATGCATAAATGCAGCCCTGGCATCATGCCAACCCTTACGGGTTGTGACACTCCTGATAGGGTCAGCATGAAGCGCTGCATGTCACTTGCCGAAGCTGCATTCATACATCATATCGACCAAGGTCATGATGCATTCAGGCATCATGCCGTACTTAAAGGATTAACACGGCATGCTGCCTTAAAAGGGATAAGCTGGAGCAGGTGATGATAAGGCCCTGTGTGATGTAACAGGTAGGCAGCGTCTAATTAGGAGGCTACAGTGTAGAATAGTGTACTGCGGCCTTAATGAACCAACACGCGACGCAGTGTCGTACTGCCACCAAGAACCAAACCGCATGATGACACCAACCCCCCCCCCCCAACAAACCTGGAAAAAGTGGGGATGCATGTGTATGTAATGTATGAGCTGAAATAAGGCATTGCTTACAGAGATGCAGAGTGTATGGGTAGCCTAAAACACGCCATACCCTAGGTTGATACCCTCTGACGATGTCATAAGCAGATTACCCTCAAGTTGTGGATAGTGTTTAAACCCGCAGTTCTTACTGCACGTCCAGTAACAGTCAGAGCGCAATCAGGACAAGTACTCAGCTCTATATATATACGGGCGCTGGGCCTTTAAATGTACTTTGTCATCATGATGTATTTATAAATGCAGCCATGGCTCATCCCCTACCCTGCATCATGCTGACCCTAGAGGTTGGATTAACCCCAAAGAGTCGGAATACACTGTAAATAGTTAGTGTAGGTACACAGTAGAATCTACCCTGTACACATACAGTAGAATCTACTGTATACCTACATAAATGGCAGCCAACTTTTTACAGTGTAGTGCTTGGCCAGTTGAATGGTTACTGCCTCCTCAGGACACAGAATTTGCCTAATTCAGCCCAGCCCTCAATCCCCTGACCATGTTGTTAGCACATCAGTGCTTCCCTAGGTTCCCACCATGACTTCAGTACACTGATATTCCTAGGCTCACTATACGCCCAACCTCTCAGTCACTAGTGCTTAACCTAGTTAGTCATTTTTTGGCTCCCTATACGACCAACCTAGATTAGTTATTATTGTCAGGTTGGTCACTACTGACCAACCCACCTTAGTCTTTTTAGTTCCAGGGGGAGCCACTGAGTGGTCATCACAGGTGGCCCCAACTAGTGGTATACAAATACAACACACCAATGATGGACCTAGGTTAGCCACTACTGACTGACCCCTTGGTCATTTTTGAATATAACTTTGCCTTTGTGACTAACACTCATATATGACCAACGTGGGTTAGTCTGTACTGACTAACCCTTTCAACCTATGGATTTTCAGTGTACAGAAGGACCCACCAGGCATAGCATGACTGCAGGACACAGAGCTAGAGGCAGTAATTGGGGACTTGCCCAGCGTCTATCCTACCATCCTGCCAGTTGGATAGCCTGGGAGCAGGCAATCATCCTACCCAAATACACACCTTTCAGTTATCTCTGTCCAGTATAGGTGTGACTTACACAGTAGCTCCCCGCTAATTTAAATACCCCTCTAGATTGTGACCTAGAAAATAATCTGTTGGTAGTTGCATGTGTAAGTAGTAGTTAAACCACTACTAGACCACTGTATCTAGGATAATGGCGAAAGTCTAGGCTGATCACGAGTTGCAGACGAGTATGCTCAGCCGTGACTAAGCCATTATCCTTAGTACAGGGGTCTGGAGTGGTTTAAATAACTTATGCCACATACTGCATTGAGTGTTTTTCACACCTTTTGTACCTCATATATAGTCAGGCCATTCCTTTTGTTCTGACGACCAAGTGTGGTATAATGACCAGTACACATCCATTTGTGCCAATAGATATCAAGTGAAAATCAGCGCTGCTCCCAGCCTATACACAACACAGGGAGCAGGAGCAGTGTAGGGATGGGAGTCCGAGACTGAGTAATTGGTGACTTGGCAGCTACAATACCAGCTGCTGCCACTGGTTGGACAAGCACTAACTACAGAGGGGCATGGAGGCTGCTTTCTTTTTGTTTTTTCTTTTACTCACCAGCTAAAATGTATAGGAAAATATATGTTTTTCATTACCATAATTCACAATTTTGCAGTTAAGAATTCATTGATCTTTAAAAGTGGGGAAAATGTAAGTTATTTCTTTCCTACTGCATTACTGGCAGTATTAGCTTTAATTTGATACCAAATATGCCAATATATGTTCATTTTTATCATGTTTTTAATCAAACAATTGCAAAAGAAAAAAAAGTTTTCTTCAAAACCTGGTTGCTATGATGCGCGTACTGATGAAAAACCATTTTATTTTTTTGAGTAGCCTTATATCTAAAACCAGGCCGCTTTGAACTGGGGCCTTATGATCAAGTGCCCTTTTTCAGCTTTTTCTATATCAACCAGAGATATTACAGCAATTGCCTTTTCCATTAATTGCTTTTTAAGCGATTGCCCTTTCAGCCATTTCTAGACCAGTGTGTGCCTTTATGTTATATAGAGCCTATGCTACCATTTCTATTGCAGCTATTGCCTTTTTCACCAATACTTTTTTCGCAATTAGTTCTTTAGCTTTTGCTTTTTCAACCATTACATTACACCAACGGCAGATCTCATTGCTTCGCACAAATTATACTTTAACCAATCGTCTAAACCAATCCCTTTTCAGTGATTGCATTTTCAGCTATTGTATTTCATTGATCGTTTTTTAACCATTGCTTTCATTTTCAGCCATTGATTTCTTTTATGTAACCATTGTTGTTTTAACCAATCACTTTCCAGTGATTGCATTTACTGCCACTGCTATTCAGCCGTAGATTTCTTCTGTAGCTATTCCTTCTTCAGCTTTGCTATTTCAACTATTGCCTTCACTCTAATGACTTTACAGCGATGTCAATTTCAGTCTTTGATTTTAAAGCAATGGGAAATATTTTCCGCCATTGCTTTGTTCCAGCCATTACTCCCCCAGTTATTTCTGTTACAGCCATACTTTTTCAGCCATTGTTGCTTTAACCTAATCCTTCTCAGCAATTTCTTTTTCAGCGATTGGCTTCCAGGCATTCCTATCCAAGCCAGTGCCATTTCAGCCTTTGCCTTTTTGGCCATCTCCAATTTTGCCATTTCCAATTTCAGCCATTGATAATTCGGTCATTGCTAATTCAGTGCTTTGTTGGCTGCTACAAATCATCAATGTCTCAGTAAGGGTAAGATCTCAATAATATAATAAAAAAGACCCTACCTAACACCGCCAGAAAGATGAAGTATCCTATCAACTGTTTTTCACCACCTACCTCATCAACCTATAGGGGTCTGTAGGGAGGTGCGCTGTTTACAGTGACATGCGCTGATAAGAGCTGATAATCTTGACTGTTACAAGCCTGTCCCCTATTTGTAGTAGTGGTATGTCTTATCAGTGGATTTAACCTCAACCAGCAAAATGTAAAATGGCGGACCCACAGCGTATGCTACTGGATTCCTATATAGTCACCAGCTGTCCCCCTTACAACGGGACCTGGTCTCAACCACTTTATCCTACTTTCTACCCCTCTCCAAAATCCTATCTATCTTTACCTAACTGCATATGTGGGTGCCTCCCATTTGAGTACTATTGTACACCAGCTGGCATGGGGTTAACTTTGATCAATAAAACTTCAGCAGTCACATAAAATCATGAAAGAGCTGTGAATAAGTTTAAACTAAAAACAATCAGTGCACATGGCTTATCAGGAATGGTGGTTCCCTACAAACCATAGCCAGAGCCTCTACAAAAGCTACATGAATCCTTAATATGACAAATATTTATTTTCTTATAACCCTCTAGGCAGTCTTTGCGAAAACCTTTTTCATTCCACAGGACATTCGGTCCTGCAAATTTCCAATGTTGAAGGACTGGCTACATTTTTGGAGGACCGGATAGGCACACATCCGATGATTTCTGCATTTTAAGTATAAAATACATTTTATTTGTAATCATTTATGGCCAAATCAGGATAGATATATAGTTTTACACATTGTATTGACATACATATTTCAGCTTTAGAAGCCCAACTGAATTATTCTCGTTCAATAAAGGCCAACATATGACTGGACATTCAGTCCTGCTACACTTGTGAATCTGCTGGACCGGTGGTATTTAAGAAGGACATTGCCACTGTCCTGTATGTTTTCGGAAAGACTGCATTTCCCATTCCGCCCGGCGTACAGCAAAACTAATTCCATATGATGATTCGGCCAGCAAGTGGTGCATTATGTAAATTGAAGTAGCCGCGGATCCTGCTACATCGAGTTACGCTGTCTCAGTGGATGTCCAGACCTCCAAATTTAATCAGCCCAATAGACTGGGGAAAGTTTGAGCGGAGTGCAAGTTTTATATGTACCGTGATGGCATACTGACCTACTAGACAGCGTATCTATCTAACTCTTCTAATTATTAGTTGGTTGATAAATAAGCTGAAGATGAAGTTGAATCTATCTTTATTGGCAATAATAGGATTTCTGACTGTTCTATTTGGATGTAATTGTAAGAGAAGCGATTTGAGCTATGAACATTGGTAATATACATATAGAAATGTATCAACAATACACAATGTAGCCAGCAATATTAAGTTCCTTAACATTTTAAAATAATTCCTTATAGAAAGGGCCCTTGGTACCATCAGTCTAAGAGGGATCTTCTATGAGGAATCCGAAGGCAGTGCATTACCGTTACACTCCTGAAGATCGATATAGCGATGATATTGCTCAATAAACCCTTCATTATTATCCCTATTCAAATCCTTTAATCCAATATTGAATAACGAAAAATATCAATTCATCTTCCCATACAGAGGTGGTGTGGGCCGTATTTCCTTTATAACCACATGCACAGTATACGCAGGTATTGGTAGTACGGGTGATGTATTGGCAGGGGTGTAATCTAATCACGGTAATGGATCTGGGAGTGGGCGCATACCGGGGGAGCACAATATCCCGCCCCACCCCACCACCTTAGGGAGTGGTCATTTTTTAACAATCGTGGGGGGGGGGATATTGTCATGTGAGCGGGTCAGAAAATATTTTCAAATTCAATGCAGCCGACCCCTTAAAGCTATAGTAACGCGCTGGCTTTTTTGCTAAAAAGGGGTGCAATTTTTTTGGTACTCCCCCAAATCTACTAACCCCCCCTCCCTGGGAAGGGAAATACATTAATAAATACCATATAAGGGAGTGGTTGGTTCGCTGCAGCACGGCTAGATTTCTGTAACGACAGGTTCTCTCTGTAATTTTGCAGGGGTGTCCGAACGGCCCCGACCCATTCTTAGAAATGGATAGGGGGATGCAGGTTTGGTGGTGGGCAAGTAATTATATTATTTTCCTGTAGAAGCCACTAATTACCCATTAGGTTTAGCCTTGTCCCCCCCTCCCAACCCAACCCCCCCTACCCATTAAGCCAAGTTGCTTCCGACATCCCTGCTTGGATGTTTATCAGTGGATAATGTATCATTTTATGATCCTTAATGTTTGAGACTGTACCAAAATTGTGCTAGCAGAATGCTGCCTCTACTAAAGTCTCTGAGGTTAGAAATCCTCTGTCGACGTCTGTCTTGGAATGTGCCACTATGGAAAAACTAGTATTAGCAGTGAAGCAACAGTAGTGTTTTAGAAGGCAACTCTCTTATTACTCTGAACATGAACCGCCGTACACCAATCACATAGCTTCCTAGTATTCACCCCACAATTATAGACCAATCAGATAGCTCCCTAGTATTCACCTTACAATTATAGACCAATTAGATAGCTTCCTAGTATTCACCCCACAATTATAGACCAATCGGATAGCTTCCTAGTATTCACCCCACAATTATAGACCAATCAGATAGCTCCCTAGTATTCACCTCACAATTATAGACCAATCAGATAGCTCCCTGTATTCATCTCACAATTATAGACCAATCAGATAGCTCCCTAGCATTCACCTCACAATTATAGACCAATCAGATAGCTCCCTAGCATTCACCTCACAATTATAGACCAATCAGAAAGCTCCCTAGTATTCACCTCACAATTATAGACCAATCAGATAGCTCCCTAGTATTCACCTCACAATTATAGACCAATCAGATAGCTTCGTAGTATTCACCCCACAATTATAGACCATTCAGATAGCTCCCTAGTATTCACCTCACAATTATAGACCAATCAGATAGCTCCCTAGCATTCACCTCACAATTCCCAGGGTAACGGTACCCTCCGTGATACTTCTTATCACTGCCTATCTGGCACACGTTGAAATCTAAGATGGCGGAATCCAGAGGACAATCTACTTGCGGTGAATATAGATTGGCATGATCAAACCTTGAGGCAGAAATCTCATTACTCATGCACCTCGCCGATCTCGCTTCCCAGAGATGAGTTACCTCCTCTCTGGCTTAACCTGCCGCTCTCCTGTGGGGGAAGGGCTGAAACAAGTGCCACTTTCCTGCTTTACTGTCCGCATCACACACTAGTCATGTGCCTACACCAAAAAGTAGTCCCTGGGACTATGTTGTTCTTCTACCTCTAGATAATGATTGTAATTCTCAGAATAAGTTGATTACATATTTAACCTGATTGAATCGAAAAGTTCATTAAAAATCACATTTTAGATACTGGTCATACAGAACCGAAATGATCCATAGCACAGCGAAGTCTCGCAAATTTGCCGCAAAATGCCCAGGCCAAAATTGATGTGTCAAACCAAAAATACCTGCAGGGAGGGCAGCCTAAAAAGGCCCCATATCTGATATTTTAAAGCTCAATTCACCTTATTAGTGGAGATATATGGAGAACAACATTTTTGCCCATCCTTCAAGCCTGGGAGCGATAATGGGGGATCACAATTCTTTTTAGGCGCCCTATAGTCATACAGAGAGTAAGGTTTTTGCAGAGGTGAAGTGAAGATCGTGTCATGCGAAATATATGCCTCTTGGAGAGTGCTGCCGCATACTACCTGCGGCGTCCCCAGCCTCGTGGGGTATTGATATATAGGAAGCTACCTTGGCACTGTAGGTTGTTTGTCGGCCTCACCCACGGCCATCGTTCATACTAAATAACCATCACTCTCCTCAATAACACCACAATTAGGCTACGTGTGAGAGTACAGTGTGAGCATACAGTGTGATTCGGCAAAATGACACCGAGCACTGATTTTTAGGGATAAAATGTAAAAAATATATATACATAAACTACTTCATAACTACCTTTTAGATCATCAAGTAAGATAGTTCATTTTGTCCATTAGTACATTTATCATGTTTGTGTGTCCATAAACACTTATATCCTGCTGTGTCTAGCACAGACCCCCGTCTCCTGGGCAGTTTCTGTGTTCATGGACGTTGTCTGCTGTTTAAAGCTTTGTCCATGTGGCCAAGGACATAATCTCCTACTGAGCAGGACGAAAATTCTGTCCATACACTCTCCGAGCATAGCACCCTGATACCAGTAGCTACTAGTGTTGTTTTCTGGGTTGTTTGTCGGCCTCACCCACGGCCATCATTCATCCTACATAACCATTACTCTCCTCAATAACACCACAATTAGGCTACGGGAGATATGTGAGTGTACGATGTGGTGCAGCGAAATGGTGCCAATCTCTGATTTTTGTTGTAATATTAGCGGAGAGAAGTTCATTTTTAAAGCTATATTTGACCATTAAAAGGTCGACAGGTTGCTGCCCCTTCACCAGTCACCTTGGAGCAAGGGCTGGTACTTAGGGCTACATATATAGGATGGGTGGAGGTTTAAGGGTGGTATATAGGGATACTATGTTATGACTTTGTCCGCAGGATGTATGAATGCAGCCTTTGCAAATAACTCCCCAACACTGCAGCGATACATCATGCCCCAAAAGGTGAGCATGGATATGGCAATGTTGTACCGGCAAGTTACTCGCATCATAATGAATATGAACCCTAAGGCATCATGCCGTCCTTTTTGGATACATAGACAAAGGCCCATGGCCAGAGGATATTTTGGTATCGTTCCCCCCGAGGTGGGGCTGGGGCCGTATCCCATAAAGCTGTAGGCTGAGTGGGATGCAGCCCCAGCTCCACCGAGGATCGTCTGGGTTCTGTAATGATAACAATGGTAGACTGACTGGTGCCCTATCGTGGTAATCTTTACATACCCTTGTGCTTTATCTACTACATGTATATAGCCCTATAAGCATATGCCTATAAAGGTCTGCATATTGCTTTAATGCAATAACGATATGGAAATAGTGCATATATAAGATTGAGCGTGTGAGTGGCCTCACAGATGACTCAGGGTAAGCTGGAGCTGGATCTTATCATCTACTTAGATATAGTACTCCCTTATAAAAATTCATTGGTCAATTCTGGCCCTTATAATAATTCATTGGTCAATTCTGGCATCAGGAATGAATTCCTTATTAAAAAGTACCCTCAAGTCATGTGTCATAAATGTATGTTGTTCCATTTGTCCCAGCAGGTGGGTGTGGGAGAGCAGGTGGGTGTGGGTGTGCAGGTGGGTGTGGGCGACAGTTGCAGGCTGCGGGCATGTACCGCCTTTTGTCCCTATCAAAAAGCGAGTTGATCGAACGACAAACGGCAGAGATACGCGTGGTACAAATTCGTCTGCACACGTTGACGTCTCGCACAGTACAAGAAGTACCAGTAGCGCCACTCTTTGACGTGGTGGCATCCGCTAGCCTCGCTTCCACCTCTCCTGGTTCATTTAAATTTAATCTAAATTAAAGAACCTAGATGTTTTTTATTGTGTGTTTGAGGGTATTTCAAGTGTAGAAGATGGCATTTCTGCGTGTGAAGAGAGAAATATGGGACAGATTGGCAAAAGTTGTCATTTCTATCTTTGCTTTAACACTGGAGCCTATGTATCTTTCATTTAGAGGGTAGCAATTTAAGAGTACTTAAGAGTTTAAGGAAAAGAGAGAAATCACTACCTAAAGATCGCAGGCGAATTACAGCAAGAAGGAAAGACATTTCAACTTTTTTTTTGAAGGAGACATCTGTCCCCCGACCTTGCTCATCTATCCCATTAGTCCTCTGATGTCTATCTATAACACAGGCTGAATGATAGACATTCTCCTATGTAACAAAAACGTCTTAAACCTTGGTTGGGTCGTTTAGTATTACTCAGTTACCCTGAGTCAATAAGAACTATATGTGGCACTTTACTTATGCAAAGGGTGATAGTGTCGGCTTCTGAGCAAATGCAAACCTCCCATTAATTAGTCTGGATCACATTACTCTGTTTTGTACAAATCACATATTAAATGAGACAATGTATTTTTCAAAGTTCATAGTTCATAAAACAAAATAGACTTGGTTCATGTTCTGCATCTCAAATGTGAAACCACTACACACAGACAAAATATGTTAATTTAAAAAACCTGACTTTCAAATATTTTTCAGATCATTTCAAAGACCTTTTGTATTTTACACATTTGTGATTCTGTCCACATATTAAGGAAAGAAGATCTTCCTGACTTTTATAACACGCGGAGTTATCAAAGTTCACTTCATTTTCAATTTAACATGAATTGAAAACACAATAACTGATTCGAGTCGGTACTCGCTGCCTAAAACTGTCACACCGAAAACAGACCAAAAAGCGGTCACCAAAGCCTCCTTCTCTGCTATCCTTTTCCCCTAAGGGAGTGGTCATTTTTTAACAACGGGCCGGTGGTCGGTAGATTTGTGCGCAAGCAGGTTAAAATATGTTTGGTTCCCCCACCGGAGGGGTCGAAATGTTTTCGGTCCCCCCTCAGGCAGGGTGAAATTGAGCGTGGCCGACCCTTTTGAGCTAAAGTAACTCGCAGGCATTTTTCGCTAAAAAGCGGTGTACTTTTTTTGGTCTCCCCCCTTCAAGAAGGGTCCAATTTTTTGGGGTTCCCCCCTTCAAGGGATCCAAATATATTTGGTCCCCCCCTTCAAGGGATCCAAATATATTTGCCCCCCCCCCGTTATTAAAAAATTACCACTCCCTAAATCTCACTTACTGGACCTAAAACAGGTGTGTTGAGAGACTCCCCAACAGGTTCCTCAAACCTACTTTATGTAAAGGTCATCCAAAAGTGGTAATTGATATTTGAAAGTGTGTCTCTTTTTTCGCTAGCAGCGAGGACCGACTCGGATGGAGGGAAAGCTGTCCCTGGTAATTAACTGCGGTGGGACACACTTTTTGGGGACACTAATTATTCTCGGTTATAATTTAATGAGAAGTGAAGTTTTGTGGTCTTGCTGTCTAAGAAATTAACATTTGTTTATTGTTTATATCAAGACAAGCAAACTTCTCTATCAAAATCCACACTGGTACAAAAATAATGCAACGTATTCAATTCCGCTGAATTCACTTTTTTGCAATATGGAAATTGCGAGGGGAAAATGTCTGATGCATTTGATTATAAAGCATTGTAATGTAGTCGGCAATACTTAATAGAAGTGGTTCAGGAGGAATTTGCATAGACTTTATTTCATTTTATCATAGACAGTGGCGGATCCAGGATTTTGAAAAGGAGGGAGGCACGCCATTGGGAAAATTCCTCCTTCCCAACCGTTTTACATTTTACATTTAAAAAACGTAGATTTTGGTAAAAACGCTAAATTCCGCTACTGATAGATATCAGTTGGTGTGTTTCCGTTTCATGTAAAAGGGAATCGGTTATGGACGGATAGATATGATGTAGCGTGACCTTCTAGGAAGCTGGAAAGAATAAAACATATTTAGAAAGCGGATGTATGACGTCAGTATAAATAAGGATAGACTTACCGATAAGAATTCCCGTACCCACAGATGCATCATATTGTCGGGCTGCAAAGAAACAGATAACGGTTAGTTAGATCTCAGTCAGTAAACGATAGGCATGGACAAGGCGTAATTAAACACGGTTACTGCTGTGCTGTAAAAGAATTGACGGGTACTATGAATTATTTTTGATGCAATACGGCAGTACAGTGTCACGTGTTTAAGCAAGGGGTCCTGTTGAATGGCCAATGACCGTATTTTGAACATAAAGAGTAATCACAAAGGCACACTCGTTTAAGTCTTTTGAGGGTCTCGTGAAATATGACACCCACCTTCAACTTGTGAAAAAAAACCTGTGAACCGACCAAAACTTGGCCACCTTTGTCTATGTATGTTTAACATTATATTATAGATGCAACATGTGAAGATGTAAATACTGCATTTGATGGTCAAGACGGCAGCTTTATTGGTTTGACCAAGTAAAAGTGTTATCTCCCCCACCCCATGTTAGATAACCCTTTACATTATCAAATGGTCTATCAAGTTATGAAACTACATTATTATGAGTCAGAGTAAATCCAATAATTTCTCAACTTAAAGGTGTATATTTCAAATCAATGTAGAAAACAATTATAGGAAATAAATACAAAGGAACAGGCAAATCCTTCACAATACTCAGGCTTATCTAACTCGGCTGTGTTTACACTGTGACAATTCTCGTGAACCTTCTGACTTTTTTTGTACTTCCCTCTTGGTGTCGTATTTTTTTCTAAACCACAACCCACATCCGTGTCTGCCACTATACCATTGTATCCGCTTAGTAGGCAGGAATAATGCTGACTTTTATCTTTATATACATGTAGTGAGTCCAGGACATTTGGTGGTCGAATCTTGTATGGGGGCAGGGGGGATATTTCTGCCATTTAATTCTCTCAAATGGGATCCTTACTTTTGAATATTGTTGTAGCTCACCATCCCTACCAGTAGAGCCAGTAGTTACTTAATTCTCTCCAAAGTAAAAATACATGGCACGAGTAACGTTATTATTATATTGAACAGATTTGACACTTCTAAGTGATTGTGTATTAATTTGTATATATGTCTTGGCTGTAATTGAGAAATGTCCAACGTTTGTGATTTATTACCGCCAGTAAAAATCTAAACTCTCAAACTCTCAACTCACCCGTCTAGGGATGCACAGTGCTTTAATGTATCATGCTATTTTTCGTTATGATGCATAAATGCAGCCTTCTATGATTGATGCCAATCCTATCAGGTTTATACCCACCCCTCTCATAAGGGTTGGCATGATGGATTGAATCACCACAATTAGGGCATACTTCATTTGGCGTAATATGCACATGTGCGGTCTTTAAAGGACTGAGGCATGTGACAATTGGTTAGTAAAGAATGTAACTTGTAAGCATGTGCACTGACCACCGCTAATCCTATAGGGGACCTGGCCGTCGATCACAGCACCACTTGTGCTGAAAGCCTTCGGTACAGGCTCAAGGCCAGTAGGTGAAGCAACTAACCAGGGGTTATGCCAGCATTGCTTCTGTCTGGTGTGGTTTCCAGTACTTGGCCCTACAGTAAGTAGGGATAGGTACTGAGGGCCAATGCTATTTGCATGTCTTCAGGGATCACAGACTGAAGCAATCCCTATCCTGACTTTGGCCCCATCTAGAGACAACCTAAGGAGGCACCAGGGGTTAGACATGGCCACCCCCATGGCCTAACACCTAGGAGCCCTATAACCCTATCCCCACCCCTTAACTAACCACTAACAAGACGCAGGGTAGTATCCTTTCTGTGTGGCTACCTCTCAGCCCCCTCCTACAACCATGGCTGCCCACTGAATTGCCTAATGGCCCGGTTCAGCTGCCATCGATACAGGTTTAAGGTCTTCAAAGGGAGACAGCTCCGATCCTGTTTGGGTTGCCGGGACGTAACTACGATCCCATTTGTACAAAATGTGAAGGCATGATGTGTCTGGTCACTGTGGCTGAATGTAATGGAGATCCAATAGTTGCTAGAACAAGATTCTTACTTTTCGTGACCAGGATAAATAAACAACTTAAAAATAAAAGAAGGCTCTATTCAATATGAAGAGAATTCAAGCTCCAGTTTATTTAAGCTACTGACTATGAAAAAAAGACACATTGTGAAATGGTTTCCTAATAGAATTTAGTTTCATCTAAGATACAGTCTACGGTTATCCTTTACCACTGAACTGACTTTGAATTTTCGGCACAAATGTGTACTTCACTGTAAAGGTTTTACTCTTACACTACATTGTACAGGGTCCTCATTCACAGTGAACAAAGCCCCCACATACCTCTACACACAGCCCCCTAATAGAACCAGGCACTGCAGTGTCTGGGATGAGCAGATTCCCTCAGTGAGGCAATCAGGGCGGCCCCAGGGATACATCTGGTAGCTGTGTCGGCAGGTGGTAGTAGGGGGAACGGGCATTAGAGCCAGATTTTATAGGGGGACTGTACACAAGAGCAGTAGTAGGAGATGGGGCCATCCGGCGAGATCCCTTACCTCTCGGTACGGATACAACCAGTGTCATCAACCAGTAGATGAAGTATATTAAAGCTACCTTGTCAGCTAATTTCAGGTGATTTTCCCATTTTAGGTTGATAACATGATCAATATGATTGCATGCAGGTGTGGACAGTTGGAAGGCTCTCATTCATCATTTAGCATAATGAAACTACCATAATATTGTCACAAATGAATAACTCCTGGCTGACAGAAATCAAGCCCAGTTAGAGGTGCATCATAACACCATTGGATATAGCCTGCAATCACAACACAACCACCTGTATACCACAGCGGGCACGGAGAACAAAGCATTTCACACCTCTTGTATACTGTATATAGCTAGTGGCATAAAGTAGTTAAAGGACTAGTACCAATCTGTAGGGGTATTCAGTGAAGTAGCCTATAAAGCTCCTTCACTGTATTTCGCGTACCGATTGGTACACGTCCTATAACTACTACATATACAACAACTACATTCAGTTTATTCCTAACTGCAAATCACAATAAGCAGAACATTGATATAAAGAATGATGTCAAACACAAGGAGAAAATGATTAACTGATATTGTATCTTTAATCTATACAACTGGGTTTGCGTCATGACAAAGAATCTGCTTGGAGATTCATGCCTTTGATAGAAATCTGAACCCCACAGAGAGGCCTTCTGAACACTCCTCTCCTTCAGAGTGCAGAGATGGCACATTAAGGGACCGGGGTGTTTCAGGGGATGAGGAAGAGGACTGTTAACCCTTTAAGGGCAGCATAGTGTTTTAATGCAGGATGCCCTTTTTCTGCATGAGTAACAGAAGTGAAGGCTTCATTCACGCATCATGTGGCTTTACTGGTTGATACAATCCTGTAGGTTTCTGTCGTGATGCACCAGTGCAGTACACTGCCAGTCCATTAATACTCACCGGCACAATATTGGTGCATCATGTCAAATGATGATTTAATGCATCACGCCGTCCTTGAAGGGTTTCGGTGATGTGGATGAGGTGGTAGGGTAGATGGGGGAATGTACCAGAGGTGGCATTACGAGTCCAGTTAGCGACATTCTCTCGCGGAGCGCTCTACTCTGGAGCTCTTTATTCAGAGAATGAGGATACAAATGCAGATGGGAATGGGTGAAGGTAAAGACAGGGCGTTACTGCTATGGCAGGGGTCCTACAAAATTCTCAGATTGAAATTCCATCAGTTTCTTTGACTTTCCTTGACCAAAAATCACTATTTTCCATGACAACATTTACTCTACCATCGCGATTTAGCACCCGGTCATCTTCAATTTGGCGGGGAAAATTTTTTAACTCTCAAAAGAAAATTGTACTCTATAGTCTTCCTCACAGCAAGGTTTCACACTTTCCCTGACTTTTCATGACAACATTTTATTCCATGACACCCCTGTACAGGCTGATATAGCACATTGTGTGTTTGAGTGGATTGAATTTTTCTTGTGGTGAGGTGAGGTCTAATACCACGTAGAGAAAACAACGAAATTACAAGTTTGATCGACCATCATAATACATCTAAGTCTTCAATACTGCAACTGTTGGGCCTGACAAATAAAATCGCAATCCCCGACGAATAGACTCATGCCTTACGAGGACAAAGAGCAAAATGCATTAAAACACTACGTGGCCCGTAAAACCCCCATGTACAGTTCCTCCGGCGGTTTCCAGTCTGCACTTTACCAGTTTACAGCTTGTTCACTATTGGGACTTTCCAATCCCCAAAGACAATTTACCCCCCACACCCACCCCTAGTTATAGCTACACAGACAATCCGTCTGGAGAGTGTGACCGTGCCTGTAGCAGACCGGAAGCACTTAGGGGCACTAACAGGGGTATGTCATTTCCGGTTCCGGCTGTGCAGTGCCCTGAAAACCACTTCCGGTTGAGCAGAGGTTATAAGGTCTGGTCTAGGATGAGAGAAGGCTACTAGCTGTAGGGTACACTTGTCCCATGCGGTATTCAGGCAAAGATTGGCACTTGTAAACACCACTTTGACCTTGAACTTGAGTTTTTGCTGGATGTAGGCAGTTCCTGTGGCTAGCTTGGAACCAGCGAGCATGAACCGGAACTGGATTCAGAAAGTACATTCTGGTTTCTGCTCTCTGGTTCCTAACTATACTTCAAGCAGGGACTGCCCAAACCGAAGAAAATCAAGGTCAGTTCAAGGTCATGGTGATAGTTACCAGAGCCTTCCTGCAGAAGGATCTGGGGACGAGAATACGTAGCTATAGGTCAGGCCAAAAGTAATTGAAAGGTGTGTTTCAGGTTACATAGAAAATCTAGGTAGAGTAGGTCGGATTTTTTTTTCTTTTTTAAACTTTGGTTTGAAAAGTATTCAAAAATTGACTCGCAAACTTCAGCGCTGACTTGCTGACAATGGAATTGACTAATGGACTATCAAATTGACTGTGAAGTTGGCCAAAAATTACTTTAAAATATAAACATTTTCTTGAAATTGGATAAAAAATGTCTAGCGTAGGCCCTGTTGTGATAGGTAGGGCCTTAGGTGTGGTGTAGACGTGTCATACCCCATCTGTTGTCTGTGTTCAAGTCCATATGTATAATTCAGGGCTCGACAAATCGCAAATAATAAAGTGCTTTACACAGTTGGAAACCAATAGTATTACTTCAGAATGCCAATACATGTATCTGAATACAAGCTCTGGCGTGTTTATTTGTCTCCAGAATCGTGTAAAATGAGCATTTGTTCTAGTCTACATTTCGTATTCATTTGCCATTGGATAGGGCATGGCAACGCCTATACACTGCAGTGAAGTATACAATGTAGACACGGAGGGGCAGGGTATTGTACGTTATAGGCCCAATGTTTACCGCCCCACCCCCCACCCCTACCCCTGTACCATCAGTGGGAGCCGGGCGAGGACTGTATTAGGCTGTGTGGTGGTTTAAAAGCATCGGCTCCGCGAGTAGAGCGTAAATGAAATTGTGGCATGGTGGGAGATAAAGTGAGATCATGCAAACTGTGGTACCAACTGAGGTCCTGCACACATCGTCCTGTATCTGCTACTACTTTACTGATAACCCTTTAAGGTAGGTCGATACCATTGACTCAAAAAGTTTAGAATTTCTCCAAATTTCTTCCAGAGGTGCCTTAGATCATTTAGAACAAATATCTGAAGGGAAAATAGGGGGGTCCCGCGCTACTTTTTTAAGTACAGAATTTTGAAATATTAATATGTTTCGATTTTTCTCTAAAAAATAAAAAAATATATCACAAGTTCCATAATTTTATTTTGCCATAACCTGCAACCACAAAAATATGAAACATCACACAATGAGGGCCCAGATATTTCTCTTTATTCCAAAAATACTTTTATGGTTCTGTGATGTGGCATTCTGGGTAAAAAAAAACGATGTTTGGTTGAAAATGTGGATTAATTTGTAATTAATTAAACACGAAATCGATTAAAATCAATAGAAAAAAAGTTGTCATTTTTCTTAAACTTCATGAAATGAAATTTAAGATCATTTGGAAACTAGTAAGACTAAATTTAACATAGGGTCCCGCGCATTATTTTGGTGTTTTGGGCCTTTGAAGTAAAAAAGTACTGCAAAAGTGTGCTAAATAAGATATTTGAAGTATTGCATTATGGGTAAAATGCTAATAATCATGTTATGAAATGGTCTCATTATGTAGCCCAGGATATATTTCAGCAATCTATTCACCTTTACAGTCCGAATTATATCATTCATTAGTTTATAAGTGTGGTTGATAACAAAATGTCAGAAATGCAAAAAAAACACCTTTAATTCTTTGTACACAATACATTGTCGATAAAAATTTTGGTCAGAATTTTGGTCAGAATTGTCCAAGATTTAACATGGGCAATAAAGGTATATATGACCATACACCTACCAAATATGAAGTCATTCTGACATGTTTAAGGTAGATGTGCGGAAACATGCGCAGTGGTCCCGTTTTCAATGGTATCGACCTACCTTAAGAGCCACATAGTAGGGATGTCATCGATATGTACCAAATCGAAATTTCGGTATTTTTGGATTTCCGATTATCGTATCGACAAAAACTTTAAATCAATACATTTTTTGACCTACTTTTACTCTTAATTACTAGCTTCATTAAACTGTAGAAATAAGGCAGATTAAAGCTTTTTTTGGTCATCTATTTGCATGACAAAGTTTTGTCCCTAGAGGTCTCATATATAGAAATGGTTCTGCAATATATCTTAATGTAACTCGACACTTTTACAACTAACTAATGGTTATGTTGAGTATTATGAATTCTATTTGGGTTTGAAAAACCGGTGATAATATGACTTTTGACTGTTAATTAGCTGTTATCTATCTGTATCAAAAAAATCGGAATTTCGAGACCAAAATAGTGATAATCGAAATCGGAATAAATTGGATACCAATGACATCCCTACCACATAGTGGTACGATCCCACTGATAACAGAGTGCTTTAACTCTTTAAGGCCAACATGTCCCTAAAAGATTGTTTGTTGTCATGATGCACCGATGAGTGACTCACCGGGGCTGCATTGATGCAGTCTGCATCATGCCGACCCTTCAGGAGTATATTAAACCCCGCAGGGTCGGCATGATGCTAGAATGCAGAACTGGTGAGTTGCATTCATGGTGATAACGGGCACAATGGGTTAGTGCTAGCGGTAAAGGGCTAATTCCAACTGATGGAACTGAGTTGGGCTGATTGTCCTGGCAGCAGGCCTGCAGAAAACGCCCAGTTTCATGTACTACTCACACTGTTCCCGCTCTCAGGGCAGTCTCAGCCGTGCAGGGTATTTGTTGATATATCACCAAATGCTCAAATGCTCAGAGGTATCACCAAGTCTTGAGATGGAGAACCAGTCTCCCAAAGGATCACTAAATGTCCAGGAGGATCACCAACTATTCTGATATGGACTGTAAGGCCCAAAAAATAGGTACTTTTCAGGTAACATGGAAAGAAAATGGGTTTTTTTTAACTTTTTTTTTCTAAACATGAAAGTACTAGCTAGCCTCTCCGAAGACCCTAAAATTGACCAAAAAAGAATATACATATGGAAATTTCTTCATAATTGCATAAAAAACATAGGGTCGGCCCTGTTTTGATCGGGTCGGTCTGGTGACCTGAAACAAACCTTCTCTTTTTTTTTGGCCTAATCTGAAAAGCTGGAGGAGAGGTTGGTAAGGAACTGGTCGTCCACCAGCGTTCATCCAGCCCCATACTAATACCCTCAGTACACAGGGGCGCAGGGGCCAGGGTAGAGTTGGAGCAGAGTGGGACAGCGATTAGGTCTAGATGTTACACATTCAGAGACAATTGTGAATTGGTGTTTGATGTCAGTGTTGTAAGGTCTAGACCACACGTGACGACAGTCATTTTAGTGGAAACTTTGATAGACAGTCTTCATCACGAAATAAAATACAATATCAACTGAGCTTTCATCCTATTCATAGTCAATACTGTATTAAAGTAACATGGTCCGATGATTAGGGCTCAAAAATCAGTTTAGTCAAAAATGAACCAGAATGTTCCTCATGGCCATACTTTATGTGCTACCTACTTTATCTAATTTTATTCCCTAGGATTCAGCTTAGAATTTGACTAATCATCAGATTATGGCTCAATTTACTAATTTTGGAGTGCACGCTATAATTCACCCATTGAAAGAACACTGAAAAATGCTATACTTAGGCCACATCTGAAGTTCTAATTGTGCTCTTTTTGCGCATAGAAGACATTGTATAGTGCCCTATCCTCTAAATATTATATTGTACTAAATTAGTCTAATATTTGAAACATATTTTAGCAGGATTTAGAATATGGAAAAAATCGGACCATGTCACTTTGACTGTATGAAGGTTGTAAACTTGGAGGATATTGAGGTATGCAACGTAGTCTGTAAAAGTATTAATCCTTAGTTACATACATTTAAGGCTTATGCTGTATACTTTAAGGATGAAAGAAAACTACTATAAGCTATATGGCATTTCCTTGGTACCTGCGAAATAACAATGCTGGAAATAGCTGTAGAACCTTCAGGACCCTTTCCCTCTTGTGACAGGACTGGGCACGGCCTTGGGTCCATCAGGCTGGGCCTTGGCAGTCTAAATGAAAGGGGATTGGTTGACGGGGCCGGTTGGGGATGAATTGGGGGACAAGGACGGGGTAATGGGATTGGAGGTTGAGGTAGAGAATTAGTGGTGGGGCCAGCCTGGGGTGAAGTGGGGAGGGTGTAGGATTTTATGTAAACAAAGTCACTATTGCTTCAGTACTACATTGGTAGGGTCCCCAGATTCCGCTAGGTAAGCCCCTGTGCATATTGGACACAGCAGGTGGGTATTTTGCAGTCTATACGAAAAGTTTTTCACCTTGCAGGACATTAGGTCCTCCAGATTTGTAATTCTGCAGGCCCGGCTAAATGTGTGCAGGCCCGGATACCCCAGGGAAATGCTTGTATCAAGAAATGTAGTATAAAGCAACAATCTAGATAGGAAATTATGTTAAATAGAGGTTACTGGTATATTTACATCAATTTGATAATCATAATTTGTATAAATTTGTGTTTTTTGTACATAATATTCAGGCTTTCTAGTTTACTATCTAAAAACCTTGATAATGGTCCGATTTACACGCTGTAAAAACTGGCATGTAGCCCAGGATGAGAGCCAGACATTGGGTCCGGCAGACACAGACATTCTGCCGGACCAGCAGGCTTTTAGCCGGCTATAGCCGGTGTCCAGCAGGATTTAGTATAGACTGATTTTGGTGCAGCTGTGGGTCCATGTGCCTCACAGACACTGTTAGGGGACCTTGGTGGATATTGTTGACACCTATTTGATGAGTGTCTGCCAGACTGGGTTCTATGATAGAAAATTCCAAAAGATTTGGTTTGTATTTCTCACGTTTTACATCATAGAAGAAAAGAAGATGGTAATTTGAAAACCTTTTTCTGGAGTCCCTAACGATGGCCGTGGGGGACTGTTAAGCCTTGAATAGGTAAACTTGAATCAATTGAATTCTGTATAAAAGATTAACATTACAAAAGCGTGGCGTAAGTCATTTTTCGGGGATGATCGGCCGCCTTTTGGCAGAGAGGAAGAAGTGTCATAGTAGGGGACCATAGTGAGGCCAGGGAGTTTGGCATAGAAAGTGCTCATGGTATTCAATGGAAGTAAGGCACTGTGAGGAAGGGGACTATGGTAACTGCAGTTACCAGATCACCCTTGAAGGATCCCTACTGTAGCATTGTGAAACAAAAGTGATAATTACACTTTGTTCAAAGCAGCTTGGGTATTGCATAGTTGTATAGTTACAGCTGGTACCATACTTTATCCTTTAGGCCTCTGAATATATCATAGAATTGTCTAGAACAGCAATATTATAAAGAGGTTATAGAATCAGCTGGACTATGGTAACTGTTTTGGTCGCCCTATCACAGTTACCATAGTATTTATTATTGTAGACCAAAACAGTTACCATGGTCCCCTTCCTCACAATCTAAGGACAGGCTACATCCAGCGCCGAGCTGAAATTGAAATTTGTCTGAGCAATAAGAGCGCCGATACATCTTCATTCATTAAGGGGCTGTCACAATGGCCGCCGGGCTACTTAAAAGTAGGGCGGACACGTGACCAATACATTAGATACCGCCTTTATTTGACACTAGGGATTCCATCGGGATCAGGGGTTTTAGTGATGTATCACAATTTCTCAAGCATCAAATGTATAGCATTGGTATACAGGGCTTATGATGCATATCGACAGCTAGAAATATTAGGAAATTGTTGGATGATCCGGGTAAAAGCAAATTCCTGAAGTCAAACAATCATTTAGGCCTCTGAAGTCCCAGTAGGAACTTCTTCCTGACCAAATGTTCGTTAAAATGTTAAAGTACAAATATCTAGACAAAAAAAACATTTTCAAAATGTCCCAGTCCTCGGAACAGCCTCTGCTTTTACTACTTGCACCTCACCCGCCTTAATCCTTATTAACTTATTTTAATGAGAAATATATGCATCATGATGCATCATGTCTGCGATTCAGAAGTGTTTCAGATGTCGCAACGCGGTCAGATGTATATAATTACACTAAAAAAGTAGAAACTCTAGTGCCTCTGCTTGTGCCTGGAAGACCACACTACGGTCTACATGGCGAAGGGGATCTGGGCGAAATTGAATCGGACACCAGCCTCATTTATCACGGTATCAGACATCTACTCCCCCCCCCCTCCGCTGGTCCTCTTCAGCTCTCCTCCTGCGCCGACCCCTCATACAACCAGCTGAAGGACCTTGTTTTGGAAATTAGGGTGAACATTTCATATGCAACCAGGCCCTGCGACTGCCATTACTAGGGCCACAGACAGGGGTTTCTGTGTCACCTGTCGATTTAAAGAAATGCCAGTTTGCCTTGTGGAGTTTAAAAAATAATTGTTATCCCTTGTCGCCAGCCTTATTGTCACTTGTCAATTTTAAGAAATGCCTATGTCCCTTGTGGATTTTACTAAATATGTCTTGTCCCTTGTCGAAACAGGCTTACAAGCTAGAAGCGGATTCTGGTGGTTGGTGGTTGAATAGTGCACCACTATACCATGACATCACGACAAATACCACAACCACTAGTTTTGTTGTTCCATGCCTTGTCTGACAGGGCATTTATCTTAACACTTAACATTTATCTTAACACTTTAAGGACGGCATAATGCCTTAATGCATCATACCGTTTGTTGTCATGATGCATGATGCAGCCCTGGCGAGTCGGGTCTGGTCTGGTTATGGATCCAGGTGTTGAGACACTCTAGATCTTGACAGGTTGGCATGATACATCAATGCAGCACCGGCGAGTAACATGCCAGGGCTGCATTGGTGCATCATGACGACCAGTGTCACTCTTTAGTGATACAATGTATATCCGTCCTTAAAGGGCTAATGGCAGCATAGTGCCTCAAAGAAACATGCGCTTTGCTTGTCATGATGCACGGATGCAGTCCTGGCGAGTAACCCGCCAGGGCTGCATTCATATGCATGTTATATACCACACCCTCGGTGGGTTAATACACTTAAATTGGGTATATATATCCGATTTTTCTTCAAATTCTAAATATTGCTTGAATGTATTCCAAACACTCTAAAAGTATGGTATTCAGAGAATAGAGGTCAATTAAATGTCATCATGGGGTGTCAATAGGTCACAAAGGGATTCAATATCCCCAAACATGGGTTTTTCTAGTGTATTTTCAACGTGGGGAATAAATTAGAGCAAATTCAAAGACTATTAGGGGAAATGGAATAGATAGGAAGTCAAATATATTATTTGTGAACATTCTCAGATTCTGACTTATTTTTAGGGAAATCTCTTCTTTTGTCCCACACATTGGATGTACTAACTTTAAGAAGGGTCTTCTGTATGATGCACCGATGCCGGGCTGGTGAGGTACTCGCTGACACTGCATTGGTGCATCATGACAACAAATGGGAGTTTGAAGCATTGCCCTGCCCTCAAACCCCCAGCACCCCTATATAGAGAGCTGAGTACCTGTCCCTGTCCCGGCTCCACTCCGACTGCCGCTGGAGGGGTACCGAGACCTGCGCCTTTAAAGGGTTAGACCATCCTTCTTTCTGAGCAGTCAGATTTTATTGTTTCCATCCTTATATGGCAGGATATCAAGCTTATTGATTGGTCCCCCTTTTTCTGCTTTATTTTACTTTTATTACATCTCCTCTCTTCGCTTCATTGTGTTAGGCTTAATGAAAAAATACATTGGGTAGGCGACACAAAAGACACCGATGCATCTTATAGATGACTCTCCATTGGCCTGTATCAGATGATGTATCTGTGTTTGAATTGATTACTTAGACTAACCATTTATGGCCCACGTGATGCTTAAATGCATTATGTCATGATGCATAAATGCAGCATTGGCAGGCCTAATAACCAGGCCTGCATTAATGCATCATGCTAAGCCTATATGGAAGTGCATCAACTAAGATTACTTAGACTAACCATTTAAGGATAGCATGATTCTTTAATGCATTAGAATGTTGTAGCCATGATGCATGAATGCAGCATTGGTGAGCCTATTCACCAGGCCTGCATTCATGCATCATGCTCAGCCCATGGAAGTGTATCAACCCTGTAGCGTCCACGTGATACATGAATGCACTAATGGCAAGTCAATGCCAGCGCTGCATTAATGCATCATGGGAATAAAGGGCCGCATGTACTGAGAGAAGTACTTATTTTCAGGTGTACACATTTTCGCGGATCTGCCCAAAAAAAATTAATCCGCAGTTATTTATTCCATACAGCATATATAGCATACAGGAAATTTACAGATTTTAAGTTTCAGCCAATACTGTGAAAATATATAGCCAATGTATTTAAATATGTCCACAGCAATAAAGCACTATAGTCTGGAGGTTGTGAGCAAGGACCTCGCAGCGAACGAACGTCCCCAGTAAGTCCATTTGAGCTCCCGTTTGGAGAACTTTAACCACCTTGGCCTTCCCAATGCCCCAGCACTGTGCTACAGTGTCACATACTGACAATGAGTGTGCAGCAGATAGCCTGGGTATTATTTGTTTGTGTTTCTGTACTGTAGCTTTAATGTCAACACATTTCCTGTTCTTTGATGTTTCTTCCATGACTATGCAGCAATTTAAGCTATACTTGTTGTAATAGTAAAGGAGAAGCATGAACACATCAGTGTCATCAGCAATCACTTTAATGTTGCATGCTTCATTCCCATTGGTGATCCATAGAAGTTGCTGAATCATTATGATATCAGCTTCCTCGTGTGTGGTGCTCATGTCCCATCTTGGAATGCAAAGACCATCAGTGAATTCAAAGGGATCACCATTCTGGCCTGTAACAAAGAGCTCGCGCTGACCTGTTTGAAGTTCCTCTTTGCGAACCACAATTTCACTCACAATCAATTGAATCAGCTGGACCTTGTTTTGTGAAGAGCTGAGTATGACCCTACATGTGACCCATGGTCTATGTGACCCATGGTATAGCGTATGTGAGTGGGGGGGGGGGGGGGGGGGTGGTCATAACACCTGGTCAGGCATGGTGGACTCAAGCCCCTTCAATAACCATCACAAAAGTAGCTATAAAAAACATGACTGGGTAATCCCTTATATGGTACATAGTCCTAGGGTAGCCAAAGGGGGAGGGGCGAGGGGAGGAGCACTTGTTAGTAACATCAATGCCCTCTACCGTTGGCCAGTACCAATAAGTTATCACTTTAAACAGCAGGTTAAAGTGTGAATCTTCATTAAAGGACAAATGGGTGTTTTTCAGACTAGTAGTGTAGGAAATCACAATATGAGTTGAAACTTTAGTATTTGTTGCGCCATGTCCTACTACTGGAATTCTTCTGTGGAAGAGAGCAGGAAAACAGTATTACTTGCCTCCTCTCTCATCAGCATAACATATAGGTTGTGTCTCTACACAAAATACAATTCTCAGGATCATATTTAATTTCTACCATGACATCACGACAAATACCTGATCCACCGCCTCTTGGCAGAGGAAGTAGTGCTGATAAAAACGGATGAGAGAATCTGCTGGGAGATCGCTCGTCTGACCTTAATGGAGGCCAATCACGAGGCCACAGCCCGGGGAGGACACAAACAGTGCCTAGTGGCGGCCAGTGGAACTAACTGGGCTGAGCAAGGTCAATCTCCCAACAGATGCTCCCATTCGTTTCTATCGGCACTACTTCCTTCTCTGCCAAAACTTACCGTAAAACCTCGCGTGTAAGCCGCGGCTAGTACGCGAGTCAGATCGGCGGTGCGGCTTATAGCATCGGCCCAGGGTCCGGGGGCGGCTTATACATACGTTTTTGCTACTATGCCATACTACTAAAAGTCACCATAATCAGATCCCTTGTGCGGCTTATAGGATTGCCCTAAAGTCTGGGTGCGGCTTATACGCGAGTTAGGCTTATACACGGTGTTTTACGGTACCTATGCAATGCTTTTGAAATATTCATTCGGACACCTATGAAACGATTCAAATATGTTAAGGAATAAGTGAATAAGTAAAGAGCAAATGTTTAAAATCATAGAAGTATTTAAGAGGTTTTTTTGTAGAAATTGTAGATAACCATAATGAACTATTTTTGGTGTATGGACATTGCAGTGTGTGAATGGAAGAGGAGAGCAGAAAGTAGTACCGTTTTGCTCCTTCTTCCACAAAAGATTTCTTGGCCTTTAGGGCAGAGTCTTATCTGAGACTGTGCTGGGCGAGTGGGTGACACAAACATTACCTGGTGGCAGAAAGTGGAACTAACCGGGCTGAACGAGGTCGGCCGGAAGGAGACGAGACCCGATAATGAGGGCACGGCCCTCGTCAGGACGCGATGGAGACAGATGGGGATTACTGTAAACGTACATATTTTCACTGGTACAACTTTTCGGGGATTTGCTTCAAAGTACAATTTCGCTGGGATTTAAATTCGCTGATATTGTAATATCACAGTTATATTGGATAAATTCGCTCGGTACACATTTTTTGTGGATTTTAAAATCCGGGAAATCCGCGGAAATACGTACAGCGCGAAATAAAATATGTTTACGGAAGATGATACCATAAAGCTGCTGCTGCTGGGGGAGTTTAAGGAAAACTTGTGCTTTACAAATGTCTCAGGAGTCATTGTGATTGGCTTAAAAGATGTACTTTAGCGTCGTGATAATGTCCCTGCACCGCACTGAAATGAGACCCCTGTGGTCAAGCAGCCAATTACAGTATATCGCCTTCCTAAAAGTTTGTGAGTGTGGTTTGGCTAATTGATTATTAGGCTTCTACCATCTGAACAAAACTGAAATGAAGAGAATGTTATTTGCATCAACGCAAGTCTAGACGTTTTGTTCAAATAAGTGCAAACTCCGGAAGTGAAAAAAACTGAGACATCAAACAGACAATGAGTTTTAAAAAACAAGGAGTCTGGCAAGATTGCTCTTGTAGACATTTTGAAAATCTAACCGCCAAAGGGTGCATTCTGGTGCCTTTTGAAAATGGCTCATACCTCCAGATTCTAATTTACTCGGAAATACAATACTGAAAACTGCCATCCTGCCATGCTCCTGTAAGCTGTAAGCTGGCTTTATGCCTATACTTAACCATCCAGGGTAGCCGCGGATATTGATGAAACAAGTAAGCAGCCCTGGCCTTACGGATGGTTATTAACCCCTTAAGGATATTATGTCGCTAACAGATGACATTTGTTGTCATGATGCAGCCCCGGCGAGTAACTCTCAGGTGTATCATGCTGACCCTGCCGGAGTGTCTTAACCCCATTAGGTCGGCATGATGCTTGAATGCAGCCCTGGCGAGTTACTCATCAGGGCTGCATTCATGCATCATGAGGACCAAGGTTATGATACATTAATGCATTATCCCGCCCTTAAAGGGTATTGATACAAGTGAACAGCTCTACCTTTACAAATGGCTTATTACACATGCCCCCTTCCAATCCTGACACATCCATAACCTGCACCCACCCCCCACCTGTCAGTGCCACCCAGCCACACACGGTAATCTACAACTGCAGTATTTGTAGCAAGGGAGTGGTCATCTTTTAACAGGAGGGGGGGGGTGGATTCGGGGGGGGGCCAAAAAAATGTGGACCCCTAGAATGGGGGGACCAAAGAAAAGTACACCCCTTTTTAGCGAAAAAGCCTGCATGTTACTATAGCTTAAAGGGGTCGGTCGCGCTCAATTTTAACTTGCCTGAGGGGAGGGACCAAAAAAATCTCGACCCGCTCACGTAAATAATCCACCAACCCCCCCCCTCCCTATGTTGTTAAAAAATGACTACTCCCTAAAGTCATTAACCCTTTAAGGACGGCATAATGCATTATTGCATCATGCCCCTCGTTATTGTGATACATGAATGCAGCCCCTGAGAGTAACTCGTCAGTGCTGCATTGGAGCATCATGCAGACCCTTTGGGAATGTCTCAACCCCATAGGGTCAGACTGACGCTTTTTTTTCTTTTTTTCTTTTTTCTTAATTTAAAAAGAAAAATTCATCACCTTGCGAGGGAGATGTTCTTCATTAAACGTGAATGCAGCCCTGGCGAATTACCCACCAGGGCTGCATTCATGCATCATGACGACCAAGGGCATGATGCATTACACCTGTCAGACACACCCAGGGACTGAAGTCATTAGTGAAGCCAATTTCCTTTCATAAATTGTGGGGCACGAGGCGGTGGGTCGGGTACTGCTCTTGAGCTGGTATGAAAAGCAGTAAGTGTCAGAGTCACAGTCAGAGATGTGTGACTAATAATGGGCATTATGTTCTAAACAGGTGCAGTCCCTGCAATGGGAAAATCTAATATGCTATTCTATGATTTACCAGTTTTCAGAGTGATAAAGCCAAGGTCAATTCTTCAAAGTAAAATAGTTTTTTCCCAATTAGAACACCTCAAGGGTTCATGTTAATTCTTCTTGGTTTGTGGCGTCTACCCCAACAACATGTTAATTATTCATCATAATGCAACAATACGACAGAAGAACATCATGACAAAAGAAGGATATAGTGCATATAAAGCATTGTGCTGCTCTCAAAGGGTTAAAAACCCCAGTTAATCCTCCACTCACCCTTTATATAATGCCCTGAGTAAGGGGGTGTACATGAGGGGGTCTGTGAAATTTCGCTCAGGCTGGCAAACGTTTGAAATCTTCTTGCTCATTCCGTCTCCAGGGGTCCAAAATGTTGGTCCCGCCCTTTCAAGGGCTCTAAATTCTCAAATCCACCAATCCCCCTTCCTCTTTGCACCACTCTTGGTAGAAGTAAGAATTGGCTCCTAAATTGTTGAATGCAACAGCGCACATGTTGAGCACAGGGAACAGGCCAGGGCTGAGACCCTACAGAATACAACTGCCTCCATTATGTCCAACCTGCCCACTGTGCTGAATAGATTATAGATTATGCCGGTTCAGAGTTTGGTGAGCAAACACTCAGCGCGTTGGGGAGCAGCTCGGGGTCGATGTCACTCTGAGGGAGAGGCCAACGGGGAAATTCAACCTCCGAGGGCTTCAAAGCGCTTGTCGAGGCGTCACTCTCCTAACACAGTTTTGGTGTAGACTCTTACTGATGATTAACCCTTTAACGCTTAAAGGACGGATATCACTAAAAGATGACATTGGTCATCATAATGCAGAAATGAAGCCCAGGCGTATAACTCGCCGGTGCTGCATCGGTACATCATGCCGACCCTTAGGGAGTGTCCCAACCCCATAGGATTCATGCATTCATGTTTCATGACGACCAAGGGCATGATGCATTTGGGTGGACAAATATTGGCATATCTGGTTTCAAATAAAGGCTTTTGGTGTCAGTAATGCAGTGGGAAAGAAATAACTTAAATCACCATGTAAACGCATGCAAGTAGTATGTGGAAAGATGTGTCAACCTCAGGCAAATAATCTGAAGTAGATGCCAACACCCTATACTGTGATATATATCCCCAATCACACATCTCAATGTTTAAACACTTGCCTCTTTAACCAGGTTGCTAAACGTTTTTGTACTTCATCTCAGAATGGAAATAAAACAAGCAATTTTCTTATAGTAGAAGTGCCTGGTTATAGATTCTATCCTTAGATGTGAAGTATGGGGGTTTGACACCATCAATAAGTCATGCGACTCAACAACTAAGATTCCGCAAACACTAAATGCAAGAACTAAAACTTGGGAAATACACATCACCATAGAGCATGTCACTAGGATGGTTCACTATTCTCGAGAATCTCACATGTCTATCTTGTGTATACAGCTTGTGCTTTACTCTGGAAAAACACACGTTTCTGACTTGTGTCATTCTTGAGTTCTGTTTGGAGGGCTTTGTCCCTGTGGGAGGTGGTTTACCCTCCATGCCAATAACAACCAGCCTTCTAAGGCTGGGTGGTGGTGTCTGTGGCCTGTCTAGGCGGCCCCTGTTCATGTTTATTGATCTGTGTTGAGCTGCCTAGACACCAGCCTGCCTACCCGGGTGTTAAAGGTGGTAGACACAGGATGGGGAAGATATTGGATATTGGGAACTAGGGGTGTAGCATAGAGGGTCGGGAGGTGAGGAAGCGTGAGAGAAGGGGGGGGGGGTATACTCTTGGGAGGCGGATGGGTAGGGTATCATCCAGTGGTAATTGAGGTCAACAACAGTGAAACCTTCAGATGACAGGGAGTAAGGGGGATGGAAGGCAAGGGGAAGAAGAAAAGACATGGTCACTTGTGGTTGTGTAGGTATTTTTCCATTGCCACTTGTAATTTTCACCAGTGTTTTAACCACCTTAGAGGGATGACAAATTGCAGTGAAACCTCATAATGCCTTTAAGAGTAAATCTGGTACCAATCAAATACAGGCACTGTGAGATTTCAGGAGAACAGATGACATTGTGTATTGGTACCTAATTCAATAGGATCCCATATACTCCTAAGATAGAGATAATTCAAAATATGCCACCACTACTCCCAGTCCCTTACACCACCCATCCAGCAGCACTACCAAGGGAATACATACCTCTCACGTCTCTGTCAGCAACAGAAGTGCATAAGCCTTGGGTCAAAATTGGGGTAAATAGGCAGAAGTGGATTGCCCGGTTTCCCGGCCTCCGTGTTATACTCAGGAAAGACTCTTGAGCTCTGGGACTGGAGGCGTAACCCTCCAACTTGTCCCGCCTGCCACCCACAGAAAATGTTGTCTAAATGAGCCTCAAGGTTTCTGCCTTTAGGCTGTGCGGGCGATGCCTATTGGATAGAAATATGTCAAGTGGTTCTTCTGGGGGATAAGTGCTGGGAACTTTCAGTATGGCTCTAAAATGAAGCTAGAGAGTGAATTAGTACAGAGCGCAAAATGGAATGCAAAGCGTGTTCCAGCTCTCCTGGCCATACCAGACTAACCTGAGCTAAAGCTTACTTTCAGCAATGTTCAAATCTTTAGATATTAAAGTTCCTGTTGACTTAATTAGTTTAAAGATAAACTCAACCTCATAGTTTGACACATTTCCTAATTCAATACCAACTACTGATTTAAATGCCAAAACCAAAAGAAACAATGGAAACATATAACATTTACCTATAAATATATAAGACCCTGCAATATATTGCAACAGAAATTATACAGAAACGAAAGAGAGTTTATTTCTCCTTCAGTTGCAGTAACATCCCCGTGCCCAGCTGCCTGTGGGGCCTCCTTCTCTGTATGCGTGTTGTGAAGCCACACGTATGTTCCACTGTCAGGACTGTCAGTGTCCATACAACCACCCATCCTCAACTGTACCCCTGGGACCAGGCAGGCTTAGTATTGTGGAGGTCCTCTTAGTAGGCTAGACATAACAATGTTACAACCCTAAAGGTTGGAGGTAGGGGGAGATAAGATTTACTATTTCTACTTGTGTATATGAATTAGAATAAACAGCACTTTATTAAGTATAAAGAAGTTTATGGGAAAAAGACATGAAGTAATTAGTGTACAGACTTTTAATTGATGAATTAATCAGTATTAGTAACTATCTACATGAAATACCTTATTTGTATCAATCCATTAGAAACAAAATTAGTAGTGTATTTATCAGCAGGATGCCGAGCAAAGCCATCTCAAAGCCAGCCTCAAATGTCAGCAATAAAAACCTTCTCATTGGCTTAATTAATGATGCTAAGTTGTATTTGGCATGCAGACCAATCACAATAATTAATGTTATTCCGTCCCATCCATTCCTGTTACCCTCCAAAAGCCTAATTCTATCAGAGATTAAGACGTGTTCTTGACACTGAGCCCCATCCCTGTTACAGACAAATAATGTGTCCACCAGAAGACTCAACACTGATGTTTGACGCCAGTGAAAATATTTTGATGAAAATGCATTTTCTAGCCTGCTTAAACCATCTGACAGATTGATGGTTGATTTGTTAACTTTAGGCAAGACACAATTCTACCTATTAAAGCTACATACTTAACCCAGTTCTTTAGTCTGACATCGATTTAATCACTTTTACTGCCATTGATATAAACAAAGCTTATCAAAATGCTGTATCCGACCATGCTCCCTAGTAAGCACTGAAACCAGGGAAATTGTCCCCATTCATATAATGTGGTAATTTAGGAGAGATGTGTCAAGGGCCAGAGTAATATTCCTTCATGTTTATCCTGGGGTAATCCCCTCCTGACCCTGGCCCCTCATCCCAAAGTGTTTCATCTAAAGGTATACTGTACCATTCTGAGGACAGGTATCTTAGGTAATAAATAATTGATATCATCTTCCACTCTTTCCAATTCCTTGACATACTAAAATGCTAATGAATATGTTATTCAATGTCTCTTTATAGAGTTACACTCTGCCCCTTGGTTTTCATGACACACTTATAAAGCTAAGGCCAGTAAATATCTTACAACAAATGAATATGAAGCATTAAAATGTCATTCCTTCTTGAAGGGAAAAGTATAATATGGCTTTTCAACTAAAGACTAAATATTGACTCCAACCTACCACTGGGAGGTGCTCGGAGTGACCACCTTTAAGCAGGGAGTGGTAAGAGAGACAGACGGGGGAGGTGTAAATGTCCAGGCCTGACACCTTCATGGGGGAGCCATACCCCGGGGACACATTTAGAGGGAACACCTTTGGACGCTCAGAATTCATTCCAGTCCAGCTCCCTGAGTGAGTCTGTTCAGGTCTGACAAGCTGTCTCTGGTAGGCCCCAGGAAGGCCCTGAGTGTCCCTCAGGGATACTCTAGGAGGTGTTGTTAGTCCCAGGGTTTGGAAAGCACCCCTAGAGGACATACAATATATACATGAGCTGCTTCCTAGAATAGAGCAAGTTATGAGGCACTTGGGAACCAGGACCAATGCCATGAAACACTTTAAAAGCATGAAAATTTAGATTTTGTTGGCAGTTGGGAACACAAAATGGCTGTTTATTTCTGTGGTAGACTATTACATTCCCTGCCCCCCCCCTTCCACCGCTGTGAGCCAGGGTGAGGCCAATAGCATATTATATGTTATGCCACAGTTGGCTGGGAGAACTAAATCTTTGAAATTGTCTGTCTGTATAACACATACATCTCACTAGTCTCAATTCCTCACTATATCCTGCAGACTGTAGAGTGTTGTGACAGAAACCCTGCGAATGGGTAGACTGTAGAGTGTTGTAACAGAAGTCCTGTGAATGGTAGACTGTAGAGTGTTGTGACAGAAACCCTGTGAATGGGTAGACTGTAGAGTGTTGTGAGCAGCTCACAGAGGAGTTCACAGAACACTGAGCATCTTACAGAGCAGCTCACCCTGCTAATGTCCTCACTGGAAGCCCCCCCCCCCTGCCCCCTTACAGGCCTGATGTGCCCCCTTGGAGGCCCCTGGATGGAGGTGTCCACTAGTGGGGGTTCCCCAGGAGACTGAGGTAGTGAACGTGTCCGGAGAGCTTCACTCTGATTGGGTGGTTGTGTCTACCTCACAGAGCGTGTCAAACAGATGCCACAGTGGATGGGTACCTAGAATAACTCTGAGCACAAGGAGAATGTGATGAGTTTCTGACTGAAAGACTATTACTGTGCTTTAGGATATTTCAGATGAATTCTAAATTTTGCTTATACAACAGCAAGTACCTACTATTGACCAATCTGCCTCATAAAGCCAAACGTCCCTCAGTTTGGTATGGGTAGGGAACCTGGCATACAATACTGTCTATGTAAAGGGTCCCTGTGCTAATTTATTCAGATGGGAAATTACTCCCAGGCTACTATACAAGACGGCCACTCCTTTAAGATCTTTTGAAGTTCTCAAAAGACATTTCAATCTGGAGTTTATAGAATGCCAGCACTCATTAAAAACCAAGTGATTAAACGTGACAGTATGGTAAACCTTAATACATTGGGAATTGCCATTTTTATAAGTGGTTGGATTCATTATGAATATATAAGTAAAATCATTATCTGGAGTAGAGGGCTATGTATAGAAACTGCATTAAGATGCAAGAACAGCTGGGTAGGGTATAGGGTAAATATATTCTATAGGCTACAGGGTGATGTAACTGCTTGCCAGGTCAGGTTGGGTCGTGTAGCTTATATTGTATCATAGACGGTGCGGCTTACAGCATCGGCCCAGGGTCCGGGGGCGGCTTATACACACGTTTTTGCTACTATGCCATAGTACTAAAAGTCACCATGATCAGATCCCTGGTGCGGCTTATAGGATCGCCCCTAAGTCGGGGTGCGGCTTACATGCGAGTAAGGCTTATACGCGAGGTTTTACAGTACCTATGCAATGCTTTTGAAATATTCATTTGGACAACTATGAAACAATTAAAATATGCTAAGGAATAAATGAAGAGCAAATGTTTAAAATCATAGAAATATTTAAGAGGTTTTTATTGTGGAAATTGTGGATAACCATAATGCACTATTTTTGGTGTATGGACATTGCAGTGTGTGATTGGAAGAGGAGAGCAGAAAGTAGTACCGTTTTGCTCCTTCTTCCACAAAAGATTTCTTGGCCTTGTGGGTAAAGTCGTAGCTGAGACTGTGCTGGGAGAGTGGGTGACACAAACAGTGCCTGGTGGCAGCAAGTGGAACTAACCGGGCTGAACGAGGTCGGCCGGAAGGAGACGAGACCCGATAATGAGGGCACGGCCCTCATCAGGACGCGATGGAGACAGATGGGGATTACTGTAAACGTACATATTTTCGCTGGTACAAATTTTCGCAGATTTGCTTCAAAGTACAATTTCGCTGGGATTTAAATTCGCTGATATTGAAATATTACAGTTATATAGCTATATTGGATAAATTCACTGATTTCGCGGATTTTAAAATCTGCAAAAATATTTACAGCGCGAAATAAAATATGTTTACAGTAGATGAGACCACAAAGCTGCTGCTGCTGGGGGAGTTTAAGGAAAACTTGTGCTTTACAAATGTCTCAAGAGTCATTGTGATTGGCGAATAAGATGTACTTTAGCGTCGTGATAATGTGCCTGGGCCACACTGAAATGAGACCCCTGTGGTCAAGCAGCCAATTACAGTATATCGCCTTCCTATAAGTTTGTGGGTGCGGTTTGGCTAGTTGATTATTAGGCTTCTACCATCTGAACAAAACTGAAATGAAGAGAATGTTATTTGCATCAATGCAAGTCTTGACGTTTTGTTCAAATAAGTGCAAACTCCGGAAGCGAAAAAAACTGAGGCATTTAACAGACAATGAGTTTAAAAAAAAACAGGGAGTCTGGGAAGATTGCTCTTGTAGAAATTTGAAAATCTAACACGCAATGGGTGCATTCTGGTGCCTTTTGATTTGAGAATGGCTGTTACATCCAGATTCTAATTTACTAGGAAAGTGAGAATACTGAAAACTGCCATCCTCAAAGCAGGCTGTATGCCAATATTTGACCATCCAGGGTAGCCGCGGATATCAGTTGAAACAAGTAAGCAGCCCTAGCCTTACAGATGGTTATTAACCCCTTAAAGATGGTATGTCGCTTAAAGATGATATTTGTTGTCATGATGCAGCCCCGGCGAGTAACTCTCAGGTGTATCATGCTGACCCTGCTGGAGTGTCTTAACCCCATTAGGTCGGCATGATGCTTGAATGCAGCCCTGGCGAGTTACTCATCAGGGCTGCATTCATGCATCATGAGGACCAAGGTTATGATACATTAATGCATTATCCCGCCCTTAAAGGGTATTGATACAAGTGAACAGCTCTACCTTTACAAATGGCTTATTACACATGCCCCCTTCCTACCCTGACACATCCATAACCTGCACCCACCCCCCACCTGTCAGAACCACCCAGCCACACCTGGCAATCTACAACTGCAGTATTTGTACCAAGGGAGTGGTCATCTTTTAACAGGAGGGGGGGGGGTGGATTCGGGGGGGCCAAAAAAATGTGGACCCCTAGAATGGGGGGACCAAAGAAAAGTACACCCCTTTTTAGCGAAAAAGCCTGCATGTTACTATAGCTTAAAGGGGTCGGTCGCGCTCAATTTTAACTTGCCTAAGGGGAGGGACCAAAAAAATCTCGACCCCCTCACGTAAATAATCCACCAACCCCCCCTATGTTGTTAAAAAATGACTACTCCCTAAAGTCATAAACCCTTTAAGGACGGCATAATGCATTATTGCATCATGCCCCTCGTTATTGTGATACATGAATGCAGCCCCTGAGAGTAACTCGTCAGTGCTGCATTGGAGCATCATGCAGACCCTTTGGGAATGTCTCAACCCCATAGGGTCAGACTGACGCTTTTTTTTCTTTTTTTTCTTTTTTCTTAATTTAAAAAGAAAAATTCATCACCTTGCGAGGGAGATGTTCTTCATTAAACGTGAATGCAGCCCTGGCGAATTACCCACCAGGGCTGCATTCATGCATCATGACGACCAAGGGCATGATGCATTACACCTGTCAGACACACCCAGGGACTGATGTCATTAGTGAAGCCAATTTCCTTTCATAAATTGTGGGGCACGAGGCGGTGGGTCGGGTACTGCTCTTGAGCTGGTATGAAAAGCAGTAAGTGTCAGAGTCACAGTCAGAGATGTGTGACTAATAATGGGCATTATGTTCTAAACAGGTGCAGTCCCTGCAATGGGAAAATCTAATATGCTATTCTGTGATTTACCAGTTTTCAGAGTGATAAAGCCAAGGTCAATTCTTCAAAGTAAAATAGTTTTTTCCCAATTAGAACACCTCAAGGGTTCATGTTAATTCTTCTTGGTTTGTGGCGTCTACCCCAACAACATGTTAATTATTCATCATAATGCAACAATACGACAGAAGAACATCATGACAAAAGAAGGATATAGTGCATATATAGCATTGTGCTGCTCTCAAAGGGTTAAAAACCCCAGTTAATCCTCCACTCACCCTTTATATAATGCCCTGAGTAAGGGAGTGTACATGAGGGGGTCTGTGAAATTTCGCTCAGGCTGGCAAACGTTTGAAATCTTCTTGCTCATTCCGTCTCCAGGGGTCCAAAATGTTGGTCCCGCCCTTTCAAGGGCTCTAAATTCTCAAATCCACCAATCCCCCTTCCTCTTTGCACCACTCTTGGTAGAAGTAAGAATTGGCTCCTAAATTGTTGAATGCAACAGCGCACATGTTGAGCACAGGGAACAGGCCAGGGCTGAGACCCTACAGTAGACAACTGCCTCCATTATGTCCAACCTGCCCACTGTGCTGAATAGATTATAGATTATGCCGGTTCAGAGTTTATCATCATAATGCAGAAATGAAGCCCAGGCGTATAACTTGCCGGTGCTGCATCGGTACATCATGCCGACCCTTAGGGAGTGTCCCAACCCCATAGGATTCATGCATTCATGTATCATGACGACCAAGGGCATGATGCATTTGGGTGGACAAATATTGGCATATCTGGTTTCAAATAAAGGCTTTTGGTGTCAGTAATGCAGTGGGAAAGAATTAACTTAAATCACCATGTAAACGCATGCAAGTAGTATGTGGAAAGATGTGTCAACCTCAGGCAAATAATCTGAAGTAGATGCCAACACCCTATACTGTGATATATATCCCCAATCACACATCTCAATGTTTAAACACTTGCCTCTTTAACCAGGTTGCTAAACGTTTTTGTACTTCATCTCAGAATGGAATTAAAACAAGCATTTCTTATAGTAGAAGTGCCTGGTTATAGATTCTATCCTTAGATGTGAAGTATGGGGGTTTGACACCATCAATAAGTCATGCGACTCAACAACTAAGATTCCGCAAACACTAAATGCAAGAACTAAAACTTGGGAAATACATCACCATTGAGCATGTCACTAGGATGGTTCACTATTCTCGAGAATCTCACATGTCTATCTTGTGTATACAGCTTGTGCTTTTCTCTGGAAAAACACACATTTCTGACTTGTGTCATTCTTGAGTTCTGTTTGGAGGGCTTTGTCCCTGTGGGAGGTGGTTTACCCTCCATGCCAATAACAACCAGCCTTCTAAGGCTGGGTGGTGGTGTCTGTGGCCTGTCTAGGCGGCCCCTGTTCATGTTTATTGATCTGTGTTGAGCTGCCTAGACACCAGCCTGCCTACCCGGGTGTTAAAGGTGGTAGACACAGGATGGGGAAGATATTGGATATTGGGAACTAGGGGTGTAACATAGAGGGTCGGGAGGTGAGGAAGCGTGAGAGAAGGGGGGGGGGTACACTCTTGGGAGGCGGATGGGTAGGGTATCATCCAGTGGTAATTGAGGTCAACAACAGTGAAACCTTCAGATGACAGGGAGTAAGGGGGATGGAAGGCAAGGGGAAGAAGAAAAGACATGGTCACTTGTGGTTGTGTAGGTATTTTTCCATTGCCACTTGTAATTTTCACCAGTGTTTTAACCACCTTAGAGGGATGACAAATTGCAGTGAAACCTCATAATGCCTTTAAGAGTAAATCTGGTACCAATCAAATACAGGCACTGTGAGATTTCAGGAGAACAGATGACATTGTGTATTGGTACCTAATTCAATAGGATCCCATATACTCCTAAGATAGAGATAATTCAAAATATGCCACCACTACTCCCAGTCCCTTACACCACCCATCCAGCAGCACTACCAAGGGAATACATACCTCTCACGTGTCTGTCAGCAACAGAAGTGCATAAGCCTTGGGTCAAAATTGGGGTAAACAGGCAGAAGTGGATTGCCCGGTTTCCCAGCCTCCGTGTAATACTCAGGAAAGACTCTTGAGCCCTGGGACTGGAGGCGTAACCCTCCAACTTGTCCTGCCTGCCACCCATAGAAAATGTTGTCTAAATGACCCTCAAGGTTTCTGCCCATAGGCTATATGGGCGATGTCTATTGGATAGAAATATGTCAAGTGGTTCTTCTGGGGGCTGGGGACTTTTAGTATGGCTCTGAAATGACTCTTGAGAGTAAATTGGTACAGGGCGCAAAATGGAATGCAAAGTGTGTGTCAGCTTCCCTTGCCATACCTAGCTAAACTGAGATAAACCTTATGTTAAGCAATGTTCAAATCTTTAGATATTAAGGTTCCTGGTGACTTAATTAGTTAAAAAATAAACTCAAACTACAGCATATAAATTCTCATAGGTTGACAGATTTCCTTATTCAATCTTGACTACTGTTTTAAATGCCAAAACCAAAAGAAATGATAGAAACATGTAACATTTATATCTACATTAATAATGAGCCCCTGCAATATATCGGGAGAAAGATTATATGGAAATGAATAAGAGTTTGGATGTCTTTCAGGGGCAGTAACATTGAGTGTCCAGTTGTCTGACGGATGCCTCTTTACACTGAAGCACTACTAGTGATGTATTTATTGTTTAACAACAGGGGATATAACAACAGAGGCATTTTTTCCCCGACGCTAAAACATGCATTTCTGCGAAAAATAGTTTAAAATGAATTATAAATTTATTTTAAAATAACTATGACTCCCTGTGTGTTCCCCAGACAGCAAAGGGAAATATCAATATAACAGAGGCATTGGTGGATATTCTGGTCTGACATGTGGAAGATTTAAAAAATGAAAATGCTGTATGCTCATTTCATATCTTCAAAGTGGAACGGAGCTGTGTCTTCCACTATTCCCCCCCCCCCTCTAAATCCTCTTGCACCAGAGTACCCACCCATGCCTGGCTCTAAGTGATATTACATAGCCCTATCACGTGGTAGACCACTCCCATATCTGTGTGGTACCAGTAATAACCATACATAAGGACAGGGCTGCATGGAGCTAAATAACAAAAATGTATTATGTGAGGTCTTGTTCCCCATAGAAAACAGTATGATATAACTGCCAAACCTCAGTAAGGTTTCTATTGTAGCATCACTGCTGCTCTCAATGACAATGATTATGGTGATGTATACAGCAGTTGGCTCCTAGGGTCCTAGGCAAGCAATAGTTCCTCAATCTATCCTAGCATGATTACAGACTATCTAGATATGATAGGAGACTGCTTCCCTCATACACTCATCAATAGAACACTCCATCTCCGAGCAGAGTGTGTTGTGAGCCATTGATCCCTACAAAGGTCAGCAGCCCAGATATGACAATAATATACTGATCACCCAACTTGTGTACTTGATGGTGTTTTGCATCTGAGAGTTATGTGAGTGATTATTCACGTAGAGAACGGTATAGAGACTGTGCAGAACTGCTGCAGCCCTAGAGCGCTCGACCAAAACAAGGGGACACCTTTCCATGATCGTATCAGTGATACCAATTGTTTCCTCTAGCTCTGCTCTCACTGCAACTCATCCCCCTCAACCATTTGCTGTACCCCCCAAAGCTATCCACCCAGGTAACATGCCCAACTGGCGCCCAGTTGGGTTTACCTTGGGCAACCTTGGGCTGGACTGGGCTGTGTTTTGGGCTGGGCAAATCCATGGGCTTCAGTAGGGCCCCAGTTGGGCTAAGTGATTTTTAAAACATACTCTGTAAATATCCCTGGTATCTTGAATCATGCTCTCTATTTAAAAAAAATCCAAGTATGAAAATGTTATAGTCACTCTGTGTAGGAAATGAATGATTGGGTTTTAGGTGGGCTTATACTGGGCTAATTTTAATTTTCACAAATGCTTTATGGCTGTGTCTCAGGACCTTGGCACAATGTTTTTGTCTCTGACCGGGTGCCGTCTCTGACCGGGTGCCGTCTCTGACCGGGTGCCGTCTCTGACCGGGTGCCGTCTCTGACCGGCTTGGCTTGATAAGGTCAAAATACTAGCAGCAGGAGGCTAATTATAATTATAACTATGATTATATAACAACCCCCATAACGTTTTTCCAAATCCTTATATATATGAGTATAATTCTTTTTAAAACACCTTTTTCTGACACCTGGTCAGAGACGGCAGCGGGTCAGAGACGGCAGCCGGTCAGAGACAGCACCCGATCAGAGACAAAAACATTGTCCCAAGGTCGTGAGACACAGCCTTATGGAAGCCCCTTTCAGTATGAATCAAACTCTCTTTTAAAGAAGAAATTGATTAGAAATTTTATAATGGTGATTTTGCTGGAAAATCATAGTTGGGCTTTCTTTGGGCTTGATGTAGGCTTCTCAGCAAGTAGTTCTGAGCATTGACACTAGATGGCCATGTGGTTCTAAGCTTTGACACTAGATGGCCTCTGTATACCATGTAGAGAGAATTCCTCCAATTCAAAATAACTTCTTCATAAATACAATGAAGCCAGAATGGGTCATGTAGTTAATACATGTATAAGAATGAAGATATTTTAATGCAGTTTGATAATATATGGAAGCTTCTATCTTATTGTGTAAATTAAGGTAGACAATGAAGTATTCACCTGAAGACCCCTATCCTGGGGTTCAAAATTAACTATAAGACATGGACCCACATATCCTGAAGGTATTGGCTAAAGATTTGATGGTTTATATGAAATAGCCACTTGCACAAGTCTTATCTTTGCTGACTTGAACTTGATGAATACATTTTTTATCTTCCATGTAGAAAATGTTTGACTTGGAAGGCTTCCTGCAGGGATATCCAAGCTGAATATTAACTTGGGCCAGCCCAACCTGTGCCCATATTTCTGCATGATCTATTGTCCTGAGGTGGTATACCTTGCATGTCTAGTTCTAAGTCTGAGGTTATGTGATCAGGGCCTGTCTAGTTCTCAGGGATGAAAGTCGACTATGTCAAAAAAACTTGAAGATATAACATACCTCATAACTACATTATAGAACACTCCTAATGTTTATGCATCTATATAGACACATATCTAGTGCTGTGCAGCAGGATTTGTCATATCTACATTCTCCTGGACATTGTCTCCTGCTGAGGAGAAGCATTTGTCATGTCCATGTGGTCCTGGACGTTATCTCTTGCTGTGGAGAATGAGATATCTGTCCATACACTCTCCATGCATAGCACCTTTATTTCAGTGACTAAGCCTCATGTGAAGAGTGTAAATGCATAGGACTATAGAGGAGAGAGAGGGCTTCAAGCTTTCTCAAGTTAACTTGAGATTGGTTGAGAAAAACTGAGATGAGTGTGGTGTAGCCTGTCTGTGTATGTGTAGGACCACTGGGGATGAATCAGTGATGATTCTGCTGTATTATCATAGGATTACACACACAAAATAAGTTTGATTGAGTTTATATTGTGTAAATAAATATATCTTAAGAGGGCCTACAGCTAAATATCCTGATTATATTTTTTGTGATTGAAAAAAAACTTAATTTCAGGGAAAAACTTGAAGACTTTCATCCCTGAGTTCTAAGACTGTGTGGCTCTGTGTGATTCTGTCTAGGCAGCCCCTGTTCATGTGTATTGATCTGTGTTCAGCTGCCTAGACACAATCCTGGTGGTAGGCGCAAGGTGGGGGACATTGGGGAACTGGGGTGAAGCATGGAGCTAGGAAGGAGGAGGGGTATCCCATAGGGAGGAGGATGTGTAAGGTGCCCTTTAGTTGAAGCCCATAGCGGTGGGGGGCTGGATGTATCCCCATGTCCCCTGTATATTTCCAGGTCTTTGTCACATGTTATCTCATTCATCTTATGACAAGGACATATCCCATGGGACTAGAGCCAATCACAAGTCCACTTTCAGAAACGGTCATATCTCTATATTAAATTCTATAGTGCAGACCGATTACAGGAAGCAATAATGGAGGCTCCATAGTGATGGAGGGAACTATCATGGTAAATGGAGTATTCCACTGACGTCGGTTGGCCTTAATTCTGTCATCCGATAAAAGTATATAATGTATAATAATGTAAAACTTAAGGGCGAATCTTGTCTGATGGACAAAATCACGGCTGCTTCTGCCAGTAGACTACTTCCTTAATGAAGATCCTAGTAAATCTAGGAGGGAGCGGATGTTGTGGTAGAAGACGGAGGCAGTGAAAGTGCTGGGATTTATAAAAGGCAAGGAGAGAGACCGGAAAGTAAGGAAGGTAATCAGGCAAGCAACGGGACGTGGGGCAGGGGGCTTTATATGGTGGTGAAAGGAGTAGAAGGTGATAGAAGACCTGCGGGCTATAGGGGAAATACCACCACCCCAATTGACATTTTGCACATTGTATATAATAACATTGCCAGGACGGGTGCAGTGAGGCATTATAATTTGTTACTGTTAACGTACTTTATTTCGCGCATGTATATTTTCGCAAATTCACCACAAATATTCAAATCCGGGCATTTTGTAATAATTATGATAGTTCTGTACCTATACTGGATAAATATTCGCTCTTTACTAATTTTTGCGAATTCTCATTTCAGCTAAAATCGCGAAAATATGTACAGCGCGAAATAAAGTATAGGGCACACTGTAAAAAATATCCCGTAAAAATTACGGTGAATCACTGGCATCACTGAATGCCGACCGTTTCCTGTTTTTTTTACGGTCACCGTATTTTGCTTTCCCCCGTAAATTTTACAGGCCTTTCCCGTTGTATTTTTACGGTATTTCATCATTATTATACGGTGATTCTCTGCTATTCAATGATGATTATAATTGTTTCTGGATTCATTGTTGTATATTTCATAATATCATCTTAATTCCAGGCCTGTATACATATATATTAGGCCTGAGAAGCATAATTGAATGCCTCATAGCAATATACAATTACAATCCATGAGCAAAAGGTACTCTAGGATTGTTACAAAGAAACTCTGACAACAGTCTCAATATGTATAGTTCTAATTACCACAACATGGGTGTTTATACTATTCGTACTAGTGTCCAGGGTCTAAAAAAAGGAAATTATATATTTTTTATCTTTATTATGCCAAAGGCTTTAATTTTGACTGTATAATTAATGAGATATTTGGATATCTTTATAAATCTAACACAATTATGTATGTTTTTTAGTTGATAGCTTCCACTAAAGTCTCTCTATCAAACCAAGCTGCCACCTGGTGAGCACACTTTTAACGTGAGATTCACCGTAAATGAAAAAACATTGTTTCACTGTACTGGTTTACGGATGTTCAATGTGAAAGTAATAAGTTTTACAGTGTCTCACCGTAAATCACAATTACGGTGATACACCGTCAAATTTAGCATTGATTCTCCGTAATTTCAACGGTAATTTTTTACAGTGCAGGGAGAGACCGATTAGGGGGTTCCCACAGTCCTCACTGTTCGGCTACATACGCCCTCCAGAGGTTGCCATTTCACGTCCAGTGTTTACTACTCCCCAGAGCTTATCATGTCCAGTTCCCAGCTTTTTTCTCTCTTTGTCAAGTGTATTTCAACTTTGATTTCCTCAGCTTTTTTTTTAAATTAGGAAGTTATATACATTGATGGGACACAGTCATATTTATCTATTAAGACTGCTTCTCTTTCAAACATGTATATATGTGCAAGATTGCTAGAGGCCTATCTAATTATCAGAACAAAGGACCTACATCAGAACTCTACCTCGATAGTATTCAAGTCCACATACAATGTTACATCATCATCATTTTTTTTCCGATTGAATTAGAGACAAAATTCTTCAAAGGTTTTACCTTGTCCACTTTCATTCATTAGGAGTGTAGCAACCTCAGGCTGCATCAAAACACACTGCCTTTCAAAAGTTACCAAATAACAAGAGGATGCCATATCCTTTCTAACATAGGTCATCTTTAAAACTATGTCACTGCTCTGCCTAGTCCTTTACATAACTCAGCAACATGTCAAGTGAGTAGACAACATGTCAGTCTCTCTCAGCACCAGAAGTGCATAAGCCTTGGGTCAAAATTGGGGTAAATAGGCAGAAGTGGATTCCCCGGTATCCCCGCCTCCGTGTAATACTCAGGAAAGACTCTTGAGCTCTGGGACTGGAGGCGTTACCCTGTAACATAGCCTGCCTGCCGCCCACGGAAAATGTTGACTAAATGAGCCTCAAGGTTTCTGCCCATAGGCTGTGTGGGCGATGTCTATTGGATAGAGATATGTCAAGTGGTTCTTCTTGGGAATAAGTGCTGGGAACTTTCAGTATGGCTCTGAAATGACTTTAGAGAGTGAATTGGTACAGGGCACAAAATGGAGTGCATAGTGTATTTCAGCTTCCCTGGCCATACCTAGCTAAACACTAATCAGTTAAAATATAAACTCAAGCTACAGCATATAAATTCTCATAGGTTGACACATTTCCTCATTCAATACCAACTACTGATTTAAATGCCACAACCAAAAGAAACAATAGAAACATGTAACATTTAAACACATAAATAATGAGCCCCTGCAATATATTGCAACAGAAATTATATAGAAACGAAAGAGAGTTTGGATCTCTGTCAAAAAAGAAGGTCAGTTCCAGTAGCATCCCCCTGCCCAGTTGTCTGTGGGGCCTCCTTCTCTGTATGCGTGTTGTGAAGCCCCACGTATGTCCCACTGTCAGGACTGTCAGTGTCCATACAACCACCCATCCTCAACTGTACCCTTGGGACTGGGCAGGTTTAGTATTGTGGGGGTCCTTCTAGTAGGCTAGACATTACCATGTTACAACCCTCAAGGGTGGAGGTAGGGGAGGATTGGATGTAATATAACTATTGATATACATTAATTAGAATAAACAGCCCTCTCTGAAGTATAAAGAAGATTATAGGAAGAGTGATGAATTAATCAGTATAAGGAACTATCTACATGAAATACCTTATTTGTATCAATCCATTAGCAACAAAATTAATAGGGTATTTATCAGTAGCCTTAGGATGCCGAGCAAAGCCATCTCAAACCCAGCCTCAACTGTCAGCAAAAAAAACCCTTCTCATTGGCTTAATTAATGATGCTAAGTTGTATTTGGCATGCAGACCAATCACAATAATTCATGTTATTCTGTCCCATCCATTCCTGTTACCCTCAAAAAGCCAAATTCTATCAGAGATTAAGACGTGTTCTTAACACTGAGCCCCATCTCTGTCCCACAAATATAATGTGTCCACCAGACGAGTCAACACTGATGTTTGACGCCAGTGAAATTATTTTGATGAAAAGGCATTTTTCTTGCCTGCTTAAACTATCTAACAGATTGATGGTTGATTTCCCAGGACATTGTGTTAACATGTTGACTTTAGGCAAGATATAATTCTATCTTTGGAAGCTACAGAACTTTAATATTCAATATAACCCAGTTATTCAGTCTGACATTGATTTAATCACTTTTACTGCCATTGATATAAACAAAGCTCATCAAAATGCTGGATCCAACCACGTTCACTAGTAGGCACTGAAACCAGGGAAATAGTCCCCGTTCATATAATGTGATAATTTAGGAGAGATGTGTCAAGGGCCAGAGTAACATCCCTCCACATTTATCCTGGGGTAATCCCCTCCTGACCCTGGCACTCTTATCCCCAAGTGTTTTATTTAAAGGTATACTGTACCATTCTGAGGACAGGTAATAATTAATTGATATCATCTTCCATACTTTCCAATTCCTTGACATACTAAAATGCTAATGAATATGTTATTCAATATCTCTTTATAGAGTTACACTCTGCCCCTTGGTTGTCATGACACGCTTATAAAGCTAAGGCCAGTAAATCTCTTACAACAAATGAATATAAGGCATTGAAATGTCATTCCTTCTTGAAGGGAGAAGTATAATATGGCTTTTCAACAAAAGACTAGATATTGACTGTTGGTTCAATGACCTGCCACTGGGTGGTGTTGGAGGCACTAGGAGTGGCCACCTTTAAGCAGGGAGTGGACAAGGAGGTGGGGGAGGTGTAAATGTCCAGGCCTGACACCTTCATGTGGCAGCCATACCCCGGGGACACATTTAGACGGAACACCTTTGGACGCTCAGAATTCATTCCAGTCCAGCTCTCAGAGTAAGACTGTGTAGGTCTGACAAGCCGTCCCTGGTAGTCCCCGAGATGGCCCTGAGCATCCCTGAGGGAGGCTCCAGGAGGCGTTGTTAGTCCCAGGGTTTGGAAAGCACCCCTAGAGGACATACACCATATACATGAGCTGCTTCCTAGAATAGAGCACTGTATGAGGCCCTTGGGAACTGGGACCGATGCCATGAAAAACTTTAAAAGCATGTAAATTTAAATTTTGTTGGCAGTTGGGAAACACACAATGGCCTGTTTATTTCTGTGGTAGACCATTACCTTGCCTGCCCCTTCAACCCCTGTGAGTAGTGGAATATGGCAGTGCCATTGATTTTTACCAAAGAGTGCCGTATTGCACACCCCCTATGAAATAACCTGGCTGTATTTTACGGCTCTGTGACATCATCAAAATGTCCTCAATGGACATCGCCCTCTACATCCTGTCCTGATGTGCCCTGGATGGAGTTGTATAATTGATGGGTGGCTTCTGTTGTAGTTCAGCCCTTACTCTAACAGGTCTCGTCCCGTTTCTCCTGCTTTCAGAACCCTGTCCATCTGAGACCAGTCCTTGAACTGTAATGTGTTTGTGGGTGTACAAATAGACTCTCCCCAATAGATGAGTAGGTTTTGTTGCAGTTCAGAGGAGGTCCTCCCTTTGGGCAGACACCCTGTGAATGGGTAGACTGTAGAGTGTTGTGAGGAGCTCACAGAGGAGTTCAGAGAACATTGAGCATCTTACAGAGTAGCTCACCCTGCTAATGTCCTCACTGGAATCCACCACCCCCCCTCCTCTACAGGCCTGATGTGCCCCCTGGGAGGCCCCTGGATGGAGGTGTCCACTGCTGGGGGTCCCTCAGGGGGTTCCCCAGAAGAACGATGTAGTGAACGTGTCCGGAGAGCTTCACTCTGATTGGGTGGTTGTGTCTACCTAACGCAACGTGTCAAATAGGTGCCACAGTGGTCTGGTACCTAGAATAACTCTGAACACAAGGAGACTTTGATGGATTTCTGGCTGAAGGACTATTTCTGTGCTATAGAATATTTTGGATGAATTTCTACATTTTGCTTATACTACAACAGCAAGTGCCTAATATTGACCAATCTGGCTTATAAGGCCAATGCCCCTCAGTTTAGTATGGGACATACAGGATGCCATAAAACAATAATGTCTATGTATAAAGTCCCTGTGCTTATTTATTAAAATTATCCTAGGCTACTATACAAGACAGCCGCTCTTTCAAGATCTGTTTAAGTGCTTCAAAGATAATAAAAAAACAGGCAATTGAATGCCACGGCATGGTAACCCTCTATGCATTGGGAATTGTCATCTTCATAAGTCGGTGGATGCATTATGAATATGAGTGAACATATCATCTTGGGTAGAGGGCTATGTGTAGAAGCTGCATTAAGCTGCAAGAACAGCTGGGTAGATACAGCTGTAGGGTAAATATATTCTATAGGCTACAGGGTGATGTAAGTGCTTGCCAGGTCAGGTTGGGTCTTGTAGCTTATGTTGTATAATAGATAAGTAGAGTATAGATAACAGAATGCATGACTAGGAAGTTATCCAGTCACTGTTTGTGTAATGTGTTAGTAGGTACCACAGGTATTTTGAAGATGAATGGCCTAGAGATTCGGCAATAGTATTGTTAGAAAGCTTGAAAAGAATGCGAAGGAAGGACATCAGTTATGTTGAGATGCTTTGAACGGTTGATTTATTATGAATTTTTTAAGAAAAAAAGTTTTACCTTACATTTGTCTTTTTTTCCTAATGGGCCAATTGAGCATTTTTAGGTTGGCCATACATCAAATATAACACAGCCAGATTGTGCTTGATAGCAATTTCATGATAAACCATATGCTCCCTTTGGGAAATGATCTTGGTATGACATCTGTTTGCACACAACTTGACATGATATGCCCCTCAAAATGCTACTTTGCACAGGAAAAGCTTGTGAAAATAGGCATTCTTCCATTTTCAGGCCATATACAACTTCAAGGGTTTTAGGCTGAGCACCTTTATATTGTGGAAAACATATGTACAACTGGTAAAGAGTGTCTTGAATTTTTTTTCATCACATTCCCATTGAGATTTAATGACCTACTGGTGTTTAAAAATGACAAAATCACTTATTTACAGCCTTGTCCCAACCATAAGCCAGTGGTCACCTGCAGGCCCATCCTATAAAAAGGGCGATAGAATCACAACCAGTGGTCGGATTGTCTTGAAATTCGAAACAGAGTATATCTTGAAAAGAGATTTTGGGAGAGGACCCAAAAAAAATTCCGCCCCCCAAACCCCCCCCCCCAAAAAAAAAGAAAAATTTCCAAATTTCTCAGAGCCTATATATTTCTATGGATAAAGGAACACAAATAAATTTTGCACTTTTGGGGGGCAGATCCCCCTTTTCAGGAAGGGGTGGTTGTATTGAAATTCCACCATCTGCTCTATTCCCCTACTCTACCATGGAAGTCAGCACACAATTATATCTTAGGAGTCTATTTTAGATCATAATGAAAGCAGGGTTGGTATCATAATGCTTAAACTATAGAAAATAATATAGATTACAAAGTGGTGTTTATCTTGGTTTTATAGTAAACATATACACAGGTAGTGGAAGTGGAGTGGTGGTGGCTGCTAGCCCCACTCACCTGTCCTCTGCCATGCATGAGTGCACCTGGCCCCTGCAGTAAGTCCAGTAAATAAAGGCACTACAGTCAAACTAATGGCAAAATAAGTTTGAATATTGGTTTTCACTTACTTCATATGAGTATGCGGCAAGAAAATTATACACCACATTCATCCCTAGGAGTGCCTCCAAAACCAATATGGCCACAACTAAACCAGGTCAAAGTGAGGGAATGATGCATGTATGGGATAAATCATAATCCCCAATTAATTCATATATATATATATATATTTATATATATATATGTATATATATATATATATAGAGAGAGAGAGAGAGAGACAGAGAGAGAGACAGAGAGATGAAAATATTTATTCTATCAACCTTATTTTGAGTTTTATGTACTAGAGTCGAAACACCTGGTACCATATTCCATTTTACATATACAAAAAGATATCAAGTTGGTTGGAGGATAAAAATGCTTTTCAAGAACATGTTGACTAGTACAATATTAGCCATGGTTCTACAACTCTGAGTGACATAGTAAAGCTACCAAAAGCAGCATAAAGGCTATGGATGTCAGCAGCAGCATGGGCGAGTATAGTGCCTCTAACACTGGGGAGGGTAAGCGTAATTTAAAAGTGCCACTAACACTGGGGAAGGGGTAAGCGTCATTTTAAAGTGCCACTAACACTGGGGAAGGGGTAAGCGTCATTTTAAAGTGCCACTAACACTGGGGAAGGGGTAAGCGTCATTTTAAAGTGCCACTAACACTAGGGGAGGGGTAAGCATCATTTTAAAGTGCCACTAACACATGTTAAGTCACCAGCACTGTACCCAATTGCCGCACACAGATGTCCAAACCTGTGCCCAGCGTGCAGGTTGGTGGAGTCCTATCTGCTGGGCTCACAGGTCTGGCATGTGTTCAGCACTCATGCAGGTTGGTTGGGTCCTATCTGCTGTGCCAACAGGTCTGGCCTGCATTATTGCTTGTGCCTGTCTTAAACCTTTCATAAAGCTCAACAATGTATTCCAGTTGTGGTACATTGAAATTTGGCCTCCGGCCTTCACCCACAGTCACCTCAAGGTCTGATGCAAAAATGTATTCTAGGTCCACGTCTGCGACATCATCCACTCTGGGCCAGCTGAATGATTCCTTCGGACCTCTTTTCAAGAATTGAATTGTTGCAGTGGTATCATCAACTTCTTTGACTACCCCAACAAAGTAATCCTCCTCATATGCAACAGCCACCCACATGTCTTTTGTGGGTGCAAACACCATTTCGCAAGGTGTTGTGCTCATATTTTCTGTTTCAAGGCGTTGTCTTTTTGAGGGTGGCTCATGACCATCAGGTACACGGTCAGAGTTATGGTCACATTCAGTCTCGGATAACATGCTCTTTTACGCCCCCAACCCGCAATTCTCTCTATTACAATGAAAACAATGACAAGGTCTACAGACATTTCAAAAACGTTTTTTTACAAACGTTATTTTTGGTCAACGTTTTAACATTTTCCAAACATTGGGAAAACGTTTTTACAAACATTTGCAAACCTCCTGCAAATGTTTTGCAACCGTTAGGAAAATGTTATTTGTTAGCTGGGTAAGAACCATATAAGAAACTTTTTCTTGCAATTTTGTTGACTCTAAGCTATATTCTTTCCCTTCACTTACTGGAATGTGGGTCTGTATTGAGGGCCTGTACCTAATTGTGCTCCCATACACTGACAGTGCATACACCTACCAAATCTAGGACATGGCCAGAGGGTGATCATAATTATTTTACAAAGATTATTTCCTAGATTTAGTCTCACATCGGCCCCATCCATCGAATTGCATAGCTGTTTCAACATGGGTATTCTAGATAATCTGAGCTTTATGGCATGGTGCGGCACAATCAATTCTTTTGAGAATTACTTGTCCATTTAAGATGTTTTATTATTATTATTGCAGGCATAATTTCAATAAAATTTATTCATAATTGTGCCGGGGATACAAATAAAGGTTTGAATCATAGCTATCCAAAGGTGCTCATATTGTATAGGTCCAACCCATGGTGACATCGCAAGACCACTGGAAAGGAAAGTTAGGAAAAAAGCCTGGTAGAAAACAGGTGACAAAGTGTCTAAATGATAGGAAATGAGCTTTCAGCAAAGACCAATTTTCATAGACTAAGGCTGAACAAAATTGAAAGCACTGATAATAGATGGGACCAGGTGATCCATATCTTTCCAAAAAGTGGTCTGTTATTGCTGTATGATTATCGGTCTGGCTGTGAAGAGCATGTAAAGATTGCTCTTATGCTCTGAGATTTGGGCCTTTTCACGGGAGCGCAGCGCTCCTCTGGGGTACCTAGTGTTAGGGACTGTTTACTTAGGAAATGGCCCATGTTGCTACATATATAATGTATTATGTATGCATTCTATATATAGGTGCAGCATATATATAGATAAAGGATTAAACAGGGGAGGTTTGCTCTTAACCCCTAGGCCTTCACCTCACCATTTTGGCACCACATTCCATACAAAGCATACAGACGGGCAATGATGCAGTAGTATGCATATTATGTAGAAAACTAATTGCATTGAAAGGCTTACCCTGCATTTCTAGGTCTGTACCAACCTCCTCAACACTGAGCTCGATTTGAATATGAAGTGAATGATACTGTTTGAGCAGTCAAATTTATTCAAATTGCTTTCCATTTTCATTGCAAATTAGGATTTCCAAATGTCAGATTCAGACTGATTTTGAGTTATTTGTTACACAAAACAATTATGTCCACATATGATACTGCAGCACTTTAAGCAGTAATGCAGCTCATAAAGATAACCACATTTGTGAGACTACTTGAATATTAAGTAAGATCCATAATCAATTTCTAGCTTGGAAACAGCAAACTGAAATTACTGTTGTCACATCAGTAACAGGAGAGCATGTAGTTATGGAGGACAAACAGGGAAAATGGATTAGCGATCACCACTGCTCTGAAAAGTCTCGAGTTACTAATTAATACTTGAGCAATGACACTGATGGAGGGGATGTGATGTGTATGGGGGCAGTGTGGTCTGATGTGTGTGGGGGAAGTGTGGTAGCAGAGTAAGAAGCACAGCAAGGCACTTTACCCTTTAAGGGCGGATGTCGCTAAAAGATGACATTTGTCGTCATGATGTACCAATGCAGCCCTGACGAGTAACTCGCCGGTGCTGCATTGGTGCATTATGCCGACCCTTCAGGGGTGTCTAAACCCCATGGGATCGGCATGATGCTTGAACGCAGCACTGGCAAGTTACTTGCCAGGGCTACTTTCATGCATCATGATGACCAAGCGCATGATGCACTAAGGTATCATGCCACCCTTAAAGGGTTAACACACTATATTTGGTCCTTTAGAGAATCTGGAATCACATTCTAGAGGATATGTGTGGCACATCAGCTTATCGTCACAAATATTGCCGGTATTGATTCACTGTTGCTATGCATCATGCAGGGTCTTGCTAAATTGGCTGCTCTATAGCACATTCAAGGTCTGATTTCATGGTAGCTATGGTGATGAACAGCAGAAAGTCATGTCCAAAGCATCTGTTTGAGGGATCTCTTAGAGGGACGTTAACAACAGTGGGATAGCTCTGAATGACAGTGCACAAGCAACCACCTCCCTACACCCAACAATAAGTTGCAGAATGGTAGGGTGAGGATGCAATTCAGCTGGATGGATTATGGTCTGGGTTGGTGGGGGAGAATGGAATGGAGGGGGGGATGGAATGGAGGGAATACAGCGAGGAGTGGTTGAGGGGGGATGAGTCGCAGTGAGAGCGGAGCTAGCGGAAACAATTGGTATCACCAATATGATGATTGAATGGTGTCCCCTTGTTTTGGTCGAGCGCTCTGCAGCTGCAGCAGTCCTGTAGTCTCTATACCCCTCTTTACGTGAAAATCCCTCACTTGTCTCTCAGATGGAAAACCTCATCAAATGCATGAGTCGGTGGATCAGAATATAAATGCCATACCCGAGCCGCTCGTCAATGTAGGGGTCAATGGCTCAGAAGGTATTCTGCTTAGAGTTTGTTAGGGAGCAGTCTCCGATAATATATGCAGAATTACTCACAGATGAAGTGCAGTACAATTGCTTTTCTGGCACCCAAGCTCCCAATGTCTGTATATCAACAGAATTATCGTTATTGAGGACACCAGTCATCCTACAATAGAAACCTCACTGTGGTTGGTTGGAGATATTATATATTCTATGGGGAACAAGACCTCTCCTTTTAATATATCAGACCTTCCAAAGAGTGCGGCTCCTTGTTATTTAGCTCCATGCAGTCCTGTCCTTATTTAAGGTTATTACTGGTACCACACAGAGATGGGAGTGGTCTACCCTCTGATAGGGCTATACAATATCACTTAGAGCCAGGCGTGGGTGGGTACTATTGTGCAGGAGGATTAGGGGGGATGATAGAGGAAGCCATGACTGCTCGGTGGATAGCTAGGTGCTAAGATAAGGCCAATGCCTGATGTTCAATATAAGGTTTTCTTAATGAATATAATAGCTATTTACAGAGTCATACTGGTTTGGAATGATGCTCTTTCAGTCATTCCCATTTCTTTAGAATTTCTCTTTTATTTCTGATCCATTGAATTGTATATTGAAAGAAATATTCACTGCAACTTATTATTATAAATGAATTTCAAGTTTTAATTAATGCTCTTTCTCATCTCTCCCCTTCTGTTATCAACTATTAGATATTTACATAGATTGATACCTGCATATGTCTGCTGTGTAATCCACTGGAATAGTATAATGAATCCTTATTCATTTTTAGTGATCTTATTTGGACTTATAGACTATGGCATGTAACATTAGAAGGGCAGGTTGACCCAGTAATTCTGTATTACAGGAACATGGCACTCTGCCAACCCCCACCACCCCTCAGCCATCACACCGGTGCACAGAGGCCAAGGGTCAGAGGTCATACGTTTGAAGTCACTTTCACCTTTGTCAACCATATATATCCATGATATCACCATTAATTTACATTAAATACTTCTCGTTTCATAGCTTTCAGTCATTGTGCAGCACAATAGCATCTCTCAATTAAATGGTCAACACTATAGAAAGCTTGTCATTGAAAATCAATCCCCTATTTTGTGGTTTATTTTGTTAGTTTCAATCTCCTTGCGAGTGAATCCAGGTTGACCCAAAGAGAAATTTTGACTCGTTTTTCAAGAAGGCCCTCAGACAACAGGAAATGTGTTGGACTTTGGCAGGGAGGTAGCAATTTCACCTCTTTCACCCTCATTGAGCTAAAAAGAGTCCAAAAGGTGGAATTGTCAGAAAATCTTGGATTCTAAAACAAACGCTGTAATCTCCTCCACCAGCTGCATCTTTCTGTGTTTTCATGATGTTTTGCAATTAATTACAATATGATTCAACATGTTACAATTTTCTCACACCCAACTGAGTGGTGACCCAACAATATCTGATCTAATAAAATTGTATTAAGCTCACGGGGTAGAAGAGATATATGGAAGCAGGTTTTATATACCGTAAAGCCGACCTTTTTTGCGATTTTAGGCTTGATTCAGCTCATAGCATTGTCTCATAGAAGCGGGTCGGCTTATGAGGGAGGTTTTTTATCTGATGTTTTTTAGTTTAACCACATTTAAATGGACCCAAATTTGGCTTATAATTTTCTCAAGATGGGGGGTCGGCTTATAAGGGAGGTCGGCTTTTCAGAGAGGTTTTACAGTAATAACCTTCTCCAACCACCCTTTTCCTGTAGTAATACACTATCGGAGTTCAGAGAGGACTGTGTCTTGGTAAGCTCCTCTTACCCCTGCATTGCACACTACTGCAGTCCATGCCTCCCCTACACTATAAATACATCCACCCTTTTAGTCTCACAGACACCCATTGTGGGGATCTATATATAGAACATCCTTTCAAGCTCAATCCATGACATGAAATGTTAGAGTGCTGTAAAAGCACCAATATATGATACATGGGCGGAGCGTGTGTACCCTCACAAAACATACAGACAATTTTTCTTGGGAGGGAAGCATAAGTATAGGACATTTCCCAACTTGAAGTGCGAAAATCTTTACAGAAACCATCAGCATTCATGTTTTACTTATCTGTTACTTGGGTATGGATTCTTCAGTCAGTTATACTCACCTGTAATGTTAATGAGGTAATATTAAATACAATTATGACAAGTAAAACATCTCGTACAGAGTAGTAGATGATACATCAAATATGTATATCAGGCAAAAAAAAAAAGTTGTGTTCAGGTAACATGGGCCATGAAAAATAGGGTAGGTCGATTTTTTTATTTTGTTTACCAAATTTTTTTAAGGATTTTGAGACAAAATTCCTCGCATTTCCCTATAATTTTCGGAATTAAAATATAATTTTCGGAAAAAATATATTTCAGGTAAAAAAAAAGTGTTTTTTGGGGGAAAAAACAGAAAAATGCCTTCAAAAAAAAAAAATTAAAAAAAATTGGGTAGGGCCAAAAAATAGGGTCGCTAAGGATACCTGAACACAACTTTTTTTTTTTGGCCTCAGATAAAGTAGTACATCATGCATCAAATATGTATCTCAGAACATGTCCAACAGAAGTTGTACATATCAAACCAATTAACATAGATAGCAATAATCTGCCAACAGACAGGCTCCTCAGTAGAAAAAAAAGGTGAGCCTCGTGTGCAGACTGGCAAAATGTGAACGAGTCTGGTATGGAAACTAGTTATCAATATTAAGCCATTAAGGGGGACTTTGATCTTTTATGAAGCCGGGCAGATTGTGTTATAAATATACCATATACAAGATGTGGATGTGGATAAAATGCTACAGAGAATGGGTTAAAAGTTTAAAGTATGTGGTTTCCTGGCACTTCAAGTTTGGCACGCTCCATGAAGTAGACAAGACCACCCAATCAGAGTGCAGCTGTGCTGACAGCTTCACTACATCAGTTTCCTGGGGAACCCCCAGAGGTGGACACCTCCCTCCAGGGGTCTCCCAGGGGGCACATCAGGCCTGTAGGGGGGGGGGGGTTTCTATGAGGACATTAGTGGGGTGAGCTGCTCTGTGAGATGTCCTGTAAACTCCTCTGTGAGCTAAGTGTTTACACATGGGTTTGGAGTGTTGGTCCCCTGACCAACCCATGAGGCCAAGTCAGGGGATCCAACACGACAAAGACATGTGTAAACACGGTTCTATCATTGTTTAATCAATTAATTAATAACATATATACCTACCTGCACAGGAGAATCACATGGTGATATGTTAAAATGACCTTAAAAGAGCCTTAATGACCTTAATGACGTCAGAGCATGGTCTTGGTCCTCTTACCAACACCATGAACGTTGGTCCACTGTTTTCAATGGGACATGCACAGCCAACCATGATAGAACTGCTCACTACAGCCTGACCATTCACAGGGCTTCCACCCCAGGGAGGAAACATCAGGAGGCCTGTTACAGTACATGATAGAATGGAGGGACCAATGAGGACTAGTTCGATGAGTGGCTCAGGCGACTCCAGGACTGACCTGTCCTGAGGGAGGAATACACTACAGAGGAAGCTACTCATTCATCACCGGAGGTTAGAGATATTACATCCACACAGAAATATGTGGCTTTGTAGACTAGTAATGCCAGGAGGAGCATCTTAGTCTTGAGGTACACGTAATAGATAGACTATGGTCATGAGAGGCTAACTCAAAATAACCACAGTAAACTGGCTGGCACCCTTTTAGGGTGCCTGCCACTCTACAGTAGTTATATTTTGAGTTAGCCTCACATAACCATTGTCTATCTGTTGTAAACCACAGCTGTGAGGTTGTGTGAGTCTACACAGAAATAACCAAGGTGTGAATTCCTTTGTCTTAGCCCTCCGCTGTGGTTTAAGTATACATACTCCAGTGTAGTTGCCAATCATGCTACTTTGGTTGAATAATGGAAGGGTTCTGTTAGGTCTAGAAATCCCATAAGTATTTAAGACTGTTATATTAGGATGTCTCAAGCTATTCCCCTTACCACTTCTCACATAGGTTGGGGGGCAAGGGCAGTTACAACCTACCACAGAGACAAACCATCCAGTGTGTGTTTGCAACTGCAAATAATAAGCAAGTACTGTTCATGCCTTTAAATTTTTTCATGGCAGTGGCCCCAGTTCCCATGGGACTCATGAAGCTACTCTAGGAAGCAGCTCATGTTTATGCTGTCCGTCCTCTGGGGATCTTTGCCAAGCTCTGGACTAACAACGCCTACTGGACATTGTTCCCAGCCCAGCAGGGATGCTCAGGGTGTCCTTTGGGCTCTTAACCCTTTAAGGATGGATGTCGCTAAAAGATTACATCTGTGGTCATGATACACCAATGCAGCCTCTGCGAGTGCTGCATTGGTGCATCATATCTCAACCCCATAGGGTCGGCATGATGCTTGAATGCAGTACTGGTGAGTGCAGGACTGCATTCATGCAACATGACGACCAAGGACGTGATGCATTAATGCATAATGCTGTCCTTAAAGAGTTAGTACTGTCTCAGGACTGCTTGTCAGACCTACACAGACTCACTCAAAGAGCTGGACTGGAATGAATTCTGAGCGTCTAAAGGTGTTTGGTCTAAATGTGTCCCTGGGGCATGGCTCCCGCATGAAGGTGTCAGGCCTGGACATTTACACCTCCCCCGTCTGGCTCCTTCACCATAACCTGCTTAAAGGTGTGACTCCTATGATGTCCAACACTACAGAGTGGCAGGTCTTTGAACTAACATCGCAGCCAAAATTTAGTCCTTTGTCAAAAAGCTATATTAGGCTTCACTCTTCAAGGAAGGAATGACACTTTAATGCTTCGTATTCATTTGTTGAAAGAGATTCACTGGCTTAGCTTTAGATGTGCGTCATGACAATGAAGGGGCACAGTGCATTATGCAACCGTATTAAAGCCCATTGAATCGAAGGATAATGTCAAGGAAAGTGTGGAAAGTGATATCCATTATTTATTACCTTAGGCACCAATAAAAGATTCAAAGTCTCCAGAATAGTACAGTATACCTTTAAATAAAACACTTGGGGATGAGGGGCTAGGGTCGGAGGACAGCAGGGGATTACCCCAGGACAAATGTGGAGGGATATTACTCTGACCCTTGACGCACATCTCCTAAATGACCACATTATATGAGCGGGGACTATTTCCCTGGTTTCAGTGCTTACTCCCGAGTGTGGTTGGATCTAGCAGTTTGATTAGTCCATAGCAAACGCTTCGTTTATATCAATGGCACGAAAAGTGATTAAATCGGTGAAGTTCTGCAGCTTCAATAAATGAGATTATATCTTGGCTAAAATCAACAAGTCAACCTAATGTGCTTACAAATCCATAATAAACTTTCGTTAGTTTGAACAGACTAGAAAAGTGCCTTTTCATCAAAATGATCTCACTAGCTTCAAACATCAGTGTTGAGTCGTCTGGTGGACACATTATTTGTGTGTGACAGCGATGGGGCTCAGTGTTAAGAACATGTCTTAATCTCTGATAGAATTTGGCTTTTAGGGGGTAACAGGAATGGATGGGACAGAACAACATGAATTATTGTGATCGGTCTGCATGGAAAATACAACTTAGCATCATTAATTAAGCCAATGAGAAGGTTTTTTATTGTTGTCAGTTCAGGCTGGGTTTGGAATGGCTTTGCTATCCGTCTGAAGGCTACTAATAAATAATGCATTAATTGTGTTCCTAATGGATTGATACAGATAAGATATTTTATATAGATAGTTCATTACACTGATTAATTCATCAATCAAAAGTCTAAACTAATTGCTTCATGTTTTTTATTACCAGAATATTCTTCATATAGCATAGAACACTGTTTATTTTAGTTAGTGTACATCATATATCACAATTGTATTCACCCTGTACCTCCATCCATGAGGGCTGTAACATTGTAATGTCTAGCCTACTAAGGGGACCTGCACCTTACAAACCCCCATGTACCAGCCCCCAGGGGTGTAGTTGAGGGTGGGTGGCTATATGGACACTGACAGTCCTGACAGTGGGACATACGTTGGGCTTCACAACACGCATACAGAGAAGGAGGCCCCATTGGGAACTGGACACCGGGATGTTACTATAACTGACTTTCTCTTTCAAAGGAGAACCCCCATTCATTTCCATCTCATTTCTGACACCATTATATTCCAGGGGCATGGCCTATATATGTGGAACTCTTCCCAAATACATATCCAGCAGAGAACAGAATGTTTCCATGGCTTTTTATCGTCATGGCATTTTAAGAAAACAGCAGTCAGTATTGGAATTTGAATGTTGGCAAATATACCAACCTTCACAATGGTGCAAGAACATATGATGGAATTCTTGAAAAGATAACCCTAAAAATTATCCATGATTCATTTGGTAAAACAATACCTCAGGCCCTACATTAGCATTGGTCACTTGCTTGTGTAAGGTTGATTAATTACATGTGATTTTATATAAAAAAGAGTTGACTAGGCAAATTAGACATGATAGGTTGATATTTCTACCTCTATTTATTTTTACAAATAGAATGTGCCCTAGAACCATAGAATCTAAAAATATGGACATATTTTAAAGTAAGACTCAACCAAGTTCAGCCAGGTAGAGTCAAGTGAACAACACTTTGCCTTTCCTTTTTTGTCCAATGCCAATTCACTCACTCCAGACACTTCAGAGCCACACTGAAAGTCCACAACATGCACTTATCCCCCAGAAGAACCACTTGACATTTTCTTATCCAGTAGACAGCCCTCACACAGCCAAGAGGCAGACATCTTAAGGCTCATTTTGGACACCATTTTTGGTGGGACAAGATGCAGGGTTACGCCTCCAATCCCAGAGCTCAACAGTCTTTCCTGAGTATTACACGGAGGCGGGGAAACCAGGCAATCCGCCTCTTCCTATTAACTCGAATTATCGGCCATGGCTTACACACTTCTGGTGCTGAGTGGTGTCTATTCTATTGAGAGTACTTCTGGGCCGTGTAAGGGACCGGGTAGTAGTGGTGACATATTTTTTAACATGTAAGGTGCACATGTCATCCTATTGCTATTGGTACCAATAGCGCAACGTCATCTGTTTCCCTGAAATCTCACACAGACTTAAATGCAGTCCTTTCTGAGGTTGAAACATACCAATACACTCCCAGGTAGAAAACACAAGTGGCCAAGAAAAAGGATGTAGAGGAATTTCATACTTAAAATATTTGGAAACAACTGATGTTGACTTGTTACAATGAAGTATGCAGAAGCAATTCTGATATTTGATGTGTCCTTTCGTTCTGTACCCTGTGGACATGTAGGCAGTCTGCTGTGGTTGGTAGTTCTGTATGACGTTTTCTATGTGTCTGAACAGTGAGGACTATGAGCACCCCATAATCAGTCCCTCCCGAACCATACACAATTTTGATGGATTTGTTGCAAAGGCTAGTGTCTCCTTTGCATCTCATGTCCAGCACTGAGGCATTAGTCAGATGGTATGAGAGATTTCATCAGGGGACAAGATGGTGATGTACAGGGGCTAACTGGTTATGCTGGTATACAAAATGTCAATTAGGTTGGTAGTATTTTCCCCCACAGCCTTCTACAGGTCCCCAACCAACCCCTTTCACCGTCAGACAAAGCCCCCTGCCCCCCTTCCCTTTACTTGCGTGATTACTTCCGTCACCCTCTCACCACCAACCTCTGCCTCCCCCTCCTCATCCTCCACCCTTAATCCCCAGCCTCCTACCTCCAGTCTTTGGGAAAACATGCAGGACAGTGGCAATGTCCTCCTAAAATGCCACCGGTCCAGCAGACTCAAAAGTGTAGCAGGACCGAATGTCCAGTCGTATGTTGCGCTTTTCTGAACTAGAAGAATTCAGTTGGGCTTCTTAAGCTGAAATATGTATGTCAATATACTCTGTAAAACTTAAAGCTGCTTAAATTTAATAATGATCTTTCTATAACATTAAATGGAATACAGTGAACTTGGACTGCTTAAATGGGGCCTTAATTTATGAATATCTTGATAACAATGGTAGTTATTCCAACCTCAATTAGCTATGGTTATCCTGGTCTGCCTCCTCCTGCCTTTGACCCCCTAACTCCCTGTTGCCGCCTGTAGGTCTCATTGTTGTTGACCTCAATTACTACTGGAGGATACCCTACGCATTCGCTTCCCTAGAGTATAGCCTCCTTCTTTCAAGCTTCCCACCTCGAGATCCTCTATGCTTCACCCCAAGTTCCCCTGCAATGTTCCCCATCCTGTGCCTACCACCTTTAACACTCGGGTAGGCAGGGCTGGTGTCTAGGCAGCTCAACACAGATCAATAAACATGAACAGGGGCCGCCTAGACAGGCCCCTACACAGCCACACAGCCTTAGCAGGCTTGTTTTTTTGGCATGGAGGGTGAACTATACTTCCTACAGGGACACAGGACCTTAGTTGTAGGATCACATGCAGTATTGGAGGTGTCAGGATTCTTTACTTTACATCTAAGGATAAAATCTATAACCAGGCACTTGTGCTATAAGAAGTACTTGTTGTATTTGCATGCAGAGCTGTTGACATCCACTTTGGATAGGAGACTTGCCTGAGATTGACACATTTTTCAACATACTACTTGTATGTATATACTAGGGGATTATTCTAGTATTAAAGATGACCACAGCTGGATGGCGGGATAGCCTCAGCTGTAAAAGAAAACTGCTTATTTTTGTCATCATCAAGGTAAAAAATACCTTGTCTGTCTACACCTGATACCAGAAGGTGATACCTGCTGTGCTTTTTATTTCTTACTAATGTTGGAATAGGGAGATGCCGTACACTGACTCTTTTACTGTACTATTTTCCTTTGTTATTTAGTCTTGCTGGCTTAATGAAAACTGTAAGATGAATGGATTTATTACTTATATGGCTAGATACTGCTATTCACAGATTTGTGAAATGGTCCTGATGGTACCTAGTCTTGTCCAGATAGGATAGGTTCCTCATGGTACAAAGTCCTACCCAGACCCATCACAACTGGTTTGGACCTAGTCTTGCGCAGACTAGGTAATGATTATAATGGTGCCTAGTCATGTACAGACCTCTTCTATCTTCTACAACTGGGTAAAGCTCCTGGACCATTGCCTCGTGTGATACCAATACTATAATATTATGTCCATTGTGAGTAACTAGATTCATTGTAAAATTTGGCTCTTGGCTAAGGGATGAGTATCGAAACCCAGACCATGTAAACAGCCCCCCTCCTCCAGCACACTCCACCACCAGCAGTAGTCCTGAGTAGGAAGACTGATAAGGTGGATGGGATAACGGGTTAAAGGGGGTCAGAGGTGGTAGCCACACAGCACCACCCTAATTCTGTTTACCCCCCCCCCACCAGCTGGCAGCACATGCAGCTCCTGTTCTATATCAGACCTGCAGTGGGAGCTGTACATGTATATATTGTGTTGTTATAGGTTGGCCCCTTAGCTATCTCTAGTCACCTGAGGGCAGTCAGGAAGATGAATCTAATAATAAACTGCAACTGTTTAAGGGTTGGATCCCAGGTTGAATCATGCAGCTTATATTGTATAATAGACCAGTAGTGTTCAGATAGCAGAGAGCACACCCAGGAAATGAACCAGTCACTGTATGTGTAAAAACTTAGGGTAGGTATGTTTACACAGGAATGGACCATGTAGCTACATGTATAATATATTATGTACATGTTCTGTATACATACAGAGATGTGTGTTATAAACCAGGTTTGACTTTCACCCCCTGGACTACATCTCATCAATTAGACAGCAAAGTGAAAAGGAAGCATGCAAACAGGCAGTGATGCAGTGGTACACATGTATTCTGTTAAGACAAATAACTCTAAAAGCCAAAGCCTGCTAAGCATATGGTATGAGGGATTAAGGTTCTATATATAATACTGGTCCATGATATTGGTTGGTAGAGCAGATGATAAAGAACAACTGAGCCTGATTTGAAAACAGAAAGAGATTGACAAGTTCTCTGATTCATCCAATTTTGAAAGCACAAGAAATATCGCAAATCCAGAGCATTGTCAAAATCCGATTCAGACATATTTTGAATTATTGGCCATACAAAGCAGTCACTGATTAACTTTTCTAAATGTCAGATTTTGGATCAACTTCTACATCTCATACTGCATATTGACAGTCTAGCTCATACAGATAATTACATACATCTGCCTTAATATTGAGATCTACTATCAATATTTGGCTTGGAAACATCAAACTGAAATGACCGTTGTTGCCTTGGTAACAAGAGAGCATGTAGTTATGGAGGACAAACAGGGGAAATGGATTAACGATCAGCACATTGTTTGGGGGAGAGATGTCGCTCTGAAAGTCTAAAATTACAAATTAATACAAGACCAGTGACACTGGTAGAGGGGGTGAGCAACAATGCATGTGAGGAGGGTAGGGAGGATGGTGGATGAGGGGTTGGGGCCAGTAGAGTGACAGAGTGTCAAGCACAGCAAGGCACTAAACACATCATATCAGTTCTACAGAGACTTAGGAATCAGGTTCTAGAGGATATATGTATGGAACATCAGCTGATCGTCACAAATTTTGCCTGTATTGATTCTCTGTTGCTATGCATCATGCAGGGTCATTCCATATTAGCTGCTATATAGCACATTCAGGGTCTTATTTCAAATCTATGGTGATGAACAGCACAAAGTTATGTCCAAAGTATCCGTTTGGGGAATTTCTCAGGGGAATGTGCACAGCCACTGGATAGGTTTGAATGACAGTGCACAACCATCCTACCCCCTATACCCAACAATAAGCTGCAGCATGGCAGGGTAAGGGTGCAGTTGAGGTGGATGGTCTATGGTCTGTGTCGTGGGGGGGAGCTGGAGGGAATACAGTGAGTGGTTGAAGGGGGATGAGTCCCAGTCAGAGCGGAGCTAGCGGAAACAATTGGTATCACTGATACGATGATTGAATGGTGTCCCCTTGTTTTGGTTGAGTGCTCTGCGGATGGAGCAGTGCTGCACAGTTTCTATACCGTTCTCTATGTGAATAATCCCTCACTTCTCATATGGAGAACCCCATCAAATGCACAAGTTGGTGGATCAGAATATCATTGTCATACCCGAGCCACTCGTCTATGTAGGGGTCAATGGCTCAGAAGGTACTTTGCTTTGAGTTTGTCAGGGAGCAGTCTCCAATCATATATGCAGAAGTCTGTAATTGCTTACAGATGAAGTGCGGTACTATTGCTTTTTTGGCACCCATGCTCCGACTGCCTGTATATCGACATGATTATTGTTATTGAGGGCACCAGTGATCCTACAATAGAAACCCCACTGTAGTTAGCCAGTGATATTATACTGTTTTCTATGGTGAACAATACCGTGCCTCATATATCAGAAGCTTCAAAGTGAGGTTCCTTGTTATTTAGCTCCATGCAGCCCCGTCCTTATGTATGGTTATTACTGGTACCACACAGATATGGGAGTGGTCTACCACGTGATAGGGCTATACAATATCACTTAGAGCCAGGCGTGGGTGGGTACTATGGTGCTAGGGGATTCAGGGGGGATGATAGAGGAAGGCATGGCTGCTTGGTGGATAGCTGTGTGCTTAGATAAGGCCAATGTCTGATTTTCAATATAAGGTTTCAGATATTCAATAAATATACAGCTGTCTGCAGATTCACACTGGTTTGGAATGGTGCTCTTTCAGCTATTCCCATTACTTTAGAATTTTGTTCTTATTTCTCATCCATTGAATTGTTTATTGAAATAAAATCCACTAGTCCTCACAGCCACTTATTATCATAGATCAATTTCAACCTTTTAATTAATATTCTCTAATCTCTCCACTTATGTTATCAACTATTATATATTTGCATGGATCGATTCCTGCATACATCTGCTGTGTAAACCACTGGAATAGTAGTATTAGTACCGTGAACCCTTATTTATATTCAGTGATCTCATTTGGACCTATAGCCTGTGGCAGGTAACATTAGAAGGGGATGTTGACCCAGTAATTCTGTATTAAGGGAACATGACACTGTGCCAACCCCAACCACCCCTCCACCATCACACTGGTGCAGAAAGGCTAAGGGACAGAGTTCATGGGCTCTGGACCTATTGACTTACATTACAGAGTGGTGGAAGGCCTTAGTTTTATCAAACATATCCATGAAATCAAGATTAATGTTTGAATATTTTACATAGTTTTCAGCCATTAATGCAATACAATGGCATCTCTCTCAATTGTATGGGTAATGTCAATCTCTATTTCCTTGAGAGGCAATCCAAGTTGATCCTAAAAGAATTTCTGACTTGTTCCCAAGAAGACCCCTCAACAATGGGGGAGAGTTGAATTGGGGGGGGGGGGTAACAATTTCACCTCCTTCAAATGGCAGAAGGTCAGGATAGAGGATGCCATAAAATTGTCTGCCCAGTCTGCACATCCAACCAAGAATCTACCAACCCCTCTGTTGTCATTATGATCACTGCCTGATAATTATCCCATGTAGCACCTATTCATTGTAGGAGGTACAAAACAGAAGGTTGTGGACACCCTGTACTACTAGCGAGGCCCTACCAGTTAGCAGGAACCATGAACCATTTAGCCATGTGTCCCATGTAAACACTGACTCTGCCAGCCCTGCTGACCTCCCCAGACTGATGGTCTAGGCACTTGAACATCTGGCAGTTCCCAGAAATGACTCCCCGGTTGACTCAACCAAACGCTGTAATTTCCTCTACAAGCTGCAGCTGGCTTCGTTCTCACTTTGTGTTGGGAGTTGCTTCAAATATGGTTCAATGAGTAGCAATTCCTCAGATCCAACTGAGTTGGACAACCCCAAAATATCTGATTCACTGAAATTATATTAACCTAAGGTAGTAGAGGTGATGTTGTGGAAGCATGCTTTAAAAATACAGCTACTCTTCCCAGTAGTAATGCTCTATCACAGATCAGAAAGGACTGTGGGTTTCTTACCCCGGTAGTGAACGCTACTGCAGTCTATATCTCTCCTACACTATAAATACCCTGGCCTTTCAGTCTGAGAGACACTGTGGGGTTCTATATGTAGAACATCCTTTCCAACTAAATACAGGACATGAAATGTCTCATGTTAGAGTGCTGTAAAAGCACAGACATGATACATGGGCGGAGCATGTGTACCGTTACAAAAACATACAGACGCTTTATTTAGAATGCAAGTTGCAGTACAGGGCAGAAATTGATAAGGCCATTTTCCAACTTAAGAAGGGGAAATCTGCACAGTTGGCCAAAGGTGCCATCAGCAATTATGTTTTACTTATCTGTAACTTGGTTTGGACACTTCAGTCAGTTATACTCACCTGTAAGAGAAATGAGGCAATATTAAATACAATGAAATACAATGGGTGGAATATATCAAAGATACTAGAACATCATGAAGTATAAATATAACTCAGAACGCCTTCAACAGAAGATATACATTACACATACAATATACATACATGGCAAAAAGCTGCCATAAACTAGGTTCCACATTAGAAACGTGAGCCTCAAATGCAGACTGACAAAATGGAAATGAGTCTGGTGATTAGTTATTGTTTTGACCCCATTTAAGGGGATCTTGATCTTTTATGAACCAAGACAGATGATGTAATGTATATATACCATGTACCAGAATGTATTTGGATAAAATGCCACAGAGAATGGGTTAGCAGTTTTGACTTTTCACTTGGAAGCAAAGTAAGCAGGTCCCTGGCACTTCAAGTTTGGCATCCTCCATGAGGTAGACAAGACCACCCAAGGAGAGTCCTGACAGCTTCAACTACCGGGGAACCCCAACCGGGGAACCCCTGGGGAACCCCCTGGGGGACACCCACTAGTGGACACCTCCATCCAGGGGCCTCCCAGGGGCCACATCAGGCCTGTAGGGGAGGGTGGAGGAATTCCAGTGAGGACATTTGTGGAGTGAGCTGCTCTTTAAGATGCTCAGTGTTCTGTGAACTCCTCTGTGAGCTGCTCACAACACTCTACAGTCTGACCATTCACAGGACCTCTGTCACAACACTCTACAGTCTAACAATTCACAGGGCTTCTGTCACAACACTCTACAGTCTGACAATTCACAGGGCTTCTGTCACAACACTCTACAGTCTGACCATTCACAGGGCTTCTGTCACAACACTCTACAGTCTACTCATTCACAGGGCTTCTGTTACAACACTCTACAGTGTAACCACTCATACCGCTTCCACCTCGAGGGAGGACCTCCTCTAGACGACAGCAAACCCTACTCATCTGTCCTGCAAGAGTGCCTTTGCACCAACACAACAACATTACGATTATTGGATGGGCAATGGTCTAAGATGGACAGGGTTTGGAAGCCGGAGAAACAAGAGGGGGACTGTGAGAGTAGATTATAGCATGGAGAGACCAATCAGACCTAGTTGGAGGAGTGGATCAGGCAGCTCTAGGACTGACCTATCCTGCTCTGACTCTAGGACCGACCTATCCTGAGGGAGGATACAACGACAGAGGGAGCTACTTATTCATCACACAAGTCCATCCAGGAGGTTTGAGGTATTACATCCACACAGAAACATGTGCCTTTGGAGAGGTACATGTATACTGGAGTTGGCTTCTGATATATTGAGGAATGTTCACTAAAGCGTTCCCCAGTGCCAATATGTACAGGGCTCTGGCACAACCTCCAGTGTAGTTGTCAATCATGCTACTTGGGTTGAATAATAGAAGGGTTCTGTAAGGTCTAGAACTCCCAGAATTATTCAAGAGTGTTGAGATATGTTATGCCGTTTCCCTTACCACTGCTCACATAGGTTGGGGGCAGGGGCAGGTATTCTGGGAATGCTCTCCTGTTACATACCAGTTTCTACTATATATGACTCCTATTTTCATCCTGTTATTGTTTACTATACTGTACCCTATTTTCCCTTCCTGCACAAACACTTCTAGGAATATGGGTACTTTGTTAAAAGTCAACATTACTATCTGTAAAGGGATTACCCTGTACTGGGAATCCCTGAATGACGTCAATGATCCATTAAGCTCAGGACTAACAACTCCTTCTGGACATGGTTCACATCTCCCCCTCAAGGAGGTTTAGGGCTTCCTCTGGGCAATTGAGTAATTGACCAATAAATTGTAGGTTGTACATATTATACAGACAGGCAGTTTCTGTAGCTCTCCAAGCAAACTGTGGCATAAATTCATATGTTATGCCGCTGCGCACAGGGGTTCGAGGGGCAGGGAATTTAATTGTCTACCACAGAAATAAACTGGCCATTGTGTGTTCCGAAATTTAAATCTTCGTGATTTTAAAGTTCCCAAGGGCCTAACACCATGCTCTATTCTAGGAAGCAGCTTATGTATATATTATGTGCCCTCTAGAGGGTCCCTTCAAAACCTCTGGACTAACAACGCCTCCTAAAGCATCCCTCAGGGATGCTCAGGGCGTCCTTCGGGCATGTCAGACTGTCCCGGGGACTGCTTGTCAGACCTACACAGACTCACTCAGGGAGCTGGACTGGAATGAATTCTGAGCGTCTAAAGGTGCTCCCTCTTAATGTGTCCCTGGGGCATGGCTCCCCCATGAAGATGTCAGGCCTGGACATTTACACCTCCCCCGTCTGTCTCCTTGACCATAACCTGTTTAAAGGTGTTAAAAGGTTGTTAAGGAAGTAATGGTGTCTTAAATTTTCATGTACATTTGAAGAGTTTGGATGCAAAACGACATAAATCCATCCCAGAATTGAAGCACATAGTGCTTTTTGTAAAGATACCCTGGGGTCAATTATAATAATTTGGTGACGTAATATGTACTGAGCAGACCCTAATGGCATGAAAAATAGTTAATTTTGGAAAAGTTGTTTGTGGATTATATCTAACCACCCCTAAACAAGCCTTTTGCCGAATTTTGTCTCTTTTTTCGGAAATGGCGCTTATGTCGTTTTGCATCCAAACTCTTCATTTGTTGTTACTTGGCTGTGCTTCTCATGCATCTCTAGAATGGTTAAGTATACCTTTAAATAAAACACTTGTGAATGGCCTACATCTGTGCCGGCGGACGGGAGGGGGATTACCCTGGGATAAATGTAGAGGTATATTACTTTGACCCTTGACACTTGTCTCCTAAATTGGAAGGGCGGTACAATTTCTAATTCCAAGCTTGGGTTTTATTGATTGCACTCATGGTCCCCAAATATAGGAGTTCCTAAACATGCTTGCTCATCTATATCTTGACTCTTGTTCACAGGATCGACACAGGGAAAATTACTACACAAACTGCCCCAAATTAGGTGAAATGGTTTGACTGCAAAATGAAATTGTTTTCATCAGTAGCAAACACCAGTGTTGAGTCTTCTGGGGGACAAAGACGATGTCTTAATCTCTGAAAGAATTAGGCGTTACAAGAAGCAATAGGAATGGATGGCACAGAATCAAATGAATCATTGTGATCGGTCTGAATGGCAAATACAACTTAGCATCATTAATTGATTTAAAGACACTATTTTAATGGCTGACAATTTTTTGAGGCGGTGTTTGAGATGGACTTTTCCACTATCCAATGGCTACTGATAAATACTGTATTAATAACAATTGTGTTAATATCAGATCGATACAAATAATTTAAATGATGTAGATAGTTCATTGTACTGATTAATTCATCAATCAAATGTCTAAACTAATTGTTCATGTCTATTTTTAAGAGTCTTCTTTTTATTTCAGAGAACGCAGTTTATTTAATTCATGTTACTTTTTACATCAGTAGTTCCATTGCATTCCTATGGCTGTGTCTCACCAAATTAATCCAGTTGAAAGTCTATGACTGGGTGCAATCTATGACTGGGTGCAATCTATGACTGGGTGCAATCTATAACTGGGTGCAATCTATGACTGGGTGCAATCTATGACTGGGTGCAATCTATGACTGGGTGCAATCTATGACTGGGTGCAATCTATGACTGGGTGCAATCTATGACTGGATACAACCTATGACCGGGTGCAATCTATGACTGGCTTGAAAGAAAACGGTTTATTAAGGGCAGATGTAGATAGAAATAAAATTGGTAGTATAAAGTTTTAAAACATCCCAGGGGTAGACACTAACGCTGGCCCGGGAGCCAATGGCCCGTAGTTATTGGTCCGGGCCCGCAGTTTTCTGCACACTAGCATTCCTACGGGCCCGGGTGGCCCACAGAAGTATTTGAAAGACATTTAAAGAAAGTTTTCCTGACAACTATAGTCATGCAAGATATCGTTGAAAAGAGGGAAATGTGCCCGAATCGATCATATTTATTTCAGTCTTTCATAGACCAATCAGAAGTATACATGTTTTTTTGTCTTAAAGAAAACATAATTTTGACCATTGGCCCACAGATCTTGGTCCGGGCCCGTAGTTTTCTAGAGCTACGGGCCCGGGTGGCCCACAGCTGAAAAAGTTAGTGTCTACCCCTGCATCCGTTAACTTTTTCCACCCATTTCTATCTATATCTGCTCTAAATAGACTGTTTTCTTTCAAGCCTGTCATAGATTGCACCCAGCCATAGATCACACTTGATCATACACTAGTAACTTGCATCAATTTGGTGAGACACAGCCTTATTCTCCCCCTACCTCCACCCATGAGGGTTGTAACATGGTAATGTCTAGCCTACTAAGAGGACCCCCACCTTACAAACACTAGTGCGCCAGCCCCCAGGGGTGTAGTTGAGCCTGGATGGTTGTATGGACACTGACAGTCCTGACAGTGGGACATAGGTGGGACTTCACAACACACATGCAGAGAAGGAGGCCGCACAGAAAACTGGACACAGGGATGTTACCGGAACTGACCTCTTTCAAAGGAGATCCAAACTCTCATTTGTTTCCATCTCATTTCTGACAGCACATATATATATATATATATATATTCCAGGACCATGGCTGATATGTGGCAATGTTCCCAAATACATATCCAGAGGAGAACAGAATCTTTTCATTGCCTTGTAATGTTATGACACTTTAAGAAAACAATAGGCAGTATTGGATTTTGTGAAAAAATATATTTGTGTTCTACTGTACACTGCCTAGGCATTACATATTGCACCAAGAGCCATATGCATCATTCTAACTACTAAGCAAAGTACCAGCTATTTGCAAGTGCTGAATATAGATTGCTGCATATATTCCTTATCTGATAATTTCAGTCTAAGCATGAATCTCTGCTCAAAGGTCTAAACTAATTACTTCATGTCTCTTTTTCAAGAATTTCCTTCATATTACATAGAACTCTGTTTATTTTAGTTAGTGTACATCCTTTATTACATTTGTATTCACCCTGTACCTCCACCCATGAGGGTTGTCTATAGCCTACTAAGAGGACACCCACCTTACAAGCCAACATGCACCAGCCCCCAGGGGTGTAGTTGAGGATTGGTGGTTGTATGGATAGTGACAGTCCTGACAGTTGGACATACGTAGGGCTTCTCAACACGCATACAGAGAAGGAAGCCCAATAAGGAACTGGACACCGGGATGGTACTGGAACTGACCTTCTCGTTCAGAGGAGCTCAAAACTCGCATTTGTTTCCATCTCCCCACAGACAACACAGGAAATTGATGTAACAGCTCCTGGCCTGCATTTTGTAGATCAGAACTTTCGTTCCTTAGATATGTAGGGCCCACCTGTAACTTCTTTTCATTGTTTGCACTGGATTTGGCATTTGAAAGGAACAGTAGCAGGGTATTGGATTTGAAATTTGTCAGCCTTCACAATGAGAATTTATGGCTTAGATTTAAATGCTGAAGTTTTATTTTAATCATTTTGCCATTAAAATCCAGAACATTTCTCAATGCAAGGATCAGCCCATGTAGCTACATGTATGGGTTTGGTTCTGTACCCTGAAACACAGTTTGCATTTTCTTTTTTGCCCGATACCAATTCACTCACTTGGGTAAGGCACTTCAGAGCCATACCACACACTTGCATCTCCCAGAAGAACTACTTGACTTTTGACATACTCCCAGATATCCTGAGGGCAAAAACCTTGAGGCTCATTTAGACACCATTTTCTGTGGGTGGCAGGCAGGACAATTTGGAGGGTTATGCCTCCAGTCCCAGAGCTCAAGAGTCTTTCCTGAGTATAACACAGCGGCGGGGAAACCTGGCAATCCACTTCTTCCTATTTACCCCAATTTTCGCCCACGGCTTACACACTTCTGGTGCTCAGAGAGTCTGAAGTGTTTTCTATTCACTTGACAATGTTGCTGAGTCATGTAAAGGAGAGCAGTGACATAGATTTAAGGATCACTTTGTTATTTGGTAACCTTTTAAAGCCAGTGTGTTTTGATGCAGTTTGTATTCTCTCTGAGCGTCTGATGAAAGAAATTGCAGGAATGAAAGAAGAAACCTTTAGAGGAATTTCATACCTTATTTAACTGGAAACAACTGATGGTGACTCGTTACAATGTGGACTTGATACTGTTTTAATCGTGTTCTTCTCAGCTATTTTACATATTTGAAAAGATAAGGACAGTATTAATAGATGTATGTGACTGTGTTCCATTAATGTATACATTCCTAATCATGTAAACATGTCAAATAGTTTAGAAAACCAAGATTTAAGTACATTTGACAATGAGAGAAAAACACTGTGAACCAGGCACAATAAGCTCTGGGACAGCCAGAGCCTGCACATGAAATGGCAACCTCTGGAGGGTGTATTTAAGTGAACAGTGAGGACTGTGGACACCCCCTAATCAGTCCCTCCCTGCCCTACTGGTCACCAGTCCTGATAATTAGCATTTACTGTATGCCTGCCTATCCTCCTATAGGGGTATGACAGGGTGCCTGAAGCAACATGTGAACAATAGTGCGGGTAAAATGCAAATACTGTAAACATAGATATTTTCGCGTGCATAAATTTTGGCAAATTTACAATTTCGCTTGTATCTAAATTCGCTTTTTTTGCAACATGGTAGCTGTAGGACTATAGAGGATAAATTTTCGCTCTGTATATTTTCAAGAATTTTAAAATTTGCGACATCCACAAAAATATGTACAGCCCGAAAAATATCTATGTTTACAGTATAAAATACTGTGTACTGACATTTAGACATGGTGTACAGAGTGATGTCAGTGGATGGTGCTCTATCATATTCTGTATGATGTTTTCTATATGGTTGAGCACTGAGGGCTGTGGAACCCAATAATCAGTCCTTCCCTGTCCTACTGCTCTGCCCTATTGCTCACCACCCCTGATAACTAGCATCCACTGTGTGCCTGCTTACCTATAAAGAGGTGGTTGAAGCAGCATGGTGGTAGTAACATTGGTGAAGCAGGCTTTGCTGGTTAACAAAGAATAGCGCCTGCCTTAAGGCATACAGGAGGTGACAAGTTATGGCATTGGGCAAAATGTCAATTGGGGTGTTGGTATTTTCACTATAGCATCCTGCAGGTCTGCAACCACCTCCATGTTTCCTCCACAGTTTTCTAAAGGTCTCCCACCTACCCCTTTCACCCCCGCATAAAGCCCCCTGCCCCATGTCCCATTTCTTGCCTGATTACCTCTCCGACTTTCCGGCTGCTGTCCTTGCCTTCTACACTTAATCCTAGCCCTTTCACTGCCTCCGTCTCCTAACGCTACATCTTGTCTCCCTGACCAACCACCCACTCCTCCACACCGATAATCTAAAAAACCCGGCCCTTAGTCTGTAGTGGCTATCCCAGGTTGGTCATAGGGACATTGGTCAGGCACGACCGATTCCTATTCAAGAATGACTGAGGGAAAACAATATATGACTGATGCCTTACTCAAAAGGACTTAGCCTAAACTGAACTAAGTTAAGGTGGTCAGTACTGATCAATCTGACAATATTTACTTAGCTAGGTTGGGCATATAGGGAGCCAATAAAAACTAACTAGATTTGATACTATAGTGACTGAGAGATTGGTCTTATAGCGAGCCCAATCCTCCACCCACTCCTCCACCCCCTCTACATCCACTCCCTCCTAGATTTACCAGGGTCCTCATTACCGAGGAAGTTCCCTCCAGCCTCCCCTCCTTCACTGTAGTATATCATAGTGCATCTTTGTCCAGCCTCCCGCCTCGACTTCCTTTAATGGGTCTGCACTAAGATATTTAGCATTGTGAATGACCATTCCAGAATGTTGACTTTGGATGGGCTCTAGTGCCTCTCATAAGATTAACAGGAGACATTGTAATTGGTAATGAGCAGAGGGGCATGGGACACAGACCTGTAAATCTACACGGGACATGCAAACCCATCTAGTCCCTACCTAGCCCAATATTCAATTGTGCCCTGCCCCCCCCCCCCCCCCTCACCTTCACCTTAAACCCCCAGCGCCCCTATATATAGGGCTGAGTACCTGTCCCGGCTCCACTCCGACTGTCGCTGGAGGGGTACCGAGATGTGCGCCTTTAACGCCAAAGGGCATCTTACCAGTCCTGCTTCCTATGGGATAACCCCCCCATCTCATCTTTATGCTGAGCCCCCAGTTCTCCCCCAATCTTCACCATCCTATGCCTACCACCTTCACCCAGTAGACAAGATGGTGTCTACAGAGCTGAACATGGATCAATAATAGGGACCGTGTATTGCACTAGGTGGCGCCCTGATGTGAGCCTACACAGAGCCTGTGCAGAGGGAGTCCCAGAGGTACTCTGGAGACTCCCTAACTCTTTGATTCACTATGAACTAAATATTGGGAGTTGAATAATTTAATATAGCTCATTTGAAAGGGGAAGTAATGGCCAATAAGAGGACACCACCTCTGGCTACAGAAAATGTAGTGATCTTGCTAATGTCACTTAATTACATAATTGTACCACTTAAATAGGGTAAAAATGACATTAAATAATGAATATCCAAAATTATCCGCACCACAGGGGTAATTCTACATCACTTGTGATTGCATATTTGTAATTTTTACGTTTTTTGATGGAGGCCCCCGAAGGCCCCATGACATATAAATGTTGGTAACTGGTTAGCTATCTATAGCTATACCTGGAGAGATGGGGAACATGTATATGAAGACTGGGGAGGGGATGGAGGAGTGGGGACCCTGGAGGAGGGAGCGGACCCTGGAAGAGGGATGCAGGTGCTGCTGGAGGAGATTTCTGGGACCCTGGAGGAGAGATGGGGTACCGGAGGTGCGATGTGGGACACTTGATGATGGATGGAGGATCATGAAGGAGAGATGGGAGGCCCTGTGGGAGAGATGCCAGTGGATGCTGGATAAGGGATATAGGACCCTGGAGGGGTAGGGGACCAGGTGACCCTGGAGGGGGATGTAGCCTATATAATAGGGAGGCAGACTTGGGAGCATGGGTGCAGGACTTCGGAGGAGGGTTGAAGAACCTTGGAAGAATACTGTTGAACCCTCTAAGATGGCTGGGGGATTGTGGAGGATGGATTGAGGACCCTGGATGGAGGAGACCCTGAAGCTTGGAGGGACTATGACTACTATGAGGAACCATAAAAAGAAAGGAGGAACCTGGAGGATGGTTGGGTGACCCTGAAGGGCCGATGTGGGAAGTGTCCCATCCCCCTTACTTCTCTATGGTGTCCCACCCAACGCATATGGTGCCCTGTTCTTTCTCCTGGGTGTTTGATCCCATCATTATGTAAACTGATACCTCCTCCAGGGTGTCCCTGCTAACCTCTATTGTGATTTGTCCCTTCTATGGCATGTCTCATCCAAATCTTATGTAACCTGTTTTTTCCCCTGGGTGTCAAATCCAATATTTATTGTTCTCACCCCTCCTCCAGGGTCTCTCACCAGTACTCAGTAACTCCTCCAGGGTGTCCCTACAAGGCTCTATGGTGACTTGTCCCTTCCACAACATGTCCCATCCACACCTCATGGTACCTTAACTTTTTCCTCCAGAGTGTTAGATCCATTCCCTGTTGTGTATATCCCTCCTCCAGGGTCTCCCCCCATACTATTTTGTTTTCAAATTCCTCCTCCTGGGTGTCCCATCAGAGCCATATGGTACCCAATCCCTCCACTATGGTGTCAAACCATGCACTTAAGGGGTCGTAATCGGTTGGTTCAAATTAACACATATGCATGCATTATTTGACACAGATATTTTGAGACTATACATATTGTACACCAAATTGATCATATTAAATTTTTCTATTAAGTAGTTCCATTTTGGAAGGTTTAAGAAGCCCTGGAGTGCAAATGGAACAAAAACGTTCTTTTTTCTTAGAACACCATTATGGGATGGAAAAAGAACATTTTTATCAGCTCTGATTATTGGGGAGTTATCTAGGTGTCATTCCCTGGGGCACTTTTCTTTCCTTTAGCTATATCTCAATTATTAAGCTCTACAGAGCTGTTCAAAGTAGCGTAGTCACTTGAAAATTGTTGAAAATTGTTGAAAACAGGCGAAAATAGGGGATTTTAGTCATTTTTCATGAAAAATCATCAATTTTTATGTGACTATGCTACTTTGAACAGCTCTGTAGAGTTTAATAATTGAGACATAGCTAAAAGAAAGAAAAGTGCCCCAGGAAATGACACCTAGATTAATCTCCAATTATCAAAAGTTATGATAGTGTTCTTTTCCCATCCCATAATGCTGTTTTAAGAAAAAAGAACGTTTTTGTTCCATTTGCACTTCATGGCTTCTGAAACCTTCCAAAATGGAACTAATCTGATATAAATATCAAATATGATCAATTTGGTGTATAATATGTATAGTCTCAACATATCTGTGTCAAATAATGCATGCATGTGTGTTAATTTGAACCAACCTATTACGACCCCTTAAGCTGCACAACCCCTGTTTCAAGGTTGCTCATTAAACCCTATATGGTATACCTTCCCTCCTCCAGGGTGCCTCAGCTAGCCTCTATTTAGGCTAATCATCACCCCTGGGTCTTCTTTCAACTTATCAGCTAGTTCATTCCTACATCTGTGTCCCTCAGTCTCATCCAAATGTCCCCGATGAGTATTTCCTATACCCACTGTGATGCAGTAATACCTTCTCCAGTGTGTTATATATTCCTCCAGGTATCCCATTTCCCCCACATAGTCCATATACCTTTTTGCACTGTGTACCCTACCTACCTATTCAAATGTACTTTATTACCTTGGGCATTACTAAATGTGAAAACCCACCCTAGAGTGTGATATTCCACCTGTAAGCAGAGAGAAAGTCTCAAATCACAGATTCAAGTGGGAGATCTACTATAACCTATAGTGCTCAGAACAGCCCATATCCAACATTTCAAATCCATTTTTCTCAGCTTCTAATCAAGTTAATAACAAAAGTAAAACTGATCTGGAATGCTTATAACATAGAGCAACGGATATCAGGACAATGAAATTTTGTTGCATGGCTTAATTTTTTTGTGCTGTCCCTATCAATAAACATAAACAGGGGCCGCCTAGACAGGCCCACACACAGCCTTAGAACTAGACACCACGATCCAGTAGCCTCATACATGGCCTGTTATTGTTGCAAAGTAAACATTTCCTACACAGAACAATCAATATACCTGGGCAGGAGCAGCCTAAACAGGCCTACACGCACTGAGACTTAGAACTCGTATAGAGAGCATACTTTGTCATGACCAGAGGGGCCTTAGAAGGCTATTGGTATGCAAGGTAAACTACTCCTACATCCAATGTTCCCAATCCAGTGCCTACCCCCTTCAACACCCAGTAGGAATCTTTACACAGATCAATAAACATGAACAGGGGCTACCTAGACAGGCCAAGCACACAGCCTTAGAACTAGACAGGAGACATCACTGACAGAACCTTAGACTTAGGGAGTGGTCATTTTTTAACAACGGGTGGGAGTCGGTGGAACGGAAGGGGTTGACATTTTTTTGGTTCCCCCCCCCCCCCACTAGGCAGGTTGAAATTGAGCACGGCTGTCCCCTTTGTGCTATAATAATGCACAGGCTTTTTCACCAAAAAAGGGTGCAATTTCTTTGGTCCTCCCCTCAAGAGGGGTCCAAATTTTGTCGACCCCCCCCCAAATCCAAGAACCCCCCCCCCCCCCCGTTGTTAAAAAATGACCACTCCCTTAGAATTAGATAGGCCCTGGTCATACAAACTCAGACTTAGAACTAGACAGCAGACAAGGCTGGCTGCTATCGGCATCCAATCCCTTTATATCACATGGGCATTAAAAGGCCTGCTGCTATTGACATGCAAGGTAAACCACTCCAGGACACCCACGATAATAGCCCATGCTGAAACACTGGTGTCTGGGTACTTTAAACCCTTATAATTAGCAATGGAGGATCTGTGGAGTCACGTTTTGTCCACATGCTACAAAGTGTCCACACCCATTGTTAAACTCTTTGTATGAACTTAATTTATGTCATCAGACAAAAATTTGCAAGATCCATTATGAGTATTAGTATTATAAAGTACATTAAAAAAAGATAGCATTAGATGACCAAATCTCTTATCCTGGCGATACATAGTACATAATAGAATAAAATGTAGCCTTTAATTCTGCCATAATAAACTGTAACTGATATTTCTTGTCTGGTTGGGTCCTAAAGTTGCCTGCATACTTCAAGAAAAAGCTCAATTCATTTTAACAGCACCAACTCATGTCTTTCCTTGACCTGCGGGGACCCTGTGGACACTTTGTGGCCTGTGGACAAAACGTGACTCCACAGGATCTTCAAACAAACATTGCTAGTTATATCACATGGGTCTTAGAAGGCTTGCTGCTATTGGCATACAAGGTGGCCCACTCCAGGACACATAGGACAATATAAATAATGGTGTCTGGATATTTTACCCAACTATTTGCCAAATTAAAAGCCCTATAATAAGCATTGAAAGACCTACAAACACAAATAGCCGGTAGTGCATAAATGCATCTGTATAATCACCACCATACTACTACTTGGATGTGGTGGTATGATAGAAAAATGAGCGTAACCAGAGATGCTTCGCTGTGAGAGGTAAGAGCTAGTTATTTGTACCACTATGGAAGGTAAAAAAGGCATTCCATGCCTACACCTGATACGAGGATGATGGGTGTACCGTGCTTTACAGCTCTTACTAATGGCAGAGCCACCTGATACTGACTCCTTTTTCTGTACTACTTGGTCTTGTTGACTCCATTCTCTGGACGAATTGAGAACAGAGATCCTTGCTGTTCTTTAAGCAGCACAATGACAAAGCATGACAATAACATGTTGCTGTGCCAAGGCGTGACAGGGGTTACATCAATCATTATCAGTCTGCAAGAGCTTCTAGCCAAAAGTAAAATTACAACTACAGCAGAAGTAGAAGTGTTATGACTGCCATGACTAGGTATAGTTGTCACTGAATCGTCCCCCAAGAAGATCCATCACACACTTAAGATGAGTGGGAGGAGGGGGGGCTTTCTTAGTGGAGTTATCTGATTATGATAAAATTCACATTTTACAGACGATGCCAAAAAAAGGTTTGTTTCAGGTAGCGTCGGCCCTGTTCTGATAGGGTCGGTCAGGTGACCTGAAACAAACCTGTTATTTATTTGGCCTAAGGGGAAATATATTTCATACGGGAGTGCACCCACAGAAAACACACATGTGATTATAACATTGATGTAACTGTTAATAAGGCAGTAATAAAGATAAAATATTTTCATTGTCGACACTTTACTGGTTGTGAATGCAGGTCCAGTTTAGACCTGACAGTGTTGCTGAAAACTTTTCATTCACGCAGGCCAAAGTGGCCTGCGTCTTGGCGTCTTACGCAGGCCATTTCCCTTTCACACAGGCCATATGAATATTGATATTTAAGGTCCCATATAAACTTCATTTTAACTGAAAAGAATTATGATAATATTTGAATAGTAAACAACTTCACTAAAATTGCCCCAGATTCACGTCTAACTGGCCGATTTGAAAATTTCTTTCAGCAATATGAAGCTAAGATCATGGAACGCTATTCTGGCCTGCGTCCTAAGGGCCTACGCCGGCCATTGTCATTCTACACAGGCCTTTTCCGGCGTGCCGGCGTCATTTCGGCAACACTGACCTGACCATTCAGGAGAAGAGTCAGGTTGGTGAATGAAGAACCACCTTACTGTGTACACAGACCCCCCCCCCCCTCCTCCAGCACAGTCCAACATAACCACCACCAGGAGTACTGATGAGGTGGATGAGGTGAGGGGGTTAATGGGGGGGGGGGGGTGAGGTAGGAGGTGGGGGTAGATGATCGGATAGGGTGTTTTGTCCTTGCTGGAGAAACAAGGCATTATTTGATTGAATTTTGGAGCATTCCTGCCTCTACATGTATTGCAGTGTAAGTGTATGTCGAGGAGTGCATGTATAAGTGCCAAACCCATCCTGCCTGCAGCGAGGGCTAGTAGTGTGGTGTAACAGGTTGACCCCTGAGCTATCTCTGGTCACCTCAGGGTAGTACTGATAGGGTGGCTGAGGTGAGGGGTTAATGGTGGGATAGGGGGGGTTTGCACTGCCAGCCTAATTCTATTTACACACGCCCTCTCCACCACCACCAGTTGGCAGTACCTGCTCCATATCTGACACTGCCTCTACATGTATTGTGGTGTAATGGGTAAGTGCTAGACCCACCCTGATTGTAGTGCAGTGTAATAGCTTGACCCCACAGCTATGTCTTGTAACTTGAGTTCAGTCTGGAAGCATAAGTCTGAGAAACATACTATTAGACTCCATCGCAGATAGTTTGGGGATATGGGCAGAAACTGGGCTGGAAATGATTACTGTAAATATAGATATATTCGGGTTGTACATATTTTCGCGGATTTCGCATTTTTAAAATCCGTGAAAATATGTACAGAGCGAAAATTTATCCTGTGTAGTCTTACAAAAAGGCTCCTCTAAAGTCCGCGAATTTAAATACAAGCGAAAATGTACTTTTTAGCAAATCTGCGAAAATTTATACACGCGAAACTATCTATGTTTACAGTAGGCAAGGACGTTTTGTCCTCGCTGGAAAACCAAGACATTATTGTTATTGGATGAATTGTGCTGCAGCCCTGCCTCTATGTGTATTGTGGTGTAATAGGTGAGTGCTTGACCCACCCTGCCTGCAGTGAGGGCTGGTAGTGTGGGATAACCGGTTGACCCCAGAGCTATCGTTGGTCAGCTAAGGGCAGTTGGAAGGTATGGATCTGATACTGTGCTGGTCTTTATTAGACTCCACAACAAATTGTAGCCTTAGCTCCAAAACAAAAACTTATTGGAACTAACCATCAATGCAATGGGAACTGTCCTATTCTGGATGCAGAATGAATATGAGTAAACTTCTTACTATAACAGGTAAAAGTCTATGTGTAAAAGCAGTCTTCACGAAAACATGATCATTGGAACTCACCCTTAATGCTAAAATGTAAAAGTCTATGTGTAGAAGCTGTATTACGCTGCAGGAAATACTGGGTACAGCTATAGGGTGTGTACTGTAGGTATAGAGTGAGGTAAGGGTGAGCCGAGCGATGGGTTAGATCTTGGAGCTTATATTGTATAATAGATAAGTAGGGTTCAGATAGCAGACTGGGAATGAGCGAGTCACTGTTTGTGTAAAGTCTTAGAGTCTGTTTACTTAAGGAATGGCCCACGTTGCTACATCTATAATATATTATGTACATGTGCTAAATATAGATGCAGCATGTAAATATTAGATCGACCCAGGCAAGTTTGATCTGCAGGAATGCATCTGATCCATTTGGCAACACAGTGTATTGTGAACATAGATGTTTTCGCGCTGTACATATTTTCACAAATTTTGAGAATTCACAGAATTCACAGAAATTTATACACGCTAAATTGCAAACAGGCAATGATGCAGTGTACACATATTCTGTAAAAACAAATGAACCCTAAAAGCCCAAGCCTGCTAAGGATATGATATGAGGGATTATGCCTCTGCGTATTGTGTTGGTAGATGAGATGAGAAACTGGCTCTGATTTGAAAATTGAGAAAGATTATGGGACTAGTTCTCATCATATAATTTATTCAATTAACATTTTTGATTTCAGAGCACAAAAAATACCGCAAATCAAGATCATTTCTAAATGTCAGATTCAGACAAATTTTGAATTATTGGCCCAACAAAGCAGTCATGTCTAAATTACTTCTCATACTGTTCATAATAAATGACAATCTATCTCATACAGACATCCACATACAACTGCTTGAATATTGAAAACCATGATTAATTTTCGGCTTGGAGACAGCAAACTGCAAATTACTGTTGTTGCCTTGGTAATAGGAGAGCATGTAGTTATGGAGGACAAACAGGGAAAATGGATTAACGATCAGCGTGTTGTTTGGGGGAGACAATGTCGCTCTGAATAGTCTCAAATTACTAATTAATACAAGAGCAGTGACACTGATAAAGGGAATTGGGACAACATGAGGGGGGGGGGGGGGTGGGGTGGATGGGGATGAAGAGTGCACAGACAATCTAAAAGCCCTAGCCCTTAGTCTGTAGTGGCTATCCCAGGTTGTCTATTGGCCAGGCATGACCAAGTGCTATTCAAGAATGACTGAGGCAAAACAACATATGACTAATGCCTTAATCAAAAGGACTTAGCCTAAAATGGAACAACTAAAGGTGAGTTGGTCAGTACTGACCAACCTGACATAACTAACCTAGCTTGGTTGTGTAGGGAGCCAAAATATTACCAATTTGGTTAGGCACTATAATGACTGAGAGATTGGTCGTATAGTAACCCAAAGAATACCAGTGCAGAGGGATAGGGGGGCAGTGTAGCGGGGGTGGGGTTGGTGGGGATTAAGCATGATGAGTAGGTGGCAGTAAGAGTAGTAGAGAATCAAGAATCTCTTAGGTATGAAGGGACATGTGTGACAAATCAGTGGTTTGTGACAATTATCTTGTAAAATATTGATTCTCAGCCACTATGCATCATGTAGGGTCTAGTTAAATTGGCTGCTTCATATAATATTCAAGTTCTGACATTATATCCTTTTGGAGAGGCCTTCAGAAGGACTGCTAATGGATAACCTTGAAAGACAGTACTGACTTAATGCTTTAAAGAAGACACAATCTGCTACACTGAGGCAAACATAAGTGTCAGCCCATGTCGCCAAAAGCACTTTCATACAAGGGTCATATGCTTTTCAGTAAGGGTCAGGCTATAGATGCTGTACCTTCAATAACAGGCAGGACTATCACAAAATCACTTGAGAGTCTGACCATGCTGGACCCTAATGCAATGGTCTGATAATGTTGGACTTCTGAGGGCTGAAAGAGACTCTCCCCAGAGAGAGTGGTTGAGGGGGGATGAGTCGCAGTGAGAGCAGAGCTAGCGGAAACAATTGGTATCACCGATACGATGATTGAATGGTGCCCCCTTGTTTTGGTTGAGCGCCCCACAGCTACAGCACTTCTGATCCCTTCTAGGTAGAGCTAGGTGAGGGTCCTAATAGTACTTCAGTCTAATGGTATTGCTGGGTACAATGCCATCTATCTTGTCTTGGAAAAGTAGCTTAACCCATACTCCATCCCAGGGCAGATGTAGACTATTTAATACACCATGGGTGGGGGCGGGGGGGTAGTTTGATAGTTGATAGTTTTGGCTGCCCTTGAAGGGCAGCACAGTGCTTTAATGCCCTCTGCCCTGCTTTTGTAGCTTTGACGTAAATGCCAAGTGCTGCATTGAGCCATCATGCTGGCCGTTGATACACCCCCGCATTATCCTCATAATGCCCCAACACAGTGTGCCCAAGTTACACACACTGCTTTTGTGCATCAAGAAAACAAATGAGCAAATGCCCTTAAGCAGCAATCTTCTTCGGCCTAAAAATAAAGCTGTGTTCAGGTAACATGGCAATAAAAGATCATGAGAGGAAAATTCATTTCTCATAATCTAAATCAAAAGAAGACATTTCAGTAAAACAATATATATATATATATATATATATATATATATATATATATATATATATATATATATATATATGATGTAGGAATCTTTTTTGGTTTTCTTTAGACCCTCGGTACCAAAGTACTTCTTCTCCACAAACTCTAAGCCAAAACCAAATTCGTCAATATCGTTACCCCAGATACATTCCTCTCGTATATCTGCGTCATATTCAGCGTATGCTGCCTCCTCATACAAGTCACTCGAGGCTTTAAAGGATATGAAGCCTAAATGTCTCAAGAAATTTTTGATCTCCCCCAGGTCATTGAAAGTGCTATCATCAATCCCCACACATGCCCAGTTCAAACTTTTGGGCGCGATGTGGTCCTTTCCACAAGCGTAACACCAAGCCGTAGACATCACGGCTCCTTTCTGGATCCTTTATAAATCCAATAAATCCTTTCTTATTTCAGAATTTGGTCACGACAGTTGGTTGCAGGCCTACCATGTAGAACCATAGAGGAAGCGTCCTCTCTGAGCAAATTTTGAAATCCAACTGTGGCGGGCTACAGCGCGTCCTTAGCGACCAACCCACACACCCCTAGTGTGTGAATACTGAACCACCACGACCCCAGCGTCAGAGTGTCCTATATAAGGGGGCGTGGTCAACTCCCTCAGCAATATACGCATATAACCACTAAGGTACTTATATAAACAATATAATATTTTTTTTTTTTTTTTTTTTGCAAAGAAACAACTAAAATGCCCTCAAAATGAAAATGAATTAGGGTAAGGCCAAAAAAATAGGGCCAATAGGGATACCTAAACTTAGCCTTATCATACAACAAAGTTTGAGCCACAGCGGAGGGGTAAGACAAAGGACTTCGCACCTTGGGTATATCGTATAACCTTACTGCTGTGGTTTAAAATAGATAGACAATGGTTATAAAAAGGTAAGTAGGATTAACCACAGCTTTCTGGTAGGGCGACTTGGGCTTCGCCCTCGTCTGGCCATACCAGTAATTCTACATACCTTTTCATAACCATAGTCTATCTATTACGTAGGCCTTACATGGAAGCAGCACAGTCCCTTGTATATGTATGACTGAGTACAATAGTCCAGCTCAGTCTCTATACCCCTCTCCACGTGAATAATCCCCCACTTGTCTCCGGTATGGAAAACCCCGTCAACTGGACGAGGCAGCAGAATATCATTGTCCTGCCCGAGCACAGAGGTCAATCGCTCATAAGGTACTCTGCTTGGAGAAGGAGAGCCCTATTATAGAGGAGTGTATGAGAGAAGCAGTCTCCAATCATATATTCACAGTCTGTAATCACTCCCCGATGAATCGCAAAGTTCTCTTGCTGTGTGGGTGTGGTCAGCGGTCTTAAATCATGTGTAGGGGCTAGGGTTATACGGGTTTGTTATATGACGAGTGCTGTTGGATGCTGTGTTGCGAACTCAGTCCGAACCCTTCAGTCCGACGGTAGGTGGCGACACCTACCCCGGGCTTGGGGTATGGACAGAGGTCGCTATAGGCTTCCGGTCTGCGCGTGCGCGCGCAGGCTGGCTGCCTATATATACCCGGCATCTGACGGTACTCGTCGGTTACTCTGAGCCACGCTGGTGAGGAGACCCCGTGATCATTACGGCTGATTAGCCTACTGACCCGTTCCGAACTCTATAGGGAGTTCGCACACATAGATACTGCTTGTCTAGGTTATTTGAATAAACCTGATTTGCAACCTGTAACACTTGATCCGAACTGTGTTGACTTTGTTCTTTAATTGATACTCTACCAATATCATAGAGACACAAAGTATCGTTTATTACACTGGTGCCGTGACCAGTTCTGAGTGAAATGCAGGTTAGCCTGTGCAGTAGCACAGACCTCGTGCTCTGGACGGAGCAGCGAGGTCTCCCGATGAGGCACTAGCCTTGTCACCGGAGGGGCTATGTGCCGCCGATGAGGCAGATACCCCCAGGAGTGCGAATGTTCCATCCGGAACAGGCGCATCAATGGGATCCGGAGGTCCCGTAGTAATGAGTCGCTCATTAGAGGAAATGAACCTGTCAATGTTCAACATTGGTGGGTCAAGAGCAGCCGCTCCGACCCCGCGGAGGTTTACTCTCTTGGAGGAGCGTCGTTTCGATGACATGAGAGAGGCCAGGGTACAGGAACGTGTGCAGATGGCTCAAATGGAGTTGTTGTCCATTCAGAAACAGTCAAATGAATGGAGAAACAGTCTGATTGCATTGGAAGGTGCAGTCACACACAGAGCTTCCAAAATCAAGGAAAAAGATGCAAGGCTGTCAACCTTGTTAGAGGAGAACGAAAAGCTGGTGCAATCCCTTAGCATGGTCCGCTTGGAGTTCGATCAGAAACAAGCTGATCTGCAGGGGGTCCGTTCCGAAATTGCCCATGCAAACACGGAACTGAACCAGATTTGCGCGGCCCGAGATGCCGTAATCTCTGAAGCAGAAGGGGCCCGATCAGAACTTGTTCGGGACACGGAAGACCTACATGAGGTTCGCCGAAGCCTGGTGACGGAGTGCGACATTCTGAAAGCAAAAAGAAATGCTTTACAGCAGTTTTTATCAGAGACTCAGGATAGTATGCAGGACAGCAGTACCTCATACGCTTCCGCTGATAATGGCAGTCCGAAAGGTCCTCATTACATGAGTTTTACGGACACCCCGAATCTGCCTATGGGACGTGGGGTAACCATAGAGGCTGCCTTGTCTACTTCAACGCCAGGACGACCACTACACGTGGGCCGGGCAAGAGGTAGAGGTAGGGCGAGTGATTACTCACCAAGGGTGGGTATCAGTGGTATCCGTCCGATTCCGAAGCAGGTCTTTTCAGCTCCGACAGGTGTAAACCCGGCGGGTAGGGGAAGGTCGTTGTCGGAGTTGGTCCGGAGTCCACGATCTCAGTTGAAACTGGATGAGCAACAACTGGATTCGGAACGCTTGAAGAAAGCAGCCGAACAAGAGAAGGCGGCCAAGACCGACCTAACTCCGTCGAGTTTGTCGCAGTGGCGAGAATGCCAAGCGAACATACTGTTCCATGAACAGAAAAACTTGGAATTGGAAAGGCGAGATGTGTATCGCAAACAGCAGGCTGCTCTAGAACAGCAGCAGAAACGCATGAGGGAAAATGCAGCCCTCGCCAAAGAATTAGCGGAGCAGGAGGCGGCGGTTCTGAGAGCTCGAAAGGAAGGGCTCCGAGCGGCCGGTGAAGCTGCGAAAGCTAAACTGGCGAAGGCTCAGCAAGAGGAGGAGGCTGAGAAACAGGCCAAGGAATTGGAAAGAGAGAAGTCGGAGCATCAGCGATTGCTTGCTCTGGCCCAGCAGTGTCAGTACATGACTGATCAGGAGAAAAATTGGTGGTTCAGTCAAGGTGTGGACCCCACTACAGATTTGGTGTTGTATGGTACCTACCAGGCCTATCTGGACAGACAGAATAGCTTGCCTGCCATGGGCGCTACTCCGGGGGCGACTCCTGGCACAAAGAGTCCTAGGAAGGCTCCGAGAAGAACAATTCTGAGTACAGAATTGCAAGAATTGTACGATACGAACCCCGCAATTGCTGCGATCGGATTGCACAATGTGGGTACGGAAAAGGACGCGTCGGCTTCCATTTCTAAATGCCTGGCAATAACCTCTAAAATTAGGGGGTCGTCCAACGCTGCTAGACGTATAGCTAGCGAGCCTTTTCCCTACTGGCAGAAAAACTCTTGGGAAGACTGGTTGGGAGCCACCGTTGAGGATATCAACCTCAGTGGGTGGGATCAACAAGATGCAATCCCGTACGTCTGTAAGGGATTGCGCCTGGGAGATGGCCTGATGGCAGTTGAACAGTGGAAAGATGAATGCGGAACCCGCGGCACTTTCAAACAGCTAGTGGAGATCGGAACTATCCTGTACGGAGACTCCGCTCGGATTGATCCGATGGTCGCTTTTAAGAAGCGAGTGCAAGGCAAGAACGAAGCCCCGAGGGTTTTCGGACTTGCACTGATGAGACTCCTGAAGAAGGTACATCCGGCTTCAGGAATCCATGATGCCTTATTCTCTAAGGAATTGTTCTCTCAGTTCGTCGCTGGACTGAGAGATCCAGAAATACAACAAACGGTGTATGATACGTGGAGAGCAGATACGTCACTAGATGACCTTTTTAAGGCCATCGACATACATGCTCTCAAAAAGTCACTGTTGGGGGACCGGATGCCTACCCGGGCCTCGGCCATTATAGAATGTTCTCCGGAGCAGTCTGATGGTTCGGGCAGTGAGGAAGAGGGGGCGATAGCTTCGGCGGCTCAGTTTAAGAGGAATGGGAATTCCTCTAAACCGCCGTGGAAGAATAAGAAGCAGGAAGGGGGTGGAAACCCTCCTCCGAAGAAGGAATCATCGGATCCAAAAGCTCCGATGATGGACGCAGCGTTTTTCACAGCGCTGTTTGAGAAGATGACGACTTCCATTAAGGGGGCTACACAGCCTAACAGAAGGAAGATCAATCGGAGGACCGCCAAGTGCTATAGGTGCCTGGAGATCGGTCACTTTGCTGCGGAGTGTACGGCTCCGAGTCCGAAAGTTCCCGGAAAGGAGGGAAACTAGAGGGGGTAGTCCGAGAAGGCGAGCGGACGACCCCTGGAGATGAAGTACGCCAACACACCAGAGAGGTAGAGCCTAGTGAAATTCCGAAGGCAGGAAGGGAATCAGGGGTGGCTTCGAGCTTGAGGGGCTCGGATGCCGGCCTGGTTAACATTCCAGTCCAACAGTTGCCCGGCAATGAGGCAGGGAGGCCCATTACGGATAGGAACGAGGAAGTTGCGGCTGTCACAGACACCGTGTGGGTAGGGAGTACCCAGCTTTCCCCGAATCATCCATGTTTCGACCATTTGAAGAAACATGGCCTTGATTTGGCTGCTCCGAAGGATTTTAAACGCTTCACTGTAAACCCGTCTCCGCTGGGGGGGAGGCGGTGGTATGTGTCTGTTACTGTGGCCGGTAGAGCGGGTGAATTTTTAGTAGATACGGGAGCTAGCCACTCCTTTATCTCCTCTAACTTCTATGCTCTTATGCCGGACAGTCGTGATAACTTCAAAATGAGGGTAAACGCCTGTTCGGCCGATGGGTCGAGTATGCAGACGTATGGGCGCGCGTTCATACCGCTCCGAATTGGGGGGAAGGAGTATGTGGCTTCTCCCACCATTGCGGATATTGCAGACGACGGTATACTAGGATTGGACTTTTCGGCGTTGTATGACGCGGTCCTGAATCCTGGTACAGGGGTACTCCTGATAGAGCACCCGTACCGTGCGGTGGAGCAATGTGTGCTCCGACAAGTGTCAACAGTGGCAATGGTGGTCCAAACTGTAAAGATTCCTCCCGGACAGACGTGTGACGTGCTGGTCCAAAGCAAGGGGCTTAGGAGAGAGGAAGAGGCAGTTGTGGAGCCGGATGTGGCCATGTTGGGTAGTATCGGTTTGACAGGCATGGACACCCTGGTGGGTGATGGTGCTTGGACCGTGGTGCCGGTTTCTAACCCAGGGTTGGAACCGAAGTATCTAAAGAAAGATACAGTACTGGGGAAGGTGTTCACCAGTGAGGCAGTGATGCCTGCTGGGCAGGTGAGCATGAAGGGTGACCCTTCTCCGACCGCTTTGAGCGCGGGACTCGAGAAAATGATCTCCGAAACGGATCTGACGGATCGGAGGGATCTCGACTCCCTTAGGAGGCTGGTAGTGAAGTATCAGGATGCATGGCAGGTGGAGGGGGAGCCTTTAGGCCGAACCGACAAAGTGTTGCATTCTATCAATACGGGAGATGCACAGCCGTTCAAAATGCCTTACCGACGCTTGCAGTTGGGTAAGAAAGGAGGAACAAGTGAAGACCATGCTGGAACAGAAGGTGATCGTGCCTAGCACTAGCCCCTGGTCTAGTCCGGTCCAGATGGTTACGAAAAAGGACAGGTCTATCCGATTTTGTATCGATTAAAGGCGCCTGAATGGGGTAACCAAGAAAATTGCATATCCTCTGCCCCGGATCGATGAGACCCTGGACTCTTTGGGTGGGAACCAATGGTTCTGCACCCTTGATTTGCAGTCCGGATATTGGCAGATTGGGATGAAGGAGGAGGATAAAGAGAAAACGGCTTTTACAAGTCACATTGGACTGTATCAGTTTGAGCTGATGCCCTTCGGGTTGTGCAAGGCCCCTGCCACGTTTGAGGCTATGATGGAAACTCTGTTGAGTGATCTGCTGTGGCGCAAGTGCTTGGTATACTTGGATGATGTCATTGTTTTCGGCAAGACGTTTGAAGAGTGTGCGTTGAACCTCGGAGAGGTGTTGGAACGAATTCGGTCCAATGGCTTGACATTAAAGCCGAAGAAATGTGAACTTTTTCGGAAGCCTATGGTCTATTTGGGCCGGATCATCTCCACCTCGGGTGTGCAGGCTGGTCCGGCTAAATTGGAGACCGTGGAGACTTGGGAAGTTCCAAAGGGACCAAAGGATATCAGATCCTTTTTAGGGTTCTGTTCCTATTACAGGGACTTTATCCCCGGATTCTCTAGGGTGTCTCAGCCATTGCAAAAGTTGAGCCATTGGACTCCGGGGAGGAAAAAAGAACCCTTCCCATGGGGGATGGAACAGAATGAAGCCTTCAAAGAGATTAAGGCATTGTTCCGAACCACCCCGGTGCTGAGATACCCTACGGAGAAGGGGCATTTCATCCTTGACACTGATGCGAGCAATGAGAGCATCGGGGCCGCATTGTCCCAAATCCAGGACGGAGTAGAGGTCCCACTGGCGTTCGCTAGTAACAGTATGAACAAGGCACAGAGAAATTATTGTACTACCAAGCGAGAGCTGCTCGCAGTAGTGGTGTACACGAAGAAGTTTCGGCACTTCTTATATGGAGGGAATTTCACACTCCGTACTGATCATTCGGCCTTGAGGTGGCTCCTTAATTTTAAGGACGCGGAGGGAATGATTGGTCGGTGGTTGAATCACCTCAGCGAGTTCGGACTGGAGAACTCTCATATCCAGCACCGAGCGGGCACGAAGCATATTAATGCTGACTGTCTGAGTCGACGTCCGGTACGCCGTTGTGTGCGTCCGGAGTGTGGGGATTGTGGTGCTCACAATGCTGTGGTAGCGAGTGTGCGTTTGCCTTATGATGGGTTGTTGCAAAACCTGTTGGATTGGTCCACCGACACTATAAGGACGTACCAGATAGCCGATCCTACCATAGCACAACTGAGGGAACTTGTCCCTACTGGGGTCTGTCCAGTGAGACCCGAAATATCACTGGAAAACCGTGAAATGCGACGTTTCCTGGCTCAGTTCCACGAACTGGAGGTTCGGGATTCGTTGTTGTGCAGGTGGAAGACTTGTCCCGGGAAGCGGAGGGTATTACAAATGGTGATCCCTGCTGCTATGAGGAAAGACATCCTGTACTACTGCCACGGCCATTCCACTAGTGGGCATTTCGGAAAGAAACGCTCTTTGGAACGGCTGAGTAGGAGATATTACTGGCCCGGAATGTCCGGCGACCTTTTAAGGTGGATCGAGACATGTCCGGCCTGTTGTTTAGGCAAACCTGGTCCTGGACTAGGGAAATTGCCACTGCAACAAGAGCTATTCGGGGTGAGGTTTGCTCGAATAGCCGTGGATATTATCAGTGGAGTGAAACCCACTCCTAAAGGTAATACGTGTATGATGGTGGTCTCGGACTACTATACGAAATACACCCGAGTGTACCCACTCGAGGATCATACTGCTGCTACTTGTGCGGAAGCATTGGTAAAGGGGTGGATCCTCCATCTGGGGGCTCCCTTGATGTTACATAGCGATCAAGGGAGAGAATTTGAGTCAAAATTATGGGCTGCTATGTGCCATCAGTTGGCTATATGCAAAACTCGGACCAATCCATACCGACCACAGTCCGACGGGCAGGTGGAGCGGTTCAATCGGACCTTGATCCAGGTTTTGAAGCCATTAGTGAACTCCCATATGGATGATTGGGACGATCAGTGCGAATTTGTGGTTCATGCGTATAATAATACGGTCCACACTTCGACGAATTGCACTCCGAACCTCCTGGTGTTTGGAGAGGACTTGATCATGCCGGCGGATTTAGTATTCGGAGTGGTAGGGATCAGTCCGGAAGCACCATGTACAGTGCTGTTTGTGGAATCTCTACGAGAGAGGTTCAAATTTGCCTATGAAACAGTTAGGGCTCATTTGCTCAAAGCTGCTAATTGGCAGAAGGTGGGTTATGACACCGGATTGAAGTTGCGACGATTCGTAGTGGGGGATAGAGTGATCCGCCTACATGAGCCGCTTTGCAACGTCAAACTGGCGAATAACTGGGATGGACCCCATACCGTGGTTAAATGCATCAGTCAAACGACTGTGTTGATTCAGTCTGAAGCAGGGCGCATCCGGACGAGCCATGTGGCTCGGTTGCGTGCTTGGGCTGGAAGGGAGCTCACCCCGGAAACGGAGGTGGGGAAGGAAAATTCGGAGGCTAAATTTGTACCTTTGGAAGGGGTGTCGGTGGATCCCCCTAAAAAGGTGGTACGAAAGAAGCTCCGGAAGACCGTGAAAAAGAAAGTCTCGGCAGGCGAAGGAAGAAGGGCACGGAAAACTAAAATCAAGGCTGGAGTTTTAGTTAAAAACGAGTGTCCTTCGGCCAGGTTACGAGAGGCGGGCGGGGAACCCGTTCGGCGAAGCCCAAGGCTAGTGGCTAGAGGGGCTGTAACCTAGCTTGTTTACACAATGAGTGTGGTGTCCTGTGTTGTTCTATATGTTATATGTATGTTACCGACAGGGGCGCTCAGAGTCAATAGAAAAGAATGTGAGAGTGCTCCCCGAGGGTGGTGGACGGATAATCCGGTGGGGTAATCTTCGATTTCCCATATATATCCACTAATACTCCTGATGAGCTCTTTATTCGAAGTATATTTTGACTTTTGTGAGCCGCCTACGTAGCAGTGTGATCCCTCGAGCCCGAGCTGCGGGCGGGAAAGGTCGTGACCTGATTAAACTGTAATTGGGTCACACCGGGTAACGGGATCGCGTCCAATCACGCGAGACGCTGCGCATGCGCTTTGTTTTAAAAACAAAAGCGAGGGAACCGCCATATTGATTTTGGGCTCTCCCAAGTCAATCGTGGTGTCGGTCGGCAGCGGTGAAGTTGGTGATTTGGACGGTTAGAAGAGGAGAAAAGTCCGTAAAAGAGTTGTGAGCAGTGAGTACTCTTTTCTGGTTCGTCTGAGACAAAGAGGGAGGCGGGGAACTTGTGGTTTCCCCGTCAAACTCCCAGTCGAAAGACACCGCAGAAGTGAGGATGGCCGAGCAACAGCTCCGTCAGTCCGAACTCACCGGAGAATCCGAGGTGGCATCCGCCACCGAGGAGCTTATGGATGCTCAGAACCCGAGTGGTGATGAGCTGAGCGAGACGCTGGCGGAACTATCTGTGGATCCGGCCGTGTCTCCGATTTGGAAGTCTCCGTCGCCCGACGGCAGCGAGGATTCCGGAATGTTGCGGGGAATCGCCTACACCGAAGTAGTGCCGGGACCCTCCGAGACTACTGTACGTCCCTCCCGGATGTGCAGTTTGAGTATCTCACCGAGCCTCCAGAAGTCAGTTTCCCGTAAACTGTCTATGGAGAGTGGCAGTGAGTCAGACACTTCACGTCCGAGGACGCGCGGTGGTAAGGGTGCTACCCGAGATCGGTCCAGGTCGTCCGATACTAGGGTTAGCACCAAGGCTCTCAAGCACGCGGGTGTTGGGAAGAAGCCACCAGGAAAGGACGAGCCTAAAAAGCCCGATCCGAAGAAGGGTAGTACTGCGAGTACTAAGAAACCGGATTCTAAGGCTGCCACTGGGACGGCATCCAAGGATCCGAAGAAGGTCGATCCCAAGGCTCCTACTACGAAGGTGCCGAAGGATCAGAAGAAAGCTGATCCGAAGCCCGCCGCTAAGGACCAGCCGAGGAAGGGGCAGACGTCCGGCAGCACTCCAGCTGTCAAGACTCCGGGCTCCACTAAGTCCAATCTCCCGATCCCTAGCAAGGTGAAGGATAGTGTGAAGGCAGTTGAAACTTCAGCTGCTCCGGCTCCAACCACCGATGTGTTGTCCTTCTCGCGAGGGTTGGACAACAGCTCGGCAGTAGCTGCTACTGCCGCTGCGATGGCTGGTGGGACCGGACATGGGGGAGGTCGTCCTAAAACGACAGTTCCTCCCCAGGAACCTCGGACCGAGGAGACTATGGATACTTCATCCGCAGCCCATACGGTCCGGGTCATAGAGTCGGTGCTGTCTAACATCACCTTCAAGCTCCCGGCTCCACTGGAACCGCGACGAGAGGTACCCGTTCGGGTGGAGTTACCTCCTCAGAGAGAGGTACCCGTCCGAGTGGATACACCTCTCCAGCCCACCGAGCCTACTCTGGAACCATCCAATATGGATATTTCGGAGGAAGCCGGAAAACTGAACCAAGCTGCGGGTGGTGGTTCATCTGGTTGATTGATTGATTGATTGATTGTTTAACGTCCAGACGTACATCAAGTACCTCACGGGACATCTCAAGTTGGCAAGGAGTCATCCACAAATAGTGGTAGTCTGCCTTGCAGTAGTAGGACAGGTATTTATATGCTGCTTGCCCAATACAGCAGTGACCGCATCTATGGTTGATCGAATCTATGAAATGAATGACCGCATCTATGAGGTGAGGGAGAAAACCGCTACCGGGGCACGTCCCCTACTCTTTTCGAAGGATAGCAAGTGTTCTTTTATTTGCCTGGTCCTACCTACCTGGGCTAGTACCATAAGTAGGCAGAGCCAGACAAACCACGGCCTTTGATATCTCAGACGTGGTTCACTGAGGAGGGATCCCATGCCAGACCACCAGCAAGAAGGCCCGGGCCCGCGCATATGGGCAGCGGTTGCCAAAACAGCTTACGTGACTGATCACAGCAGCAAGGCAGGAGACCCCTCAAGTTTTGTCGCCTTTTACGAATCCGGTATGCCCATTGGTATTATGGAAGGCTCCCGATGAAGTTATTCTACTCCTTCATGCCCCCATCATGAAGGTCCCCACTAACACAGGGGGAGGTTCATCTGGGGCCGGGGTGCACATCCTCGCTCCATACCAGCATGATGCATGGGAAAAGGGAAAAGGAAGACGCCGACGTCCCATCCCTCCTAAGAGGTGCCATCATCGAGCAGATGAGCAAAACGGAGATCAGGTCATTTGACTTGGTACAAATGCGAACCTTCCGGGGGCTGGACAGTCTGTCTGCCAGGTTCCCGGATCGCTTAACGGCGGCCATGAACGGCCTCAGCAACACGGCTGCTACAGCTCGCTTAGTTGCTGAGACAGAGGGACGTCCCGAACTTATCGCGGCCTTGGAATACGATATGCAAACCGCATCGCAATTCCAAGTCGTGCATAACAGGAGGGAGAAGAATCGGCGCCTGACGCCAGCAATGAAGCTGGCTCGGGGTGTAGAACAGAAGACTAAAGAGTCGATTCTGGATGCTACTCTGGAGGATGAAATAATCCAACAGACCTCGGCCGCGGCTAGGAGTGCGGATACTAGTCGTCAGGAGAAGGCCAACCGTAGGCACCAATACCTCCGGGAGACCATTAAAGTCACATCTCTGAAGGCGGGTCAATCCCCGGATGAGGTGGAAGCTGTTCTGAAGGGATTGGATGAAAATACAATCCCGGACGACGAACTTCAGGTACTGGTCCGGACGGCACTTCGAGCCAATGCCGCTAGTGGGTTTAAATACTTTAAACCAATGTGTGTGAACGACTGCATCAAGGATAAGCGGTCCTCACACCGTCCTGAGGAGGTGGGTCCCGACGGTCTCTCCGACGATGAGGAGTGGATTAAGACTGATCCCCTCGACAAGTCGGTACAGCTGTACCACTTTGAGTTGTTGGAGAAGGTCCGAACTGGTAGTACCTAATACCATTCGCCTCTCCAGAAAACAAAACTGGCATGGGCAATGGCTAGATGGCATCCATTTAGCAAGTGCCCATTTGAGCCTTGTCAGAATGTTGACGAGACACTGGAAGCGCCCCGAACTTGGCCTACCGAGGCATATCACCCGTTACCACGTACGTCATTACATGCGGTATGACTGCCTGAGTGTGGGTGCGAGAGGAAGCAAGGGTTGTCCCGAGGGTGGCCTGTTCTACACTAGAGCAGACATCATCCGACACCTTGCTAAGCAGCACGGCTTGGCCCTGGAGACGGCGGCGGAACGCATCCAGACCGCCCATGCAGAAGTCTACTCCCATTTCGGGGTAGTAGGCAAAAATGAGAACCTCGAGGTGGATTTTGGCACTAACGAGAAGGGAAAGGTCCGGGTTTTCTATAAGGTAAACCCGGACGGCAACTACATCCGGATTCCGGAAGGTGAACTCTTCGAGGAATTCGAGGAGTACCAGAAACGTACCAGTACGAGAAAGGTACGGCGCGCTATGAAGAGACCAAACGGGTCCTCGGAGCAGGCCGATCCTAAAAGACCGAAAACGGATGAGAGAAAATCCGTTATGGAGAAGGCGGATCCGGGCTATCAAGGGCCGGCATTCACTTCTCACAAGACGGATTGGAAAACGGGTCCCCAGGGCAGGCCACCTCGGTCTGTTCCGGAGGATCCGAACACCAACACGGGAGGATCCTTCGCTGAGGATTTCCCAGAGAATGATCTGGTCCCGGGAAATGAGTCGCAGACTCTCACTCAGACCGGAAAGACGAAGGCTATAGTGAAGAAAAAGCCGACCCAGACCCCGGATCTCCCACCCGAGACTCCGGAAGAGGGACGTTTAGTCTTGCGACTAAGGGGCTCTCCTTCGTTGCCTCCCGCCGACTTCACTTCGTACGAAGCCGGACAGGAGGCCTTCGACCAATGGCAGGACAACTTTCACTGGTTGCTTGCTGGCCTGAGTCAGGAGGTGGCGATGTTGTCCCTTAATACGGTACATCATCTCCATCAGAGGGAAGTCGCCGCCCAGAAGGCAGCGGCAGTGGAGTCTGTGCAGGAAGAGCGTGAGAATGCTCGGACTGAACGGGTTGCTGCTAAATCCGAAAGGAAAAAGCAGAAGTTGGCAGTTAAGAACGCTGAGGAGAAGCTGGACCACGAACGTCGTCAGTTCAGAGACTGCTTCGCGCATGAAATGCACGAGTGGGATGGGACTCGGGCTCAAATCGAGCTCTGGCTCCAGCAGCTGACTCTGACTGAAGCCGAGTCGGACTCTGATGAGGAGGGGGCGCCGGCTAAACCCGGTCCCAAAGACGATTCGGAATCCGGATAGGATTATCCTATCATAGGATCCGATTAGGAAAAGGGGGGGGGTATTCGAAGTATACCACCCCCACCAGCAAAACACCCTTGGATAGGGTGTAGGAGTATCCGGGCAGAGGAACGCGGCAGGCTGGCTACGCAAGGATCCAGTCTGCCAGGAAACACTGACGGAGGAAGACGAGGAGATCCGGAGAGAGAGCTGAACTCGGGACAGGAGCACGTTACCAACATGGATCCGATACGTGATTTTTTCTATAAGACTGTGGATATCAGGACCGAGTGCTCCTAATTATAAGTCCGAAGATCGCCTGGAGGCAGGACTAAGTTTTTTTTTGTATTATTACCTTAAGCTCCCGAGCATGAGCTATGAACTTTTCCGTTCCGGTGAGTAGGAGCTGAATGAAGTAGGTTCTGAAAGCCGGGCGGAATGATACACCATCCACGGAAGATCCGGATCTTCGATACAAGACCATGTATGATGTCTTTTATAATACTTTAATAATACTTTAATATGTACCTATTTCTTAAAACCTTAAGAAAAGTGATATTGTTTATCACTTATAGTATTATTCATTACGAGTGTAGGGACGAAATTTTTTTACTGTGATATTGTACTTTTTCAAGTGTTTGTATACTATATGTATAGGTTAACTCCATCTATCCTAGGGAATGGGGCGTAATTGTTATTACGGTCTATATATATAGAAATGTGTGTAATTAATACCTTATTGTGTTCAACAGAATACGTCATATTGTTTGTAAGGTATAACTCTAATAAACCCCTAAGGTGGTATTTATAAGATAATGCCAGTCCGAAGTGTTTTCGGACTTTAACCTTAATTATTTACCTCCCGGTTATTATCTGGTAGGGGGTAGTGTAGGGGCTAGGGTTATACGGGTTTGTTATATGACGAGTGCTGTTGGATGCTGTGTTGCGAACTCAGTCCGAACCCTTCAGTCCGACGGTAGGTGGCGACACCTACCCCGGGCTTGGGGTATGGACAGAGGTCGCTATAGGCTTCCGGTCTGCGTGTGCGCGCGCAGGCTGGCTGCCTATATATACCCGGCATCTGACGGTACTCGTCGGTTACTCTGAGCCACGCTGGTGAGGAGACCCCGTGATCATTACGGCTGATTAGCCTACTGACCCTTTCCGAACTCTATAGGGAGTTCGCACACATAGATACTGCTTGTCTAGGTTATTTGAATAAACTTGATTTGCAACCTGTAACACTTGATCCGAACTGTGTTGACTTTGTTCTTTAATTGATACTCTACCAATATCATAGAGACACAAAGTATCGTTTATTACACATGTATTAAGCTGTTCCTTTCATTAACAACGGGGGGGGGGATAGGTGGAATTTTGCTAGGGCATGCCCAAACTTTTGCTATCCCCTCCGCATGAGGGGTCCAAATTCTTCCCCCCCCCCCCAAAAAAAAGTATTAAAATTTACTGTGACCGATCCCTTTTCTTAGCTATAGTAACGTGTGGGCATTTTTGCTAAAAGGTGGTGACATATTTTGGTCCCGTCTCAAGAGGCCCAATCGTGTTTGGTCCTCCCTTCAATGGGTCCATTTTTGGAGTTCTCCTCCCCCCCTCACTCATAAATCTACCAACTCCCCCCACTGTTAAGAAATGACCACTTCCTAATTAGACACTGGCTAGCACAAGACTAGAGATGGCAGAAGTTGCTGTAGTAGGATGGAAGATCAACCACTGAAGGAGGGGTTATTCTGTGCTAAAGCTCTTTACTCCCACATCCATCACCAAATTGCTACCACTATGTCCTACTGGAGGCATCTGGTAAGGCCACTCTCTGGTATTGGACGAGAACCACACATCCAAACACCCAAACACACTATAGGCCTCTACCGGAACCGGACTTGTTCCCGCAGCCACGCTGTGTCCACTGACACCAGCAATCTCGTGAGACCTTGGCTCTGCTCTCGTATTGCAGCCTGTTCCCCGGAAGCTATAGTGTGTGAGTGTCTGGTCACTGCCTAAGTCTCACGATAGAGTGTGAGCTCAGAACTAACATGGCCACCCATACGGAGAAACCAGAGTCATCGCTATACAACCAATCATGTATGGATATCAGGCACTCGGAATTGTATATTGTATGATATAGGCATGAGTGTGTAGCACAAATGCCTATATCATACGATATACAATTCCGAGTGCCTGATATCCATACATTATTAGGTTTATTATACAATTTTCGACTCAAATGTGTTTATTTACCATAATTTCGTCCTATTTTGGCCATTTTGAAAGATATATACGGAGACTGTATCGAGCAAGGAGGGCGCCATGTTGGTTTTGACATCCCACCAACCTGCTCACTGATTGGTGGAGTTAAAACAGGACAGCCAATGAGAGGACGCAATACAAAAAGGCTTTGGCGCCTAACCGCTCCCCAGCAGACTTGAATATATGCAGCGTTTCCCTCGCAATGTACCATGGCCAGAAATGTCTGGCGGCTAGCACGCTGGCCTCAAACACCAGAGGTCCCCGGATCAAACCTAAGTCGAAACATACCATCTTCATTTACTTATATATAAGTAAAGAAATGGTCCTAAAATTATTTTAACGAATAAGTAAGTAAAGTCCAACTTTTACCGTTATAATTTCTTTTTTAAATTATAAAAAAAAATTGATTTTAGGAGAAGTTATAACAAAAAGTGTAAAAGTTGCTGTATCTCTGTTAATATAAGAGCTAGAGGCCTGAGAATGTGCCTATAGACTTCTTGTTTTATCCCCTTCTTCTGTATGGCCAGCATGGTCTAGTGGTTAGGGCGTTCGACTCACAGTCTTGCGGCCCTGGGTTCGATTCTGCGACGAAACGTAGGATTTTAACTAAGTCGAAAATTAGAGCCAGGAGTGCCTGTTATTCCCCTCAATCGTGCTGTTATCACTAGATAACAGCACAGGGATATCACCTAAAAAGCACGATCAGAGCCCCAATTGTATAATAAAGGCCAGTATCCTTACGCATGCCTTACCAACCATGAGCACAGGCGTGTATTTGGCCTGCACACATACATCCCAATAGACGTTTTCCTTAATAATACATTTGAGTGGGCCTGAGAATATACATTTCAAATAAGTAACCCTTTGAGGGCCGCATTATGCTTTGATGCGTTATGTTCTTTATTGCCATACTGCATGCAAGAATGCAGCACTGGCAATTTACTCACCAGGGTTGCATTTCATGCATTATGACCACCAACTGACAAAGTGCATTAAAGCACTATATTGCCCTTGAACCCAGTATATATAGAGTACTTGGCATACATACACTCTGTACACAACTGCTGCTGGACCGAGAGCAAGATCTCACCCTTAAAATTCTAAAGGGCTAAAGATGAATAGAGCAGGCCTATGGACCGTTAGCTAGAGGGGCAGATGGGGAGCACTGAGGGCTGCCAAGGAACACTGGGCACCACCTGGTCTGGGTGCATGTGTAGGCCATCGATGGTAGAGTATTGGCAGGGTGAGTGTGCTCTGCTTGTATGTGTAGGCCATTCCATCCATGGTAGGGTAGGGTATTAGCAGGGCGCCCATTCATGATGGTATAGGGTAGGGTATTGGCACCACTATGGGGGGGGGGCATGTCTATTTGGCCAGTGGTAGGGACTATAGGGGTGTAATCAACCACAGCCCTATGTGTGTTGGCAAAAGTAGTACTTAAACTGGCCTAGCCGATTAGGCCCAGTGAATTAATCTTTTTGCACAGGCCTTTTATTGGGGCCATACCCAATTTCCCTAGTTCTGCAGTGACAGATTTGGGATATTTCCATAATTCATTTTTGTCTGCCCACATAGGCAGACCAGATACATGCCTATACTATATAGAATAACAGTGAGTGGCCAGGCACTAGTAATGTCTATGGGGGACAAGATGGCTGCCTACATAGGCAGACCAGATACATGCCTATACTATATAGAATAGCAGCGAGTGGCCAGGCACTAGTAATATCTATGGGGGACAAGATGGCGGCCTACATAGGCAGACCAGATACATGCCTATCCTATATAGAATAACAGCGAGTTGCCAGGCACTAGTAATGTATGCAGGGGACAATATGGCGGCTTACATAGGCAGACCAGATACATGCCTATACTATAAAGAATAACAGCGAGTTGCTAGGCACTAGTAATGTCTATGGGGGACAAGATGGCTGCCTACATAGGCAGACCAGATACGTGCCTATACTATATAGAATAACAGCGAGTGGCCAGGCACTGGTAATGAGGGGAAGTTGATCCTCCTGCATCCCTGCTGCCCTCCTACCCCTCTACCAATAGGCGGCAATCTACGAGTGGGGCAGCGGGATCATTACTCCTATACAAACAACACGCATCCCCTACATTCCCCCTCCTGTCCCGGGCGGGGTTCCAGCCTGGACTATTGCCCGCCATGGTAAATGATGGTGGCCTAACCCTGGGTCTAGACCCGTTCAGCTGCTAGTCATACAGTCTATATGAAAACCTGCTGGACACCGGCTTATAGCCGGCAAAAGGTTTGCCGGTCTAGCAGAAGGAGGGCAGTGTCAGGCCTCGATAGTAGAGTCTGGGCAAACTCATATAAAAAAACTTGTTTTACAAACCTCTTTTAATGAGTCCACCAATCAAATCCTCTGCACCAAATCCTGTGCACAGCCTGACAGGAAGTAACAATCTTAATATAGCAGTCCCACCAGTCACATTTGGAGCCCTTGTGGCGCAAAAGGGTACTGCTTGAGCGAGTCTGAAGGAGGGCTACTGCAAGCCCAAATGCCCAGCTGTATTACAGGGATTCCTGCCTACGTGCCAGTTTTTACAGCTTATAAATCAGACAATCATTATGGTTTCTACAGCATAAAACAGGGCTTGAATAATTTTTGTAATGTTCTTCAGTAATTACATATTGAGATGTTTTATATAACTGTAACATATAGAGGAACCCTATTCAATATCATTATCAGTACAAAAACTTGCTTTATATATTGCAAATATGAAACCGGGCCTGCAAAAAAAAATCTGCATAGTAAACCCCCGTATAGTAACCCCCTCTTCTGGCTGTATGTAGAACTTAAGGTTCTTCACTCTGCCACCTAACTCGATGCAGCCCTGGCAAGTAACCTGCCAGGGCTGCATTGATGCTTTAATCTGACCCTACAGGGTTGATACACTCTGAACAGGTCAGCGTAATGGACCGCACGGGTGAGTTACTCGCCAGCGCTGCATTGGTGCAGCATGACAGCAAATAGACAAGCAAGAGACGTGCCATCCTTCAAGGGTTATTGAACCTCAGCGGAGGGGTTAGACAAAGGACTTTGCACCTTGGGTATATCGTATACCCTAACATAACCTTACTGCCGTGGTTTAAAATAGATAGACAATGGTTATGAAAAGGTAAATAGGATTAAAGCACAGCTTGCTGGTAGGGCGACTTGGGCTTCGCCCTTGTCTGGCCCCACCAGCAAGCTGTGGTTAATTCTACATACCTTTTCATAACCATAGTTTATCTATTACATACACATCAAAGAGAGTGAAGGCCAGGTAACACCAGTGTAGAGGTAGAGGGGCTATATGAGGTGATATACCCTCAGGGTTCTGGGGCCTGGGTCTGTGCCAATCATTTAAGGTTAATTGGGGGCAATTATAGGAATGTGTATACTCAAAGCCACAGCCTTTCTTGTGTTATGAGTCACTATACCATAAAACGATGCGTAGAAGCCCCGGCTATTACGCGCGTCAGATCAGCGATGCGGCTTATTGTATCGGCCCAGAGTCAGGGTGTGACTTATACAAGAGTTTTTGCTACTATAGTACAATATTAAAGTCACCATAACCAGATCACTAGTGCGGCTTATGGGATCGGCCCAAAGTCTAGGTGCAGCTAATAAGCGAATTAGGCTTGTACACGAGGTTTTACGGTACACATAGCAGGTGGTGATTCCAGTTATAGGTTGCTATATATAGCGACACGCATGAATTCTTCACTCGCATGTTTCTAGGGAATTCCAATAGAATTTCAGCTTTGAATAGCTGATAAAACCTTTGACATACATTTGCATATTAGTTGAATTATGCATAAGAATTGTGAATATTGTCAAATCCTATTTCTATTATTTATAATCCCTAACAGGAACTGTTTTTTCAATGAAATAATCAAAATTAAAAAACGCAATCCATTGCCCTGATTAAACACCCTCCCTGAGCAAGTGGTGATTTCCCCTATAGGTTGCTATTTATAGCCACATGCATGAATTCTTCACTTCCATGTTCTAGGGCATTTCAATAGAATCCAAGCTTAGAATAGTTTAAACTATGTGTATATGAGATGAATTATGCAGAAAGATTGTAAATATTGTCAAATCATATATTCATTATCTATACTTTCTATATACTTACAGGAAATATTGCCTTATAAAATGATCAAAACTCAAAAACGCAATCTATTGCCCTGATTAAACACCCTCCCTGAGCCTGAAAATGTGACATCCTTAAGTAATATATACGGCCATATATACTGCCTTCGCTATCTCCCCAATATAGAAAACCCTTCACAGAATGAGGCCTCTTATTTAGTATACCAAACAGTCCTGTCTCTATATGCGGTTATTAGGAGGTGGTCATCTTAAATTAACAAGGAGGGGGCTGGTGGATTTGGGGACGACCAAAGATAGTTGGACCCCTTGTGGGGGGAGGGGACCAACAGAGTCTGGACTCCTCTTGAGCGGGGCACCAACATATTTCACCCCTTTTTAGCTCAAAGCTTGCATATTACTAATAATAGCTTCAAGAGGTCGGCCACATTCAATTATAACCCTTCTGGCGGGGGACCAAAAGATTCTCCTCTCCTCTCGAGGGGAGACTACGATAACTTTGACCCGCTCATGTGAAAATCCACTGCCCCCCCCCCCCCCATAAAAGAAATGATTTCTCCGATATTACTGTTAGCACCCCACCATGGGAGTGGTGTACCCTCTGACAGGGCTGTATGATATCACTTAGAGCCAGGCGTGGGAGGGCTATGGTGAAAGAGGATTTAGTGGGGATTATAGGGGAAGGTTGTATCTACCAATGACACTACTGTCATTATAAGGATATTCAGTGATACTATCTGAGGTAAACCACCTTCAGTTTTGTGAATTTTCACTTATAAAAATATTTCTCTTCATTATTCAAAGATCTTGTCAACCCTATGATAGATAGGATGATATAATATCACTTAGAATCAGGCGTGGGAGGGGTATGGTGCAAGAGGATTTAGGGGGATTATGGGGGGAGGCATGGCGGCTCGGGGTGGAGGGGGTGGCTGTGTGGTAGTGGCCTCAAAGCAATATCTGTCACCATGATTAGAGCACAGCCAAAAATAATTTTCTTATTTTGAAGAAACTAAGATAAATAAACTCGTTTGGTGGACAAATGACTAATTTTGAGAAAAATCTTTTTTTTTCAAACTAGTCATTTGTCGGCCAGTCGAGTTTATTTATCCTGGTTTCTTGATATGAGAAAATTATTTTTGGCTGTAAGACGCCACCCCTCTTGAGAATTCCTTTTTCTAAACTTTAGTCACCTGCATTTTTATTTTCAGTCATTTATCTCATTCCATATCGTTTTATGAATAATAATTGTGAGCCAATTGATTTTACATCTCTCCGCTCAGTATTCCCAATTTGCTTTATTCCTCATCTTTTGCAAATTTGACAAAAACAATGGTTAAAATGAGATGCAATGTCAAAAATATCACAAGGATTGAATGATATGTATCAGATGTCTGACTGGAATCTATTGAAATACGATTGAAGCGGATGTACTTAATCTATGTCCCCTGGCTAAATTCCTGAAGTTTGAGTCATTCAGGTGGGGTTTTAATTAGTCACATGGACTGTGGTGGCATGTAACATTAGAACATTAGAGGTTGACCCAGTAATTCTACATTAGGGGAACATGGCAATGTGCCAACCCCCACCACCCCTTTATCCCTTTAGGGTAGTGCAGTACTTTATTGTCAGATGAGGTATTCTGTCCAAAAACCTCTGCAGACAATAATGGCGAGTAACTCGCCATGGCCGCATTGGTACATCATGACAACAAATGTCTTCATTAAGCAACATACCATACTTAGAGGTATACCATTATATTTCCATTTGAAATAAATGAACATATTGAGAGTCACCCCCGCCACGGCACTGCACTCTACTGTTGGCCATCCCCCTAACCCCACGCCCCCCTATAACGATGAAACAGGTGGGAACTTGTTCCCGGGAAAATTGTGTGGTCGCTGGCACAGGCAGGTCTCTTAAGAGGTTGGTTCTGCTCTCGGAACGCAGCTGGTTCCTGGCATATCATGGCGTATGGGAGCCTGGTACCCAGTTCAATCTCGCGTGATATTCCAAGGACAGAACTAACATGGCCGCGCACATGGAGACACCGGAAATATCGCTATACCCCCCCCCCCACTCTCAATCAATGAAGGTTCTGGGCCGGTACAGTTCTCTACAGTCGTCCACCCCCTACCTCCAGGTCTGCCCTTTAGTCAGACAGACTCACACAATGTGTGGGGCTATATATAGAACACCCTCCCCCTATACAACCCCCTCTCCCCCTCCCCCACCAACCCTCACCACCAACCCTTAACATGTCCAGTGCTGCTACACTTGTTTCAGATGCCATTCCCGGACAAAATGGCACTTGTAAACACCACTAGGACCTTGAACTTGGAATTTTGCTGGGTCTGGGCAATCCCTGTTCTTAGCTTGGAACCTGCAAACAGAAAGCGGTACTGGAGCCAGAAAGCATGATGGGAGAATTCCCATCATACATTCTGGTTCCTGTTCACTGATCTAAGCTACAATAGTATAGTAGGAAGCAGGGGGTCCCATGCACCCGAAGACTATATTTTTTTAACTTACATTTTTGGAATCCTGAATATCTCTAGTTACGGAATATCTTCGTACCCAAGGTGAAATCGTGTCCCATCAGGATCATTGGCGGCCATCTTGTCGGCCATCTTGGCAAGTAGTGATCAGCCAAAACCCAGCAAAATTTTAAAGTGGAAGGTCATAGCAGTAGTTACCAGAGCCTACCTGTGGCAGAATCTGGGAACGAGAGTAGCCCCGTGTTAGCAGCACTAAAGTAGCCGCAGCACAAGCCGCGTGGATGGAGCTGTTAAACCCTCACTGAAACATGGATACTATTTTGTCACACCCTTAGAGGTACTTCTCCACAGTTTTTATTTGCATGGAAATCCCGTATTTGAGATAATAAGCTAAATATTTTGCACACATTTCTATAATGGTTAGTAGTTTGATTGGTTTAAAAAACTGGGAGTTCCTGTGTTTATTTAAAGTCTTTACATCGCCCCAAAAGGGGACGTGCGCTTATTATTTTGAAGAATATTCATATTTCTAGGATATATGTGTCATCACTCCCTTCTGCCTATGATGTGAGGGGAAGTCTTCGATCATTTTATGTCATTAACTTCTCTTTGTTTTAAAACATTGTTTCTGTCATTAACTTTTGGGACATGATTAGATCATTCAGAAATGCAAAAATATTTGAGGATCGGAAAGCTAAATGATTGTAAAATATTCCATCTCCTGTAAAGTAATACAAGTAAAACTGGATCCATGTCGTGGCTTTCAACCAAAGATAAACACAGGCAAAAATAATTTTCTTATTTCAAAAAACCAAAGATAAATAAACTCGACTGGCGGACAAATAACTAGTTTTAAGAAAAGAAAATTCTTAAAACTAGTCGAAGAAGAATTTTTTCCCTTAAAACTAGTCATTTGTCTGTCAGGCGAGTTAATCACCTTATTTTCTTGAAATGAGATGATTACTTTTGGCTGTGTATATGTTACTTATAAATCTGTGAAGTATCGGTGTGGAATACTTGTGTCGGTAATACTCACCTACAAAGGGAATGTGAGAAACATTAAATACAATGTATACGAACAAGCAATGGCACATGAAGATATATTAAACTCTTTAATCAAACTGGGTATTCCACCTAGTTTTATAGTCATTTTTTGGCTCCCTATGCGACCAACCTAGGTTAGTTAATGTTGTCAAGTTGGTCAGTACTGACCAACTCACCCTAGTATTTCTATTATAAGTCCTTTTGAGTAAGACATTAGTAGCTATTAGTCATATGTTGTTTTGCCTTAGGGAGTGGTCATTTTTTAACAACGGGGGGGGCGGGGGGTGGTGGATTCGGGGGGGGGGAAACCACAAAAATTTAGACCCCTTGAAGGGGGGGACCAGGCAGATTTGGACCCTTCTTGAGGGGGGGGGCAAAAAAATTGCACCCCTTTTTAGTGTAAAAAGCCTGCACATTACTATAGCTCAAAGGGTTTGGCCGCGCTCAATTTCAGCCGACCTGAGGGGGGGAAACCAAAGAAATTTCGACCCCTTCCCAGGGGGGGGACCAAAAAAATTCCAACCCGCTCACACGAAAAAATTCACCAAGCACCCCTGTTGTTAAAAAATGACCACTCCCTTAGTACCTTTTGAATAGCCCTTTTGCCTGACCAACCTGGGATAGCCACTTCAGACTAAGGCCACTCAAAGAAAGAGTGATTTCTCATCACCGCACGCATCATGAAAATCGCGATTCAGGGAAACATTTATTTTTTAAAAGCTTTTTAATGAAAAATCCGTCAAAAAGTTAACAAATATTGGCATATTTGGTAACAAATTAAAGCTTATAGTGTCAGGAATGCAGAGAGATACTGATAGGAATAAATTGTATTATAACTTTTATAGATCAATTAAACTCTTACCTACTAAAATGTGAAAATCATGAAAAGTCCTAATTTCCCTATATATTTTAGCACCCAGTAAAAATTATAAATAAATTGAAATAAAAAACGCCCTCGTCATATTTCTCACTGTCGGGTCATGAGAAACAACTCTTTCTTTTGAGTGACCTAAGGACCGGGGCATTTAGATTATCTGTGTGATGGCAGTAGAATAGACCAGCTGTGGTACTAGTTATTCTGACAGTGCTCATAGTGGGCCATGGGATGAAGCCAGGCTGTTGTGAGACAGGAAATTGCTGAGCTGACGAGCTAAACTAGGCCCCCAGTGCACAGCCCGGCAAAGTGGAAATTGCTGTATTTTAGCTGTTTTTCTTCTCGTGCCTGGATGGGTGGTACAAGAGAGCCATGGGAGACATAATACGACATAATATGGTAACAGAGATGAGGACAGCATCTTGTATTCATGCATCATACTCGTGGACGTCATGATGCATGAATGCAGCCCTGGCGAGTACTCGCTAGGACTGCATTCATGCATTATGACGACCCTACAGGGTTAAGGAATTCCAAAAGGGCAGGCATGACGCACCAATGCAGCCCCGGCGAGTTACTCGTTATGGTCTTGACGCAGGAATGCAGCCCTGATGAGTTGTCAGGGCTGCATTCATGCATCATGAACCCTTTGGGAGTGTATCAACCCTTTAGGGTCTTGTTCCTGGCGTATGAGGACTGACGTGGACTTCCTTAAATTGAAAGAAGGATCAGAATATTCCTGTTAGAAATACTATACAGATGAACTGCCTTTACCTTCATCCTGACCCTTTAAGGATGGCATAATACATCAATGCATCATACCCTTGGTCGTCATGATGCATAAATGCAGCCATGGGAAGTAACTCACCAGCGCTTCATTCAAGCACCATGCCGACCCTACCGGGTCGAGACACTCCCAAAGGGTTGTCTTAATGCACCAATCACAACAAATGTCCTCTTTTAGCGACATACCACCCTTAGAGGGTTAAAATCGGGACAGGCTTATAGTCAGGGCCCGGTTTATAGATGATAGAAATATTGCAAATATTACTAGGGGCTGTATACCTAAGACGCTGCACCCCTGCCCTCCTGTATCCATGTACACTGGGCCTGGACTATGTAGTTAGGTACTCAAAGATGGCGGATGGGTGTGTTTGTATGCAAAAACTACAGGGGTTGATTGCACAGTATTTAGAGGGAGTTAGACATTTTAAAGTTATATGTTGGTGGCTATGGCCATGTATTATGTAGTGCTCTAATGGTTTTTGGATATAATGGTCTGTAGGAGCAGGAAATAATGTTTTTTAAAGTGAGCCTAGGCAGAGCCTAGCCTGAAGCCACGAAGTGGCTTCAGGCTAGGCTCTGCCAAGCACTTTATGCAGTGGTCGAAATTGATGGGGGATTTGCAGCATTCAAATAGCAGATTCAATGGCTGTTTTCGAGGAAATTCATTAACATTAGTTTTGAAATAAATGATAGATTATCTCTCATTATGGAGATCTATCACTCACCTACAGATGGGTTGCAAAGAAATTATGTCTATCATCATCAGTCGAGACAGATGTCTACACAATGCTGTAAAACCTTTGAGAGGGGACAAAATGGCCGACATTGTGTTTATTTTCACATTCTCCTAGCACATTAAAATACATCAGTACGTTTTCTATTTAACTCGACTAAGCCTCTGCATGGAGAGTGCAATGTTAGTGACGTCATAGCAGTAGTGACGTCACAGTCTTGCTGACGCCGCTATGTCACCAAGCAACGTCGCTACGTTACCTTGCAACGATACGACGTCACCTAGCAGTGACGTCATGCAGTCCATGTTGTTTTGATTTGTGTTTGTGGTAAGACTCGGCAGTAGTTTGCTGTCAGACTCGGCAGTAGTTTGCTGTCAGACTCGGCAGTAGTTTGCTGTCAGACTCGGCAGTAGTTTGCTGTCAGACTCGGCAGTAGTTTGCTGTCAGAGTCGGCAGTAGTTTGCTGTCAGAGTCGGCAGTAGTATGGGGGTAGATGGCTAAAATCGACATGGCGACATGGCCATTTCTTAAAATCGACATGCGACATGGAGCTTAGTGACATGAGGGAAAATTTTAGTGACATGACATGGGGTATTTCTTAAAATCGACATGGGACATGGCAGGTTCTAAGGGGTGACATGGGACATGGGAATTTTAAGTGACATGACATGGCCATTTCTTAAATTCGACATGCGACATGGGGGCCCCCATCTAGACCCCCAGTAGTTTGCTGTCAGACTCGGCAGTAGTTTGCTGTCAGAGTCGGCAGTAGTTTGCTGTCAGAGTCGGCAGTAGTTTGCTGTCAGAGTCGGCAGTAGCTTGCTGTCAGAGTCGGCAGTAGCTTGCTGTCAGAGTCGGCAGTAGCTTGCTGTCAGAGTCGGCAGTAGCTAGCTGTCAGAGTCGGCAGTAGTTTGCTGTCAGAGTCGGCAGTACTTTGTGGTCAGAGTCGGCAGTAGTGTGCTGTCAGAGTCGGCAGTACTTGGTCAGAGTCGGCAGTATATTGTGGTCAGAGTCGGCAGTACTTTGTGGTCAGAGTCGGCAGTATAATTAGGCCTACTGTATTTTGTGGTCAGAGTCGGCAGTAGTACTAGTTGCCAGTAGTTTGAGGGGCTCACTTTTTTCCAGGGAGGCTTCCAATTTTATTATGATATGGATGACTAGGCTGAGTTAGTCTAGTCACATCAAAAGAGTTGGCCTAGTCTTCAATCTTAATTTTAGGCTGATTTCTCTGTTATTGCATTGATTCAATGAGGCTAGCAATTGCCTGCATGACCACATGTACTCGAGCTAAGATTTTACCAACTATCATGTAAGAATATCAAGTATTTACATTACAAACAGACAAAATCTGTTAAGCATTGTTTGCTCGACATCCGCCATCTTTGATTGGCTGATTACAGATTCCAGGCCCAGTGTTTCGCACAGTGAATATTGCAGATAGATCAGGGCCTGTGTGTACCTAAGACGCTGCACCCCTGCCCCCCTATATCCCCCAGAGACAGGCGGTATTTGCCGACCTGTCACCGCAGGCACCCTCCCACACCCCGTCCGTCTATACTCTGGATCATCTGGATCCTACATGACTTTCCATGATCAAAAACGGGATTTACCGCGGACGGGGCGTCTTACGGGTGGATCTCATGTATGGGGTCCCTGCCCACGTCCCCCTGAGCTCGGGTCTATAGAGGCAGGCCTCATGACGATGTGTGCATATCAGCGCATCTTTATAAATGGATTCATAAAGGTGCCCATAGCTGTGAGGAAGGCTATGATTGGGGATTGTGGACCTTAAAGTGTTTCGACATACTCTAACCTTTGTTGATAAAAGGTGACATTTATTGTCATAAGGCCGAATTTAAAAAAAAGGTTTGTTTCAGGTAACATGGTATGAAAATCTAGGGTCGATAGGTCGGTTGTTTTTTTTAATTTAATTTTTTTTTGTCCCTCTTCGATACCGCAAAAGTGTAAAAATGGAAAAAAAAATTCAAAACTTTTGAAAACATAAAATTGACCCCAAAATAGTGTAAAAATATAAAAGTTTCTTTAAAATTGCATAAAAAAAGTAGGGTCGGCCCTGTTTTGATAGGGTCGGTCGGGTGACCTGAAACAAACCGGTCGGGTGACCTGAAACAATGCAATTCGGGTGAGTAATTGCATTGGAGCATAATACCTGTCAGAAGTGTCTCAACCCCGTAGGGTCGGCATTATGCTTGAATGCAGCAATGGCAAGTTACATGCCAGGGCTGCATTTATCCACCATGATGACCAAGGCCATGATGCATTAATGCTTAATGCATCATTTCGTCCTCGAACGGTTAAGGGGCCTATTGTGTTTTAATGCACTATATCTTTGGTCATCATGATGCTTGAATGCAGCACTGGTGAGTAACTCACAGGACTGAATACATACATCATAACGACAAAGAGCATAGTACCTTAAAACACGCTGCGGCCCTTAAAGATTGTAATAGATAATAAATGTGGATAGTCTAAGGAAGCAACGCTTAAGGCGATGCTGGATACCAGCGCGACGATGGAGGGAATCGATCGAAACAATATTCCCACATCTGAGCTCGCCTAAACCAATAGACAACTGTACAATACAAACACTGTCTCTAACATAACAAGAACGAATCGGATCTAGACTGTCATCTTCTTCTGCCAAACACACAACTTGGTGGCACAGTGCAGTACCAGCCTCAGCTGCAGACAGATTAACCCTTCAAGGACGGCATGACATGAAGGTTGGTCGGTTGGTTGTTCGGTTGCTTTACGCCCTAATTAACAGCTGAGGTAATTTCAAGGGCGGTGATGGTGATCGAATCTATGGATGACTGAAGGTAGAAAGCACACCCCTTCACTTTTACTGAGGCAATGATTCTTTTACATCCCACACTATATAGGCACAGTGTGAGATGGACAGGCCTTTGATATGCTGTATGTCTACCACAGCAGGGGGGAGGTTGCAGCTCGGCATGACATGTGTTATCATGATCCACCAATGCTACATTGGTTAAAGTGGGCATATCCGATTTTTCTTCAAATTCTAAATTTTACTCGAATGTCTTCCCAATACTGTAAGAGTATAATATCTAGAGAATAGAGGCCAAATGTCATGAATAGGTGTTAATAAGTCACAAAGGGATCTAATGTCCCTCAACCATGGGCTTTTCTAGTGTATTTTCAATGGGGGTAATTAAAGCGTGCATGCTTTTATTCCAAAATGACCATATAATGGGCAATACAATCGAATTAGAGCAAAATCGGAGGGAATTAGGGGGAATGGAACTGATAGTAAGTCAAAAATATTATTTGCGAACATTTTGACCCATTTTTATAGAAATCAATTTTTTTGTTCCACGCATCGGATGTACTAACTTTAATCATGTATCCTGCTACTCCTGTATACCATGTAGGGTCGGCATGATGCATGAATGCAGCACTGGTGAGTTACTTCGCAGGCCTGCATTCATGCATCATGATTCATGAGCTGTTAGATTAACAGCTACCACATCCTGGTACATGTTTTATTGAACAGGAACCATCTTCAGAAATTTCCTCCATCTCCCCCGGCCTCTTTCTTCTGATTACATGATAAGAGAATAGGGAATATGTGATAGCAAATAAATGGTCAAATATATATAAATATACCTCTGCCTACTTGTATATAACCCGACTCACCATAAGCATCTCACTTGTCTAAGACAACTGCAAAATCAACAACTGCAGCCAGCCTTGTCGTGTGAACCATGCTACCTATTTATCTTTTTTACTGACTACATGAAAGAGAATAGTTACCACCAGAATAAATATATATGATATATAAATAAATGCCTCTTTATTTATAGCCCTTCTCATCATAACCGCGCCACTTGCCTCAGATAACTGTAACACAACATCCTAAAATAGCTACCCTCGCGGTACATTGTGTATAAGGACATTATTTAACACGTTAAGGGAGGCTTTTATATCACCAATTTATGGATCATACTGACTCTTTAGATGATGTATTAATCCTTTGAGGGCGGCATCATGCCCTTGGTCGTCATGATCCATGAATGCAGCCCTGGCGAGTAACTTGGTGCATCATAACGACAAATATCATCTTTTAGTGACGTCTGTCCTTTAAGGGTTAATGCAGCACTGCATGGGGAGTTACTCGCCAGTGCCAAATTAATGGCCATTATACCCACACAGTGTCAGCAAACGACTCGTTGTCTCTGTTTTGATGCATTTTAATGATGAATGAGAATAAGCGATGAGGCATCATGCCGTCCTTAACCCTTTAAGGATGCATGTTGCTAAAAGATGACATTTGTCATCATGATGCACCAATGCAGCCCCGGTGAGCAACTCGCTGGGGCTGCATTGGTGCATCATGCAGACCCTTCGGGAGTGCCTCAACTCTATAGGGTTGGCATGATGCTTGAATGCAGCTCTTGCGAGTTACTCGCCAGGGCTGCATTCATGCATCATGACGGCCAAGGTGTGATGCATTAATGCCGTCCTTAAAGGGTTAAGGGGCTTAGCGCTATCATTCATAATTATGTACAGCCTGGCTCTGCGTATTGTCTTAGGCCCCTAACCCACATCGGGACAGTACAAATTTACATGTCCCACTTCACCTAAATAATTGACCAGTTATTTCAGGAACCGCATTGATTGCTATTTGCCCAGGCCTTTCCTTTCTGTCGCAATTATTCATAGCAATATTATTACAAATTGCATGGCTATTATCTTGGTCTGGGTGGTTTGGTTTGACCATTTCCCTTTCTTTTTACTGACTATATGATAAAGAACAGGTATTATCAAAATAATTTATGATCACACATTTAAATACATGTGGCTGTTTATTTATAGCCCTCCCCATCATAACCACCCCACTTGTCTCACATCTAGGTGTGATGTATCATACTAAAGTAGCCAATCCTCATGGCACACTATGTATGGGAACAGTATTTGGCACTTTAGGGCTAGTTTTTATGCTGCCATATTAAGTTGTATGCATCGTGCTGACTCTTTAGATGATGTGTCGATGCAGCACTGGCGAGTAACTCATCAGTCCTGCATTAATTTTGGTACCAAATTGAGCCAATAAATAATTATTTTAGTGGATTTAACTTTATTTATCTTCATACAATATGGAAAAATGCAGCACATGTTATTTTACCATTTTGAGAATTCATCTTTAGTCCCCTCCACTAGCTGTTAAATATACCACATTTTTGGTAATATTATGCAATTTTAGCTGTAATTTTGCTCTTTTGCCAGCCACCATGAAATTGAGTGCAAGAAATATATGAGGCATCATTTTCAATTGTGTAATTATTGGTTATGGAACACATGATTGAACCATGATTGAAATTGGTTGATGTCTTATATTCACACTCTGTCTGAGGTCACTCAATAAGAAATAAACCCTGTCCTTGAATTTAGTACAAAAATAGACATTCTAATACATGTACATAGCAGGTGACTGATGGTATAGTGTGGCTGACTCAGGGTACCACAGTGGTTGACTCATGGTACTTATAAAGAAAAATCACACCTTTTATGTAGTGGAAGCCTATAAGGCCCCATGGACATAAATATGAAAATTGTGAATTTATTGGCTTGAAAGTCCAAGACATCAGGATAACTTTCATATCAATTTTTACATGACCCTACATGTAAGCTTAATACAGCAGATTTTCTATAATAATGCATATGTTTCAAAGAGGTCCAAGTGGCCGACTCATGGTCACTTTGGTTCATCATAATCCTTGAGTATCTCATAAAATAGATTGGAAACACCTACTCTGTCGGCTTCTTTGATAAGTCTATGCTATTATGGTCTTCTGGTCAAAACCCGATGAAAACCAAGCTATTATTAGAAGAAGGCTTGGTGTATTGTTTGGGTCCGTAATAAATATTCCAGGAACCGCGTTGATTGCTATTTGCCCAGGCCTATTAGTGCATTATGAGGGCGCTACCAGAGTGTATCAGCCTCAGCCATAGGCCTGTTTATTTATAGCCAAAAACACCGTAAGCATCCCATTGTATTACATAACTGTGTGATATATATTAGTTAATTGGTGCATCATGATCAGAAATGAGCATATAGCCTTGAGCCATAATGCCATCCTTAAGGGGCTTAGCGCTATCATAGTTATGTATAGCCTGGCCCTGTGTATTGTCCTGGGGGCCGTAACCTACACCGAGATAGTACAAATTTACATGTCCCACTTCACCTAAATAATTGACCGGTTATTCTGGTAACCGCGTTGATTGCTATTTGCCCAGGCCTTTCCTTTCTATCGCAAATATTTATAGCGATATTATTACAAATTGCTCGGCTATTATCTTGGTCTGGGTGGATTGGTGTAACATATTACAATTACTGTCTAACCGAACAGGCACGACAGGACCAGGAACGAATATCTCTCAGAAGACAAAAATGCCAGTAATTACTTCAGCCATCCTGCACACCAGCATTAATGTTGGTGATAACCGTGGCATATATCAACCTAAGGCCACTGAAAAAAAGAATCTGGTTTTCTATCACCCAGCACTGAAAAATATGACGAGGGCGTTTTTTATTTAATTTTTTTTTCCTTACTGAGGGGCCAAAATGTATAGGAAAATGTAGACTTTTCGTGAACAAATTTCCCACTTTAGTTTTTAAGCCTACAGAAGTTGGGAAATGTAAGATATTTCTAGGGCACTGCATCATTGACAGTATAAGCTTTAATTTGATACCAAATATGACAATATTTCTCAATATTTAACACATTTTTTCATTAAAAATGTACAAAATTAAAAAAAAGTTCTCCCCAAATCACGATTTTCATGATGCGCGCGGTGATGAGAAACCAGATTTTTTTTTTGAGTGGCCTAAATTAAAACAGCTGTAAAAGCAACAACTGACACCATTCCCGTTTTACTGACTACATCATGGAGGATATGTATTATCAGGATGAATACATTATAAGGACGAATACATAAGAATGGATGTGCCTGTTTGTTCATTACTCTCTTCATCATGATCAACCCACTTACCTCAGATAACTGTTATATATTATCCTAAAGTAGGCCCTTCACATGGCACATTATGTATGAGAACACTATTTAACACTTTAAGGAAAGCTTTTATGCTCCAATTTATGGATCGTGCTGACTCATTAGAACATGTGTTAATGCATCACTGGCGAGTAACTCACATGTGCTGCATTAATACACTGTGCAATCCTGCAGCGGCAGTGAGTTACTCATCAGCGCTCATTGGTGCATCATGAACAGAATGAGCATAACACCTAGAAGCATCGTGCACATTTTCTGCACAGATACATATATACTTATGTCTACACTTTATAAATATACGGGGGACCATACGTTAAGAAATGCAGCTACTTTTCAATAATATTTTAGGTAATCATTGAGTCTCTCATAAAATTGCTTGGAACCCCCCTATTATGTCAACGTCTTTGGTAAGTGTATGCTAATATGGTCTTATGGCAAAAAAACTGATGAAAACCAAGCTATTATTAAACCAAGATGTCGAGTCACATTAAGTACCACACTAGTTATGTATAGCCTGTCTCTGTATTGTCTGGGGCACGTAACCCACATCGGGACAGTACAAATTTACATGTCCCACTTCACGTAAATAATCGACCGGTTATTCCAGGAACCGCGTTGATTGCTATTTGCCCAGGCCTTTCCTTTCTGTCGCAATTATTTATAGCAATATTATTACAAATTGCTCAGCTATTATCTTCGTCTGAGTGGTTTGGTGTAACATATTACAATTACTCCAGATAATGGAGCAGGCACGACAGGACCAGGAAAGAATATTTCTCAGAAGACAAAAATACTGGTAATTACTACTGCTGTAATTAAAAAGAGTAGGTAGGATATATGAAGTATGATCATATTGAACATTCTGGTTCGATTTTAACAAAATTTATCTTTGAGCCCTAATCATCGGGCTATGCCACTTTAAAGGCAGGATATCTTAGAAACCTGAAACAGGTTCTCAGCTCTTCAATGGCTACATGCCACATGTTTTACAACAATTTGCTGTCATGATGCACCAATGCAGCTTTGGCAAGTCACTCAACATCGCTGTAATAGTGAATCATGCAGACCCTTCAGGAGTGTATCAGCGCCTGCCATAGGATCAGCATGATGCATTAATGCAGCACCATGCTGTTGTCATATGCAGAGATGCCCCTCCTTGGGGAGTGGTCATTTTTTAATTGGTTGATTTGGGGGGGGACCAAAAATATTTGGACCCCTTTTGAGGGGGGGGGGCCAAAAAAATGTGCACCCTTTTTTGCAAAAAAGCCTGGTGTTCCTATAGCTCAAAGGGGTCAGCCGTGTTCAATTTCAACCTGCCTGAGAGGGTGACCAAAGAAATTTCAACCCCTCCTGTGGGGGACCGGCAAAATTTTGACCCGCCTGCGCAAAAACCCACCGAACCCGCCCCTGTTGTTAAAAAATGACCACTCCCTTAGTCTATAAAATGCAGGCCATCTTACAGTTTCATGAACTCTTCAGTAAAACAACATAATGTGTAATACTGAAATTCTCACAAAAGAAGAAAAAGTGCCATTTCCGCATTCATTAATGTTCCTTATACCGATCGAGTGGAGATGATTGCCAATTTGATTGATCTAGATAACCACCCCCAGCCCCGAAGTTCCCGATGGTGGGCCGGAGAGGCCTATTCCCCTAGAGGGTCCAAGACTAGACAGAGACTTATGAGCCGCATGTGATGGTTGTCCGATTATGCCTTTAAGGACGGTACCATGCCCTGCCAACATAAGAAAAACTTACCAGTTCTGCATTCAAGCATCATGTCAATCTCTTGGGGTTGAGACACTCCCAAAGCATGAGCATGAAGCACAAATGCAGCTCTGGCGAGTATGTCGCCAGGGCTGTATTGGTGCATCATGACAACAAATCCATCTTTTAGCGACATGCCGTCCGTAAACATAGAGTATTACGGCGTCGTTCTCTCCCAACGGGGAATCAAAGACTCAGGATGAAGGGTTTTCTCCGTCTGAGATAACCCGCGGGAACGGTCCGCAATACCATATTCTACGTAATAAGTGCCCTCCCCCTAATAAGCACCCCTCCCGTTTTTTGAAGTATTTTTGGACTAGAACAAAGGCTCAAATTTTCTGATTTTGGAGACAATTTGACTATTAAGTACTTAAAACGCCATAAAAATAATTCCATAAGCGCCCAGGGCAGTTATTACGTAGAATACGGTAACCGTCGACCATATTAAAACATGAGGGATTTACTTTCGCTAACAAGACACTGAATACTACACGCAGGGCTGCCAAGCAACAATTCTGGTACCCTTTGTGGTCATAATGCATGAATGCAGCCTGGTGAATGACTCGCCAGTGATGCATTCATGCATTATGCTCTTCAGGGGTATACTCCGTAGGGTCGGCATGATGCTTGAACGCAGCACTGGCGAGTTACTCACTGGGGCTGCATTTATGCATCATGACGACCATGGTCATGATACATAAATTAAACCCTTAAAGGGTTAAAGGGCTAAACATCCTACGAGGCACCGCCAAACAATCCTGATAACAATCCATCCCCAACCCTCCCCGGGGATATTACACAAATTGGGGGAGGATTATCCTTATTAGCGGCATGGGTTGCCGGGGTGGGGGACACTTTGTGAGGTAGTTTGGACGATAATTGGATATATATAGTGCGTAATGAGGGATATGATGACTTTTGATTTATCCGCTAGAGATGTGATGATAGCGAGAGATTATCTATATCTGCGGCAATGAGTGTCTTTTTGGCACGACAAAAATCCATTAATCATCCCAAAATTACCTCCTTTCACCATGCTTGTTAATGCCTGGCAATATGAACATCTAATAAGGAAGTGCTCATTTTTCAACAACAAGGGGTGAGCTTTTGCACAGGAGCATGAATCCCCCCCCCCCTAGAGCGGTTGGAATTTCCCCCACGCCCCGCCCCGGTGGTTCGAAAAATGGGGTGCGCACGTGCCCTTTGAAGCCTAGTTATATACACTAGCTGTTTTTACTGAAAAAGGGGTCAATATTTGTCCCCACTGATAATACATACTGTAAACGTATTTAGGATGTAAAATAAATTAAGTTTGTAGGACAGGCTTAGAGGAATGGCACATACTATTCAATAAGTACTTGGCATACTGCAATTCTAGTACTCTCATGATAAGTACTCTCATAATAACCACATATTTATGATAAGAAATTCAATAATATCAGGAACATAATTGACTCAAGGAAGTAGGCAATTCCCACACAAATGAAACAAGTCTTAAATTGCTAATAAGGAGAAAATCGGGAAGAGGATGTTCTATTTTGAGAAAATATCTTAATGTGTTACCTACTAGTTGGATTGAAAGTTGAAAATGTTTCGAGAGCGGGGGAAAACCCAGGAATCTAAAAAGGCACCAGGTCTGGTGCACAGCAGAATACTGATAAGCACGGAGCTGTAGCCAATCCAAAATCAAAATACGGGGCGGGGGGGGGGGGGGTATCCTCGGTGGGGGGGGGGGGGGGTATATGACAGAATTTAGGGGTGTATATAGGGAATAGGGGCCATCGCTCATTGATAAACGTGCGTGGATCTTTGCCAACACCTAACTGCATGTGGGTGCCACAGGGTGGTTACTGTAACAAGGCCAGGCTAACTCATGAACCGCAAACAATGTGTTTCGATCAGCTGTCTCGATCAGTAACCAAGGAAAAGCGCTGTTTTCCCCACTGATCAGATCAGAGCATGTCAAACATGTTTGATATGCTCTAATCCGATCAGATGATCGAGACATCTGATCAAAACAAACTGTTTGCGGCATGTCGCAAAAAGATATTTGTCGGCATGATACACCAATGCAGTCCTCGGGAGTAACTTGGCGGTGCTGTATTGTAGCATCATGCCGACCCTTTGCGAGTGTCTCAACCCCGTAGGGTCAGCATGATGCTTGAATGGTGAGTAACTCGCCAGGGCTGCATTCATGCATCATGACGACCAAGGAGATGATGCATTAAGGCATCATGCCGTCCTTATAGGGTTAAGGACATATTCCAATGCAACCAAGTAAGGTCACTGATGCGTTACTTACGCGTTACTAGTGAGATCGGTGGATTTGGCGGAGGGGGGGGGGCAAACATATGTCACTAGTTTAGTAAGGAAGTGTAAACTATGGCAAACCATTCTGATCTTTTGATATACCATAGTTGACATATACCCCCAATCACTTCCATTTCTGATTTCAGCATTTTACAGAAGACCTCTGCAAAGACTCAACGGGTTCCTAGACAACATTTGAGACCCTCCTTTTTACCCTTAAAAGCAGCAGACAAGTTATTCAACGCCACAGGAAGACTTAATACCATCTAAAGTTACAATAACACGTGGTATTGGTTTCACGCCAGACTAAAAGGAGAAAGTTGTGGGCGCAGACAGAATGGGAGCCAGAGAGTGGTTATAGGGCACACAGAAAGAAGAAACAGCGTCAAAAGGGAGTCCCCCAGGTGACTCCCTGGCCTAACTAAGGGAGTCACCTGGGGGAGTCACATAGTTTCCTGACTCACCTAAGGGAGTCACATTAGGACCTGGGCTCCCCTAAAGAGGGAAGTCATTCTGGAGGCAGCCTGGACTACCTTTTTGACGCTGTTTCTTTTCTCTGTGCACCTAAATCTCACGATAAAATGTTGTCGTAATTTTGCGCTGGTTCTAACTAAAAATGCCTACATCTAAGTTGGCCTAAATAGGTCTCAGATCTGGAATTTTAGAGCCGAACCCTCCATATCAATGGAGATGTTTGGAGACAAAAATTTCCGCCCATCCTTCAGGCCTGCGGGCGATAATGGGGGGAGCTCACAAGGGCCCGGAAGTTGGCTATGGCATGACGAGACTAAGTCGCCCTATTGTGAGGCAGGAAAACAGCCCAGCCACCAGACAGGGAGTGGGTAGAGGGAACCCTCATGTAATACCACATCCCGTAATACTACTTCCTGTAATACTACTTCCTGTAATACTACTTCCTGTAATACTACTTCCTGCAATACTACTTCCTGTGAGAAGTTATAATGCAGCCTTATTTCATATAAAGGGAATTTTGATTCACTGTTTTCATCCAAATGCACTTCGAGGAACTACGGGAATTCCAGAAACAAAACCCAGAAGAGGAGTGCTACTTTTTTAGGTTAGTTCAGGGAATGTATTGTAGACAAATTACAATAATTTTTCTGAATTTTTTCTATCATCAAACAAAATATTATCCCAAATTTTATACAAAACTTTGGTATCAGGTCCTGCAGAAATCTACCCTGTCCTACAAAATTGGCAAGCTACAGGAACGACTGTGCTGTATGGGGAAAGGTTTTACGAAGACTGCATGCATCATGAACACAAAGGGCATCTTCTGTAGAGGAGCTATGCGGCAGTCGTCAATATTTCATTGCATGGCCTCTAGGTCACATACGGCTTTAATGTGTGACGCCCTTTGTCGTTACGATGCATGAACGCTACTCTACTACTTGCCACTGCCACATTCAAACATCATGCCAACCCTATGGGGTTGATCGATATACTCCCAAAGGGTCAGCATGATGCATTAATGCAGCACTGCCAGGGCTGCATTCCTATATAATTGCGACAAAGAGGGCCCCTACAGCACCCCTTATCTATTTTAAGAAATAGGTCTTGTCCCTTGTGGCCAGCCTCCAGCACCCCCTTGTCCCTTGTCACAAGGGTTGAAACAGCCCAGTCAACATTGCCTGATGGGGCCCATATGTATTTTTACCTGGGCAAGCTTATTTGCCCACCCTGGGTTTTGGTCCTCAGTGTCCAGGGCTACCAGTGGGAACCCAGATGGGTCAGCCCAGATTCAAAGTGCCCAGCCCTAGCTCAGATTTAGCACACACTATAAAAATGTACAATAAATGGTAATTTCTGGAGAGAAATCAAATGTCAGTATGTTTCGAAATATTTACAATGTAGGCCTATTTATGAAGAAAAAAAAGGTTTTGTGGGCTGACAAATCTGGGCTCCCACTGGTAGCCCTGGACAAAAAGGACCATAACCCAGATATGGGCAAGCCCAGCTGGCCCAAGTAAAACACATATATGGACCCAAGGGACCAATGCCTTGCCGAATCTCCCTGTCTGCGACCCTACAGAAGGAACCTTGCGTAGAGGCACAGTGCGGCAGTCGTCAATAATTCAGAGCCTGGCCTCCTGGTTGACAAACAAGGTTGACAAACAACGAGACGGTCGACAAAAGCAATCCATGTCCTGCCTGGTGTAAGGTGCAGTATTTACATTAACAGGGGGTGCTGCTGGGTGATGGAACAGACTGGACGCTAACTTGACCATCTTAGTGAAAATTCCCCGTGGAAATACATGGACAAGGGTCAACGAGTTTAACTTTATGTCACACGTTGACAATGCAGCCCCATCAGTGTTGTATTGATGCAAGTCTCCTGATGCATCACTCCAACCCAACTCCACGTCAGTGTATCAGGAGTCTGAGTAGTACCATCAGGACCCTTCCCTAGTTGTCACAGGACTCTGGGCAGGACTAGGTGCCATCAGGACCCTTCCCTACTTGTGACAGGAATTTGTGCACAACGAGATACCATCTGGACCCTTGTCTAGTTGTGGCAGCAGTGTGGGTAGTACTAGGTACCATCAGGGGCCTTACCTAGTTGTGGCAGGAGTCTGTACAGGACTAGGTACCACCAGGACCCTTACCTAGTTGTCACAGGAGTCTGGGTAGGACTAGGTACTATCAGGACGCTCACCTAGTTGTGGCAGGAGTCTGGGCAGGACTAGGTGCCATCAGGACCCTTCCGTAGTTGTGGCAGGAGTCTGTACAGGACTAGGTACCATCAGGACCCTTACCTGGTTGTGACAGGACTCTGGGCAGGACTAGGTGCCATCAGGACCCTTCCCTACTTGTGACAGGAATTTGTGCACAACGAGATACCATCTGGACCCTTGTCTAGTTGTGGCAGCAGTGTGGGTAGTACTAGGTACCATCAGGGGCCTTACCTAGTTGTGGCAGGAGTCTGTACAGGACTAGGTACCACCAGGACCCTTACCTAGTTGTCACAGGAGTCTGGGTAGGACTAGGTACTATCAGGACGCTCACCTAGTTGTGGCAGGAGTCTGGGCAGGACTAGGTGCCAACAGGACCCTTCCGTAGTTGTGGCAGGAGTCTGTACAGGACTAGGTACCATCAGGACCCTTACCTGGTTGTGACAGGAGTCTGTGCAGGACTAGGTACCACCAGGACCCTTCCCTAGTTGTCACAGGAGTCTGGGCAGGACTAGGTACCACTAGGACACTCACCTAGTTGTAACAGGAGTCTGTAAAGGACTAGTTACCACCAGGGCCCTTACCTAGTTGTGGAAGGAGTCTGGGCAGGACTAGGTACCACCAGGACCCTTACCTAGTTGTGGAAGGAGTCTGGGCAGGACTAGGTACCAACAGGACCCTTACCTAGTTGTGGAAGGAGTCTGTACAGGACTAGGTACCACCAGGACCCTCAACTAGTTGTGGAAGGAGTCTGGGCAGGACTAGGTACCAACAGGACCCTTACCTAGTTGTGGAAGGAGTCTGGGCAGGACTAGGTACCAACAGGACCCTTACCTAGTTGTGGAAGGAGTCTGTACAGGACTAGGCACCATCAGGACCCTTACCTGGTTGTGGCAGGAGTCTGTACAAGACTAGGTACTATCAGGACCCTTACCTGGTTGTGGCAGGAGTCTGAGCAGGACTCGTAGAACACCACAACCTTCTGGTCGGGCAGGACTAGGTACCATAAAGACTCTGTACCATCAGGAACCTTACCTAATGGTGACAGGGGTCTGGGCAGGACTTGTTAAGATTCCTGGGGGGCATATCATTTTCTCTCAAAGATTTTTGTCTCAGACTTTCCCTAATCACTTTGTCAATGGGAATAATCTATAATGTACAGATCTGATGCTGCAGCTTTAATACCTAACTGCGATTTCCTAAATCTGAAAGGCCCACTGTGCTTCTCACTCTTGCCAAATTCACCTGTATTAGAGCAAGTATCGTATGGAATTGTTGAGGAAAGCGTTGGGACATGCAACATCTGACAGGTTTGACTGATAGGGTTCATTTTCTCATGAGATGCCTTGCGTGACATGACAACTTTTATCTATATAAGGCTACTCAAAAAAGGTTTCTCGACACCACAGAAAAATATGACAAGGGCGCTTTCTTTCCTTTTTACTTTTGCAGTTCTTAAGGGTTCCGGTTCCGGTTCAGAACAGGTCTAGAAATTGCATGTAGCCCCTACACTATTTTTGGAAATTACTTGCTTCTTAGTTTTTCTAGTTTCAGTTTTATTTTTAAGATGATTTTTTATCCTAACGCCGATCTCCAAATTTTATTTGGGCGTTTTTGTTTGCTACAAACCAACCTCAAACTCCCATTCGGTGAGCTTTTAATATACAGGAATACAGTGAAAACTAATTTCAAGCACTTTTATTATATACCGATTTTTTTCTCTCAAAACTCAGATTCGGCTTATAAGCAAGGTAGGCTTATATCCAAGGTAGGCTTATAACCAAGGTACCAGTAGGCTTATAACCAGGTAGGCTTATAACAGAGGTTTTACGGTCATCTTTCAATTGTCTAGACATCTAGTTGGTCATTTTTTGGCTCCCTATACAACCAACCTAGGTGAGTTATTATTGTCAGGTTGGTCAGAACTGACCAACCCACTTTAGTCTTTTTATTTCCAGGAGGAGCCACTGAATGGTCATCATAGTATCTTAAAGGTGGCACCTACCTAGTGGCATACAAATACAACAACTAAGGTACACACCAATGATGAACCTAGGTTAGCCACTGCTGACTGACCCCTCAGTCATTTTTGAATAATAACTTTGTCATTGTGACTAACACACCTATGACAAACCTAGGATAGTCTGTAACCCTTTCAACCTATCGATTTTCAGTGTAGGTTACTGTCTGTCTGGGAGACTACAGACAGCCGGCTTGATACCATCAGCATGTCACTACTGGTCACAGGGCACCACACACGTCATGACAGTGACATTACTACATCACAAATACTGGACATCCCAGACAGGGTCAGCCTAGGTCACAGACAGGAAACAGGGATTTTCCATTACCCATGTATGTTCTGGTCATCAATGAAGAAAACCCATTCAATAGGTGTGCATTGATACTTCAAGGATAACCCTGTAAGGAATATTGACTCATTTGACCGTCAACTGGCAGGAGAAATAGAGGCAATCGATTCAGGGACACTTGCTATCCTTCGTAAGAGTAGGGGACGTGCCTACTCTTACGAAGGATAGCAAGTGTTCTTTTATTTGCCTGGTCCTACATACCTAGGCTAGTACCACAGTAGGCAGGGCCAGACAAACCACAGCCTTTGATACCTCAGACGTGGTTCACTGAGGAGGAATCACAAGGAAGACCACCATGAAGGCCTGGGCCCGCGCATATGGGAACCCTGGTATAATCAACACTAGTCACTTATCTGTACGTAGTTGGTTCAAGAGGTTCAGCTTTAGCTACTCACCTGCAAAACAGAGGGAGAAATATATGGATTAAAAAACATTAATTGAAAATAAGAATCAATTTTAACCCTTTAAGGGACACACTGAGTTATTGGTATATACACAAAAAATTATATTTCAAATAAAGCCAAATGAGGTTCAATTGAAATCAATGGTTAGTTTATCAAAACAACCAAAGCTGATACAAGGTCGCAATGTTGAGAACGTCCCGAAGGGTAAGCATGATGCATGAATGCGAGTTACTTGCCAGGGTTGCATTCATGCATCATGACAATAAATGACATAATGCATGAAAATACTATTAGGTGAATAAGACGAATATATATAACATACAGGTCAACCAATAAAGTCCTAGGTGACATTCCCAGCCATTTTCCCATTATACCATGCCAAATATCATGCTCTCTATGATGTTGGCAACAACTGATAGCAAAGTTCACTTGTCCCATTCAATAAGACACATTCAATGAGTCTGTCAGCCAAAACGTAGAGTACATAGACAGAGGTACACAATAACGTCTCCAAACTGATACATATATAGTTAGTTGCAGCTTCTCGGGGGGTGTATCACATGAGTATAGTGTGATTTGCAAGTCCCCAAGTGAAGTTAAAGTAAATCTCTGTATTTCTCTCATGTAATTGTTGATTCTATTTGACAACGGCATTTTAAGATTAATTTCATAGCTATTTTGATGACGTCACCAGTGACAGTGTGGCCGTGGAGAAGGGGATCTAGTTTCTTAACAGGGAGGGGGAGAACGGTCATTCGGGTACTTAAGCAGAGTAACGTTGTTTCATAACATAAAATTAACATAGAAGGACATATACCCGAATAGGTATTGTTGTACTAGCTCCCTGACAATACTATCATATAGAATCCTACACACAGAAAAGTAAAGGTGTCAATTGTGTCTCCCACGTGGCTCTGGTAAATTAGAGAGTCAAACTGCGAATGACTCTGCTTATATGCAGGGTCAATTTGAGTTTACTCTGATAGTATAGAGTCAGCTCAAATTGACCCTCCGTATAAGCAGAGTCATTAGCAGTTTGACTCTCTAATTTACCAGAGCCACGTGGGAGACACAATTGACACCTTTACTTTTCTGTGTGTATTCCAAAAGCTGGCAGCAGCATCCTTTATATAGTCTTGATAATAATGATTATTATATCTTACATTTTTTAAATCTGGATTGTGTTCAATGAATTAATTGTACCAACAGCAGCGATTTTGTCGAATATCATGAAAATGAATAAAATCGTTCTCAAACTATATGCAGTAAGAAAGGGTGACTTTTCAGAAAAGTTGTTCATAAAGTTTTTGAACATTTCTGAAGTGTGACTGACAAATACATAAATATAACCACAGAATACTCCATTATAATATGTACTATTAGAAAGATAATTGTCCTGGGAATCCTCTGATATAAGATATTTGCACATATAGCCAGTACAGACAATGTTATGAGGATTCTACTAAAACCAACGTAAAAACAACTTTATTATGAAAAAGTCACCCTGTCTTGGTGCATGGGTCTATAAACCCCCCTGACAAGCCAAGCTGAATGTGGTATCCTGTTCACTGTTCACAGTTGGATCGCTACACGACTACAACAGAACGTGTCATGAATCGCATGTTACACTGACAGAGTCATGTTGGTGTCTTGCTATGTTGATGCAATGGTTCTGTGAGAATCAGTAAATGCACGAACGCACGGGAGTTTACACACAGAAATGCTCTACTACTCCAACCCTACGATTAGCTATCACACATTCAGGGATATTGACAGGATTTTATCCCATGCGCCATTTTGAATAATCAAGGGTAGTTTTACTATTAAAGAAAGTAATTGTAAAGACTACCAATGTGCAAATGGGCGTATAGTTTGGTAATTTAATGTGCCATTGAAGATATGATTCTGTCAAATGGCGCAGGGCACAGCCCTCTGAATATCCTTGCACATTTACCCTGAGATGCCACTCTCCGGGAGACAAAATGGAGGAAATCTTGAAATGTTGGTCAATTCCAGGTAGATGATTGGGGAGGTGCACCAGTATATTTCCATACATGAATATTCTACCCACCCCCTTGTGTTGAATAATGACCATTTCCCTCATAACTTTCCAAACAAAACTGAATTTAGTGTTGTTGTTCATCTTTTATGTTTCTGCGTCCCATGTCACGGATCGCATGATATGAAGGGATTTTCATGTTTTTTGGTTTTTTTTCTGTTTTGAGATAGTGGTTCTGAAAGAGTCTGTGGATAGCAGATTGTTTACTGAAGGCCACACTGTATGCCTGCATGTGCCAAACATCCAATACCAGATCCGGTGGTTCTCCACCTGACTGTGCCATCATTGTTATACTAAATATCCCCTCATGTCTCTTCGTATAGCTTATGACCACTGGCTAAAACACTTGGTTTGAGGCTATTTTAATGTTGCTAACCCACAGGTGTACAGTTTATTGTAGGTAACTAGGAGAATCTACTGTAAATCTATAGTAGATCCTATTGTAAATCTATTCTACAGTAGATTCTACTGTAAACCTACAGTAGATTCTACTGTGTACCTACACCTACTATTTACAGTATAGCTGTGTTCAACATATATCTACTCTTGTAGTGTTTTGTGAGTACCATGCTGACCCTTCAGGAGTGTATCAATCATGCATCATGCCAACAAAAGAGTATTGACAGGTAATGCAGTCTATGCTTCTCTAAAAAATGATTCATCCTCATAAAAACACTCCCTTCCCTTTACTATAAATATGTAACTCTATTCTTAAGGTATCCATTTTCAGGACAAGCTACAATATTACTTATTACAGATTTAATTATATCCATCCAACTTAGCTCCCTCATTAAAGATTTAATTATATCCAACCAACTTGATAAACCATCAAAAGAATCCACTCAGAGTCCCTATCTAATGAATATAGAAAGCTTCATTGACGCGGGGATGCGATCGGATGATGCGAAACTTAATTTAAGGGGTATCGATTGCGTTTATTGGTCTAAGGTCTATTAACGTTGTCCGTGGTGGGAATTACGTGATGCATCTCGCTTCGATTGTATTATATGTGCAAATTGTCTTTTGTACGGACACGGAGAGAACTAAAGACATTGTTAACTTAATAAGTAGACGCACCATGGATGATTGTGTCTCTTAATTTAGACTACCACAAAAAGCCATGTAACGACAAGAACTACCATAGCCCCTTCTCCATTCAAAACTAGAAATGACAATGGACACACCAGGGACTGCAGTTAATAATACTTAACTGCAATATCAGAAAATGATAGCCAACAATGAAACTGTGTCTACTGTAAAACCTCGCGTATAACTTGAACTTAGTATAAGCCGCACCCCGACTTTGGGCCGATCCTATATATGCCACACCTGATTATGGCTGTACCATAGTAGCAAAAACTCACGTATAAGCCGCATCCTGCCCCTAGGCCAATGCTGTAACCTGCACCGCCGATCTGACTCGTGTACTAGCCGTGGTTTATACGCGAAGTTTTACGGTACACACAGAAAGGTAAAGGAGTCAACTGAGTCTCCCAAATGGAGTGTCAAACAGCTATTGACTCTGCTTATATGAAAAGTCAACTCAAGTTGACACTGATAGGAGAGAGTCAACTCAAGTTGACACTGATAATACATAGTCAACTCAAGTTGATACTGATAGGAAAGAGTCAACTCAAGTTGGCACTGATAGGACAGAGTCAACTCAAGTTGACACTGATAGGAGAGAGTCAACTCCAATTGACCCTTCATATAAGCTGCCATGAGTCATGAGCTGTTTGACTCTCTATTTCACCAGAGCCAAGTGGGAGACACAATTGTACACACAAGTGCATTTAGTGAAAAATACATACACTCTGAGTTTGAACTAACTGTATAAATGTAATCAGAACTGCGTACAGCTCATCTTACGAGGGGAAGATTAACCCTTTAAGATCAACCTTAATTTATCATGCCTTGGTCGTCATGATGCATGAATGCAGCCCTGGCGAGTGACTCGCCAGAGCTGCATTCAAGCATCATGTCGACCCTATGGGGTTGAGACACTCCCGAAGGGTCGGCATGATGCACCAATACTCGCTGGGGCTGCATTGGTGCATCATGATGACAAATGTCATCTTTTAGCGACATGCACCCTTAAAGGGTTAATATCACATGTTGATATATTAAAGAATGCTCACACAGGTTGCTGTTGACATAAAGTAATACTCATATATATCGGCCAGACACTGTAGCTAATACTAAGCATATATGATATTTACTTCTAGCCAACATCTACACTGTTAAATAAGTGTTTAGAATTTAAACACTTATTGTGGCCGTTATTTTAAACACTTTTAGCTCTAAACACTTTTCAGCTAAACACTTAAATAAGTGTTTAGGTTTTAAACACTTATTTGCAAAGTTTTAAACACTTATCTAAACACTATTTTGAAAAGTGTTTAGCATTTAAACACTTTTAACCTAAACACTTGAAAGTGTTTAGATTAAAAGTGTTTAGAACAAAAGTGTTTAGATAAGTGTTTAGATTCTAAAAAGTGTTTAGATAAGTGTTTAGAATCTAAACACTTTTCTATAAATCTAAACATTTTTCTATGAATCTAAACACCTAAACACTTATTGAAAGTGTTTAGCTAATAAGTGTTTAAAACCTAAACACTTTTTGATAAGCGTTAGATTTTAAACACTTATCTAAACACTTTTGTTCTAAACACTTTTTATCTAAACACTTTTGAATAAGTGTTTAGGTAAAAAGTGTTTAGATAAGTGTTTAGAACCTAAACACTTTGCAAATAAGTGTTTAAAACCTAAACACTTATTGAAGTGTTTAGCTCATAAGTGTTTAGAATCTAAACACTTTTTACAAGTGTTTAAAATAACGGCCACAATAAGTGTTTAAATTCTAAACACTTTTTTTACAGTGCTATAGCTAAGCCATTCAGAAATAGAGAGAAGTTGTGTTTCTATTTCCATCAAAGATGTAAGACATCAGATCTACAGTTAGAGTGCTGCCACCTGCTGGGCTGTAATCTAGTACAGCTTTGAGCTAGGGTCCCTCCATAAGCCTCTCCTCTAGTAGTAGTACCATAACACAGAAAATAGATAGCAAATAAAATCCACTCGGCCACTATGATCGATTTCTAATTTGGAAAGCAATCTTCTCCCAGACGTAAAGCAGAAGACGCGCCATAAATACATGAGATAGTCTGGTGGGTGAGATGTGGTTCTATATAGATCTGTATCCTGCCCGTAGTACACTGATATTCTTTGGCTCCCTACACGACCATTCCCTCGGTCACTATAATACAGTCTTTGCGTAAAACTTTTTCATCCCACAGGACATTCCGCCCTGCGAATTTTCAATGTAGCAGGACCGGCTATATTTTTGATGGACCGGATAGCCACATATCTGATAATTTATGCATTTTTAATAAGTGTAGGGGCACGAATAATACGTGTACATATAGGTCCGTGGAGTCAGAGCGGGAAGTGCCTCCAACGGACACTAGGTGGCAACACCTACGCCATGTCCTTTCGGTTATCCGGTAGCGGAGCCAGGCAGGGCACTCCAGACGGCGCTATGGAGAAGTGCCACGTCGACACTGCTTGGTCCGCGCTCAGGGTATACAAGGGGACAAATTCAAGGATTTTACGGCAAAGCCGTAGTGGCTTTGGGTTTTATAGGATTGTTATGAACTACAGGTGAGAAAACGAGGGGGCATAGATTTATAATTTTTGGTGTTTCTGGGGTTCTTATGCAATTCATGTATGGCATAACAATAGAATCCAATATGTGCCAATGAAATCAAATGTACCAATGCACCTCCATTGATGCCTATGCAAATACCATCTTGGCAGCCATCTTGAAAATTACCTGGATCAAAAATCGGAGCCTACAAATGGATTCTACACCCCAGAAAACCCTATTATACATGTGTCATACAAGGAAATCGGACAATTTTGAGTTTTTGGTGGCCATCTTGGCAGCCATCTTGGAAATTTCCCGGATTGAAAATCTGAGCCTGAAAATGGATTCTACATCCTAGAAACCCCTACTATCCATGTATCACACAAGGAAATCAGACAATCTTGAGTTTTTGGTGGCCATCTTGGAAATTTCTCGGATTGAAAATCTGAGCCTGAAAATGGATTCTATATCCCAGAAAACCCTACTATCCATGTATCACACATGGAAATCAGACAACCTTGAGTTTTTGGTGGCCATCTTGGAAATTTCCCGGATTGAAATTGTGAGCCTGAAAATGGAGTCTACATCCCAGAAAACCCTATTATCCATGTATCACACAAGGAAATCAGACAATCTTGAGTTTTCGGCAGCCATCTTGGCAGTCAGAGGGAGGAGGAGGGGGCAGAAGGAGGGAAAGCAGAGGGAGGAGAAGGTAACAGGAAGGAGGATAGAGTGGGGGGGAGGGGTAGATGGGGTAGTAGGAGGGGGCATAGGAAGGAGGAGAGGGCAGAGGGAGGAGGAGAGGGCAGAGAAAGGAGGGAGGAGGAGGAGAGGGCAGAGGCAGGAGGAGGAGAGGGCAGATGCAGGAGGAGGAGAGGGCACAGGGAGGCACAGGGAGGAGGAGGGGGGCACAAGGAGGACTTGTGATGGCCTAACTTTAAAGACTGTAAAATATTTTTTCAGGGTTGGTGCTTGCCTCTATAAGTGACCCTCTCCCGCAGGGGGAGGGCCACTGGTCGCTCTTATATAGAAAGTGGAGTGAAATCATGGGACACCTAAAAGCAGGGTACTATGGACACATCTTTTGAATGGGACACACAGTATTAGGTAACCTGAGAGTGGGACACCCTGATTTAGAGGTGGCCACATTTAAATGAATTAGCTATGGCTGTTTTTGTAATAATTGTTACTTATTTTCAACTCCCAAAATCCTGTCTCCCAATGTGCACACTCCTTCTCCAAGCAGGTGCTTACTTGGTTGCATTGGTTGTGGGTGTAGAGGTATATAATGGGGACTGACTGCATGGTTCACTGGTCCCTAAATTGTCCTTAAGTAATTGTTTATGACAACCACTCAGACACTCTTCAATCGTACAAGTCCTCACTAAAGCCAATGCACATAACCAAGGAATCTGCTGAGGAGTGATTGAGGCCAGAATGGGGATTAGGATTTAGGACCTATGAAATTAGTAAATAGTTCCTAAATCAAGTGAGAATAGGACTTCAGAAAGGGATTTCCCAACCACATTCATATGAGATACACAATAAAGCTAGTGATCTATTGACTATGATACAAGAGGCACTTTTATAGGTAAGGAAATAGGCATACAAACACTTTTACTGATTTCACTCCACTTTCTACCATTGAGTGATCTCAGTCCCAGTACTGGCGTACTGGGACTGATACTCAGTCAAGGTTGGTGCATGTGTGTGTGGGGTGGGGGAGGGGTAATTATGTTGGACTTCACAGTTTGTCTTTGGGCGGGCTTGAGTGATTTCAAGAGCCACCCTGGACCCACTCAACTTCTAGTATAGGTCCTGTATGTGCATAGTATGGGAATTGGCATTGACATTGACAGCTTGGCTTGACATAGGAGTCAATAGTTATTAGGCTGGTACCTATCCTTGCCATTGACAGCCACATTAGAGAACTCAAAATATGGCTGTTCACAAGATGTCTAGGCCTTACCACAAGGTACATTGGTTCTACATGTAGTAACTGAAAACAAGATCTAGGATAAATTAGTCTTGCACATGCCTACAAGGACACATGGGGATACCAGTCCTAAGCAAGGTTTAAAGGCCAGCTAGGGCTATATCTAACAATGAACAAGGGGGCCTATGCTAGTCTTTTCTTGTCGAAAAGCTGACACTCTGGTCAGTGGTGCAAATGGCTTTGGGGACAAGGTCCCAAAGCCAATAAGAGGCCGAGGTTGGCTACCTCAGGGAGTTCGTCCCAGGACGAGCTCTGACCCACACCTTTCGTACCTTCGCTTTGATAGGGGCACCTACACCCCTCCCTCACTATGGTTCCTGCACCAGCCATGCTGGCTCAGGGCCTGACTGTCCGGTATTGCTAACCTTCGAACTATCGATAGAATCCTGTGTGTCTTCGAATGGTTAAAAGACCAAGTGAACCGAGTAGAAACCTTCGTGTACTTTTGAGGCTGTGATCGAATAAAAACCTGTTGCATTCAAACCGAATTTGGAACCTGTGTTCGCGTTATACGTAAACGAAACCCCTACATAAGTATAAAATGGTTATGTCCATTGATAATACATTTTCTTTTTTGTAATCATCTATGGCTAAGTCAGGAAAATATATAGTTTTACACAGTATATTGACAAACATATTTAATCTATAGAAACCTAACTAAATTATTTTAGTTTAGAGAAGCCCAACATTTGACTGGACATTCAGTTCTGCTACACTTATGAATCTGCTGGACCGGTGGCATTTTAGGAGGACATTGCCACTGTCCTGCGTGTTTTCGTAAAGACTGTACTATAGCCAAACTAAGCTAGTCATTCCTTGGCTTACTATACAATCAACCTAGGTTACTTAATACTGTCAGGTTAGTCAGTACTGACCAACTCACCTAAGTCTTTCCATTTTAGGCTAAGTCCTTTTGAGTAAGGCATGCATACCTCAGTCATTCTTAAATAGTACTTCGCCATGCCTAACCAATGTCCCTATGATCAACCTGGAATAGTCACTACAGACTAAGGGCCGGAGTATTTGGATTTCCTGTGTAGTACAACTGTTTATCATTATGTTAACTGATTGAGGCAACGTTAATCTGGCGAGTTACTCTGGCGAGTTACTCATTGGCCCTATATTGGTGCATCGTGCCATCCTTTCAATGGAGTACCATCTCCGCAAGCTTGACATGACGCATACCAAAATGCAGCCTTGGTGAATAACTCGCAATATCTCCAGCCAGCCCAATCCCATAAGAATCAACAACAAAAAACAATAGCAACAAAAAACATAACAATGGGCCAGAAAATAAGAAGAAGAGAAGAACAAAAAAACGCAGACGATTTTAGCAGTCTCAATCCCCATCCTTACTGGCATTACCCAGGATGGTAACAACTTCCGGTTCTCCCAGACATGCGCAGCTATTACTTCCTGTTATGGAAGTTGAAAGCTCTAAGACCAATAGGATAATAGATCAATCAGGAAGGACGTGGGAGCTGGGAAAACGCCGGGCATTCTGGGTACCGATGATGCTGGATCGCCTTGTAATTGTCGGTGGCTGTCTTAAACCCTACAAGGGCGGCATGATGCCTTAATACATCATGTCATTGGTCGTCATGATGCATGAATGCAGCTATGGCCAGTGACTTGCCAGAGTTGCATTCAAGCATCATCATGTTAATGATCATGTTGACACTACGGAATGAGACACTCCCGAAGGGGCGGCATGATGCACCAATGCAGCACCGGCAAGTTACTAGCCAAGGCTGCATTGGTGCATCATGATGACAAATGACTTACTGCAGCCGCACACTGCTCTAGTGAGGTATGCCCCTAGTTGTCATGATGCATGCATGCAGCGCTGGCGATTAACTCGCCAAGGCTGCATTCAAGCATTATGCCGACGTCACAGGGTTAATACACCCCATAGGGTCGGCATTATGCTTGAATGCAGCCTTGGTGAGTAACTCGCCAAGGCTGCATCCATGCATCATAAGAACCAAGGGCATGATGCATTAAAGCACTATGCGACCCTTTAAGGGTAAGCCATCGTCTTGTAATCGTCGACGGCTGTCTTTAATGAGCTCGATAAATATCCATTATATTCTCTTGCCGTGCGCCTCTTGGTTGCTTTATGCCGGTGATGAAATCTTAACCTGGAGGAACATCAGTAACGTGCTGACAATAATGATACCATTCCATGTTGATCAGGAAGGCTACTCCAAAAAAACAACTGATTTCTCATCACCAAGGTCTGAAAATTACGACATGGGAGGCTTTTTTCTTTTTCTTTTTTTTACACGCAGGCGAAAATATATAAGACCATATATGCTTTTTGCTACTAAAGGATTTATTGATCTTTAAAAGTGGGGAAAATATAAGTTATTTTTATTCCACTGAATTCCACTGCAGTATAAGCTTTGATTTGATATCAAATATATTTGTCCAATTTTATAATGTTTTTCATTGAGAATTAGCACACATAAAAATGTTTCCCTCAAAACTGATTCCTAGGACGCGCACGGTGATGAGAAACCAGGGTTCTTGTGGCTGACAATAATGATATCATTTCATGTTGATCAGGCACTACATCCTCGTGGCTGCAACGAGGGGCTCATAAATACCGTAATGTATACTGAGGCAAACGTGAGCATCAGCCCATGTCACCAAAAGTACTTTCACATAAAGGCACTGCCCGACTGTAATAAATGCGTCAAGGGCCATTCTAGTGAGGGTCAGGCCATGCCGTACCTTCAATAACAGGCTGGGCTATCGCAAAATTGCTTGAGAGTCTGGCCATGCTGGACCCTCACGCGTTGCATGTCATTTGGGCTGCCATCGACAGACACTTCTTTTCAATTTGACATGAAAAAAACTCAAAGGCTCCCCCAAATACCTCCCAAGCTTCCTTTCATTGGATCTTGCCCCATTCCTACTACCCCTTCTGTCTTCTTTTTAGACCAATCGGGCAATTAGGGATCTCCCTACCCCTGTCCCATTCTGAGAAAAACATGTCCACTTCATTTTCATGAATTCTGCAGATCTATGTCTGTATATCTTCATTAAGGTTCTCTCCTTGGAGTTATTCTTGGCATGTATATCTGGTGAGATGGGGACTGTGCTACTTGGTGGGCGGGGGGGGGGGGGGAGGGGATGCAGGGGCAGTGAATCTAGCCTTTTCAACATTGTATGGTGCACTACGTATGACCTTCATCGACATATTTTGGGAGTTCTATAGTCTAAAATCGGCCCAAATAGGGGGACGCGTTTGGTATAGGGGACGTGTGCTTATTAGGTGCAATACGACACTAGTCACTTATCTGTACGTTGTTGGTCAAGAGGTTCAGCTTTAGTTACTCACCTGCAAAACGGAGAAAGAAACACATTGAAAATATTAATTGAAAATAAGAATGACTTAACCCTTTAAGGATGCATGTCGCTAAAAGATAATATTTTTCATCATAATGCACCAATACAGCCTACTCGCCGGTGCAGCATGCCGGCCCTTAGGGAGTGTCTCAGCCCTGTGATGCACAAATGCAGCCCTGGTGAGTAACTCGCCAGGGCTGCATTCATGTATTATGCCAACCCTATAGGGTTGATACACTTCTGTAGACTCCCATGGCTGCACTCAGGCATCATGATGACAAAGGACATAGCACATTAAATCACTATGTGGTCCTAAAATATAACATTTGTTGACATGATGCACCTATGCAGGCCTGGCGAATAACTCACCAGTGCTGCATTGGTGCATCATGCAGACCCTTCATGGCGTGTCTCAATCCTGCAGGGTTTCCATGATATGAATGCAGCACTGGTGAGTAATTCACCAGGGCTGCATTTATGCATCATAAAGACCAAGGGCATAGCACATTAAAGCACTCTGTGGTCCTTTAAAGGTTGATTCAGATCAGGAGGAAATCTTAGATCCAATCACATCAATCTTCATTAGTTATTGGGAGACGCATTCTGGGTGGGCGGAGACTGTGCTGGGAGAGTGGACCGACACCCGGGCAAGCTGCCCGCCAGCACCAATCGATTCCTCCAAGGCCACAGCTGACCAATCAGGTTCCGCGAGACAAACCAAGCGCACTGACCAATCACATCTGGGCAGACAAAAGGTGGCGGGTGGACACCGCTGATTGGGTTAGCGGGTAACTAAACAAATTACCACTGACCCACACCAAACTACACCAGATAATTCCTGCTGAGGGAGGAGTAGAACTGGTCATGTCCTTCCCATCCTACAATATGGTATTCCATAGGATAAACCTACAACATAGTATTCTATAGGATGAGCCTACAACAGTTTTCTATGGGATAACCCAGTCTTTGCGAAAACTTTTTCATCCCACAGGACATTTGGTCCTGCAGATTTTCAATGTTGCAGGACGGCTTGTGCCATTAAGTATAAGATAGTATTGTCCATCAAAGTACATTATATTTGTAATTTGGCCAAATCAGGATAAATATATAGTTTTACACAGTATGTTGACACACATGTTTTAGCTTTAAAAGCCCAACTCAATTGTTCTAGTTCAGTAACCTGTGACTGGACATTCGGTCCTGCTACACTTGTAAATCTGCTGGACTGGTGGCATTTTAGGACGACATTGCCACTGTCCTGCATGTTTTTGCAAAGACTCGGGACATAATGCAGTATATACGTCTTATATGTCCAAGCCTTCATCATAGGTAACACACCGAGAGGGATTGTGTATGTCCCTTCTGCCCAACAATGAAGAAAAGCACCAAATTTATGTGTCATTGAGTATGAATACACAGTACTACTAAGTGTTATGGCAAGTGGGTTGTCAATGCCTTACATAGGCCCCCATAGGTTTGACATTGATTTAAACCTGACACATCCTGACGTCTAAACCTGGCTCTTTCTGGCCCTAAAATCTGGCCCTTCTGATCCCCAAACCGAGCCCTTCTGATCCTATACCCTTATAAACATTTTAAAATATAACCTATCAATCAATGCATAAGTATATCACATAAGGTAGCAGATACATATTATACGGCTAAGCCTTCAGCAAAGGTATCATATTGAGGTTCAACAATGAAGGATTATTGCAACACTGTACCGCATCGGGGCATGGAGTACTGAGCTCGGACTGAGCCCCCATAGGTTTAACATAGAGAGGTAGTCTTTGCGAAAACATGCAGGACAGTGGCAATGTCCTCTTAAATGCCACCGGTCCAACAGATTTACAAGTGTAGCAGGACAGAATGTCCAGTCACATGTGGGGATTTTCTGAACTAAAATAATTTGGTTGTGTTTCTAAACCTGAAATATGGTTGTCAATATACTATGTATTTATCCTGATTTGGCCATAAATGATTACAAATATAATGTACAATACTATTTTCTAGTTAAAATGCATAAATTATCAGATATGTTGGTATCCGGTCCTTCAAAAAGGGAGCCGGTCCTGCAACATTGAAAATCTGCAGGACCAAATGTCCTATAGGATCATAAAGGTTTTTGCAAAGACTGAGCCCCCATAGGTTTAACATAGAGAGGGTTGTTTCCCCCTTGTAATAACAACAGGATGTCTACTAAGTGCGTCCGTCTTGTGTTCTGACTAGACCAGGGGGATCTATTTTGCCCAGACAAGAATTATGGATTGGAGGCTGCACGCGAAGCAACAACAGCAGATAAAAGAGGGAACCAGCGAAACAAACAACAGAAAGATGGCGACAGCAAAAATAGATACATCAGGAGAAACCTGCACTGGTTTGTAGAGGGGGGGTTCACTCATAGGCTGAGGTATGGGGGGGGGACGGGTGTAGGTGTGGTCTACAGCAGCATGGTATTCTCTGTGTGTCTGTGTCAAGGGTCCTCAAGGTAGCTAGATCAAGATAGCTAGGGAGTGCTCCTTTCTTAACAACGGGGGCGGGGGGGGGGGGGATTTGGACCCCTTGACCGGGTGGGGTTAAAAATCTAGACCCCTCTTGGGGGGGCAGATAATTTCAACCTGTTTTGAGGGGAAAAGCTCGGGCGTTACTATGGTACGAAGGGGCCATACGCCCGCGATTTTTGGCCTGCCGGGACGGGTGAAAAATGTCCAGAAAAAATTTCGCGCGCTCCACGCGAAATCTCACCTCCCCCCCCCCTTGTTAAAAAATGACTAGCTACAGCTTGACAATCAGAACATTGCAAGCGATGGACCCAATTTCAAATTGCAAATAGATTGCTACACTAACATCGAACAGAGTGACATGTAGACACTTGGTCATAACTGTCACCCAGTTGCATGATTCAATATAAAACATCCACAGCTGTATAAATATGGCACCATCCATACAGAGAGGTAAATGTCTTAGCCGGATGCGTCGTGTAATGCGTGATTAGGTCAGAGAATGTAGTCCTACATAGATTAACGGATTTACGGCCCTAAAGGATATACGGCATAGGGCAGTATCACTAGGGTTGGTGTTTTATAGTAGTTATAATGGATCTTGAAGGATACAATCATGGTTTTAACCTTTTTTCATAGTTTAACCCCATAGCCTTGATCTTTGGCCTTGGGGTTAAAGTTGGCCTTTTGGAGTTATTGTGGAAAGCATTATATCCACCAACATTTGTTCCTAGTAGGTAACTTCCCATTCGGTTTTCTACAAACAACAAATAATTTAGCAATTTATAATACCGTCTTTCCTAAGGGGAAATGAACGAATTTAGGGAGAAAGACTTTCAATTGGTTAGCATATAGTATTTGGTGTTCATTTAGCAGCATTGGCCTGCTGCTGTAGATTTGCTTGGCAAACCATCCTGTAGGACAAAGTCTTGAACAACATGATAGTAGCCCCCTCACCCTACCCCTCGTGCAGTCTCTCCCAGTGGAGCCGCCTCCCCTTATTGCATCAGTCACCCACCTGGGCAGAATACATCAGCTACATAGTATATGAAACAGCCTAGACATAAAAACGTGTATTTAAGAAAAATGGCCGACATTTTATTTGTTGACAGAGGATAATTCAGCCCAGGCTTCAAACCAATTATCACAAAGAGCCCTTGCCAAATGTACAACGGTAAGGAGGAGATCCCTTCTCACTGAGCTCACACCCCGCTCCTCCTTCTGGGGTACGTTCTGGGGTACATACCACCCTATCGCTGTGGACCGCCCATCCCTCCCATTCATCAACCCACACACTAATCTATTCCTGACTAGCGGGACAAATTATGCGAGTAGCCACTGCAGCACAACTCTGAAAAGGGGTAGCAGTGAATTTCCATTAGATCCTGAAAAAGGGGCTGCCAGGGCTGCATTCACACATCATGACGATCAAGGGCAAGATGCATTAAGGCACTATGCGGCCCTTAAAGGGTTAACCCTCTAAGGACGGCATGATGCCTCAAGGATACATTTGCACCAACATGCTGCTTTGCTGCATCATGCCGACCCTTTGGGAGTGTATCAACCATGTGGGGTCAGCATGATGCACAAATGCAGCACCGGTGAGTTATTGGACAGCAAATGGATAAGGTTTTAAAATGGTTAAGTCTTTGTCTTTGCCACATCATGACACCCTCTGTGCCTTCCCAACCATGAGACACTTCCCCCTGAGAGGAGCAGGAAAAAATATACGGCACTAGCACATCCTGGTATTTCAAGTAGTCGGGAGCTTATCAGGTTAATCCCTTCCTTAAATTCACACCTGGAACAAAGGGACTGCTTAGAAATTCACCCAAGATGCACTGCTCTGGAGTGGGGGGCCTAACCAGAATGCATTGCTCTGAGGCAAGATGGCGGCCCCCATAGCCTAATGCGCTAATGCCGAAAGTGGAAGTGTGAAGGATAAGGAAGAAAATCTGTGTTCTGTCGGCAAGTGATTCATCTCTTTCAAACCGCCTTCTCAATAGTGTCTATCTTATGAATAGATGGCCATTGGATGGCATTTGGCGAGTCACAGATGGAATCCTAACTATATATATAGATGCGATGAGGGCAAACTTTGAACAAGGAAGAGTGGATGAGAGTTTGATCATTTAAACCACAGTGGACGTCTAAGACAAAGGCTTTACACCTTGTCTATTTCACATACCCGAAGGTTAAGTCAGATAGACCATGGTTATGAAAAGGGTATTATGATTAACCACAGCACACTGGTAGGCAACTTGGGCTTCACCCTCGTCTGGCCCCACCAGTCTGCTCTGGTTAATTCTAATACCCTTTCATAACCATAGTCTATCTGTTACTTAATCTACGAGTAGAGACGTATGGTATCCTTTCGTCCCTTAAATATGTAAAAGATATATACACATATATATGTGTAAATACAGCTTCGCCCGCTTGGAGCAAAATACCAGCAAAACTTGTCTGTAGAAGAGGGTTAGTGGCAGTCAGCAGAAGAGCTAGGGGGAGCTATTTCTGACAAACAACCACAAAGACAAAGCCCTGTGAGACGGGTAATTCAGCTACAGCGATCTGTGGGTCTGTCTGTCTGTCTGTCTGTGAGCACAGAGAAAAGAAACAGCGCCAAAAGGGAGTCCAGGTTGCCTCCAGAATGACTCCCCTCTCTAGGGGAGCCAAGGCTGTCTAAGTGAGCCTAGGTAACCCCCTAGCCGACCTACAGGAGTCACCTAGGGGAGTCTCATAGCTCCCTGACTCACATAAGGGAGTCACCTAGGGTAGTCACATAGCTCCCTGACTCACCTAAGGGAGTCACATCGCAAGTAGGGCTTATAGGATCGGCCCAGAGTCAGGGTGTGGCTTATACGGGAATTTCTGCTACTATAGTACAGTACAAAAGCCACCATCACCAGATTGCCAGTGCGGCTTATAGGATCGGCTCAAACTAGGGGTGTGGCTTAATTTATACACGAGAATTTACGGTAGTCTGTTTTCCTCTTCCCGCAGATATTTATTGTACAGTAAGTCTCTCGCGCTGTGTCTACATCCTGATATTGTTAGCGCCCTCCTCGGGCCGCCTGCACTGTCCTGTCCTTCTCCTCTTGTCCCTCCGCCCCTCGTCTTTCCCAGGACTCATTGTACAGAATGATATTAGTTTTACCCTTTAAGGGCAACATAGTGCTTTAATGCATTATACCCATAGTGTTGTCATAACGCATGAATGCAGTCGTGACGAGTAGCTTTCCCAGGTGGCATTCGTGCCGTCAGAAGTGTATCAACCATGTAGGATCGGCATGATGCATGCATGCAGCCCTGGTCAGTTACACACCACAGCTGCATTCATGCATCATGACACTTAATGCATGATGCATTAAAGCACTAAGGACTACAAAGCTCCTTCAATAACAGAGCTGACTGTGGACAGTGACTAATTGTACTTAACCCTTTAAGGACGGATGTCGTTAAAAGATAATATTTTTCATCATGATGCGCCAATCCAGCCCCGGCGAGTCAGTCACCGGTGCTGCATTGGTGCATCATGCCAACCCTTCGGGACTGTCAAACCTTGTAGGGTCAGCATGATGCTTGAACGCAGCCCTGGCGAGTTACTCGCCAGGGCTGCATTCATGCATCATGACGACAAAGGGCATGATGCGTTAGAGCATGATGCCATCCTTAAAGGGCTAACAAGTATCGATTTACAGGCAGTAACTACAGACTCTGGACTTTACAATTGATTTTCCTTCTGATTACGCCTCGTGTGTTCTGAACTGTTGTAGATGTACGAGTGTAAGATAATGAGAGACCACTGCTTAGATCTCTGATAACAATGTTACATTAAACATTAACCCTTTAAGGGCCGCATAATGCATTTTGCCATTTATTGTGATTGCAGCCCTTACTCACCAGTGCCACATGCATGCATCATGACGACCAAGAGCATGATGCGTTAGAGTATGATGCGGTCCTTAGCTAATAGCGTAGTGCTTAGACCTAAGAAAAAACTAAGATCTAAGATAACATTAACTCTTTAAGGGCCGCATAATGCATTAGCAGTATGCCCTTTGCTTTGATTGTAGCCCTGGCTAGTAGCTTGAAGTGTGCCATGTATATATTATATAATATATATTATAGTTTATATTATGGTGACCTCACAGGGTCGGTATGAGGTATGAATTCAGCTCTGCATTTATAACGAGGAAAACAGGGCATAGCCCCACAGCGGAGGGGTAGGACAAATGAGTGCACACCTTGGTTATTACACATACCCTCACATAACATTTCTGCTGTGGTTTAAAACAGATAGACAATGGTCATGAAAGGGTAACTAAAAATATTGCTCTACTGTATAGAGGCCAGATTACTGCGGTTATTTTTAAGTTACCCTATCTCTATTACTTACCGCATTATGCCAACCTTAAAGGGTTTAAGATTCCCATTGATCAGTGCTAAATAATCTTCCTCCTTTGATTGTCTGTGTACGTCATAGCTGGGTATGGTTTCCCCTATAGATCCTGACACACCGCATTACTCAGAATAGTACACGGAACTGTGTCTTTCTGCTCGGGTGACGCCTGGTCATGAATGTTCCTCTGTACACACATGTAGACACCATACCCGGGAGGGCGGGGGGCGTCACTGAGTTTTTGATGGTAGATAGCAACTGCCGCTCTACAGCCCCTCTTGTCAGAGCGTGAGAGATTTGACTGCCCCAGTTATCAGAGGTTGGGGGATTTTACTGCCCCAGTTTTCAGAGGTTGGGGGATTTGACTGCTCCAGTTCTCAGAGGTTGGGAGATTTGGCCACCCTATGGATGTGGATATTCTGTAAATGGACTGCCCAACTCCAACCCACCACTGCTTTTTAGTAAGGGCTAATTTCAAATTCAATTTCAGTGAGAAAACTTACTCGATTTTATGTTATGATTTTAACCGCCCTACTTATCAGGGCCTTGACAACATCTGACCGCCCCTCTTTTCAAGATCTAATGGAAATCAACCACCACCGCCTTTCAGTAGGCATGCTGCCGTAGTTATCAAATACATGGTAGAGTGACCCCCCCCCCCCCCCCCGAGGCACCATGCCATAACCAAAGAGGTGTGTCGCGGGCAGGCATGACATGACCCTGTACCATAATGAGACCTCTGAGGGAGTGGTCATTTCTTAACAACATGGGTGGGGGGGGGGGCGGAGATGGATTTTGGGGGGAACCAAAAAGAATAACAAAAGGTCCCTTGAGTGGAGGGGACCATAATATAGATTTAACTCCTTTTTTAGCAAAAAAAAGACGCATGTTACGATACGCAAAGGTTTTTTGACCCCCTGGCTTGAAAATCTACCAACCCCCATCCCCAATTGTTAGGAATAACCATTACCTTTAAGGTGCACGATGCCACAACTATGGAGGTGTGTCGCGGGTCATGACAGGCATGACATGACCCTGTACCATAATGTAACCTCCGACCTCATACGGCGTGTCGTGGGGCTTACTGAGACCTCTGATGTCTTACTGTGTGATGACCTAGGCCATGTTTAGCACATGAAGTCATTGTGTTTTAACCCAGAGCTACAGGTAATATAATAATCTTGTGCCATCATCGCATGTATTACAGGCTATTCGGGCTGTGTATGTATACCGGTAGTCGTACTCATGCCTGTACACACATGGCCAAGACCATGACATGAGACTGTCATCTGTATCACTTTCTCAGGCTGGGGTGGCTGTTGGGGGAGATTGCTCTAACCCACCTAAAGCCTTATCATGTATAAGCTATACACAAGGACAGCATTCATGACTACAACGTGTTTTTCCGGTTTGAAACTCCCTTTCAATGACTAAGCATTCCCATTTTCCATGACAATATTTACTGTACCATCGTTTTAAGGTGACTGGTCAATCCATTGGTGTAAAAGTAGCTAGATTTTCATCAGGTCTTTGCCATAAGACCATAATAGCACAACAAAGCTGGGTCCCAAGCTGTGTTCTGAGATATTCAAGCCTTGAATCAATGTTTCATATAATAGGAGTATATAGTGTTCTGCCACATATGTACATAAAATAGTATTGAAAAGTAGCTAAATTGCTATATAACTCTATCAGGATATAGGTAGACCATGTTTTAAGGGTTAGCTCTCCGGCCTCCGGTACATAACCTAAAAGTGTCTGACAACTGTCCCCGCAACTGTCTGTATTACATGAGAGATGAATGATAAAGGGGGGGCGGGCAGGGAGTAAGGGGTTATTATAATAATCATAGACAGTAATTATCTGATCATACCTTCTGATAACATTGATATTTTTAATAGCAGAAGGTAGGATCACTATCCATGTTATCTTGTTCACATCATATTTAGGGTAGACTGCCCATAAGATGACTAGCTGGTCTGTTGGTAGATTGGTAGGCCTACACAGATCAGGAGCCCTGTGGACAAAAGGTCCTTTTGCGATTGGCCCTGAGGACGATCAGTCCAATGTCTGCCCTGTGAAAGATTGGCGCCATGGTTAATGGCACCCTGATTGAGACACACTGGTCTATACTCATGGTACCAAAGAGACCAGCTAGTCATCTCATGAGCGGTCTACCCTAGGTAGGAATGTATATGTATCTAATTGCCTATATGTGAGGTCAACATCTATAACTACCAGTGTAATCACTATTTATGACTACCGATTATCTCAGTTAAGTAGCAACTAAATGCCTGCGTATGACATGGTTCATAGAATAATGTATGAAAAGGTTGAGTATATATGCTGATATATACTGGGAATTATATTAGTCACTGGGATTATTACATATTCTAAAGTAGCTGTAAGGATTTGATATGGGGAGCTGCGAGCAGCAGAAGAGACTATGCTTGGAGCTGTTGTCACATACAGAGACTGTGCTTGGAGCTGCTGTCACATACAGAGACTGTGCTTGGAGCTGTTGTCACATACAGAGACTTAGCCTGGAGCTGTTGATACCTACAGAGACTGTGCTTGGAGCTGTTGGCACCTACAGAAACTGTGCTTAGAGCTGTTGTCACCTACAGAGACTGTGCTTGGAGCTGTTGGCACCTACAGAGACTGTGATTGGAGCTGTTGGCACCTACAGAGACTGTGTTTGGAGCTGTTGGCACCTACAGAGACTGTGCTTGGAGCTGTTGATACCTACAGAGACTGTGCTTGGAGCTGTTGGCACCTACAGAGACTGTGCTTGGAGCTGTTGGCACCAACACAGACTGTGCTTGGAGCTGTTGGCACCTACAGAAACTTTGCTTGGAGCTGTTGTCACCTACAGAAACTGTGCTTAGAGCTGTTGGTACCTACAGAGACTGTGCTTGGAGCTGTTGGCACCAACACAGACTGTGCTTGGAGCTGTTGGCACATACAGAGACTGTGCTTGGAGCTGTTGGTACCTACAGAGACTGTAATTGGAGCAGTTGGCACCTACAGAGACTGTGCTTGGAGCTGTTGGCACCTACAGAGACTGTGCTTGGAGCTGTTGACACCTACAAAGATTGTGCTTGCAGCTGTTGGCACCTACAGAGACTGTGCTTGGAGCTGTTGGCACCAACACAGACTGTGCTTGGAGCTGTTGGCACCTACAAGGAATGTGCTTGGAGCTGTTGGCACCTACAGAGACTGTGCTTGGAGCTGTTGACACCTACAAAGATTGTGCTTGCAGCTGTTGGCACCTACAGAGACTGTGCTTGGAGCTGTTGGCACCTAAAGAGACTGTGCTTGGAGCTGTTGGCACCTACAAGGAATGTGCTTGGAGCTGTTGGCACCTACAGAGACTGTGCTTGCAGCTGTTGGCACCTACAGAGACTGTGCTTGGAGCTGTTGGCACATACAGAGACTGTGCTTGGAGCTGTTGGTACCTACAGAGACTGTAATTGGAGCAGTTGGCACCTACAGAGACTGTGCTTGGAGCTGTTGGCACCTACAGAGACTGTGCTTGGAGCTGTTGACACCTACACAGACTGTGCTTGGAGCTGTTGGCACCTACAGAGACTGTGCTTGGAGCTGTTGGCACCAACACAGACTGTGCTTGGAGCTGTTGGCACCTACAAGGAATGTGCTTGGAGCTGTTGGCACCCACAGACACTGTGATTGGAGCTGTTGGCACCTACGGAGATTGTGCTTGGAGCTGTTTGTCCCTTATCGTCATAATGCATGAATGCAGCTCTGACGAGTACCTCGCCAATGCATCAAACCAACGTTACACTCCCGAATAGCTGTCATGATACATAGATGCAGCCCTGACGAGTATAGCCTTGCCAGGGCTGCATTCATTCATCATGACAACAAAGCAATTATCACATTAAGGCAATATGGGGCTCTTAAAGTGTTAATATATATTTCAGCACCAGTTTCCTTCTGAGTCAAGAAGAAAGGATGATCCACGTTTCTCAGATATAGGGCATTCTTTATATCTGACGTTACCAACTCCCAAATGACCTCAAGGTATAATACCGAGTTAATTCTATGGACTTAATTATAGTAATTATATAGACCTGACCCTGTCATACAGCAGTTACCTACAGGGTGTAATGCCAGTACTATGACGCCTAGCCTTGGCCTACAAGGCCACTACCGCCACAGCAGCACTATTATTGAGCTATACAGCAATGAGGACACCCCCTCAGGCTCATCCCACTCCCCAGGCAGATTGCTCATTCACTACTTTCATCTCTGTCGAAGGAAAGTGATTACCTTCAAAACTTATAATGAGTCATACAGGTCAGATATCGATACATAATACCTCTTTATTTATTTTAACTCTAAGGGATATACAACAAGGGATTCTGCACGTTATAGACTTATCTGCCATGACTGTGTGAAAGAAATTGAGGATATTCCTAGGAACGCGGCCAGCATGCAATACGGGCCCCAGTCGTACACCCTCAGAAAAGTGAGAGTCATTGTCGCTAAAACTACCCTCACCTGAGAGTCAGGCAGTTCCTGACCCTCAGGTGAGGGTAGTTTTAGCGACAATGACTCTCACTTTTTTGTGTGTGTACAATAACCACTGACTCAGTCACTTTAGCGTGCAGCTCTGTCTATGTATCCGTGTGACAGCTGTTATCAGTGCTTAACTCGCCAGTACCAGATCAAGCAACGGCCGCCTGCACAAAGCACCCGGGAAAGCACCCCGCTTACCAGGTATAGTCTGTAGGTTTGGGCAGAGATATAGTATGAGTTTCTGATGGAGAGTACATGGCTCATCCCTCCCCACGGCGGGGACTGATCCGCTACAACCCCCAAAGGGTCGGCGTCTATTTCGGGCTGCGGGTGTTGGACTAATCTGCCGCCCACTCCCGCTGATCCAACCACTCCCGGACCACTCCCGGACCACTCCCGTCCCCTACAACCTGTCTACAACCCCCTCCCCTACAACCTGCCTACAACCCGCTCCCCTACAACCTGTCTACAACCCCCTCCCCTATAACCTGTCTACAACCCCCTCCCCTACAACCTGTCTACAACCCCCTCCCCCACAACCTGCCTACAACCCCCTCCCCTACAACCTGCCTACAACCCCCTCCCCTGCAACCTGTCTACAACCCCCTCCCCCGCAACCTGTCTACAACCCCCTCCCCCGCAACCTGCCTACAACCCCCTCCCCTGCAACCTGCCTACAACCCCCTCCCCTACAACCTGTCTACAACCCCCTCCCCTGCAACCTGTCTACAACCCCCTCCCCCGCAACCTGTCTACAACCCCCTCCCCCGCAACCTGCCTACAACCCCCTCCCCTGCAACCTGCCTACAACCCCCTCCCCTACAACCTGCCTACAACCCCCTCCCCTACAACCTGCCTGACTAGACAGAGGACAGCCTATGCTGCTTCTACAGTGAATCTCCCAGGATTTGGCCAGGCCGACAAAGAGGGAGATAACTGATTAACCCATGGTGGACGGCTGAGACAAAGGCTTCACACTTTGGGTATATTTAAACAATAATGAATGGACATCAGGCACGAGGAATTGTATATCGTATGATATAGGCAAGAGTGCCGATATCACTAGATATCAGCACGGGGATATCACCTAAAAAGCATGATGAGCCGCCCGATCGTATAATAACGTATAATAGTTAGATAAACTTGGAGGAAATGTGAGTATTTCAAATCTCAGAGAAATAGATCATGCCTCTGTGAGTGACACCGCTAATGCAGCACCGGCGAGTAACTCGCCAGTGCTACATTCATGGATCGTGCCAACTCTACAAGATTGGTTCAATCCTGTAGGTTCAGCAAGATGTATAAATGTAGCCCTGGCGAGTTATTCACCAGGGCTGCAGTCATGCATCATGCCGACAAAGGGCATGATGCATCAATGCACTATGCAGCCTTCGAAAGGGTTATAGCACGGTCATCCAGCCTGGGTACTCAATCACAATCTGTGACTGAGAGCGTCATATCGGCACTGCTATGACGTCACAAGATGGCTGCCGTTTGTTTAAATTGGGATTCCCAGGCTGTGTTTATATCATGGAAACCATGGTAATTTTGGGTATATACTCATATCATAGCTGCTACGCAAAACGACTTCTGGAGTGTTTGTACATCTACATCCATTATTTGGAGTAGCACCTACGTCACAGATATGAGTGTAGCACTCATCTGGCTCACACCTGATCATGACAAAGGCACTGAAAAGGGTTAGATTAAACAGGCAATGTATGAAGAAAAGGTGTTAACATCCTTATCACAAGAGAGCTACCTGCAACAAAATGCATTGCAAAATCTGAAAGATATTCAAAATATGGTTGAGAAATGAGATGCACGATGTTCTAATACAATTATTTGAAGAGAAAATAGCCAAAATGTGACTTTCCCTTGTACATTGCATATATATGTTTAAACCACGGTGGTGGGGTAGAACAATAGACTTCACACCTTGGTTATATTCATAATATTGCATACCGTGGTTTAAAACAAATAGACAATGGTTATGAAAAGGTAAGTAGGATAAACCACAGCTTTCTGGTAGGGTGACTTGGGCTTCGCCCTCATCTGGCCCCACCAGAATGCTGTGGTTAATTCTGTATACCTTTTCATAACCATAGTCTATCTATTACATACCCTTACCCCGCCCGTAGCGACAAGCCCGTATAACGGGACTAGCACATCCTGGTACCTCAGGTAGTCAGGGGCTAAACCCTATCTCCTTATCAGGTTAATCCCCTCCTTTCACACCTTGAACAAAGGTGCTGATAAGAAATTCTCCCATGATGCACTGCTCTGGAGTCGGGGGCCTAACCACAATGCATTGCTCTCAGGCAAGATGGCGGCCCCCTTAGCCTAATGCGCTAGTGCCCTATACACTGCTACCCGACTGTAAGGTATAGGCGTCTAGCTGGATGCATTATCAACCAATGAGATAATTCCCTGGCCTTCACTGCGGAATTTTTAGGGTGCATTATGTAACAGCCTAGACCCATTGTGATTGCTGTATCAGCGCTTATCTCGCCGGTTACCAGATCAAGCAATGGATGCGCCCACAGGGCGACCAGACTGACCCCTATACATAAACATGACTTGGGAGTGATGTCATATTATGACGACGGCTGCATATATGTATCTAGAAGGCTGACAGAATGGTATCATGAAATATACCAGGTACTAGGGTGAATATGCAGACCTAGACCTACACATATAACATGATACAATGGCTATGGGGTATTCAGGAGTAGAAGTGAATGCATTAGGATCGAGGAAGACGAGACCGAGCGAAGCGGCAGCAATTCTGTGTAGAGGGACCGGGCATTGAACCGACACACAGGGAGAGCGCTACCTACCGTAAAACATTGGTCATAAGCCAGGGGTTCATTTCAGAGAGAAAAAAAAGGCTTTTTAAAAGAATGTTTGAAAATTTTTATAGTTTTCCATATATTTCTACATATCAAAAATGTGCGCATCGGGTATAAAATTAACGATATAATACAGTGTTGGTAATGCAATGGGCTCGAGAAAAATGGATATTTACAGCTTTTGCAGATCAATAAACTCTTCATTTAAATACTAAAATGCGGATTTAGTTTAGAGATTTGCTATTTCCCTACCCATTCTTATCCTAGTGTAAAAAAGGAAACAGTGAAAAACCAGCGCCCTTGTCAAATTTCGCATGGCTTGGTGATGAGAAACATGTTTTTGTTTTTTTAATACAATATCAGCTATGCTTAAGCACTGGTTGGCTGTATTTAAATGCCCCCCCCCCCCCTTGAATACAATGTGGCCGTATTCAATGGGCTAAGAAAATGTTTTTCCTTCATTAAATTTCTTCAAATAAAAAAAACATGTCTCTGATGTATTTCACTTGTGGGGGCTGGGGCGCATCCCACTCAGCCTGCAGCTTCGTGAGATACTGCCTCAGACCCCACTCATGAAATACAACAGAGACGGTATCAATGGGCGTTGGCATTTATCTATTCATTTGTGTTTTTTTGGGGGGCATGGCATAACGGAGGTTTTACGGTCTATCTTACAGTCACTACCCCTCCCACCCCTATTTGAGATAAGCATGGTAATCTTCCCTGCCCGCCTCAGACCCTTTCCTTATCTGTGTTTTTCTATCAGTCGGTGTAGGATCCCGTGTCCTGCCTCGTTTGGACCCCAACGTCATGCATAACCTTAGTAGGAAGCTCCTGCCGCACTGGTTTGTGGGGGCTCTCATACATGTAATCCTCTAAGGAAGGATGTCACTAAAAGATGACATTTGTCATCATGATGCACCAATGCAGACCTGGCGAGTAACTCGCCGGTGCTGCATTGGTGCATCATGACAACCTTCCGGGAGTGTCTGAACCCTGTAGGGTTAGCATGATGCTTGAATGCAGTGCTGGTGAGTTACTCGCCATGATTGCATTCATGCATCATTATGACTAAGGGCATGATGCATGAAGGTATCATGCCGCACTTAAAAGGGTAAGGGATATACCCCGAACTGAGGTTTCTACAGGCATTATAGGAACCGACGTAGGACGTGTCTTATATAGCCTGTGGAAACTGAAGTAATGAATTCTATCCGATTAGAACATGGTATTTTTTATGACCCAAACACACTCAGGGCAGGTGTTTAGATTCTAAACACTTTCCTAAGCACTTCGCTGTCCTACATTTTGGAACATGTTTAGGGGCTAAACATGTTTACAAATCCAGGTGTTTAGACATGAAGTGTGTTCTAGTGTTTGGGTTTCAATGTGTCTAGATGACTCAGCAGATAAATCCCTGTAGGTTCATCGCCCAAGGTCCATCTTACCTGTGGAAAATGTAATCTATTCCACCAGAGGACACCACTGTCAAAAGACATCCCATAATATGTATCACCATGACTACGGTATCTAAGCAACCAACAGGAAATCCTAGGACATTTCATGATCCCTGATTGTACCTCAGCTACCCATATTGTACCACCAAACATCCTGAAGAAGACTAATAAATTTAGTCGAAACGTCAATATCAATCAACTATAACCCACCAACGTAACTCAACTTCCACTGTTCTGTACATATTCTCAGCAATGAATTCCACATAATTGTTTAAGACTGTGTTTGTTTTTTTGTGCATCTAACCACCTTCAGTATAATTTATTCTTCTCCACGCCCTTGTTCTCAAAGGGAGGTAATCCATATTTAGCCTAGAAGAGCATGAACACTTAGAGGACGGAATGTTACCTTAAATCAGAATTTGTCGTCATGATGCATCAACGCAGTGGTATCAAGAAATTAGCCAAAACTGAATCATTTGTGCATCATGCTAACCGGCCGGGAGCGTATCAGCCCCATCTGATCGGCATGATACATTCATACAACGACAAACATCTTAGCACATTAAAACACTATGCTATCCTTAACCCTTAAGGGCAGCATCATGCCTTAATGCATCATGCCCTTTGTCGCCAAGACACATGAATGCAGCCCCGGTGAGTAACTCGCAAGTGCTGCATTCAAGCATCACGCCCACCTTATGGGGTCGAGACACTACTGAAGGGTCTGCATGATGCACCAATGTAGCACCGGCGAGTTGTTCACCAGGGCTGCATTGGTGCATCATGCTGACAAATCTAATTTTTTAGCGACATTCGTCCTTAAAGGTTTAACACAGAAGATGGGTTCCTACATGAGGCCCTGGTACCTACCCACGCTGTGCTGGTGTCTTGGTATCGATTTTCTAGAAATGAGGAGAGCCCCACCCCGTCCACCTTCTACTGGGTCATGCCTAACCCTTTACGGACAGGCATGTCGCTAAAATATTTCATTTGTCGTCATGATGCACCAATGCAGCACTGGCGACTAACTCACTAGGGCTGCATTGGTGCATCATTCTAACCTTCCAGGAATGTATCAAACCCATATGGTTGGCACCATGCTTGAATGAAGCCCTGACGAGTTACTCGCCAAGGCTGCATTAATGCACCATGACAACCAAGGATATGATGCATTAAAGCAATCTACCGTACTTGAAGGGTTATAGCTCATGATGTGCCCTGCCTTCTTTTAAAAGATTTTACTGCGACCCACAACAGCACGAGGTGATTATTTCCTTTGCTGTTCCACTTTTATGGTTTATTTCGTTTATTTTAGGATCAGTTCGTGGAACTTATTGGACCTGACGATGTTAATCCTTTAAGGACCATATAATGCATTAATGAATCATGCCTTGATGCATGAATGCAGCCCTGGTGAGTAACTTGCCAGCACTGCATTCATGCATCATGCCGACCCTGTGGGATTGAGACACTCTCAAAGTATCGGCATGATGCACCAATGTAGCACTGGCGAGTTACTCGCCCGGGCTGCATTGGTGCATCATGACGACTAACATCATATTTTAGTGACATGCCGTCCTTAAAGAGTGAATCGCTACCACGTCAGGTACACTGACGGCAGAGTTATTGGATTGCAATAAACCTGGGCCATAAATCATACGTACAGGTAATAATTAAACCACAGCGGAGGGCCAAGACAAAGGAATTCACACCTTGGTTATTTCCACTTAGACTCACATAACCTTCTAGCTGTGGTTTAAAATAGTTAGACAATGGTTATGAAAGGGTAGGTAGGATTAACCACAGCTTATAAAGCTGTGGTTAATTCTATCTACCCTTTCATAACCATAGTCTAACTATTACATAGACTATGGTTATCATAATTACCACAGTAATCTGTCTGGCGCCCTTATTTGCTTATAGGTAGTTCTATTTTTAGTTAACCAACAGTGGACGCCTAAGACAAAGGATTAGCACCTTGGTTAAATTGCATACCCGAGGGTTAAGTCAGATAGACGACACCTGGCCAGGGTCCTTCCATATAGGGCTATACCGGGATCGGACTTGTTCCCGCAACCACTCTGTATACACTGACATCAGCAATCTCGTGAGACCTTGGTTCCGCTCTCGTATTGTAGCCTGTTCCCCAGAAGCTATGGTGTGTGCGTGTCTGGTCACTGCCTAAATCTCACGATAAATGGCGAGCACAGAACTAACATGGCCGCCCATACCGAGAAACTAGAGTCATCGCTATACCCACTGCCCACTGGTCATCGACTCGGTGTATAAGTAATAGATAGACTATGGTTATGAGAGGCTAACTCAAAATAACCACAGTAAACTGGCTGGCACCCTTATAGAGTGCCTGCCAATCTACAGTAGTCATATTTTGAGTTAGCCTCACATAACCATTGTCTATCTATATGTAATAGATAGACTATGGTCATGAAAAGGTATACAGAATTAACCACAGCTTCTGGTGGGGCCAGACGAGGGTGAAGCCCAAGTCGCCCTACCAGAAAGCTGTGGTTAATCCTACTTACCTTTTCATAACCATTGTCTATCTATTTTAAACTACAGCAGAACGGTTATGCGAAATAACCAAGGTGTGAACCCTTTGTCTTACCCCTCCGCTGTAGTTTAAATGGAAGAACCGTGTCCAGGTGTAGTCTATCTAACACTTACCCTTTCATAACCATATTCTATCTATTTTAAATCATGGCTGTAAGGTTCTGTAAGGTTCTGTGAGGGTATATGAAATAACCAAGGTGTGAAGATCTCATGTACCTCTCGTATCTATGGGTAATTGGGCCATGTTACATATATGAGGGCCAATGAGGATCAAATAAAGCATAGGCAGGTAGTCAGGTAGAACCATGGACGTCAATAGGCCTACTTCATGTTATTTAGATTCATAGTAGAACTATAATCGGTGAGGACCTAGAGTGCTCCCCTTTCACCAAGAGTCTGTATGATCCCAAGGGGTGTGTGGTCTATATACTGAAACTACCCAGTGTATTGTTTGATCCCTATAAGCTGCCTGGGAGCATGTGTTTGTGGGATGGGGGGGGGGGGGGGGCAATTGCCTATACTGACTAGAAATTGAATGCTAGGCACACACACTGGTCAAGTCTATAGCAGAAATTCTAACCTCTGCTGATACGTCAAAGTGCCTGGACGGGGCGGGGGCAAACACAGGCCGCCACGTGATTGGGTAGTTTCACCATGATAGTACCCTTACCCCTTACTTTATTTTAATATATCTAATTGTGTCCTTATAATTTCTAGTTTTCACTAATGATACATAGTAGGTGTTGTATGACAGTGTGCATCTCATTAAGTTAATCATGAGAGACATGTATATTCATTATAATGATTCCTATCAGTGTATCAATTTAACTGGGTGAGATATGGTTCATATACCCTACAGAGTATCACCCACGTGGCTTTTGTTTGCCCCCACTGTTCTATTATTGGGTGTAATCTACAACTCTATCCTCTTCCCATGGTGCACAGCGTAAACTGTCAGTGATTACAGTACAAATCTCCATATTGATCAGGTGGCAGTGTGGCATGTACCATACACTATAGTTCCAATTACCACCTGTGGGGTTCACGTGACTGTTCTAGTACACCCCCTCCCCCCGCCTCACATCCTCACTAATTGGGGTATGACGTAACCATGGTCACACCGCTACGTCAAGGACGTCATGTGACAGGTGGAACGCAGGGGGAACGCTAGAGAGGCCACTAGATCAATCTCCAGTGCAGAGGTAATCAAAACAAACCCTCAAAAGGATTACCTCTGCCCCAGGCCACCTACGTCACAGAAATAGTTCGGCAGTCACACTTAATGATCCCTGACAGCCCTGGGAGGGGGGGGGGCACTCTTTCTTTGTTATATGTGCAGACATCAACCTGGATTTGTTTGTATGTGGTCAGCTTTTGTTTTGGCAATCCAAACTGCACTGACCAGTATATATACCCTGGACTATTTTCTTGGGCAAACACACCCTCAGAAACATTGTACTACAAAAATATCTATCTCAACATCATATTTTATAATAGTAGATTGGAATACATGGGATAAGCAGGGGCGGATCCAGAAGGGGTGGTCTAGGGGGGGCACAGCCAAGAAACTTTGGTCTAGGGGGGCACAGGCCGGGTCCTGTACCACATTTCCTATAGTTAAGAGTCATACCAAGGGCCCCTTTTCCGGGGGTCTAGGGGGGGCACGTGCCCCCCAGGCCACCCCCTGGATCCGCCCCTGATAAGGGGGGACATGTTTATTAAAAGGAGACATTAATGAAGGTAAACATGAGTATGAATATGGACGAATTTGGTCGTAATCTGGTGCCTGGGGCAGAGAGTAATCATGTGTTACTGTTTGTTGTGATTACCCACTGCTCAAGGAGAATGGCCACTAGATCTGTACACAGAGGGAATCGATCACAACAAACACTCAAACATGGTCCCTCAAATCTCCTCCTAAACAGATGTTTGCCTATAGGGCTCTAACGGAATCGGACTTGTTCCCGTGCCCACTCTGTGTACATTGACACCAGCAATCTCGTGAGACCTTGGTTCTGCTCTCGTATTGTAACTTGGTCCGAGTTCCCTGGAAGCCATGGTGTGTGAGTGTTTGGTCACTGCCTAAGTCTCACGATAAACTGCGAGCTCAGAACTAACATGGCCGCCCATAAGGAGAAACCCGAGCCATCGCTATATGAGGCCCTTCATAGGGGAGTCCCCATGTCCCATGTCGATTTTAAGAAATAGCCATGTTGCCATATCGATTTTTAGATAGGCCTATGTCACCACATCGAAATTCCCAATGTCCCATGTCATTATCAAATTTGTCCTCCTGTCCCATGTCATTAAGCCTCAAAATGGTCCATGTTGCTGTGTCAGATTTAAGGGTCTACTAAGGGCCATCTACATATCCCACCAGAGTGTGTGTTGTGACTGCTATTGCTGTGAATGGGATAGTCTGGTATACTATAGTACAGTGGTGCCAGTGCTAATACTAGTAGTGGACAGTACATGTAGTAGGTTCATACCTCAGCTCAGTGTTGCCGAAAACTTTTTCTCAACGCAGGCCAAGGTGGCCTGCGTCTTGGTGTCTTACGCAGGCCATTTGCTTCTTGCGCAGGCCCTATTAATTGTGATATTTCAAGGTACCTTCATAAACTTCATTATAACTTGTTTTACACTATGCAAAAACTTAAAAGAAATTGAAAAGTATCTGATATAAATCAATTCTACAAATATAGCCCTATCTTCGCTTCTAATTGGCCGATTTGAAAAATTCATTCACTATTTGAAAGCTGGGATTATGGCAGGCCATTCTGGCCTGCGTCCTAAAGCCCTACGCAGGCCATTAGGATTCTACCCCGGCAAAAGCCGGAGTGCCGGCGTCATTTCGGCAACACTGCAGCTGCTACAAATACTACAGCTACAAATACTACAGCTGACCTTAAATTTGACCTTGTTGCGACAAAGATATCACTTTACACAGGGCAGATTTGGAATCAGCACCCGCAAATTACCCTAGATAATATGTGAGACAAAATATTGGTCTCCACACCAACCCCCCTTCACATTTTTAGCCTGGCCCCCCAATTATACTAGGACGGCATTGATCAGGATGCTAGGTACTTGAGTGGTGTTACTCGTTATTTCGCTAAACGTTTAACCCTTTAAGGACGGCATAATGTCCTAATTATATACTCATATGCTATGCATGATAGCCTTTGTTGTCATGATGCATGAATGCAGCCCTGGTGAGTAACTCGCCAGTGCTGCATTCAAGCATCATGGCGACCCGATGGGGTTGAGACACTCCCAAAGATGCACCAATGCATCTTTGGGAAAATGCAAATGCAAACCGCCGGGGTTGCATTGGTGCATCATTCTGACCAATGTCATCTTTTAGTGACAGGTGTCCTTTAATGGTTAAGGACCGCATATTGCGTTAATGAGCTATAACACGTGTCGGCATGATGCATGAATGCAGCCCTGGAGAGTAGACTCCTTCATGCATCAAACTGACACATCAGGAGTGTATCAACTCCTTTAAATAGGGTCGGCATGGTGCTTGAATGCAGCCCTGGCGAGGGCACTCGCCAGGTTTGATAGATTGATTGATTGATTGGGTTGTTTTACGTCCAAGTGTACTGTGACGCCTCGGACATATCTCAAGTTGGCAAGGAGTCATCCACAGTCTGGCTTGCAGTAGTAGGACAGATATTCATATACAGCAGTGACCACATCTATGGATGATCGAATCTATGAAATGGATGAGCACCAGGGCTGTGCAATCAAACATCATACCGATCCTGGGTTGAAGCACTATTTAAACCCTAAGGGGTTTAAGGTGGGTCAATATGATGCCTTTTTTGTCCACTGCGCCATTTTCTGCGCAGGTACATTCTCTAGTTTTACCATAAAACACCAGGGCACCCTTGTTTCAAATTGGCCTAAGTAATATGTGCGGGACCATGTGTTGAAAATATATTCTCTAGATAGAAAACATCAAAGCCTATACTCTGGGAGAGTTATATAGAAATTTAGCTACTTTTCAATACAATTTCATGTAGATATGTGGCAAACCACTGTATAATCCATCACATAAGACATTAACTTAAGGCTTAAATATCTCAGAAAATAGCCCAGGACCCCCCTATTTTCTCAGTTTCTTTGGAAAGTGTATGCTATTATGGTCTTATGGTGAAAACCTGACGAAAATCTAGCTAATTTTACATCAAGGCATTGACCCACCTTAATGGCATTACTGGTGTCAACTCAAGGTGAGTATTGAGGACAGACACAAAATGCCGGACAAAATGGGGGGCCTAAAAAAATTGTTGTGTTCGGGTAACATGGCCAAAATTAAACAGGGTCGGTAGGTCGAATTTTTTTTTTTTTTAGTAAAAAAGTTGATTTTAGCTGTAAGAATGTCAAAATTGTCATAAAAGTTTCTAAAAATTTCAAAAATGTCTTAAAAAAATTAGGGTCGGCCCCATAAACGGAGGTTCGGTCGGGACACCGGAACACAACTTCTTTTTTTAGGCCTTGTGGTCTTCTGTTTGTGGTTTAGGACAGACGTGACTGTGTTGGTTAACTAGAAGAATAGGTCCGGGTATATTCTATAGATTAGACTCCCAACCTCTTCCCACCACACACACACACCCTCTTCCCGGAAAGTAGTATTGTAAAAGGATTTTGAGGGGGGGGGGTATGTATTGGAAGAAAACCAGGAACTCAGTAACACTTAATAATCTGGCAGACTGGACATTCGAGTAATTCTTGAGTTATCATTTCAAAAGCAGACATAGGGAAAAAAAAGCATAACAAAATAATATTCCCGAACGAAAGACAGATGAATCTATGAATTTATTATCTATTTTGGTCACCTGTGAATTGAGATATATTCAACTGTATATTATACCTCTGGTCTCACCTCTTCAGTCTAGGTTGTAAAATATAAACAATCCTTTAAGGGCCGCAAAGTGCTTTGATGTTGTCAAGTGCTTTAATGTGTTACCTGATGACTGGCGAGACTGGTTGAAACACTCCCAAATGATCGGCATGGTGCATGAATGTAGCCCTGCCGAGTAACTCGCCAGGGATAGGCCTACATCATGCATCATAACTACCGTACATAGGACACAATGTATTAATGTAGCATCTCCATGGTCGTCATAATGCATGAATGCAGCCCTGGCGAGTACATGTAACACACCAGAGCTACATTCAAGTATCATGACGAGCATCATGACGACGAGGTTGAGACACTCCCATACGGCCATAGGGTCGTCACGATGCTTGAATGCAGCCCTGGCGAGTAACTCGCCAGGGCTGCATGCATGCATCATGCCAACCAAGAGTTAATATAGCCTGCGTAACAGGCCTGGGGTGTAACACTAAGCAGTACACCCCGGCACTTACAGGGATCACATACACGACAACCCACGGTAAGGGGTAATGGTCCCCCGGTGGTCTGCCTGCCGCGGGGTATTTTTAGCACGTTAAGTAAACGCTGTAAACTAAAACAACGCCCGAAGTGTGACTGAGAGTGACTGCTCTGGAAGGGGAGGGGGGTGACCATTATTTTAAACAGAAGTGGGAATTGGTCAGCAGAATTTTTGGATGGACATTCTGATACCCCCTACCCCCTTTCTCGAGGGGCTCGATTTTTTCCTGACCCCCTCCCCCGATCTATACAGCAGTGAAGCAGGCTATTTTGACTGAGCAGTAGTGACACTATCGAGGGGCAAAAGTGATACCCTCAAGTTTCAAAGTTTCAAGTTTCAAAATCGTTTATTGATTACCGAGACAAAAGTACAATCACAATCCAATGTTCTCCCTTCATAATCGGTCTCGGGAGGTGAGCTATGGCGTACAAAGTTATGACCTCATCTTTACAAGCCTTGGCTGCTCTCTTATACAATAATGTGAATAATAACACCTTGTACGCCCCTAATGTTCAAGATTAACAATAAGCTAATAATACAGTGTCCAATTGGCAGGTAAGCTTACTAAGAGACATGGTAGGAGAAGGGGGGGATTACATCGAGCAGGTGAGGCTTCTTTACATAACGGGGGAGATAAGTCCCAGTTTTCTGACAATGACTATACCATTTTGGTTAATTATGACAGTTTAGATTTTTACAGTGTAGCGCCTGTAAGAGGCTTGACAGGATCAGCTATAATACATTTATTAGTGTGAATTAACTGTAGTTGATCAGACCTCCAGGTACGGTGGAAATATGTCACTAATCTATGCTTAACTTGTGCCTTAAAAGCAGGCTTATTAACTACCCATCTAAGAGCCGGGTCCAGGTCATTCCATTGGGATTGGGCCTGATACACCGGGTCCTTGAGAAGGGTGGAGGACTTAGGGTTTGTTCTATATATACAAGGGGCTTCGGTGGTACGAGTGCCAGAATAAGGTCGTATTTGGAGTTTACCGTTATATACAAGTCGGTGACACATTGTTAATTGCAAGTAAATACGTCTGAGATCAATAGGTAACATTTTAACCGTAGTATACAGAGTTTTAACCGGTATGTCCCTAGGGTCTCTTACATTCATGCAGATACGAATACTGGTATTATAATATACATGTAATTTATTTATTAAAGCAGGTGACAATCCGGTAGTAAAGACGAGACCATAATCAAAATAAGGCATGATCATGGTTTTCATTATTCTAATACAAGTAACTGTGTCTATGAATTTCCTGATTTGTAGGACTATCCACCCCCCCCCACACACACACACCCATAATATATAGAAGAACAATACGCCTTTGGGGTGATCCATAAAGTACGTATAAACATAGGAAGGGTATTCTATTTGTGGAACCATAGCCTCTACCCCCCCCCCCACACCACCACCTGACCATAAACACATATTGTACTCCCAGGGACCATATAGGGGGTCTGGATGGGGCGATCCCATGTCGATTGTCGATCTTAAAAAAAGGCCATGTCATCTGTCTATGTCCCTTAATAATTCCCATGTAGCAGGTCGATTTTAAGAATTGCTCATGGCGCTTGTCACTATGTTTGTCGATGTCACTATGTCTCATGTCGATTGTCGATTGCAAGAAATGGCCATGTCGCCATGTCGAATTTGGTGGTACACACCCATAATATAGTGAATATAGGGATATGGGGGTAGATTCTTAAAATCGACATGCAACATGGAGCTTAGTGACATGAGAGAAAATTTTAGTGGCATGAAATAGGGTATTTCTTAAAATCGACATGAGACATGACAGGTTATTAGGGGCGACATGGGACATGGGAATTTTAAGTGACATGACATGACCATTTCTTATATTCGACGTGCCACATGGGGGCCCCCCATCTAGACCCCCAGGGATCAACACAAACCCCACACACTGACCCTATAGTACTGGCTACACCCAACACAAGGCATTGCGTCTGTCTTATCCCCCAGGACCCCATTGGTCTATCCCGGTCAAAGATTGACCGGTTTGTGTGCCTAGCATTCTATTTCTGGTCAGCATAGGCAATAGTAGTTACCAGTCAGTGCTATTTATGGTAGGGGGGGGGTGATAAATCTACTTTTCTTCGGGGACAGGCTCAAACTATGCATTTGGGTCCAAAAACACAGGAAATCACAAAAATATTTTTTTCGGACCCCTGTGACCCCCCGTACATAGGGTCCGAAGATCGGCCAAATAGTGAGAAAACAGCCCAAATTCAGGCTTTCAGATTCCTTCTGAAATCAAATCATGACTTCATGAAAATGGTCAGAAACCTTCATATGAGACCCAAAGAGAGCATTTAAAGTCATATTGTTGTGATTATAGAGGTGTTTCCCCCTCTGGGGAGGTGGTTAGTCCTCGGTAAAATACCGATAAATCAGCTATTTTTAAGGCATTTGCTCCCTTACAATCACATCCCTATACTGCCATAAAAGATCCCCAGGACACCTAATCAGGCAGATTAAACCCTTCTGAAGGGTCCCCTCTTTCTGTCAACTCCCCTCCATCACCCCCCCCAGTAGTATTGTATGTATCGGAACGGGACTATAGTTAAGTACTGTTTATTACTCAATCGACCTGCAGCCAATCAGAGGCCTCCATTTGGTCACGTGACCGGAAGTGACCTACTTAGGGGATTAGTGGTGACGTCACGTGACCTAGTTAGCCAATCAGAGGCCGCCATTTGGTCACGTGACCGGAAGTGACGTCATATGACCTACTTATGGACCGGAAGTGACGTCATATGACCTACTTAGGGGACCGGAAGTGACGTCATATGACCTAATTTAGGATCACGTGACCGGAAGTGACCTGATGAGTCACGTGACCGGAAGTGACGTCACATGACCTAATGGCCAACCGGAAGTGAGTGACCTCATTGAGGATCACATGACCGGAAGTGACCTGATTGATCACGTGACCGGAAGAAGAAGTGACGTCACGCGACTTAATGAAGAGATGAGCGTCTTTAAGGGGTCACGCGCTTTAAAATGTGATATCTTTTTTTTTGGAGGAGGAGGAGGAGGAGGAGGAGGAGAAGGAGAGGAGGAGGAGGAGGCGAGTCTCTTATTTTTTTCGGTAAACTAATAAAAAACACTACGATATAAGTTGTTGTTTTTTTTCATTTTTTATTGTTTTACGAGCGACTGGAAGTGACTTATTGAACTAGGTAGAAGCGTTCTTTAGAGTGTATAAGGGGGGGGGGGAGGGGAGGGGAGGGGAGGGAAGGGGAGGGGGGCCCCTTTAAGATGCATGGGGAGGGGGGCGCTTTTAGGATGCATGGGGCGGGTGGGGGGGAGGGGGGGAGGGGGGAGGGGGGCACTCTAGGGGGGTGGGGGGGCACTCTAAGGGGCGTTTGTCTCTTTTAAGAAAAAAAGAAAAGAAAAAGATTTCAATCGAGAGACACGCTTCTTCCTCTCGAGAGGAAGAAGCGTGTCTCTTCATTTTTTTTGTTTAGGAAGTGAGGGTCTTTAGGATCACGTGACTGGAAGCGACTTGATGAAGCATGTGACTAGAAGTGACGACGTCACATGCTTTAATGAGGCGATCAGCTGTGACTGGCGGCGGCGGCGGTAGCGGCGGCGGTGGTGCTGGTGGTGGTGGTAGTAGACGTTACTGTGGTCAGAGGTGATATGGTTTTTTTCCAACAGAAATCAGAGCTTTTATACAAAGGGAGTTTAATCCTATTTCCAACAGCACCCCAGCTGTCCAGCAGCCGCTCCGCTCCGTAAGAGCTTCTTAAGAGCTTAGATGACGAGGGGTATGTCATCGCCATCTGTGGTGGCCAGCTGAAAATGGTGTTTTTTCCTTATCCATTAGCCTTACCTCCTACCCCCTACCTGAGGACGACTCTCTCCCCCTTTGGCATTCATTGTAACAAACGTCAGAGGTCAGGTGAAAATCGGATTTTCATGCACAGCCTTAGTCAGCTGTCACCCCTATTGAACTAGCCGGCCGCCACCGGCCGGTCTACTCACCACGGCAGGAGGCGGTGATTTTTTTTTGTTTTACACTTAAGTCGCTCACCACATGCACACGACTCTACTCACAGACAGACACACCCGTCTTAGGGGGTCCTGCTTCACACTACACGCCTCCTGTAGTTTTTTGTATACACACTCTAAGCTCATGACTGCTTAATCCTTTATACAGCTAATGCGCGTTGAATTAGCACAGTCGGTACACCGCCCGCTCATGGCAGTCGATCTCTCAAAAAAAGGGGGAAAGAGATCCAGCTGAAAACGTCATGACTTATGTCTTTTGTTTCTCTTTGTGAATGTCCGCCGGTCAGCCGGCGGCAGCAACTGCTTAATCCTTTATACAGCTAACGCACGTTGAATTGCTGAACAAGGCAGTAAGTAGCTTAGCTCATGTCAGTCGATCTCTCAAAGGGGAGGGGGAAAGGGCTCCAGCTGAAAACGTCATGCCTTATGTCTTTTTGTTTCTCTTTGTGAATGGCCACCGGTCAGCCGGCGGCAGCTGAACAGAGCCGTAAGTAGCTTAGCTCTAGAAGCGAGAAGGAGTATATAAGGGGGCTGGAAACACCCATTCACTCACTCAGTCTTTTGCTGCTCTCTACAGTCACCACCATGAGCAAAACACAACAACTAGTGTCGTCCAAGGATCTAATCGAGTTCAAGAACATGAAGAGTACGCAGAACGGTGATCGTTTACCGTCAGCGTCTCCTCTTGCTACTGAAATTGAGACTACCGCCGCAACCGCTTGGTCTTATCACCCTCCCGCTGTAGCGAGCGCACGCAGCAGTAGTAGTGGTAGTAGTAGTCGTCGTGGTAGCGACTTTGTTACACTCGCGACGGTTGTTGCTGCTAAGCACGCTGCTGCTGCTACTGCTGCGCCTGCTGCGGCTGCTGGTGATCCTCGTGCTGCTAGTGCTGCTGCTACTGCTGCTGCTGCTGCTGCTGCTGCGCCTGCTACTGCTGCGCCTGTTACTGCTGCGCCTGCTGAGGCTGCTGCGCCTGCTGCTGCTGTGCCTGCTACTGCTGCGCCTGCTACTGCTGCACCTGCTAGCGCTGCGCTTGCTGCTGCTGCTGCTGCTGCTGCTGCTGCTGGTACACCTCTTGCTGCGACTGCCGCTACTAGTACTGACACGCAGCACGTTGCACAGAACCTCTCCACCGCTACATCAACCGACGCCATCAACGCCGCTCGCGCTGAGACTTACAGCTATTCGGACACTCAGCCCCAGCAGCGCGTAGTAGACATACATGCCCTAAAGCAACAGGGTGAGACAGAGAACTACGCTGACGACGAGGCGTACGAGGAACCCGAAGGGTTACGGGCGCACAGTCCGTTTTTCGACCTCATTTCCACTGGTAGCGCGTCCGGTCCATGGCGACTGCCCTCACCACCACCTTACGAAGTCGTGTGGTTGCCCTGTTCCGACAACGAGTCGTCGGATACCAGCGCAGACGCTGCTCCTGTTATTGGTTCTGCTGCAGTAGTACCTGTATCATCATACTTCAAAGCAGAGCCGTTAGGATACTTGTCAGACGCTATGCTACTGAAAATAAGTAGTAAGTTGCCGACATCAGATTACATACGGTTAGGTTCATACCTTGAAGTGAACTTGAAGGATATGGGATATCTCAGTTGTGAGACAAGTGTCATAACTCAAGCTAGAGAAATGTTCACTACTTGGTACCAGAAAAGTTGTACTACTAGGTGGAAGGACCTAGCCGCCGCCTTGGAAGAATCTTACCGTATAGACCTCATCAAATTCTCACGTGAGTACATGGACAAGCATGACATGTGGGATGGCTTAGAGAGTGGAGACATGGAGTGGAAAGTGCAGAAATATTTCTCTCTTTTAGCTGAGCTCTGCCCTAGAGACTGGAAGACCATAGGGATCTACTTAGGGTTGACTTCTCATGAAGTAGCTTTCATCTCTCAACCTGTGCCTTCTGACAGGACTGTGAAGAACCCTGTCTATGAAGTGCTGAGAGCTTGGAAGTACAACGAGACGTCTGAGCCTATGGCTCTGATGAAAGTGTTGCAAGACGACATGGGTCGCAGCGACGTCGCAATGTATGTTCAAGGGTTGTATGCAGCTGTACCCAAAGACATAAAAGTGAGCTGTGACACTCCAGTGTTGACCACTCTCGTCTGATCCCTGCAGTAAGATGGACATCTGTTGAATTCGATCCTAGACTACAGTCGCCTTTCACTATGCTAATAGTATCGTGTGGTAAGAGGCGTCTAGTATTCGAAGTGATAAATAACGTTTATTTTTTTTAATAATTGGTAAATAAGTGAAAAAACAAAAAAAAAGAAAAACATGACGCAGGACGTTTGCGAGAAGTGTTTCAAAATTTTTAAAAGACCGTACAATCACGAGTGACCCGTAGAAAAATGAAGATCAATACCTAAGTTTTGCCCTCTATGCGGCGATGTCGATTGCTGAAAAGATCACCTGTCGACGCGAATCTCTGGACGAGGTGACTATCCCTCTACGTACATGCGCTGTACCGAACAGTGAGGAAACGTTCACGGCGAATTGGCCTGCAATACGAACGAGTGTCAGGATGCACGGGACTCGCGTGAGTGTAACAAACGTCAAACTACCAACCGGCGAGTTGAGTGACGCTGTAGATACTATGCGTCGCAATCTGCTTCACACAATGATAAAAGTGGGTTTCTCGGTAGGCTTACTCTTACAACACAGAGAAGACAAGAGCATACTGCGCTACTTTCACGTCTCCCAGAACAACGCAACTCTCATTACAACCGCTCCCTACTATAACTAATTCAGAAACTTTAGAAGAGCTCCTCTCAAACATGGAAAACACCGTCGCTTGCGAGGAAGTACGGAAACTTTGCGACGCTGACACCAAGCGGTGCGCTCTTTTTCCTACTAATTTTGAACATTTGCGTTTACATGGGACCGGGGGGTTTTCCCATAGGCGGTAGGAACAGTCAGGACGGTCGAGTTGGAAAGAGAAGCCGTGTGTTAGATTTTCCCAACAAGGACAACCTCTGCGTCTTCCGCCACATTTCCTTTCACTTATACAACACCAGCAAGCGCGCTTCAAATTTGTTACGTCAGTTCTGTCCCGCTGCCACACGTGAAACTTTTCCTCCCGACGGACATTCCAGAATCTACCCTTACAACATTACCTTCGATTTCGAGGCTTTCTTCAGACCGTGCAGATGACCGTCGACCGAACACGTGTCCCTGCTGTGGGATCACGTCCCTTTGTCGGCTAGCGTCGCATACGACTTTCCGGGGTAGGAGGGGCAGTGTACGTCAGAGAATCCGACGCAGATTCCGACCCCTTGTTAGACCGAGTTTAAAATCACATAAACGAGAACGCCAAAGTCATCGAACAAGCTGTGCTAGAAGTTTACCGACCAACGTTAGCGAAGTTACATGTGGCGATAGGTGAAGCTCTCCTGCTAGAGGAAGCGACATTCACCCCTTCTCCAGGCGGCTTCGCTGCAGCTCACACCAGACAACCGTTAGTTCAACTGAAGAAGCGGCTTCTGAGATACATCCGTCAAGCTCCAGTCGTAGGCTTCAACTCAGAGCGTTACGACTTGAACCTGATCAAAAATACGCCTTCACTCGTTCTTTGCCTCCGGAGACCGAAGAAACCAACAATTCAGCGTCATAAAGAGAAGCAATCAATACTTGACGGTTTACACACAGTTTTCTTGGACGTAGTATTCAACTATTTGGCACTTGGTTACAGCTACGCGAATTATTTGCGAGCTTTCACCAGAAACGAAGAGAAAGGTTGCTTTCCTTACGAATGGATGACGTATACCAAGAAACTGGTAAACAGAACCCTGCCACCGAGATCGGCTTTTGACAGCGAACTGACGGGCGTCAAAATGGCCGAAATCCGACTACGCCACATGTCAGAAAGTTTAGTATGACAAGAAGAAGCAAACTATGAGAAATTACTTGATCCACTACAACAACGAAGACGTCAAACCTTTCATAGAAGCTTTTGAAAAAATCACGCTAATTTTTTCCAAGATAGCAGCATTGTCATGTTGAAAGACGAGATCTCTCTCGCCAGTTTGACTTTACAGGTCCTCTTCCAAAAACCTATAAGCTGTGTTCACAACGTTCCCTCCGTTCGACGCCGTCCTCCACGCTCTGATCAAAGAAAATCTAGTCAGTGGTCCTTCCATCATCTTCCATAGATTTCACGAGAAGGAGTGTATAGGTGTCTTATAAGTCGGCAGAGGGTGAATACTAGTGAAAAGGGAAGGCAGGTGTGCAAGTAGCTTTTTCTAACAGACACGTGTGTGAACTAAGCTGCTTAAGTCTAAACCCACCTGCGGTAGAAGCTCTGTACTGAGAGAGTCTTTTCAGCCGTTTAAGAGGCTTATCTAGGACAGGGTACATAAGGAGTGAAACGCCGCTCTCACCAGTCACACTTTCTCCACCCGCCCTTCATCTTCGTAGCATCGTCCACTCTACGCTCGCTCAGCACGTTACGATGATTAGTTCTGCTATTTTCTTTATTTATGAAAGTGTTGACGCTACAGAGCATCGAAACCCTCTCGAAATGAGTCCAAGAAAGAAAAAGCAACTCCCACTTGAAGCAAGAAGAGAAACAGTGCCCTATGATGCATGTGAGGTAAAGAAACATTGGAAGGACGTCACCAAGGAGCAATGGATAGAAGCATGCTTCAACTTCATCGGAACAGTAGTTTCATTTGGACAGAGGGAGAAGATTTTGTTAGAGCTATTTTTCTTAGCTCCGTATACTTGGCCTGACTGTGGTGAAATTCCTTCAAGTTTGTCAGTCTTCGCCATACAAGTTATCAACTCCTTGAAGGAGCTTCGATATATGCAAGGCACTCAGGAGGAGATTGTCAAGAAAATGACGGAATTCGAAACAGGCGAAGACACAATATGGTGCGAGGAGACGACATATGCGGACGATGATCTGGAGTCCATCATTTGTAGCCCGTTGGAACATTATGTTAAAGACTTTGAGGACATGCTAGACAGCACTGAGATGAACCCGAAAGAGAGATCCCTTACTGCACAGAAAGAGGCCAAAGCTGTGTTGGAAAAGCACAAGTTTGGTCAAGGATTCACTCTTCAAAGCAGCTGTGTGAGTGTGATAAAAAGTCTTGTGTTGAAACATTCAGACATGAAGTTTTCGCGTGCTGTCGACACACTTCCTTTGCCTGAACTGATGATGAACATGATCGACCCCATCGTACCAACACGTTTCGACTCTGCCAATTGTCCCATGTATAAAATGGTTTCAAGTTTTGCCCGTGGCCGATGGCTAAACGATCCACTGAAGTCAGAAAACCTCCTTGATTTAATCAACTGACTAAATGTATTTTCTCATACTAGTATTAGTAGCATTAGTAATAGCGGCTACTCAGTCTCGTGCAGCACAAGCAGCAGCATCTGTCAGCAGCATCCGTGACATCGTCAGCAGCAGCAGCAGCTGCACAAGCAGCACAAGCAGCCACATCTGTCAACAGTATCCGTGACATCGTCAGCAGCTGCAGCAGCTGCACGAGCAGCGCAAGCAGCCCAAGCAGTAGCATCTGTCAGCGGAATCCGTGACAACGTCAGCAGCCGCAGCAGCGGCTGCACGCGCAGCACAAGCAGCAGCATCTGTCAACAGCATCCGTGACAGCGTCAGCAACTACAGCAGCTGCAGCTGTCAGCAGCTGCAACAGCTGCACGAGCTGCACAAGCAGCAGCAGCAGCAGCAGCGGTAGTGTAGACCGCTAAATTCGAGATGACGTCATGTCTGTTTCTTAGCATCGACATTCGACATGAGACCTAGTGACATTTGACATGAAGCTTGAAAAACATAGTGACAGGTGACATGAGCAATTCTTAAAATCGCCATGAGATATGAGCATAATTAAGCGACATCGACATGTGCCATGGCTATTTTTTTTTAAGACAAACACCGTAGTCTCCTCATCCAGACCTCCGCTAGTAGCGCTCTATAAGCGCAAGCTGTGGCTGTGAACCCCCTCCTCCCACCGTACACACGGGTAAATATCAGAGTCGGCCAATGTCGCCAATACTACTCTCATACAAGGGTCAGGCGCTGCTGGACTATAATAGATGGGTCAAGGACTATTCTACTGAGGGTCAGGCTACGCCGGACATTCAATAACAAGCTGGACTTTGGCAAATTTGCTTGAAAGTCTGGCCAGCAAGAGTCCAGCATACTCTCCCAAGAGTTCAGCATTGCCAGACTATGGCATGAGGATCCCGCATGGTCAGACTTTCAAGCAAGTTTGCCAAACTCCGGCTTGTTATTGAATGTCCGGCGTAGCCTGACCCTCACTAGAATAGCCCTTGACCCATCTATTATAGTCCAGCAGTGCCTGACCTTTGTCTGAGAGTAGAATTAGCGCTATTGGGTGCCTCTGATATTTGCCTCTGTGTAGTCAAACCTCGCCTGAGAGAGACATACTTCAGAAAGAAACGAAAGCGGATTCCGACATCGGTGTGTGACGATCACTTAGAGCTTTTCGTGAAGATAAAAACGGAAAAAAAGTGCGAAAATGGTGTCCGCCGCCCGGCGGATGTTGTGAAAGACGTTACCTTCACGATCTGAGAACTTCGGAGCTTATGAAAGCGGCGTGAGAAGGTGACGGGATCCTAAGTCTCAACCCTAAGACTTACATTTGCTACGATCGAGTCAGCGGCACCGGTGAAAGAAAATCCCAAAAAAAAAGATAGCGTGCAAAAAGTGTACAGAAGTAACAAAACCCTAAAGAACCAGTCGTCTTCTTAGATGTTTTCGAAAACGAAAAACTCTCCTTGCGGTAAATAGAAATTTCAAAGTGGTACGAACCAAAGATGGACACTTACACCATAGAGAAAGATGACGTGCGCTACTTGTATTATAAGCGTCGCGTGCATTCTAACGGTGTGACAACGAGTCCTTTAAAATATGAAAAAAAAGTGTGTTATTGATTGATTGAGCGCATCTTTTCAAAAATAGCGTGTTTATTAGAATTGAAAAAAAAGAAAATAAAAAAATAAATAAAATTATTGTTGTGTTTTATTTTCATACGTCTTCTTTTATTAGTAAGTAAAAAAAATTATAACAATTAACTAGCGTGTCCTCTTAAAGTGACACTTCCTCCGGTCGCTGCTGATCGCCTAATTAAGGCATGTGTCGTCGTCACTTCTAGTCACGTGACTCATCAGGTCGCTTCCGGTCACGTGATCCTAAAGTCGATCACTTCCTAAACAAAATTAAATTAAGAGACACATTTCTTCATGACCCAACCAATCAGAGGTCTCCATTTGACCAGAAGTAGTCCCCTCATTTGCATAATGGGTCACTTCCGGTGTACCAGCCAATCAGAAGCCTCTAACTAAGTCAAGGTCACGTGACGTCACTTCCGGTATGCCCTTATATGGACATGTGAAGGTCACATGACGTCACTTCCGGTATGCCCTTATATGGGCGTGTGACATCACTTCCGGTCAAATGGAAGCCTCTGATTGGCTGAGTCATGACCTTGACCTCTAACTAGGTCAAGGTCACGTGACGTCACTTCCGGTATGCCCTTATATGGGCATGTGACGTCACTTCCGGTCAAATGGAGGCTTCTGATTGGCTGCAGGTCGATTGAGTAATAAACAGTAGTTAACTATAGTCCCGTTCCGATACATACTATACTACTCCCTCCCCCTCCCAGCATGCACCAATAGCCATCAGATAACTCTCCCCCCCCCCTTCGCCTCTATAATTACCTTATACTTAAATAATGTATTAACATAAGACCTGTCTGATAGTTTGAACCTTTCTTGAGGGCTCCCTGTTCCTGTTAACCACCCCTTATGACCCACCTCCACCCCATCCCCACCATCACCCCAAACTAATAGCCATGAAATAACCCCCCCCCCTCGGCTCCATATTACACAATATAACCATCAGGCCAACCCTCCCTCCATGTGGCACATTGCACAGCATTGCCTCTCATGGTATGTATCATGCCTGGGAGTGGGACAGTGGTGTGGTTAAAAGAGGGCCCCCCCCCCCTCCAAAATAAAAAATGAGTGAGCTGGGTCCTTGAGATCACCCTGGTAGGTGTTTCTACTACAGCTGGTAGAGGGATACTGTACTTCAAGTCAAATTTGGGTTCAATATTTGGTTTAATATCAAGATATGTATTCATCTGTCCTCAAAGTTTGATATTAGGTTCTACCAACTTACCCTTTACCCCATATAGGGGATGGTATAGGTCTACCAAGAACCATGCCTCTGTTATATTTTCATATATCTGAATATTATAGCAGCACCCTGAGATGTTGCATGTATGCCCATCTTTGACAAAATCTGATCTTTAGCATTGCAAATGAGGTATCAGGGTTACCTACCCCTCCCCATAATATAATTGCAAGGTTTATTATTGGCTTCAATAACATTTGTGACCCGTTTTAACGAAATGGGTCGGAAGTCGCACATTTAAGAGGCTAGATATGGGCATTTTAAGTAGCATAGTGTGAAAAAAATATTATTTTTGAAAAATGAGTTTTTGACATTTTTCTAACGTATGAATAGTTATCTTATGGAATAATAAGGTACAAACCAGATTTCAACTCCCATTATTCCCAAAAATGATTGCCATAGGATTTATAATTGTATTGTATAATATAGTTAATATCTAATTTAAATGTTAATTATCTCATTTTAATTAAATTCCATTTAATTCAACAAAAATGTATCAAAAATATTGCCAAAGGGTCAAAACTGGCCAATATACTTCATGTCACATATCAAATGAAAGCTCTTGATGAGCTGTACACGAATATTGCAATATAACAACATTTTTAATATGCGACTTCCGACCCATTTCGTTAAAACGGGTCACATTTAGGGTTCAGAGTATTTATTTAACACCTGAGAGAATTGAATTAAATAATTATCTCTTGTCTTATGTCTAGGATACTAACCATGCAAGGTGTAGACTAAGAGATATGGACACCAGTCCTTATTTGGAGTCATTTGCAGGCTCCCCCACCCCCTCACCCCTCTACCATCCATCATTCTATGCATTTAACTACTTGGTGAATATAGAGACCTTTGAAAAGGGTATTATCTATCTGATCTAAACTCATTTTAATATGTTCACAATTCAAATACATTGAAGCAAAGGCCCTCCAAGAGTTGGTTTATATTCATGCAATCACAAGAATATAACCTGTAATAGTCTCTTTGGGTCCCTTATCAGTTTTCTGTTGAGGTGGTAAAGCCATTCATGCATGTATGATAAATAGATTATTTATATATAAGAGGTCTGATGGTTGGAGTTCTTAGATGGACTGAGGTAGCCCTCCTCTTATGTCTGTATAGGGTAAGGGAGGAGGTCTGGGCCCCCTCCATATCCCCCACCCCTCTTTAAACACACCACTGTCTTACTCCCAAAAGAGGCTAAGGTGTCTGTGAATGACTATTGATGTTCAAAGATCCTGATATTCCGAGTACAGTGTAATATAGAGGCGAGGGCTGAGGGGGGAAGGGAGTTATCTGATGGCTATTGGTGCATGCTATGGGGGGGGGGGTGTTAGGGGACATAGGGGGTAATTAACAGAAACAGGGGGCCCTCCAGAATGGTTCATGATGATGTTTTATGGCAGTATAGGGACCTGATTGTATAGGAGTAAATGCCTTCAAAAAAGCTGATTTATCGGTATTTTACCATGGACGCACCCCCTCCCCAGAGGGGGAAACACCTCTATAATCACAACAATATGACTTTAAATGCTCTCTTTGGGTCCCAAATGAAGGTTTCTGACCATTTTCATGAAGGCATGGTGAGGTTTGAGTAGGAATCTGAAAGCCTGAATTTGGGCTGTTTTCTCACTATTTGGCCGATCTTCGGACCCCATGTACGGGGGGGTCACAGGGGTCCGAAAAAAATATTTTTGTGATTTCCCGAGTTTTGGGTCCCAAATGCATAGTTTGAGCCTGTCCCTGAAACCGTATGACAAAATTAGCGATTTAACACCCCCCCCCTATTTATGGGTGATTGGTGCGTGCTGAGGGCCAATGGGGATCAAACAAAGCATAGTAGACAAGTAGATTCAGGTAGAACCAACCAGCTTGGTACAAGGCCTATAACTTCTTTATACCACTGGCTGTATGGTCACCTAGAGAAAATTATAACCACCCTCTCTAGTTACATAATGATCACGCCGTGAGAGGAGGTTGTGTTATCTGCCTCAGTTGTATGTGTAGTGTGGTAACGCCCCACAGTAGGCCACATCACACTCAGAATACTGTAAATGTAGATATTTTCGCGCTGGACATATTTTCACGAGTTTTGCGGATTTTAAAATCCGCCGAAATGTGTACACAGCGCAAATTTGTCCAATATAGCTCTAGTACTACCACCTATCAAAATCCGCGAATTTAAATCCCAGTGAAATTGTAGTTTTTGCCAATCTGCGGAAATTTTTACCAGCGAAAATATCTACGTTTACAGTACCTCACTGATAATGCCCTATCTACTGCAACTCTAAGCCAGCCATATGGCTGCTATTATACATAGGGCTGGCCCATTACATTTTAAACCTTTAAAGACGGCCTGTCGCTAAAAGTTGACATTTGTTGTCATGATGCACCAATAAAGCCCACGGAGAGTAACTCACCGGTGCTGCATCGATTCATCATCATCATGCAGACTTTTCGGGAGTGTCTCAACTCCATAGGGTCTTGATGCTTGAATGAGGCCCTGGCGAGTTACTCGCCAGGGCTGCATTCATGCATCATGACGACAAAGGGGGGTATTATACTACAGCTTTTGCCGATGTAGAATCGTAATGGCCGATGTGCAGCCATCAGACATTGGGCACAATGGCCGGCCATGATCTCAGCTTTCCGACAGTGAAAGAATTTCTCAAATATTCCTATTAGAAGCAGTTAGGTACATCCAACTTGTAAGCATATTTTTCAGTACATTTTAGCAGTTTCAAATCGATCTTTCATATATATCTGACAAAAAGGTATAACCACTTTTTTTCTTACCAGTTTATTGTTCTAACTATTATAAGTATGTTATGTTTTATAATATTAATCATATATTACCAGTTGTCACTACATGTATTAAATACAACCTAAAGTTTATTCTTCAAAAATAAACTTTTAATCTCCAAGCCTGCCTTCACCGTTTCAGTTATCCTAGAGGAGATTGGTAATGCTTAGCTCTATATGTAGACGGCATATGCTAGTAGGCTCTATGCTTAGAGTCTGGCTGATCACCCCCTAAGGGAGTGTTCATTTATTAATTACAGGGGGGGGTGGTGAGATTTCGCGCGGAGGGGCGAAATTTTTTTACGCCCCCCCCCCCATCGAGAGCGCGTGTAATGTTTTGCGCCCCCCTCGCCGAAGGCGCCGAAAATTTTTCGCCCCCCCCCCTTTGAACTATAGAAACGCGCAGGCTTTTTGGCTAAAAAGGGGCTTAAATTTTTACGCCCCCCCCTCAAGAGGGGTCAGAATTTTTTACGCCCCCCCCTCAGAAGGGGTCGGAAATTTTTACGCCCCCCCCCAAACCCACCACCCCCCCCCCTGTAAATAATAAATGAACACTCCCTAAGCTGGCTAGACAACAAGTGTATACAAGTGTCAAGACCCCAGTCTAGTCTGAGCCTGGGTTTGACAGGAGGTAAATACTGCAAAATAAACAGTGAGTTTCTGTAGATAGATTCACTCCCCGGGAACCTGGTTAGTACATGGTAAAGGTATTCTGGTTAGGGAGTGATCATTTTTTTACAATAGGGGGGGGATGGGTTTTGGGGGGGACAAAATTTAGACACCTTGACCGGGGGGGTGTCAAAAAAATGTAACCTGTTATGCTTCAAAGGGCCTGCGCGCGAGCCGATTCTCCACCCTAATGGGAGGGGGGTAAAAAGATTTGAAAATCGTGATTTGGGAATAACTTCTCTTTTTTCTTTACATTTTTTTATGAAAAAATGTGTCAAATATTGACAAATATTGGCAAACTTGGTATCAAAAGCTTAAACTGTTGGTAATGCAGTGAGCTAGGAATGACTTATTTCCAACTTCTGTACATCAATAAACGCTTTAACTGCCAAAGTGTGAATTTTGTTTGCCAAAAGTGTGTATTTATAATTCCTATACATTTTGGCCCCGACGTAAAATTTAAAAAAAGAAATTAAACAATAAACTACTTCGTCATATTTTTCACTGCTTGATGAGAAAACAAGAAAACAGTTTTTTTTAGTGGCATGATAGCAATATAGACAGAGGTCCACGATAATCTGTCTGAACGACAGGTTTCTTCATGAGTGGGACCTTGGGTCGTATCACACGAGGCGCAGCCGAGTGTGATGCTACCCAAGGTCTCACGAGTGGAGAAACCAGGAGTTCAGACTAATTTGAGTGGATCTCTGTGTTTATTTCATGTGAATGTTTATCAATTCCATCTTAAAACAACATTTGTGATTTAAAGATTGGTTTCACAACTAATACCATGGAGAATGGAGCTGTGGAGAATGAGATTCAGTTTCTCCACAGGGGTGTGGAGAACGGCCCTTCCCATACCAAATAATGGTGAATTTGTTTCTCCACATGAAATAAAATGCATTACTGGCCCTGCTAGCCGGAACTGAGCCTTAAGTAACCTTTCAGGAAGTCCTATCTGTTGTTATCCATTTGGCACACATCCAGAATTTCCAATATTCAATATCCTCGTTTTTCCTTCTACACCACTTCTCTTCTTCTCCCCCACGTCTCTCCTTCCTGGCCCTCGGTAATCCCCTATACTATATCTGGGACCTGCTGGCGAGGCCGACTAAGGGCTTGCCTATTGAGCTCACAGCTGGACTGGATGCCCAATGTCCTAGAGGAACTAGCAGGGCAATAAAAAGTGGGGTGGAGCTGGTGCTATCTTAGAGGGTGCCCACTGTGAGTTGTAAAATTGGTGGTAAATGTGCTAACTAAGAGGATACAAAGTTTATTGATAGTGCCTGTAAATGACACTTAGGGTAGGTGTTGTCTATATCTTAATTGATATTATCAATGTGGACCATAATGACCCCACAGCTGGGAGCCTCGCCAGCAGGTCCCAGATTCAGTATACAGTCCCCTGCCAAACAGTAAGAGAATTTACTTGAGCTGGGTAAAGCAACCTGACACGAGAGCGTCTGTGGTGACCAGGACACTGAGAAAAGGAGAGGTACAGGGGTCCAGTGTAGGTTATATAACAGGTTGATGTAAGAGATGGGAAAGATACGTTCCTGGTTGACCATAAACTGTATAGAATCACTTGTTAGTTTACTTTCAGTTTCTCCTAAGTCTGGCTCAGCCTATTATATGATGATATGAGCCTGTCACCGCTCTGCCAGGGGTTTTAAAACGCAACAACAACATTGGCTGCATTACGGGTCTAGACTGCTATTTTAAAATATGACATGGCAACATGGGCATTTCTTAAAAATCAACAGGGAAAATCCCCCCATGATGTATATAAATAGCATACCAGTAGTGGTCATGTTATGCTATATTTAACCCACGGTGGTGGGCAAAGACAAAGGAATCGCACCTTGGGTATATCGTACCCTGACATAACCGAGGATTAAGTTAGATAGACGACACCTGTACCCTGGTATGCCTTCATAACCACTGCCCACTGGTCAGCGACTCGGTGTATAACACCTCGTCTCGACCTTGTGGGGCAGTGGTTATGAGGCATACCAGGGTACAGGTGTCGTCTATCTAACACGTATTTAGCTAAGTGTGTTGTATACTTTTAACCCTGGGGAAAAAGCGATTTTCTTAATACACTCACTGTGCAGTAGGGCAACGCCCCTGTGGTCGAGTATTTATCTCCACGACCCTGTATACTGACAGGGATTGAGCAACCCAGTGAGCAACTGGTTCAGAGCAGCTCAGGGTGAGGGTGCAACGCAGTGTGTGGATCAACGCCATGGAGCATTAAGTTGAGGGAGCAGCTCAGGGTAGATGAGCATCTTCTGAAGGGTAGGGCAGCAGCTCAGAGTGAGGGGAGCAGCTCAGGGTGAGGGGAGCAGCTCAGGGTGAGAGAATAGCTCAGGGTGAGGGGAGTAGTTCAGGGTGAGGGGAGCAGTTCAGGATCCGGGTTCAGGATGAGGGGAGCAGTTCAGGTTGAGGGGAGCAGCTCAGGGTGAGGGGAGCAGCTAAGGGTGAGGGTAGCAGCTTAGGGTGAGAGGAACAGCTCAGGGTGGGGGAGCAGCTCAGGTTGGTGGGAGCAGCTCAGGGGAAGGGAGCAATTCAGGATGAGGAAAAAGCTCAGGGTGAGGGGAGCAGCGCAGGGTGAGGGGAGCAGCTCATGGCGAGGGAGCAGCTCTGTGTTTGAGAGGAGCTGAGGGTAGGGGAGCATCTTTATAGGATAGGAGCAGCTCAGGGTTGGGGAGCTACGTGTGAGGGAGCAGCTTATGGTAGGGCAGCAGCTATTGACAGGGTGGGGAGCAGCTCAGGGTGAGGGAGCAACTCAGGGTGTAGTACTGTAGAGAACATCTCAGGATGAGGGGAGCAGCTCATCTCTGTTTGAGAGAGGAGCTCAGGGTAGGGGAGCATCTTGGGATATCTTATCAGCTCAGGGTTGGGGAGCTAAGTGTGAGAGAGCAGCTCAGGGTTGGGGAACAGCTATTGACAGGGTGGGGAGCAGCTCAGGGGTTGGGGAGCAGCTCTGACAGTCAGGGTGAGGAGTAGCTCTGTGTTTGAGAGGAGCTGAGGGTAGGGGAGCATCTTTATAGGATATCTTATAGTGGGGAGCAGCTAAGGGTTGGGGAGCTACGTGTGAGGGAGCAGCTTAGGGTAGGGTAGCAGCTATTGACAGGGTGGGGAGCAGCTCAGGGGTTGGGAAGCAGCTCTGACAAGGTTAGTAGCAGCTCAGGGTAGGGGAGCAGTTATTGACAGGCTGGGGAGCAGCTCAGGGGTTGGGGAGCAGCTCTGACAAGGTTAGTAGCAGCTAAGGGTAGGGGAGCAGTTAATGACAGGGTGGGGAGCAGCTCAGGGGCTGGGGAGCAGCTCAGGGGGTGGGGAGCAGCTCAGGGGGTGGGGAGCAGCTCAGGGGGTGGGGAGCAGCTCAGGGTTGGGGGGAGCAGCTCAGGGGGTGGAGAGCTTAGTGTGAGGGAGCAGCTCAGGGTTGGGGGAGCAGCCCTGACAGTCAGGGTGGGGAGCAGCTCAGGCAGGCTGGGAGGAGTTGAGTGGTGGTAGAGAGAGCAGCTCGCCGATGCTGCAGCTCGTTGCGTCATGTATACTCCCCAGCCCTACCCAGTCTGTCACCACCACTACCACAGTACCAGCATATCCTGCACACTCCCTGTCAACACTGTCACGTCCCAACCCGACACTTACAGTCTAGTCACACACACAGGCCGATACCAGCACTGACTGGGCCCCAATAACCATTACACAACCTAGCCTAACCCTACACTCCCGCCTACACCACTGCCCCCAAACCCTCCCCTACTGGTACTAGTACAGCCCGATACAGACGGGGTGCAGGGCTCACCAGCGGCGGGAGACGCAGCGAGGGGAGGCCGCCTCAACAGGCCAGGGCGGACCGTCTCCCCGACCAGAAACACAATCATAATAAACAACACTCACATCCTCAAATATGGAGCCCACGTTGGCTGTGATGACCAGCATTTTGGTATAGTCCCGCGCCATGGTCGTCGGCTGTAATCCACGTATAGTCCAGTAGGTAGATGTTGGTTACTCCAGGGGGGAAGGGCTGGGTCTGTGCGCCACCCGTACGGGTATTAACATGGACCCTGGAGGTGGTGGTATACTAGGGCTGCTGCTGCCCGGGCGGGTTGGTTTGACAGCTCCGTATAGAATACACACACTGCCCCCACCAGCCGCCTCCTGCAGCTCGACCGTTAGACGCCTGAGACGTTACCTCAGGTACACAAGCCACAGTCTACCTCAGGTACACAGGAAATAATCAGCCAATCAGAATCGACCTGCTGCTGCAGCAGATGCATGTGTTGTGTCTCTTAGTGGTTGGGTTTGGTTGGCTGCTGTGTACCTGGGGTAGAGTAGGCTTCTGTACCCCAGGTACACAGTGGCTATCCTTCTGTACCCCAGGTACACATCCTTCTGTACCCTAGGTACACAGCATGTCATACAAGAGCATTCCTTGCAATTAAAGTTTAGAAGAGAAACACATGTGTAGTAGCCCTAGGAGTGTGGATGTGTACCTGGGGTACAGTAGGGATGTGTACCTCAGGTACACAGTGGTCACCTTGCGTACCTCAGGTACACATAGGATTATCACTGTGTACCTGTGGTACAGTAGGAAACTGTGTACCTGAGGTACAGTACAACCACTGTCTACCTGAGGTACAGTAGCTAGCATGCTCACTGTGTACCTGAGGTATGCAAGGTGACCACTGTGTACCTGAGGTACAGTAGCTAGGATGCCCACTGTGTACCTGAGGTACAGAATGAAGACTTGAGTTGTGGTTTCTGTATCTTAGTGTAATTACTCAATTAGCCCCACTAGTAGTCTACTGTACCTCAGGTACACAGCACAGCCAAACAAACCCAACATAGCAGCTGCATCTGCTGCTGCAGCAGCAGGTGACTCCTGATTGGCTGATATTTTATTGTGTACCTGAGGTAGCCTGTGGCTTGTGTACCTGGGGTAACGTCTCAGGCGTCTAACGGTCGAGCTGCCCTCCGCCTACCGCTGCGTCTCTGACGTCACGGGGGGATGTCCGCCGGTCGATGTGCGCCGACACGATGTTTGCTGCCGGGGTTTTCCCGCCACGGACGGACGCCGGGTTGTTGGTGTGCTGTCACTGCTGTTGGGGAGAGACAGTGCTTGTACATGAACTGGATAAACTGAGGTTTGAGGACATGACATATACACATCTGTTAAAACACCGGAGAACTGAAAGTGTTAGCCCAATAAACAAAAAAACGATATACAACATTTTATAACACTATCTAACGTTATATAACGTTTCTCCATGGGGTATAGTATATCCCTGGTTTCTCTAAGGCTCCTTACTATGGAATAACGTTATATAAAGTTTTAAAACGTTATTTTGATGTAACTTGTGTTTTTTGTTAGCTGGGATGGCCTTTTAAAATGCCCAATATGTTGAGGCAAGTTAATAATAGGGAATGTTACCATTGACTTAGGCATTAATGGTTATAGATAATACATACCTTGTTTAATAGGCACCTATATATTGAGTAGTGTTTGTAGATAAGGTGAAGCAATATATATGTGTTTTTTTACCTAAGGCCAAAAAAAAAGGTGTGTTTCAGGCAACATGGTCCACAAATTTAGGGTAGGTAGGTCGTATTCTTTTTTTTGAATGTTTTTGAATGTTGGAGGTACCTTGAATGAGTCGCGGACTGCCATATCGACTCACGGGTCATCAAAACGACTCACCAATTCTTACTATAACTAGGAATATCATGAAATTATTGGACATTCTTGTTAACAAGCAATTTCCTGAGGCTGGACAGTTAATTAGGCAATATATATATATATATATATATATATGTGATCTGTTCTGCCTGACCAAAAAAATGCTAAAATTTCCGAAAAAGTATGAATATTTTGCAAAACAAAAGTCTCCAAAATCGGAAAAAAAATGCTAGGGTCGGCCCTTTTTGAAACTAGGGTCGGGTTGCCTGAAACACACCTTTTATTTTTTTGGCCTAAGTTCACATTTCAATAGTGACGGACTTATTTGTCTTCAAAAGGTGGGGAAATGTAACTTATATTCCTGTCCAGTCCATTACTGACGGTATGAGCTTTAATTTGATACTGGGTCTACAGTCCTCGATAAGATCTTGTGTGAAGATCGGGGTGTTTTAGCTGGTTTTAGTCAGTCAGTGCCACTGCTACCAGCTTTGCCAAATTCCTTTGCTAGCTGTTATGGACATTCTGGGATCAGACAGAGGCCGACTGAGGAAGTTCCTCTCTGAGAGGTGCAAGCCTACAGCAGAGGTGTCACTCTCCTAACACATTCTTAGTCTAGACTCAGACATATTTGCATAAATTACCATCCATTACCCACCGGTGTCTAAAGATGGCTGTACCCGAACAGAGAGGTCTCCATCTAAAGTGGTGCCATATTTTGTTATAGAATTGCCTCTGGGAGGGATAACAACAGCTAGAGACGATGCAGTGCGAACACCCGCGCCATCTGGTGTTTTAAACTGTGTCCTCAGGTTGCCACACAGACACTCTGAAGGGTTGACAGCAATGGCGAGTTACTCGCCGGGACTGCATGCCAACTGTAATTGTTAACCCTTTAACCCTTTAAGGATGGATGGCGTTAAAAGATGACATTTGTCGTCATGATGCACCACTGCAGTCCCAGCGAGTAACTCGCCAGTCACTCACTCTGGCAGTGCTACATTGGTGCATCATGCCGACCCTTCAGAAGTTGCTCAACCTCATAAGGTCGGCATGATGCTTGAACACCGCACTTGCTAGTTATTCGCCAGAGCTGCATTCAAGCATCATGAAGACAAAGGACATAATGCATTAATGCGTTATGCCGTCCTTAAAGGATTAAGGACACATATGTCACTAAAAGATTACATTGGTCATCATAATGCGCCAATGCAGCCCCAGCGACTACGTCGCCTGGGCTGTATTGGTGCATCATGCCGACCCTTCAGAAGTGGCTCAACCTCGTTGGGCCGGTTAATGATGGAGTTACTCACTAGGGCTGCATTCATGCATCACGACGACCAAGGGCATGATGCATTCAGGCATTTTGCCGTCCTTAAAGGGTTAGGCTGCAGACTGGCCTGTTGAAAGCAGTTGATTGATTGATTGGTTGGCAAATTTGGGACTCTCCAAGGAAAGTGTAGAAACACTAGTACTGGTGGCCCCCAAGGAGATTTTGCACATTCAAAAAGTAAAAGGGAGCATCCTGGTATCTTGTTGGATCTGCATGCATAACAAAAATGATCCGGATTGTTTCGAGGAAAAGTGAAGAATATGAGAAATGTTAAGGTGACCCTGAGACGTGTCGGAGGTCATATCACGACCAATAGCACCCCCTCATAAGGCCGCTCAAAAAAAAATTGTTTCTCATCATCAAGCAGTGAAGAATATGATGAGGGTGTTTCTTATCTATTTATTTTTTACTTAAAGTTGAAATACATAGGGAAATTAGGATTTTTCGTGATGAATTTTCTCTTTTTATTAATTCAGAGTTTATTGATCAGAAAAAGTTGTTATAATGCAAGTTATTCCCAGCGGACTGCATTACTGACAGCACACGCTTAAATTTGATACCAAATTTGCCAACACTTTTCCAATTTTAACATATTTTTCATCGAAAATGTAAAAAAAAATAAAAAAAATCCCCCAGACCATGATTTTTATGATGCGCGTGGGGATGAGAAACAACTTTTTTTGAGTGGCCTTAAGTGTCAAAATATGTTAACTCCTGTAAAGAGGGGGGAAAACGTTATGATGCCCCCCTTCCTCATGGAGGGATACAAATATTTTACACCCTCCTGATTTTAATTAATGACACTCCCTTTAATACTCCTGCTCCTTATATCCAGTGTGTTTTGACGATTTCACATTTGCAGGAATCTTTTATTCGTCTATATGTGTGTATATATATATATATATATATATATATATATATATATATATATATATATATATATTTATATACATATATATATATATTGATTGATTGATTGATTGATTGATTGATTGATTGATTGATTAATTGATTGATTGTATTTCTGAATTAAATTATGTGGTACACCTAGATTTGAATAAGTTTTTTTGTGTTTTATTCTTAACCAAAAATCAGCATGATTCCAGCGATTTTTTTACACAGAACCATGTACTACACTGGGCTCCTGCCTGCTCCCTTTACATAACACATACAACAGGTAAACCACAGGTGGTTAGTGTTATTGTAGTTTGAATAGAAACCACCAGTCTGTAAAATGGCGCTGCTGCATCTGTTTACATCCCCCTTACCAACGAGCAGTCCCAGCTCACACTAGCGTCAAGGGAGTGATCATTTAGTAGTTACAGGGGGGAGGTGGTGGGTTGGAGGGGGGGGGGGCGTAAAAGGTTAGACCTCTCCTGGGGAGGGGGGTGTAAGACATTCTGACCCCTCTTGAGGAAGTGGCTAAAAAAATTAAGCCCCTTCTTAGCAAAAAAAAAACAAAAAAAAAAACAAAAAAAAACAAGCGTTACTATAGTTAGAAGCTAATTTGGGGTCATTTTCAGTTTTTCAACATATTTGTTTTCATAATATCCATATAAATCATTTTGATACATATAAATCCATAAAAAGTAGAGCAAATCATGGTCAGAATAGGTCAGTGGATCCCACTCAATTAGAGAAAGGGGTCCCCTGAACTGGTCTTTTTTACATTTCATGCATTTAAATGTATCAGAATGATTTAAAAAGCCACACACATATTTATGGCTGTGTCTCACGACCTTGGGCCAATGTTTTTGTCTCTGACCGGGTGCCGTCTCTGACCAGGTGCCGTCTCTGACCAGGTGCCGTCTCTGACCAGGTGCCGTCTCTGACCAAGTGTAAAAAAAGAGGTGTTTTAAAAAGAAGTATATTCATATATATAAGGATTTGTAAAAACGTTATGGCGTTTGTTATATATTTATAATTATAATCATAATTAGTCTCCTGCCGTTGGTATTTTGACCTTATCAAGCCAAGCCGGTTAGAGACGGCACCTGGTCAGAGATGGCACCTGGTCAGAGACGGCACCCGGTCAGTAGTATAGTATGTATCGGAACGGGACTATAGTTAAGTACTGTTTATTACTCAATCAACCTGCAGCCAATCAGAGGCCTCCCTTTTGGCGGGAAATTCAAAAGCAGCCAATGAGAGGCCTCCCTTTTGGCGGGAAATTCAAATAGGTCACGTGACCGGAAGTGACCTACTTCCGGTCACGTGACCTTTGGGCGGGAAATTCAAATAGGTCACGTGACCGGAAGTGACCTACTTAAGAGGGTCACGTGACCACCATGTTGGCGGGAAATTCAAATAGGTCACGTGACGGGAAGTGACCTACTTAAGGGGGTCACGTGACTACTAGGTTGGCTTTCAAAATAAGTCACTTGAGATTTTGATGGATAAATAAATTTAAAAAAAGAAAAAAAAAGCAAGCTGAAAAAAGCTTGCTAAAAAATAATTTAAAAATGCGGCTCTTTTTTTCTAGGGGGGGAGGGGCACTCTGGGGGGCACTCTTTAAGATGCATGGGGGGGGAGGGGGGGAGGGGGGGAGGGGAGGGGCAGGGTTTTTTAAGAGTGAGACTCGCTTCTCTGCCCTCTCTAAAAGAGAGGGCAGAGAGGCGAGTCTACTTACCATGAAAGGTATCATGATCGCGTTTATGATGATGTGCATCATGATGTGACTATCTTACAACCCTATGAGAAATAAGCAAGACATGGGCGTACTTACACGGGCTATTTGTAAACTAATTTCTCTTGAATCTATTAACAGCTCACATTTTTTTTCTTAGATGACATCTGACAGCTGCTTGCTAGGCTAAGATATTGTTAAATAAACAACTTGGAAAGCTAATTACAGTTTTCTGGCTTGAAATATAGTCTTTCAACAGACTTTTTTTCTCATCTTACACAGAGGCAAATATCAGAGACACCCAATGGCGCTTAAACTGCTCTCAGCCAAGGGTCGGGCACTGCTGGACTATAATAGACGGGTCAAGGACCGTTCTACTGTGGGTCAGGCTAGGTCGGACATTCAATAACGCGACTTTAGCAAAACTTGCTTGAAAGTCTGACCATGCGAGATCCTTATGCCCCAGTCTGTCAATGCTGTCCAGACTTTCAAGCAAGGTTGTCAAAGACCTACCTGTCATTGAATGTCCGACTTAGCCTGCCTGACCCTCAGTAGAACGGTCCTTGACTCATCTATTATAGTCCAGCAGCGCCCGACCCTTGTATGAGAGGGGTATTGACACCATTGGCTGACTCTGATAATTCGCCTGTGTGCACGAGGGGAGGAGAGGGTTTACAGCTTGCGCTTATAGAGCACTACTAGTGGAGGTTTGGATGAGGAGGCTATGACATATGATGTTTGTCTTAAAAAATAGCCATGGCGCATGTCGATGTCGCTTAATTATGCTCATATCTCATGTCGATTTTAAGAATTGCTCATGTCACCTGTCACTGTGTTTTTCAAGCTTCATGTCAAATGTCACTAGGCTTCATCTCGACTTTAGTGGTCCACACTGCTGCTGCTGCTGCTGCTGCTGTCGGTGCTGCTGCTTGTGCTGCTTGTGCTGCTCATGCAGCAGCTGCTGGCTGCTTGTGCTGCTGCTGCTGCTGCTGACAGATGCTACTGCTTGTGCTACTGCTCGTGCAGCAGCTGCCAGCAGCTGCTGAAGCAGCTGTCAGCAGCTGCTGGCTGCTTGTGCTGCTGACAAGGTCATGGGGGCTGCTGCTGACGATGTCACGGATGCTGCTGACAAATGCTACGGCTTGTGCTGCTCGTGCTGCTTGTGCTGCTGAAGTCGCTGCCAGCTGCTTGTGCTGCACGTGCAGCTGCTGCTGAAGCCGCTGCTAGATGCTGCTGCTTGTGCTGCACGAGACTGAGTAGCCGCTATTCGGCGTTTCACTCCTTATGTACCCTGTCCTAGTTAATCCTCTTAAACGGCTGAAAAGGCTCTCTCAGCACAGAGACTCTACTCAATGTAAGAGATCAGTTAAGTAAGTTTTCACATGCCACCTGACTACTGCGGGAGGGTTTAGACTTAAGCAGCTTAGTGCACACAGGTGTCTGTTAGAAAAGCTACCTGCACACCTGCCTTCCTTTTTCACTAGTATTTACCCCCTGCCGACTTATAAGGCACCTATACACGCCTTCTTGCTTCTAGAGCTAAGCTGACTGGCAGCTATTTTAAAAGAGAATACTCGTTACCTGTATAACGGATAAGGGGGTTATGAGATTAGCGTGTGTATACAAAAAAAAACAAAAAAAAAGCTACAGGGGGCGCGTGTCTGTCTGTGAGGTAGAGACCATGTGGTAAGCGACTCAAGTGTAAAACAACAGCACCTCCTCTTGTCGCAGTGAGTGGTGTGGACGGCGGCTGGCTAGTTGAATTTAAGCGTCAGCTTGAAAGATAAGGCCAAATAAAAAAAAAAGGTTTGTTTCAGGTCACCCGACCAACCCTAGCAAAACAGGGTCGACCCTACGTTTTTTTTTTTAAGCAAGTTTGAAGAAAAATTCATATTTTTATACTTTTTGGGTCATTTTTAGAATTTCCACGGAGGATGGCTAGTACTTTCATGTTAAAAAAATAAAATAAAATAAAATAAAAATCCGACCTACCGACTCCAGTCTTTCTGCCCATGTTACCTGAAACATACCTTTTTATTTTTTTTTGGCTTAATCCGTTCACGGGCTGGCGCGTCACACCTGTCGTTAATCACCCCCTGTAGTCTTTGTATACACAGGTGACTCGGCTTTATCTCTTCACCAGCTATAATCCCATATACATGTAGCGCACGTTACACTCGTTAATTCTCTTTTCATGCTGATGGATTAGGGGTGGAAGGGTTCAGGTGAAAAGCGATTTGATTCTCTCTGGAAGAGGGTTGGAGCTCTAGGTGAAAACAAGCTTAGAACATCCAGATTAGCTGCTCTCTCGGCTATATAAAGAGCTTCATTTTTTCTAATCTCTGCCCACTTCGTCTTGTTGTACACTATCAGTCACGAGGCAGACGCTGGAAGTAGCAGATGTTTGCAGTATGGTTTACACAGAGGTTACCTGCTAATAGGATTTTGTCAGAATAGGGTGAGTTGCTATTAAAATGAACATTTAAATGGGTTGTTAATATGGTATCTGATGTTAATGAGCTAACACCTAACATTGAGGATTATGACCTCCCAGAGGGGCGTCTCGCCAAATTCTCCAGTCTTGACTATAGTCTTAACTGTCTAAAGACTGTGGAGCACGTTAATGGGTGGTCTCCTTACTAATTTCACTTGACCAGGCCGGCAGGGTCAACTAGGCTAGGTAATTACAACCACAAGGGCGGCTACTCAACATGCAAGTAGACCTACTACTACGAGATTGTCTTTTGACCACTCTGCCGCCGCCTGCTAGTCTGGCGATTACATGCTCTAGTATAGTTCTCCGCTCTTTTCGTCAGATGACGCCACAATAGGGTTTTTGTACATTTCCACGATACTCGCGAACATTTTAAACGCATAATGACCTATAATAAGCAACAAAGCACACTTCTAATATATTGAATATAAGAAACATGTCAACGTTGTGTATTTCTGATAGAATGAGGCAGATTCTTTGAAATATCAACTAAACTATAGTGAGATTGAAAATACTACACCATATCTAAAGCGATATAAAAGCTATATAAAGTCAGAACCTCTGACGGATCGGTAGGATCACTCAACCATTCGTCCTCGAAAGCAACACAGGGTTCCCGTCCAACAGGACTTTGAGCCTTGACGCTTTTGAGGAGGATTGATCTCATGCTGCTTAACATGTGGTGTAATTAATCAACACCGCGGCCCCTCTTTAGGGGCCACACAATAAACAAAGAATAAAAAAGGGTAGGACTTAGGTTTAAAGTGAATCTCCCAGGATTTTGGCGAGGTCGACAAAGGAGGAGATAACAGATTAAACTGCAGGAGACTATACGCAAACCTTGATACTCTCAGAGGGGGAGCTCCATATTGCGGACCTGTGGTCAAGGTAATTACAACCACAAGGGTGGCTACTCAACATGCAAGTAGACCTACTACTACGAGATTGTCTTTTGACCACTCTGCTGCCGCCTGCTGGTCTGGCCATTACATGCTCTAGTGTAGTTCTCCGCTCTTTTCGTCAGATGACGCCACAATAGGGTTTTTGTACATTTCCACGATACTCGCGAACATTTTAAACGCATAATGACCTATAATAAGCAACAAAGCACACTTCTAATATATTGAATATAAGAAACATGTCAACGCTGTGTATTTCTGATAGAATGAGGCAGATTCTTTGAAATATCAACTAAACTATAGTGAGATTGAAAATACTACACCATATCTAAAGCGATATAAAAGCTATATAAAGTCAGAACTTCTCACGGAACGGCATCTGCAACAGATCACTCAACCAGGTGTCTTGAAATGCCACACAGGGTTCCCGTCCAACAGGACTCTGAGCCTTGTCGCTTTTGAGGAAGGTTTGATCTCATGTTGCTTAACATGTGGTGTAATTAATCAACACCGCGGCCCCTCTTTAGGGGCCACACAATAAACAAAGAATAAAAAGGGTAGACCTTAGGTTTAAAGTGAATCTCCCAGGATTTTGGCGAAGTCGACAAAGGGGTAGATAACAGATTAACCTGCAAGAGACTATACGCAAACCTTGATACTCTCAGAGGGGGAGTCTCATTTTGCGGACTTGTGGTCAGATCTATCCCTTCTAGGGGGCAGGTTGCATGTCGTAAATGTCTACTACAGACATTGGGATATATTGTTAATCTTACTCTAGGGTCTCCATAATTAGACCCTGAATCCGTTGTTAAACGGGTGTGAGGGGGTGGTAACTAATACTTATGAGATGTTAGCTTAGTTCATAGTCTCCTTACCAATTTTCACTTGACCAGGCTGGCAGAGCCAACTAGTCTAGGTAATTATAGCCACAAGGGCGGCTACTCAAGATCTAAGTAGACCTACTACTACGAGATTGTCTTTTTGGTCCTTCTGCTGCTTAGTTATTACATCCTCCAGTCTAGCTCGCCACACCCTTTGAGCAGCACCACCATTGCCTCGGTAAAAGTGTAGGGTGTGTGCTTTCCACCTTCAGGTATCCATAGATTCGATCACTATCACCCCCCTTGAAATGACTTCAGCTGTTAATTAGGGCGTAAAGCCACCAACCAAGTCCCTGTCAAAAGATGTGAATAACGAAACGCGCTAGTATAGTTCTCCGCTCTTTCGTCAGATGGTGCCACAATAGGGGTTTTGTACATTCCTACGATGCTCGCGAACATTTCAACGCATAATGAGCTACATAGGCAACAAAGCGCGCTTCTAATATATTAAAATATAAAAAACAATTCAATATTGTGTATTTCTGATAGAAATGAGGCGGTTTCCTTAAATACCAACTAAACTATAGCGAGATGAAAAATACCACACCATATCTAAGGCTTTATAAAAAACTATAGAAAGTCAGAACCTCACACGGATCAGCATTCTGTTTGCAACGGATCACCCCTGACCCACTGGTCCTCGCATGCCACACACGGCTCTGCCGTGTTTGAGCTTTGAGGTATCACCCATCAAGTGATCCATGCTGCCCAACATGAAGCGTAATTAATAGCTGCTGTTGCATAGCACAGTGGCAGCCTCGGCCCCTCTTTAGGGGCCACACAATAAACAAAGAATACCCTGAATCTGGGACCTGCGGGCGAGGGCCCCAACTGTGAAGTCATTATTGGCCACATTGGTAATATCAATTAAAACTTTAGACAACACCCACCTTAAGTATCATTAACGGACAATATCAATGAACTCAGCATCCGCCTGGTTACCACATTTAGCACCAATTTTACAACTCACAGGGGCCACACTAGCCTCACCGCGCTTTTTATTGCTCTGCTGATTTCTCCAATCCAAAACATGAGGTATCTAGTCTAGCTGTGAGCTCATTGGGCTAAACAAAAAAATAATCCGTGTTCAGGTAACATGGTCCAAAAAAAAATAGGGTAGGTCTACGTCGCCTAAGGCGACGAAAGCGCGTCAAAGCGTTTACAGGGTTCGAGCCCGTGAGCTGCTCCTTGGGGCTGCAAAAAACGCTTAGACACTGAAATCCCATAGGGAAAAAATTTTGGGTTTTTGGACTTTAGGCCTTAATTTGAGGGTGATCCCGGGCTGATAGAAAAATAATTCTTGGACGAGCGGATAGCTCTGGATCTCTTTTATCTAAAACAGCGAAAAATTGATTATGGTTTCGCCGCAATTCATCCGACGGGGGGTAATCAGCCCCCCCCTCTGCCAATCAAGGCAGTGAATCTTGGCGACCGTGCGATCACTCACGGCCACCGCGACGAACCGACAGAAGAGATCGGCATCTTAGTATGATTCGTGTGACCTACTTAGAGGCTCACACGGTGGAGGTGTGTCCGGCGTTCGGCGCGCTGATTGGCTACTGGTGGGAGGCGCTGTGCCGCGTCAAGAACTTCACCTATTTGGGGCGGCTGTTAAAGGCGCACTGAGTTGAGGTGCACCTTTAAGCAAGAGCGCGATCCGGCCTAGTCTTGCGGACCTCTGTTTAGAGAGTGTAGCAAGCGGCTATGTCGCGCTCTCCAACCACAGGCTTAACAGTGGTCCGCAAGACGCGTGCACACACAGACCGAACAGACACACACAGACCCACACACCCACACACTCCTATCAGTGAGACGTCTAGCAGATTCGGGAGAGGCGACCAGGGAGGTACTCTCGGCTAGCGGCCACTAATTGCCTGTTTAGATAAGGCACAGAAACAAGGGTGATGACAGACTACGTGTTCAAGCAGCCAACATGCCCTGACACTTGATAATGGATGTGGACCGCTAAATTCGATATGGTGACATGACCATTTCTTATAATCGACAAACGACATGAGGTCTAATGACAAGTGACATGAGGCCCAAAAAATCATAGTGACAGGTGACATGAACATTTCTTAAAATCGACATGGGATATGAACATTATTAAGTGACATTGTCATGTGACATGGTCATTTTCTAAGATCGACATTCGACATGGGGACCCCCTATCCAGAGCCCCTTGATAGATGACAGCTGTTGTGTGTAAGAAAAGTGTATGCCTCACAATCAAAAGATGATAAAAGGCTTTATCCCACTCGATGTGGGTTTTGAATCAAATATCAAGGGATCAAATATCAGATCGATATTTGACGTCGTCAAGTGATATCTGACGTTGTCAATCACTTTTACTATGTAGTCAAGGTCGTAAAAACAGAGCCCCCTGATTGGTCAACAGCATGAATGAAAGTTGCATCTCAAACTTTTAATACTCGGTATGGGGCCCCGTGGGGCTGGGACCAATATTTGCAATTTTCGGAAATACTGTCGAGAATTTCTAGATGGAAACACCTTGTCTGGGGTAATTTGACCTCTACTCTTCGATATTCAAGTAATACTCAAGCTATTCTGACTCTAAACATGAGTAAAACGGTCATTTACCAGCGTTATCGGCAGCGCCGACATCAACAACTGCTGATCTCCCTTGGTTACATGACCCAGCTCCGTTTCTAAGGCCTCATGGATCGGGGCCCTGAAGGGGGATCTGCAGAGGCCCTATATCGGGCCCTAGATATGTACATTATATTAATATCTCATAACTTAATTTACTCTAAAATCTTTTGATAGTTCATAACCTTGACCCTTATCTCCTTTTCTCGCGGGATAAAGATAGAATTTGGTTGTTGGCGTGGCCTCTCGTAGATATCTGCTCTTCTCCACGGCACCTCTCGAGCCCCCTGCGGGGCCTCTAGGGGCTGCTAGACGTCTCTCTGCTATGTAGTGTGGGATGTAAAAGAACCCTTGTCTCGGTAAAAGGGCCAATAGATTCGATCACCATCACCGCTCTTGAAATGACCATAGCTGTTAACTAAGGCGTAAAGCAACCCACACACCCACACACCCACACACCCACACATTTTTCTGTATGAGCCTTCAGACCTCAAGCTGCTCAGTGTACGGGACTAGGTTTTGTCATAGGCCCTACGGACGCTACTCAAGGTAAAAATAAGAGAGCTGTCTCACCATGACATTGGGCTGGCTGTAGTTTTTTATGTTTCGGTACCTACAACCAAAACAGCCAGTACCCGCCCCAGGGCTTCATGTCGCACGCGGGAAAAGTATAACGGTGGCGCCAACTGTCGGAATAGCGGGTACACTACGTCAGTAGTTCTTTTGTTCTCCGCTGAGTGACTGGGCGAAATGTAGTCGGTAGCTCTATTTTCTGTGCACTGTTCTGTTCATTTTCTACACTTAACACTTAAATAGACCGCGTGTTTGTACAAGCTAACCGTTTTTATCAGTGCAAAAATTAAATAAGCATCGGATAGAACACTAAAAAATGAGAAAGTAATCCGGCGCTTAGTATAAGGCACCAGTTTTATCATGAGACACCGAAAGTCTGGTTTTTTTAAGGTGGATAAGACAGTCGACTGAGAGCTCCAAACTAACCAAAAACGTACCAGAGGGAGAACGTACCCGACAGGGCAGGGGCCTTCTACACCCCGGCTCTGATTGATGAGCAAGCGACAAGTGCTACAGAGGGCCTATTCCTCTTTTGAGGTGGGCCCGAAATTGAACAAAAGAATAAACTCAAGAAAAAGCCTTAGGCTTAAAAGAGTTGTAGATACTGATTTTAACGAAGAAGTCACATTCATTAGTTTACAAATAGCCCGTGTAAGTACGCCCATGTCTTGCTTATTTCTCATAGGGTTGTAAGATAGTCACATCATGATGCACATCATCATAAACGCGATCATGATACCTTTCATGGTAAGTAGACTCGCCTCTCTGCCCTCTCTTTTAGAGAGGGCAGAGAAGCGAGTCTCACTCTTAAAAAACCCTGCCCCTCCCCTCCCCCCCCTCCCCCCCTCCCCCCCCATGCATCTTAAAGAGTGCCCCCCAGAGTGCCCCTCCCCCCCTAGAAAAAAAGAGCCGCATTTTTAAATTATTTTTTAGCAAGCTTTTTTCAGCTTGCTTTTTTTTTCTTTTTTTAAATTTATTTATCCATCAAAATCTCAAGTGACTTATTTTGAAAGCCAACCTAGTAGTCACGTGACCCCCTTAAGTAGGTCACTTCCCGTCACGTGACCTATTTGAATTTCCCGCCAACATGGTGGTCACGTGACCCTCTTAAGTAGGTCACTTCCGGTCACGTGACCTATTTGAATTTCCCGCCCAAAGGTCACGTGACCGGAAGTAGGTCACTTCCGGTCACGTGACCTATTTGAATTTCCCGCCAAAAGGGAGGCCTCTCATTGGCTGCTTTTGAATTTCCCGCCAAAAGGGAGGCCTCTGATTGGCTGCAGGTCGATTGAGTAATAAACAGTACTTAACTATAGTCCCGTTCCGATACATACAATACTACTCCGGTCAGAGACAAAAACATTGGCCCAAGGTCGTAAGACACAGCCTTATATGGACAGTATAAACACAGATACCTTGAAGAACTGAAAAATTAAAATTGGCCTCAAACTAGCTCCTAACCCATCTTTAAGGGGAGGAGTGAAAAAGTGTTGGCGTCTTGGGGGGGGGCAATTTTGCGCCTCCACGCAATATTTTACAAATCCCTCTGTAATTAATAAATGAACATTCCCTAAGTAAGCTTAAGCACATACTCCCACCTCTCAGCCACTCTGTGGGTGTGAGCAGAGTATTATAGACCTCAGTCTGTCAGTGAGTATTGGAGTATAAGGTACCACCAGCAGCATGGCAGGCACCTCAGGCGGCAACAGGGACAGTGCCACCCAGGACCAGATAAAGGAGGTACACAGGAGGATCCTAGCGGGAGATCTGGGTACTTTACCAGACAGGGAGCGGAATAGGGTGCTTGTATTCCTCAGTTCCACCTTTACTGGTAGGTACATCAGTGTTACCGAATACTTTTTATACACACAGTGGCCTGTGTAACGAGATCTTACATAGGCCATTTGTCTTCTACACAGGCCAAATAGAACTAGCGTGTATACATCAATGTCATATAGAGGATTTTATACTAATTTGTATTGATATGTAGGTGTTCTTTTGACGAAATGTATTGAGAAATGTATAAATCCATTGAATATTAGTTACTGTAAACGTAGATATTTTTCGCGCAGCTAAATTTTCGCGCACCTAGCACATATTAAAAGGCATTTTCGTGCAATCGTATTTTCGCGCATATGCAATGAGGCGATCTTTAGCTATATGTCAGTTTTTACGGTTTTTCAATCAGACAATTATTAAGGATTTTACAGCCCAAATGATGGTCCAAATAATAGGGGGGGGGGTCTAAAATTCTTCTGTCTTGGAAATTTAATATAGCCTTGTATCGTCATATCAATAGTTCTTTAGTATAAAAGTTTCTTTAGTACAAAAGTTTTCAGGATGTGATTTTTTCAGCATATTAGATTTATTATTTGAGTAATATCATAGAGTGCATATAGAGTTCCAAACATCATTGGAAAGCTATTTTTTGTGCAAAATTTTCGCGCACATCACATTATAAATATGTACTGAGCGAAAATTAATACGTTTAAAGTACATGGCCATACCTTGGCTTTTAATAGGACTATCTGAAAAATTCTTTAACTTTTGGAAAGCTGAGATCATGGCCGGCCATTGTGGCCGATGTCCAAGAGCCATTAGGCCATTAAGATTCTACATCGGCAAAAGATGATGTGCCGATGTCATTCCGGCAACACTGGTACACGTTATAACCCAAGGGGCCGGCTCTTGATGTGTACATGATATTTCATGCCAGACCCTGAGAATAGCCAGTCTAGCTACTTATTGGTCCAGTAATACCCCTTTATGGATGGTCTATTATTTGAATGCACCATGCCATTTGATGGCATGATGTATGAATGCAGCCCTGGTGAGTTACTCGCCAGGGCTGTATTCAAAGATCATTCTGACTGCCAACAGTCTCCTACTGCAGAAGATGAACTTAACTCAAGGTTTAGGTTGCATACATGTATAATCATGCTACATTGTATGTGCTTTGTATGCCTGTGTAGCCATCATAGTAATAATGTGGCACATGGCCATTAAGCCATTTAAGGACAAAATACTTCTCAAATTGTTGCACTACATCTTGCTGATACCCCAGGAGTGTATCGGTCATGTAAGGTCGTCATGATGCATGAATGCAGTGCTGGTGCGCCACACGGCAGGACTGCATTCATGCATCATGACGACAGAGAGCATAGTACATTGACTAAAGCATTATGCCGTCCATAAAGGGTTAAAGTGCTATGAGTCTAAAGGCAGCATTAGCCCTTTAAGGATGATATACTGCCTTAATGCGCTATGCGCTGGTGAGTAACTCGCCAGTGCTGCATCCAAGCATCGTGCCGACCCTACGGGGTTGAGACGCTCGCAGTGTTGGCATGATGCACCAATGCAGTACCGGTGAGTTACTCGTGGGGGCTGCATTGGTGCATTATGACGACAAAAGGCCTATTATAGCGACATCCGCCCATAAAGGGTTAAAGTGCTAGGAGTCTAAAGGCAGTATTAGACAGCCAGTTTGGAGATTTAGTGCCACTACAGTAAGGCAGACTTATAATGACTCCTTACAAATCAGTCCGTCAAAAGGAAACATAGTGCCTCGATACAGTATTATCCTTGTTTGCATTAATGCGCTGGAGATTATTCCTGAGGGGATAGGGCGAAAAACTTGTCAACCCTTTGAGAGGGGAGGACCAAAGTAATGATATCACCATATTTTTTTCATTAAATGGGAATTCACCTGCCACTCCCCTACCCCCTTTGTTAAAAATACCCATGACTTAACGTAGAATCCATAGAACATGAGACATATCCAATTAGCAGAGTCTGGTATTATTCCCGCCAGCACTATATAACCCATGCTAACTACCCATGGGTACAAATATCGATTCCGATCACAGGTCTAACCCTTTAACGACGGCATAATGCCTCAAGGTGTCAAGTGTATTTCTCCCCACCCATTAGCATTGTATCAACTTCAGTTACTCACCAGTGCTTCATTCATGCATCATGACGACAGAAGGTCATAGTGAATTAACCCTTTAGGGAGTGTTCATTTATTAATTACGGGGGGGTGGTGAGATTTCGAGCAGAGGGGAGAAAATCTTTTACGCCCCCCCCCCTCGAGAGCACTGGCGAGTAACTCGCCGGGGCTGCATTACAACATCATGACGACAAATGTCATCTTTTTGCGACATCTGTCCATAAAGGGTTAATGCACTATGCTGTCACCAAAGTAAGAAAAGCCTACATGTTATAAAAATTGTAAAATAAAAAAATAAAAAATTTATTCCTCCAAACAACTTTTTTAGATAGCCGGTCATAGACGGCACCCGGTCATAGACGGCACCCGGTCATAGACGGCACCTGGTCGTAGAAGAACACATTGGCCCAAGTTCGTGAGACACAGCCAGAGAGCTGGTATTTGTTCATCCGTCCACGCCCAGCTAAACATGGACTGAGTAAAGTGTTCTGCCTGTCAATATTATACTCCACCTTATAACCTTATAATGGCCCCAGACAGGGGGGGGGGGGGGTGTCACTTGTCGATCCTAAGAGATGCCAATGTCCCGTGTCAATCCTAAGAAATGGATCCCGTCCCTTGTTGATTTAAAGAAGTAGGCTTGTCCCTTGTCCCCAACCCCCAGCACTTCCTTGTCCATAAGGGTTAAAACAGGGTCTTGTCGCCTTGTTGATTTTACCCGTCTTGGGCCCTCTTATAGGCTAGGTGCTCTAAATTCAAAAACAATGAGAACTCAATGCCTGAAAATGCTTCAGGTGACAAGCTGACATACACTGAAAATCAATAAGTTGAAAGGGTTAGTCTGTACAGACTATCTTAGGTTCATCATATGTGTGTTAGTCACAATAGCAAAGTTATATTCAAAAATGACTGAGGGGTCAGGCAGTAGTGGCTAAACTAGGTTCATTATTGGGATGTTGTATTTGTATGCCACTAGTTGGTGCCACCTGTAAGATACTACGATGACCGCTCAGTGGCTCCCCTTGGAAATTAAGAGACTAAGGTGGGTTGGTCAGTACTGACCAACCTGACAATAATAACATACCTAGGTTGGTCGTATAGGGAGCCAAAAAATGACTAACTAAGTTAGGTACTAGTGACTGAGAGATTGGTTGTATAGGGAGCCGAGGAATATCAGAGTAGGACAACCCCCTTCTCTACCCTTTCTATACCCATTATACGGTCGAGACCGGGGAATTTGGCGAAGGTGCCAAAGAGAAAGTTAGTTATTTTCATTGATATTGCCATTATTAAGGTCTCCAGAGGTATTTAAATTACTGGTACCATAGTGACCAAAAACGCTGCCTTCTTGGTTAACGACGTTCATTTGAAGAGCTCTGTAGACCTCAATATTGGAATATCAATAAACGAAAAAAAATAGAAAGGTCTCCTGAAAATGACACCAGAATCAAATATCAAAACTACCAAATATGAACTACATGTATTTCTATCCTATAATGCTGTTCTAAGAAAGGGAAGCTAAAAAAATCACCCTTTTGTTCAATTCAAGATCAACATCTTTCAAAAACATATAAAAAAGAATCAATTTGAAACCATGAAATAAGTCAAATTGAAATTAAACAATAATACACTTTTTTAAACATATGGCTGTGTCTCACCAAATCGATCCAAGTTGAAAGTCTATAACAGGATGCAATCTATGACTGGCTTGAAAGAAAACGGTTAATTCAACAGTTTAAGGAAGAGTGAAATAAGGGACATTTGTTAATTTTTCCGCCCATTTCTATCTACATCTGCCCTAAATAAACCAGTTTCTTTCAAGCCGGTCATAGATTTGCACTCGGTCATAGATTGCACCCGGTCATAGGCTTTCAACTTGGATAGGTTTGATGAGAGACAGCGGGATATATGGTAAATAAGGCATGTAAATAAGATCAGCTGGACTAGCCTGGACTGCTACCTTAAACCCCGAGCGCCCCTATATATATAGGGCTGAGTACCTGTCCCGACTGCACTCTGACTGTTACTGGACGTGCAGTAAGATCTGCAGGTTTAAGGGACTAAAGCTTGACGAGATTCAGTATACTAGTAAGGTGCTAAGCGGCTTTAACACCCCAGGGGCCCGATTAGTTCCAGGAAGCAACGGCAGTAAACGGTCAATAATCGGTTAGCATTGTTAGGGAGTAGTCATTATTTAACAATAGGGGCACGGGAGGGTGAAGTCTGCTGCCACTCAAAAAAAAAGTTTCTCATCACCAAGCAGTGAAAAATATGACGAGGGCGTTATTTATCTTAACTTTTCTTTTTTTTTTAACTTGAAGCTGAAATACATAGGGAAATACGAATTTTTGGCGATACATTATGTGTTCACATTTTAGTTTATTGATCAGCAAAAGTTGTTATAATGCAAGTTACTCCCAGCGGACTACATTACTGACAGCATAAGCTTTAATTTGATGCTAAATTTGCCAATATTTTTCCAATTTCAACATATTTTTCATCAAAATTGTTAAAAAGAAAAAAAAAGCTTTCCCCAGATCTATCATGATTTTTATGATGCGCACGGTGATGGGAAACGATTTTTTTCTCTAGGGGACGATTCCATCATTGCCAGTTAGGGGTTTGGTAGATATAAGAATGGGGTCAAAATGAAAAAAAAAAACCCTCGGTAGGGGGGGGGGGGGGGTGATAAGCCTCCATGCGGGGGGGGGGGCAAAATCAAATATGATCCCCTCCTGCTGTTGATGATAAATGACCGCTCCCTTTTCACAGTCTGCTAATGAATCAGCAGCTTTTCGTGTTCCGGCTACATTGGCACCCGACCTAGAGACATATTGTGGGTAGCACAGGCTGGAACTGGGCAGCATGCTTTGCTGGTGGGTGTAGCTTTATCAGTTAATGTGTGTAATAAGATACGCTCATCAGGACAGACTCACACGGGAGTGTCAACAAGAAAATCTGTCCAATCTTAACAACTTTACAATCTTAAAGTTAATAACATCTAAGATTATAGCATTTCTTTGAGATTATCGTTGCCCACCATCTCCTTGCATACTGGTGAGATGGCGCTACTAGTGGCTACTATATGTATTATCATTGTATACATCAGGGGTTTTCCCCCCAACCCCTGTTTCTTTTTTCCCTTTTTGGGGGGGAAAATGACAACACACCCATACCCTAACCCAATTGCAATCAGCTTTATTGATGTAGGCCTACCATATCCTACTTAGGGTATGTGAAAGAGGAGGAGCCTGCAGTTCTACTATGACAATGGTGCCCTCTAGTGTTACGATTAATCATTTTAAGATTATCCATTTTAAGATTGGACAGATTTTCTAGTTGACGCTCCCATGTGAGTCTGTCCATTAGATACACCAATTATGTAAATGCTCTAGGCCGCAGTCTGTAGTGGCTATCGTAATATAGTCAAAGGGACATTGGTCAGCACTGACCAACTCAAACATGACTGAGGCAAAACAGGATATATGACTAATGCCTTACTCAAAAGGACTTGGCCTAATACTCATAGACTTGGAAAGCCTAAGGGTCCCCTAAGAAGATCCACCACACACATAAGATGAGTGGGAGGAAGGGGACCTTTCTTACCTGAGTGTTAGACATTGTAAAACCGGAATTATTGATGAACCAGGGGTGCACCCTTTCAGCACAACTGCGATTATTGTCGAGATGTTGATAAAACTCATGAATAAAGATAAATGTTTCAAAAGAAAATAATATTAAAGTACCGGCCAGTTACTCACCGTGGTGCATTAATGTACTATGCCATCCTTAAAGGGTTATTTCAATGCTCGATCAGCTCAGACCACCAATAGAGCTCCGTTATTGTTTCAAAGAAACGCAGCAGTCTTCTAAATAGATGAGGGATTATCGTATATGTACAAAGCCAGAGGTCCATATCTGCATCCTATCCAACCCTTTAAGAACCAGATGATGGCTTAAGACTCCTGTTCATATGTCGTCATAATTGAATAATAGCTAATTCAGGGGGTAATACACATTTTATCACCCTCCCAAAAAGGTGTGGAAATTTGTTACCCTCTGTTGTGAGCACTCCCATTGAGGTATTGGTGCATCGTGATAAACCTTAAGGGCCGAGTCATTTATTGTCAGCTGGGAGGGAGGGGGACTTGGTGGATATAGGCGGTGTCATAATGAAAAACAGGCCCTCAGTGGAGGAGCCAAAAACTGGAAAAGCCTCCATGCTGAGGGAGGGGGAGGTCAAAATCAAAAACGGTCCATTTAGATACCCGCGAACACTTATGATTCCAGAGGAGTGTAACTGCATTTTGAAAATCCCTTTCTGCAATGAAAAACATTCATACACTCGTAACTATCTTAAATATTAACACCCCTTGCCAACCTTAACATGTTTCTTATTTTCCACATTCAGATTATGCAGTGGAGCGGAACAAGCTTATGAGGGATGCAGTCCCTGTACTGAGAGACTACTGCCAGAAATACGGGTTTGAATTCAACGTGAGTTTCTATTTTCACCCTTTAAAATCCTCTAAAGTGACATGACCCAATTCTTTTCCATATTTTAAATCCTGCTTGAATGTGTTTCAAATATGAGTACAATATCATATTTGGAGGATAGGGCAGAATGCAATGTCATCTATGGGCAATAAGAGACCAATAATAGGTTAAGCTGTGGCCAAAGTATAGTATTTTAGGGTGTATTGTCAAGGGGGAATTTTAGCGTGCACTCCAAAATAAGTAAATTCTGCCATAATCTGATAATTAGTTGAATTCTAAGCTGAATGCTAGGGAATGAGACTAAATAAAGTAGCTAGCACATGAAGTATGGCCGTATGGAATATTCTGGTTCATTTTTAACAAAATCGATTTTTGAGCCCCAATCATCAGACCATGTCACGTTAAGGATGGATGTTGCTAAAATATGACATTTGTCATCATCATACATCAATGCAGCCCTGAGGAGTACTCCCCGGGCTGCATTAGTGCATCAGTCTTCAACCCATAGCATTGGCATGATGCTTGAATGCACTGAAGGGCCGCATTCATGCATGATGACGACCAAGGGCATGATACATTAAGGGATGGTATCCCAACTAAGGTGGCTGGAAATATATAATTATACTTCTCTTCTGAAATGGGTACATCATTTTAGCTGCCAAGAGTCCTAACCCAGTGGGCACAAAATTCAGTTTAACGTTGATTCAACGTTTAATGGACATTGAATCAACATTGACAACCAGTTTTCAATGTTGATTTAATGTTCTGTGCCCACTGGGAAATGCTTTAATGTAAGGTGCATAATAACAACCAGATCTACAGCTTTGTTGGAGAAAACACGAGCATGGGAAACCAACTGAGATATGCCGCCACCTCTGCAGAAGTCAATGCACTAATGTGTGCATGAATGGGAATGAGCCATTAGATCTTCATGCCAGTCTCAGTGAAGGAAATGGTTCCTCTATATACTTTAAAGGTAGAAGCCAGGGTTCGATCAATTTTGATCTACCAACAATTTCTCTTAATCACTTGGGACTATATTAGTTTGATACATGATGATATAATAAAACCAAAAAAATCAATACTTCATAGTGCTAGATTTTGATATATTGGCAATTGAAGATAGGACACCCTTACCAATAGCTGGCTATGGGAAAATCCCTATTTTTTCAATATTTTTCCACTTTTTGAAAATTTGACCAATAATATCTCACCCAAACTTCTCAGATGTTTAGAGGAGCTCATTAGTAACACAATCAATCCAGAAAAAAACTATTGTCACAGGTGAAACTAAAGAGCCATGGCCAATTTAGGGAAAACATATAAATCAAGAAAATTGTATATCTTTTTTACATTTTGCATCACAGAAAATAAAAGTGCCAACAATTTGTAACCAAAACCCTAGCCATCTGTACATAAGATCATGTGATACATTTTACTACCAAAATGATAGTGGTTCATTGATGAATTAATACAGTTTCGGAATTATTCAAATATTTTCTAGTCGGTCTAAACACCTCTAATAGAGTAGCGCGCATCTTTTAGCAACAATGAAAAACAGTGACAAGATGCGTAGAACACCATAATGTGGCATATAAAGGGTTAGTAGAGGTGAGCTAGGACATGTACAAGAGAGAACTATGATTTTATCATGATTATAGATGTCATTTTTTTGCCACCAGGTGCTGTATGCGTAGACCCTGGCTTCTACCTTTAATATAGCATAACACACAAACACAAGTACAGGGAGATTTACGCTGTTTGAAAATCACCCTTGACCTAATAGATACATTCTTCCTTCAAAACATATTCAACCAAAATTATACACTGACCACGGAATATTTGAGCACTGGTCTGTAGCATAAAACCACTTGATTTTGCCTGAATTTGCACTTAATTAAATTGTATTTTCACTGATTCCCAATCTAGACTTGTCAACTCACTCAGAATCTCTTTCCTATTATTTGATTTGACTTGGCAGAAATTCAGCAGCATGTGTACAAGTCTTCATGATATTGGCAATCATTGACCATTCAGTGCTCCTACAGTAGTCACTTCCAACAACAATCGTAAATAACTTTCAGTTTGCTGCGGGATTACCCTCAGAGAGATCTCAACAGGAATTGCTTGTAGCAATACGCTGTTGGCCATCGGACCTGGTGGCTCCCAGTATACATATACTATATACCAGGTTATAATCAAGATTATAACCACAATAAACAATACATACTAGATGTACGGCTAAGGACTGTATCATTAAGGTTGCCGTCATTGTAGTTATAATGGGTCTTGAAGGATACAATCTTGGTTCTAACCTTTTACATGGTATAGGCCTATATACCATATAGTTATGTACAGCTGTCCGATGGGCAGTAGCCTCTTGCTATCTTGTACAGACTTCCAGCTGCCACCTTGTGGCTTATAAGAGAAGCATACTAATTGCTCTAATAACTGTGCAGTGGAAATTGATTTAGGTTACTGTGTGGGGATTTTTGTATAAGTTTACATAGATGTAATACTTTCAAATATGTCATCCAACATCACTGTGCTTATCTCTATGTCCAAAGTCGAATAAGTCACCCAACAGATGGGTTAGGAGCTAATTTCAGGTCTAATTTTATTTTTTTTCAACGTATTTGTGTTTATTTTGTCCGTATAAATATGTGTGTAGCTTTTTACATCATTCTTATGTTTATAAATCCATGACAATTATGCAAATTATGGTCACAATAGGTCAGGGGACCCGACTCTATTAGAGAAAGGGGTCCACTGACTTGGTTTTCTCCATATTTTATGCATTTGCAAGTATCTCAATGATTTAAAAAGCTACACACATATCTATACGGACATGTATAATGAACACAAATACATTGAAAAACTGAAAATTAAAAATCGACCCCAAATTAGCTCTAAACCCATGTTTAAGGTCAGTATAGCGATTTGGCCTTGTAATCCATACTGGCAACTCTTATGGAGCTGCTTCCGTAGGAATTTCAATATCTCTGTTGAGATATTTCACATAAAAATCTAACTGCATTCATGGTATCTACTATGATTAGTTCTTTCAAGGAAGCCGTAGCTTTACGTACCTGTGGAGAATATGTGAAAAGCTATTATTTGAAAACATGAGTTCTCTGGCCGATTTTCTATGAGAGAATCTAAAAGCATATGTCCAACGTGCCAGACATCTGCGGGGCCAACAAAGTAAATTAGTAGTTTGTCTGTAATATTTATTCTGGAGAAATCAGGCTGAAATCGTGCACGATTCCTATTCACCCATTAAAACAACACTGTAAGAACCATGGCTGGGCTCAAATGCATCAATTTTTAAAAGGGCCCTGTCACCGTGTTGATCGTGTCGATTTTTAACCCAGGTATAGTCCCAGGTCTCAGACATGCGGTGGGGGGGGGGGTATTCTGCCTTTATAGTGTTAACTCTACGTTCTTACCTGCAGATCTCGGACATGCGATGGGGGGTGCGCGACGAGTTACAGGACGACCACAACACGACCGCACTCTGCCTCGCCGAGATCAAACGCTGCCAGAGCATCTCACGGGGACCCTTCTTTGTGGTACGTTAAATTAACCATTTAAGGACTGCATGTCACTAAAAAAGGACATTTGTCAGCATGATGCACTAATGCGACAATTCGCCCCTGCTGCATTGGTGCATCATGGCTAACCTAAGGTGTCTCAGGTGGAAATGAGTAAGAAACGTAAACCTAAGCAGCGTTGTAAAACATCTCTGTTTATGTTGGTTAACAGTGTTCCTCTACTAGATCAACACATCCAAGTAGTATGGTTGTAGTTATACACTTGCATTCCTAACTAGGCTGCTATTTTGTTTATTAATTCTTTAAGCACAGCATGTCGGCAGTCTATACGAAAACCTGCCAGACACTGGCTATAGCCGGCAAAAAGTCTGACGGTCCGGCAGAAAAAGGGCCACTGCAGGCCTGAAAGGCTGGCTGTATTCTAGAGATTCTTGCCTACATGCCATTTTTCACGGCTTGTAAATCAGACCATTATTAAGGTTTCTACAGCGTAAAACAGAAAGTGTGAATATTTTCTGTAATGTTCTTCAGTAATCTACATATTAAAATAGTTAATATAATTGTAACATGTTAGACCACAATGCACTGCCCCAAAATATGAAGTTGAACTGGACATGTTTTTAGACCACGATATTATGTAATTTTCTTATAGTACATGACTTCCTCAGTTCCCAAAAAAAAGTTCCTGACGGGGTACGGCCTCGTTTGCCCGTAATGGCCGTTTCCATGGCAACCACCTCAAAATAGTGGATACGGCTGTAAAAAGTGCACATTGGCTGTCCATAGGGCTATTTGAGTTTTACCTACCCCCCCTAAATCAATATTGAGCTTTTATCTCGTGTCATCATGCGGTTGCTAGGGTAAGCGGTTGCCTAGCAACAGGCATTCTATGTGAGAATTCCCTAGAAACGAGAGGAAATATCAATGAGATAGCTTATCTTTCCATATCTAATTCATCAAAACTGACCCCCAAGAAACAATGGTGATATAGCCTTGTTGACATGGTCCATGGTTACCTAGCAACAGCAGATATGTACCTAGCAACCAGCGTTAACTACCAATATGGCTGGAAAAATCACATTTTGGCTCTCAATAGGACCATAAAAAGTTGACCCACCCCCACTAAATCAACTTCAAGGTTTCTGATGGCATTAATGCCTTGTTGCTAGGGTGAGTGGTTGCCTAGCAACAGCCATTCTATGTTATAATTCCCTAGTTACCATGGAAAATATCCATCGGTGAGATGTTATGCCAATACCCACTCCATTCAAATTGACCCCAAAGGGAAAATGGTAATAAATCTATGTTGGTATAGTCCATGGTTGCCTAGCAACAGTAGATATCTACCTAGCAACCATTTTGAAATGCATTATTTCACCAAAATTGATCATAGTTATCCTGAATACTGGTGTATGGCAGTATTTCGGGGGGTATCTGAAGTTTTCTAGGAAGTATGCGAGGCTCTTTGACGGTATCTAGGAGGCCCCTGAGGATGCCTGACAATATCAAAGAGGTATAAAAGAATATTTAACTGTATCTAAGGGTTATCTCATGTGCTCTATCGTGTATCTTGGGGGTATGAGATGTCTGTGTCTAGTGTGAATATTAATAAGCTAGATACCAGAGTGATTATCATTAATAGAGGTGATGTACTCATACCTTCACCCAAATGGGTCCACAGGATGTCAATGATGCCATGTTCTTGTCGCTATGGTCCATTGTTGCATAGCAATAGTAGATGCCTACCTAGCAACCAATGTTAAATGTGTGTTATACTCGCTTTTGCCATTGTGGCTTTGCTTACTACTGCCTTACAGTATCTGTATAAGGTGCTGAGGCTGCCTGACAGTATCTAGGGCATTATGTCGACCTCCCAGGCATTATCTAAGAGATACCTGCATTTGCCTAGCATTATCATATTGGAGGCTGCTTAAAACTATATACTAGTAACAATGGACCATCTATCATTACCTTGCAGTATATGTCAAATGTGATTTTGCCAGACATCAAGAAGTCAACTTACTGTAAAACCTCGCTTATAAGTCGATTTTTATTTGGAATTTTATTTTGCTATAAGTCGGTTTTTCCCTCAAAAGTCCAATTCGACCTAAAAGTGAGGTTTTGAAAAAATATAAACATTTTAGAGACCCAAAAATAACAATTCCAAATACTGTAAAATACACCTTTTTTGGAGGATTTTTCCCCTATGAGAGCTGATTGTTTCTTTACAAGTAGGGGGCTGTCGTAATAAAGGCAGAATATCATAAGTAATGCTCAATTAGGCAGGGCAAACGGTGCCTTTGGGGGATGTGGGGTGGGGTCTAGCGCCCAAAACTCCAATTCGACCTATAAGTGGGGTTTTCCAAAAGTTTAATCTATTTTGCTAGAGGTCTATTTTTCCCCTCAAAATTCCAATTCGACCTATAAGTGAGGTCGACCTATAGGCGAGGTTTTACGGTAGGTAGCCTGGTGATATCTAGGGAGAATGTCACCAGTGCATGAGAGTATCTATTGAGTAGCAAGGTGCCTGATGGGATCATGGTAATATCTTTAAAGGTATACAACACAATCTACTCCTACGGCACCTGGTGGCAAAAAACGAAACTATCTGAAACCATGATATTTGCAGATTTCTCATACTTAAATGTCATGATCTACCTTTATCTTCCATTTAAGTGCCATATCTTGCCGTTCTACATATCTTGATCACTATTTTTACTCTTTGCCATGTCCATAGGCTCATACAGTTGATAGATTAGTTTTTATTTTGATTAATTTCATTTTGCCCGTGACCCCATGTTTTCTTGTTTTCAACATGTTCCTAATGATCATAAAAATGCATGCCTGCATTTTCATTAAGAAATTGTTGGGAGATTTTTTTCTGTGTGGAAAATAGTAGAAAAATATGATTTTCTTATGAGGGCCAATACGTAATGCACTCAAATCTGAATGCCCTCCAGAAGACAAATAACCCCCGTAGCATATGCTTTTTTTCGTTTCTCTGTGTTCCACAAGCATCAGGCTAATATCCCCAAGAGTCAATAAGGAAAATTGTTGGTCGATCTAAATTTAACTAGATTGTGTTGAATACCTTTAACCCTTTAACTGCTGACCTTGAAAAACATGATTCTGGCTAATTCGCTGGTCCCATGAAATTTTAATGTGCCCCTACTGCCCAAGGATGGTAGCTATGGAGTTTAACATACAAATTACAGATGGAATTTGACATTTTGCTGACAAGGCAACATAAGTATCTTTGTTGTTTTATTGTTCCAGAGTTATATATATATATATACTATTTGTTTCCAAGGGGTTTGGCCATTTGATAGTATTGCTGCCCTGAGCTGTCTGAGGTATTTCTCTTAAATACTGCATAGGTAGTGTCAGTCAGCCTTATATACAAAAAACACAGTCAGACAACTTGAGATATGCTCGTAGATCTATACTGCCCAACAGGTGACTATCTATTATCTACATTTTAGCAACATCAGGTTAAAGCTAGATACGGTTAAAGACAGTCATTTTCTCTCATTGGCAGTTTTTTGGGGTTTTTTGGAACTATTAATTGAAGAATTTAGTTGATCATATTGACAGTCCAAACTGTGAATAAGAGGATTTCGATCTGGTATTGCCAGTTCAAACTGTCAATAGGATAATTTTATGCTGTTATCAATTGACAGTTGGAGCTGTCTTTAGTCATGCATATATGTGGATCAACAAGGGAAAAGGGACCTCCGCGGGGGATTTTTAGTACCAACTTTGGCCACCAGGGGGCTCCATATAGCCAACAATGTTCAAAATATCATAAAAATTGTTCTATACTACTTTTTGATGGAGAATACAATAAGCCACTTTAGAAAATTCCAACTTTAGTGAAAACATTCCATATTTGGAATGTAAAAAGAATGTTTTTGGGCCTAAATTGGTGTTTTTGCATTTGTTGGTTGCCATGGAAACATAATTTTCATTCTAAATTGAATTTTTCAAGAAATTAACAATTACCGGCCTCATAAAGATTTCTATGCTGAAAACGGAGTGTAAATCCCATTTTAAGATTAAAAGCTGTGACCAAAATTGATGTTTTAAAAAGTTTGGATATTTGGGAATTTTCATAATTATGCTAATTAGATAGAGATATCTCTAAAACAAAGTAAGATAGAGCTTATTGGCATTTGAGATTGGACAGTGCCCAAACATATTCAAGGAGCCAGTTCTCAAAAACTAGAAGTGGTACCTGCTAATGAAATATATCACTGGAAAGCTGATGACCTCAATTTTATAATTAAGTTTAACCTTTGGAGGACCCTTTTCCCTCGACTGTCCACATATGTTGATAAGCATGCCTTAGGCTTATTTGTAATATCCCAGGATGAATAAAGGAACTTTCAACCTCAACTTCATAGCTTCAAGCTACTGTCAGGCACATTGGATGCTTCTTTGACACAGTAATCAAGCCTTTGATACCATCTAGATATTCTTTGTCAACCTCAGGGACCTCCTGCAGCCTAGACATAACTTCAGGTACCCCCTTAATATATTGACAGACAGTAGCAATCAGGGCAACTATGATCAAGTCTGCTAAAATATAACATTGCCCCTTGGTTGCTATGTAGATATCTGCTATTACTACACAATCATGGCCAATAGCAACACAAAAACAGCACGCTTATACTGCCAGTGAACCTCAGGTATGCTCTAGTTATCTAATAACTTAACATTCACCCTAGAAGCAGTGGATTTCTTGTAACTCAATGCAATTTTGTGCAATATATTGGCTTACTGCATAGAAGGGGTTAAAGAGGTATCTCACATACCCCCTAGATACACAATAGATCACATTAGATAGCCCTTAGATACAGTCAAATAGCCTTTTATACCTCTTTGATATTGTCAGGCAAGCTCAGGTGCCTCCTAGATACCGTCAAAGAGCCTCACATACTTCCTATATATTGTCAGAAAACTTCAGATACCCCCCGAAATACTGCCATCCACCAGTATTCAGGATCAATTCTGGTGAAGTAATGCATTTCAAAATGGTTGCTAGGTAGATATCTACTGTTGCTAGGCAACCATGGACTATACCAACATAGATTTATAACCATTTTCCCTTGGGGGTCAATTTGAATGGAGTGGGTATTGGCATAACATCTCACCGATGGATATTTTCCATGGTAACTAGGGAATTATAACATAGAATGGCTGTTGCTAGGCAACCACTCACCCTAGCAACAAGGCATTAATGCCATCAGAAACCTTGAAGTTGATTTAGTGGGGGTGGGTCAACTTTTTATGGTCCTATTGAAAGCCAAAATGTGATTTTTCCAGCCATATTGGTAGTTAACGCTGGTTGCTAGGTACATATCTGCTGTTGCTAGGTAACTATGGACCATGTCAACAAGGTTATATCACCATTGTTTCTTGGGGGTCAGTTTTGATGAATTAGATATGGAAAGATAAGCTATCTCATTGATATTTCCTCTCGTTTCTAGGGAATTCTCACATAGAATGCCTGTTGCTAGGCAACCGCTTACCCTAGCAACCGCATGATGACACGAGATAAAAGCTCAACATTGATTTAGGGGGGGTAGGTAAAACTCAAATAGCCCTATGGACAGCCAATGTGCACTTTTTACAGCCGTATCCACTATTTTGAGGTGGTTGCCATGGAAACGGCCATTACGGGCAAACGAGGCCGTACCCCGTCAGGAACTTTTTTTTGGGAACTGAGGAAGTCATGTACTATAAGAAAATTACATAATATTGTGGTCTAAAAACATGTCCAGTACTACCTGATTTCTAGGCCTCTTTTGAGGTAGCGCATTGCGGTCTATGTAGGGGAAACCCTATTTATTATCATTGCCAGTACAAACACTTGCTAAAAATGACCTCTTTTGCTGGTATTAAATTTGTGGATTTCCAAGATTTGGCTATTCAATTAAATACTGTATAATTATTCACTTTATACAAATGTTCGTGGATATTTAAAAATCGCAAAAATCACTAAAATATGTATAGCGCGAAAATATCTATGTCTCTTAGAATAAATATCCAATCAAGAAACATAAACCTTCTACATGGTTTGATCATGAATCCATGACATGTCTATTTCAGTGCTTCCTCGGAAATAGGTATGGTTCTCGGCCGTATCCCAACCAAATTGAGACGGAGGAGTTTAAAACTCTCTATCAATGTGCAAAAGAGCTTGGTAAGGAGATAAAGCTACTAGATGAGTGGTATACGCTGGACACCAATGCTGTTCCCACTGAGTACGTTTTCCAGCCAATCTCCTCCAAGTTCCCATATCATAATGATGAATCTGAGGAAAATCAAGAGCTAAGAGATCAGGTTTGTATATATTATTTGGAAAATGAATATATCAGTAAGTTATGGGGATTTCATCTGTAGAACATTTTTATCTTTATGGTAGTCTTTATAACCAGATTGACAGACATGCGATTCATTTTTAGTGTCCAAGGAATTACCTAAAAGCACTTGAGCTAGAACCTCCCGCATCTTATAAATAACCTGTAATACGATAATTGGTGTCGTTACTAGCGCTCCCTGGTTTTGGTAGCCGTGTTATACTTGGACCATGGCTCCGGGACATTACCCTTATCAACAGAAAATTGAAAAAAAACCTGCATAATTTGTAGAATAGGGCATTTAAATACATCCTTCAAAATCTCTGATGTTAGAAATCCGATATCTTTTTTACACTATGGGGGATTGTATTGATCTTCCTACTTTTTATCAATGTTTATTATAATTTGCTTGCAGGATGAGGAGGAGTGGAATGCCATAGACAGCATATTGACCTCCATATTCCGGGACTCGGCAGATAAGGCTCACACTGATGGCCTGATCTCTGCCGAAACACGACACAAGTATTTTCAGTCAACGACAGAAGATGAAATACACACCGGGCTTCTGAGTCAGAAAGATGTCGATTCAAGAAGTTTGTACTTCGCAAGGGAATTCACCAACCTCAACATCACTGACAAAAAAGCGAGTATGTGTGAATACCTTAGATTGTTGATTTACTATTGGTCAGAGGAAGTGTCTTGTGTGTTGGCTACATTCAAAAATTGTAAAAAATTGGTTGCCATTTTTGTAGGTGTACAGTAGGTTCTACTGTAGGTGTGCAGTTGATTGTAGGTAAACAGCAGGATCTACTGTAAATCTACAGTAGACTTTACTGTAAATCCATTCTACAGTAGATTCTATTGTAGATCTACCGTAGATTCTACACTAACTATTTACAGTGTTCATTTAACATGGAGAAAATATATATGAATTTTTCTTGCCATCTACTAGTGTCCTATACCATTTGCTTTGTGAATTTTGATTATGTATACGCCATAATAAATAAATAGTAATTCCCTGAAAGTTAGCTCACCTCCAAGGTTAACATGGCTTTAGGTGGGAACAGTGGACTGTACACTCCATCCACCAGGGGGTGCCATAGGTCATACCGAATCTTCAGTAATCCCATGGAAATATTTTTTTCTCAACCATTATGCGACATATTCAAAGTTTACAGAAAAAGCACATGTTGGAGCTCCACTCAAAGCAATATTACCTCCCTTGAGGTATTTTGATTGCTGGGGGATAAAGGTGCCTCTACATGGGTAAAAATCGACATGGGCAACACGGCGACACGGCCCTTTTAAAAATCGACACGGGCGACACGGCCCTTTTTAAAATCGACGGACATGAACAAATTGAATAGAAGGTATATCTATGTATTGGGATAAAAATCGACACAGTGACACGACCCTTTTGCTTAAATTCGACACGGCGACACGGTCAAAATTGTGGGCACCCATGTAGAGGCACATAAAGCTAACCCATCAGAAAATTCTAAGTGGACCCTCTTAGTATCTCTTGCTCTTTGCTCATACCTCACAGAGCGCTACAAGGACTTGGTGGAACAAGAAGTGGATGAGGAGGCGACCGCCCTGTTGGACGATCTGAAGACGAACAAGGTACATGTCTTGTCAATTGTGTACTTTAAATGTGGATTTGCTAAAAGGTACAATTTTACGTGGATTTAAATTTGCGGATTAAGAAAAAACATACCAACAACTATATTGGATCATTTTTTGTGAATTTTAAAATCTGTGAAATCCGTGAAAATATGTACAGCGCAAAATATCAAACACTTACAGCATGATATACCCATAATTGTTTTTATAGAATATTCATTAGTTTTATTTCTTTTATTCCTCAGCCAAATAGGCCAGGTCTGTATTAATCAGTCATAGTAGCCATACTTATACAGGTGATTTATTGACAAAATAACTAAGTGTATAAATTATCACTGAAAGAGCGATTAGCCAATTATTGCCGTTGAAGAAAATCTATTTTCATGTTAGCAATAAAACCTTTGAAATTTAATTCAATTGAAGGTCCTGGGCACACTGAGCCTATTATATACATCGATATGTACATCTGGATGAGAAATCCAAATTCTATATACTATTGTGATAATAATGCAAACAACTCCAAGATATTTATCATTGTTATGTTATGTTATTGAAATTGATATTGAATTTAATTAAAGGTCCCGGGAGTATTGACCAGAAGCAATATCCACCACAGCACAGTCGAGTGGACACCAGAGGGAGTCGACGAGACAAACGAAGAACACGCCAAGTATCTTGAGACCGTCTACAATTTTTTCGTTGATGAAATAACTCGTTTGGTAGATGCACATGTCACTCATACCACCAAGAGGGGCATGGAGGCCAAGTCTCAATACAAGGAGGTTCTCCATCACAGTCAGTTCGCGAAAGAGAAAACCGAGCTTTTCTGCGGTTGCAAGGCAATGCTCGCTGACATAAAAATCAAATTAGAAAAAACATATGATGAACCTGGAATAGAAACTGCCCAGGAAGTGTTGAAACAGGTTGAGGAGCTGCATGAAATGCAAGAAGAGGAACTTAAAGAGGCCAACAACCTGGCAAAAGAAGTTAAGTCTAAAACCGGGGTCCTGATGGATGTGGAGCAGCCCTTCATGAGCATCAGCGCGCTGAAAAGTAAAATCCTCCAAACACCGGTTCTCGCGCATCACCAGAAGCCGCTTATTATCTCCGGCGACTCCGGGTCTGGAAAAACCTCCCTGATGGCACGGTTAGCTATGGAGATCGACAAGTGGGTGGCGCCACCACAAACTCCAGTTAAAATCATCCGGTTCCTCGGGACAACCACAAAAAGCTCATATATTTCGACCACCTTAATGTCCATTATACGACAAATTTGGTGTAATTACGACATCAAGCCTCAGTTTGATGACAAAATGGAGCAGGATTATGTCTTTCTCACTGCGTATTTGCACTTCCTCCTGATCAAGATTGACACGTCGGTGAAGCCACTGTACATCATGCTGGAGGGTCTAGATGAGCTGAGTCAGCAGAATAACCCCTACAACCTCAGCTGGTTGCCCAGCACCGCACCAATAGGTCGGTAAACTTGAATGATGAATTACCGTAAAACCTCACATATAAGCCTAACTTGCATGTAAGCCATCCCCTAACCATATTCAACCTAATAAGCGCCCTCCCACTAATAAGTGCCTCCACTTTTTAAACATTTATTCTAGATTAATTTTAAGCATTCCCCCAATTTTGTTATTATTTTCACACCTTTGACACACCCAGTAATGTCCATATTAGTAATTAACAATATGTACTGTAAGACTATGGTTATACGTCTGCCTTGGTTATAAGCTGAATGTGAATTTGAGAGGAAAAATTTGGCTTGTAATGACAGTGCTTGAAATTAGTTTCCACCACATATTAAAACCTCGCCTATAAGCCGCTTGCAAGTTTCGGGGCTAAAAATCTGCTAATAGCAAATAAAAACACCAAATAAGATTCAGCTTATAACCAAGGTTTTATGGTAATAAAAATCTTAAACAGCTATGCATGAAACTACTTCATTCTCCAGGTGTCCACTTCATCCTCTCCACCCTACCTGACTCCTACAACATCCTGGAGGCAGCCCATCTCCTCATCCCAGACGACTCGCGATTCATCACCGTCCACAGTCTAGAGCCGTCTGATGATAGAGCAATATTTACTGCTGTTATGGGGTTTGTTTGTTGTTTGTTTTAAAAGTTTTTTTAATCAGATAATTCATTCAATATACCAACAATTAAGACATGTACTGTTTTCCAATGAGAACCTGAAGTTGCAAAACAGATCAATGACACTGTCTTTTTACCTTTTTCTTTTTCACTCATATACCACAAGTGGCATAACTTATACACATAGGAACAAACTATTATATTCCTGGTTGATATTACTTAGCACAGGAGGAACATGAATGGATTATATGATACCTAATTACATAAACATATGCATGTTAACAATGTGAGGTTTTTAAAGACCAATGCAGCAAGAAAGTGTGACTTTTTCATAATAAAGTTGTGTTTGCGCTAGTTTTAGTAGAATCCCCATAACATCTTTTGTAATGGCTATATTTGCGACATCTCATATCAGCAGATTCACAGAAAAATTTTCTTTCAAATAGTATGTATATAAGTATATACATATAAGTGTGGGATTTTGGGTTATGTTTATTTATTCGTTAGTCACGCTTCAGAAACATCAAAAACATTGTCAACAACCTTTCTGAAAAGTCACCCCCTTTTTGCTGTATTGGTCTATAGGCACTGTGGGAGAACTGTGACCAGTGAGCAGGACACTATGGTCAATGAGCGGTTCTCTGAGTGCCCCATACCCATGTATGTGAAGCTGGTGGCGGTCGAGGCATTGCTCTGGAATTCCTACGACGACCCGGCAGACTGTATCATCGGGGATACCATCACGTCAGCTGTTGATGTACTCTTTGATCGGTTGGAGTTGAAGCATGGCAAGATTTTGGTTGGAAAGGCATTAGGTAAGTTGTTGATAATACTGTTGGGGGTCATTAAGAGAATGCACATCTCTCAGAGGGGAGCAACCCTCAATGTCCTGTGGTAGGATTTAACACCTCTAGGGTTCTTTGTCCATCATAAATGAGCATTGTAAACTTGTGATGTCTGTGGGTGTTGATGTCAAAAGAGAGTGAACTGCTTCTAAATGGCAATATAAATGGTGTGAGTTAATGGTGTCTGATGTTAATGAGATCAGGCAAATGTGAGTTTAAGATGGAAATTTTGGTGTATGATACAAGTGTTTGGAAATTTATTTTCACTCTATTCCTGTATATATCAAAACCTTAGCTATAAATGGAATGGGCTAATAGCAGATAAACATTCCAAAAGAAATTAAGCTTATAAGGCCAAAAAAAAGAAAGGTGTGTTTCAGGCAACATGGTCCAAAAATTTAGGGTAGGTAGGTCGGATTTTTTTTTTTTTTTTTGAATGTTGGAGGTACCTTGAATGAGTCGCAGACTGCCATATCGACTCGCAGGTCATTAAGACGACTCCCCGATTCTTACTATAACTAGGAATAATTATCATGAAATTATTGGAAATTCTTGTTAATAAGCAATTTCCTAAGGCTGGACAGTAAATACGGCATTGATCTGTTCTTCCTGACCAAAAGATTGCTAAAATTTCCGAAAAATATGAATATTTTGCAAAAAAAAAAAAAAAAATTCTCTAAAATCGAAAAAAAAAGCTAGGGTCGGCCCTTTTTTGAAACTAGGGTCGGGTTGCCTGAAACACACCTTTTATTTTTTTTGGCCTAACTAAAGTTTTAATGTATTTCAGCATACCTGACAGCCTGCCGAGACGGCCTCTCAGACACTGAGATGGAGGACGTGTTGAGCCTGGACGATGAAGTGCTTCAAGTAAATATTTTTAATTATAGGCTTTTAAAATGTAAAAAAAGAGAACGTAGTATTTCACGCCCCGCCATAAAATTACTCTTGCCCATATTTCACAGCCTGTCAAATCATCATGAAAATGATCATCTGACCATTATAAAATAGTTTTTTCAGATCAATTTAATGACATTTTGAAAGTATTGTTAATAAGGAAATGTGTATAGTACCTCATTAGCACAATATCTTATTCTTCAAGTAAAAGATGTCAGGGGATATCTTATTCTTCACCTAAAGACTGGGACTGCCCTGGTCCCCAAGGAGATGCTTCCTAAGATAGCTAACCTTAAACCTAACCACTAACCATAATGAGAAAAAACTAAACTAACCCTAACCCCTACCCTAACCCATGCCCAGGAGCCAGTGTAATTGATTTCTTATGAAGCATCCCCTGGGGGACTGGGGGATGATCCAGCATGTTGATTTCTTGTGAAGCATCCCCTGGAGTCCCTGTCGGTGGTTGAAGCATCAGGTATCACCAAATATGTTGTGCTTGAAGAATAAGATATTGTGTTAATATGGTACAGCTTGTATATATAGCTATACTCATGAACCTTTGTCTGTAAGGGGATGGGTCATGATCAGAGCAATGAGAACTCAGAAACTGTTGGTAGAAAAGGTAAGACAAGTTTAAGGGAGACTGTTGCCTTGGGCCGATCCTACAACTATAAGCTGCACTGGTGATCTGAGTATGGTGATTTCAGTACTGTACTATACTGGAAAAAACTTGCGTATAAGCTGCACCCTGACCATGGGCTGATCCTATAAGCTGCACGGCTGATCTGACTCGCTTAATAGCAGCGGCTCATACACAAGGTTTTACAGTACTTCAGCATAGTTACTCAGGTATTGACCATGTTCCCTGCTACCTTTCAGGACACATACCTGTACCACCTCCCCTACGACCCAGAACACATCCGCCTGCCACCCTCGTTATGGCGTCGTGTCCACACAGACATGGGGGAGTACCTCCTAGACAAGAACACATGCGGTAAGTAGGGATGTCATCGATACCCCTAGAATCGATACGCAGACATTTCTAGAATTCTGATTATTGCATCGACAAAAGCGATATCGATACACCATTATTATCTTGTGTATACCCACAATTTACTTTTATAAAACTAAAAAAAATTGTGTGAATATCTATTACTTGTGTAAATATCTAAAGCTTCATTTATATTCAGTTTGAAAGGGATGACCTTTGCAGGTGTATAGTAATGAGGGAAAATATTTCAGATTGTGTCCAACGGGCCACCAAATGTTCATTTTTATAGACTCAAGTATAATGAAAGAAATAAACATGAAAATACCCCTTACTCAAGCAGATATAAACTTTGTTTGCAATGATGAAATAATTCGATATAATCAAAAATTCAAGACCAAAATAGTGATAATCAAAATCGAAAAAAAGTGGATGTCAATGACATCCCTAGTGGTAAGACACATATATAACCGTCAGTTAACACGAAATGGTGTCACAGAGAAAAAATATATGCATAGCACATATTTAATCCCCTATATATTTAATTTTGAGAACATATGGAAGATATTAGGCTCCTATCATAATAGATTATGGGTGTTAGGTACTGATTTATAGGAATAATAATAAGAAAAAGAACAATAATAATTATAATGTGTGGCACGTACGGTTCTGTACCAGCCTTACACAGGGAAAGGGGCTGTAAGGAACCTATGTCATTCAATTCTATCTTTTATAGCCAATTTCTTAAATGAGTAGTTTACTTCAAGATCAAAATACCCTTTATATAGTTTCAAAATTTAATAAAAGGGGGATGTGTGCCCATTATGGTCATCTCTGTGCGACCACATTTCGTGAGAATTAACCATATGCTCCAATGCCTGAGGATTTTGTGGGACCAATGAAGCGCAGGTTGATTGATGAATTCAGCTGCTCCTTAATGATGGTTTAAAAGGGCTGTGTAAATAGTGTAAGGTGATCTTTAATGTATCGAAATAGACTAAAGTAGTGATAATCTAAGTAAAGATTCATCTGTCTATAATATCCCTAGGCCTCTGATCAGAATAGTTGTGTTCAGGTACCTTACCTACCCTATTTTATGTTAGCCCTACCCTAAACAAATTTTCCTTTTTTCTTGGAAGAAACTGGTAAATTATTAGTATTTTTTTTTACAATACTAAAAGAATTAGCCTAGCTACCCTATTTTCTTAGGTCAGGTTATCAGAACATATGAATATTTTCCCCTGTCCCTCTGTAGGTAAGGACATCACGTACTGGAGTCACAACCAGCTGAGGACGGCCGCAGAGAGACGCTACCTCACCGCTGACACGGCACCAGCCATACACTGCCTCCTAGCTGAGTACTTCACCGGCACCTGGGCCGATAAGGTACTATCAACAAATTAACAATTACCTTAAATATGACGAACAAATGAACCCTACCCTAAAACATTGCCCCCATAAATCGACTTCACCCATGAGTCGAGTTGGACTTTTGAGGGAAAAAATTGACTTATTGTAAAATGATTTGAACTTTTGGAAAACCTCAACTATGAGTTTTCTCAGGGGGCCTGATCCCCTAAACTGTCACCATAAAAGGGTGCATTTCACAGTATCAAGTAGCTCACTTAGTACTTCACCGCCACCTGGGCTGATAGGGTACTATCAACAAATTGATAAACCTAGGCCGATAAGGTAGTATTCACAAAGAACACTCAAGGAGTAACCATGGCAACACCTCATTTAAACTTTTGATATTTTTAATTTTTCGAATTTTTGGAAATAGTAAAGCGAAATCTGGCACTGCATGAATGTCTGCATTTAAGCAAAGTTATTTGAGATGCTTTAAATGAATAATGCCATATAAATGTCCTGGAAAGGTATCTAATTGCCTTTAATAAGAGGCATTTACTTGAAATAAATATGCATAAAGTGTTAGTGATTCAGTACTGAAGGAGTAGTTGTAGGGAAACCATTTCATCGTCCTAACCGATTCTATGCTTAAAGTATCATTCGCAGTATGTTTTGATTTATCTACATGCAAGAATTCATGCAGTAAAACCGATTAATGATACCATAAATCCCCCCAGAAACTGCAGGTTATAAGAAAATCAGAACCCAAGTGAGGGTTATACACCCTCAAGTTTAATAGTTAGGTAGGTTACATGCAAGGTATTCCTAACAAAAAGGTTCAGCAGAGCTCTCTGAGCCGAAGCCAAAGTGGTTATATATACAGAGTATAAATGGGAAAACAAATCTACCAACCCCCCTCTCCCATGCCGTTACAAAGAACCTTTCTATACATGTAAAGCAAATCATTTTTTGATGAAAAATACCACTCTCCCAAGCCCCAAGCCTGATATTGAGCTATGCCAGGAAGCCATGCATCAAGCCCCACACACTGGAGAGGAAAGTAAAGTTCATATTGTTCTCAAAACAGGTGAAACCACTGGAGCTGTATAAGAAGAAGAAGGGCTCGTACCCGAATGCTAAGCGGGGCGTGCCAGCTCAGCCACTCGAGTTCTCCCCGGGGAAGTACAATCTGCGCCAACTGAGGGAGCTACCGGTGCAGCTGTACAAGAGTAACCGGCACAAACAGTACCGGCACACCATCTGTAGGTGCCTCAGGTTAGTATGTAAAAATCTATTCCAGTAGGGTCGGCAAAATGCATGAGTACAGCTCTGGTGCGGTACTTGCCGGGGCTGCATTTATGCAAAAAAGTGCAAAAGATGGCTCAGGTTAGTATGTCAACCTCTGTATATAGAGTAAACTGAGGGAACTTCCGGTGCAGCTGTTTAAAAGCAACAAGAATACTGGCACACCATATGTAGGTGCCTCAGGTTAGGAGAAGCACTGCATGAACTTTGGCATTTAATCAAACTTTTTGTTGCTTTTAGTCAGTGTTTAGTTCAGTCAATCTCATGTACATGTCACGAAAAGATCATAATAACATGTAAGCAGCTTTAAGAGGCAAATCTGTGGGAATTAGATATACTTAAAGTGTGACTTAAAGCAGTCCAATCTTTGCTTAAGTGTCAACATTCATGCAGTAAAGTCTCTGTCCTCTATATAGCGTGGTATATATGAGGAGGTATACCCTGCGGCAATTTGCGGCAATTGCATGTGTAGGAGCCTCAAGTAGGGAGTCTAGAATAGAATTGATCTATTATAGGCTTTATCTTTGAATGATTATTTTCGTCACAGCAACCCAGACGCCATAAATACGTTTCTCCTTTAAGAAAGACCCTTTGAATCTAATACCTGATGCTGTTTATTTCAACTTATAGTGTCAAACTCAATAATACAGTTTGTGCTGGTGTGCTAGGGTTAGGCTTATACACAACAATTTACAGTACGGTAAAATCTCGCGTATCAGCAGCCGCTAGTACGCAAATCAGATCACTGGTGCGGCTTATAGGATCGGCCCAGGGTCCAGGTGCGGCTTATACGCGAGTTTTTGCTCCTATAGTACAGTACTAAAGCCACCATATTCAGATCGCTGGTGCGGCTTATAGAATCGTCCCAAAGTCGGGGTGCGGCTTATACGTGAGTTAGGCTCATACGCGAGGTTTTAGGGTAGTACGATTTAGAGAAAAAAATGTTCTTTGATGTATCAACTTGCAGGTGGCTTCATGATCTCTGAGCTGGACATTGCCCAATTAACCCTAATTCTTATTACATAGTGGCTGCACGCTAAGTGCAAAGCCTTATCGGTGTAGCAGGTGATCTCGGAGCTAGACATGTGTCTGGGAGGTCAGCAAAGTCTAAAACGGCAAAACTACGCGGTCACTCAATAAGAAAGTGATTTCTCACCACCAGACATCGACAAAATATGATAAAATACTATTTCACGTGTTTTTTATTTGATACCAAATATGCCAATATTTGTCCACAGATTTCTCATTAAAAATGTAAAAAAAAAAAGAAGAAGAACATTAAAAAAGAACTATTTTTCAACCAAAGTATGACTTGTCCATGACATGCACACTGATGAGAAACTAGTATTTTATTTTGAGTGACAGTGTTTGGAACCAATTGTAAAACGAATAAATTTTTTTTTATGATGTCCCAACTTTCAGGTGGCTACACGCTAAGTGCAAAGCCTTCTCGGTGTACCAGGTCATCTCCGAGCTGGACATGTCCCTGAGAGGTCAAGGTTCAGCGGACGGTGAGGACATCACGACGTACCTGGATGAGATCAGGACACTGCAGTCGTGCCTGGAACTGTCTGTGGAGGCCATAGACCATGACGCAGACAGCCTCGCCACACAGGTACTGACATATACCATAAAACCCCGCCCATAAGCCGAATTTATTTGGTGTTTTTATTTCATATAAGCCAAATTTTCTCCCAAGAACTCACATTCGGCTTATAGGCGGGGTTTTCTAAAAGTTGTTTGAAAATTATGTCAGGGTAAATATGAAATCTTTGACACAACAATCACTCAACTTTCGTTTCTTTAATGTCCTTAAAGTAATTTTCAAAGAGGTGTACATGTTAAATTAAGGAGAGTGTTTCTTCAGTGAAGAGAATTATATAAACCTGTATAAAAAGAGGTATGGTTTGTAGCCAGGGTAGGGGCTAAGCAAGACCCCCCAAAGTCCAATTCGGCTCATAGGCAGGGTTTTCTAAAATGTGAAAACATTTTCATATAGGCCGAATTTTTTCTCTCAAAGTTACTTTCGGCTTGTAGGCGGGGTTGGCTTATAGGCGGGGTTTTACAGTAGTAGTTAAAGCACATCCAGAGCCTTGTACTCAGGATATTGGCGAGAGTCAAGGCTAATTACGAGTCGCGGACGAGTGTGTCAAGCCGTGACTAAGCCAATATCTTGAGCACAAGGCTCTCGGATTGTGTTTAACTAACTTATGCCACACCAGTGGTGAGCATTTTCTCACCTTTTGTACGTCATATAGACTCGGGCCATTTCTTTTGTTTTACCGGCCAAGTCTACACTTACAAAATAAACCTACCGTATTTGACCTAATAAGCGTCCCCTTTTCAGATTTTTCCCCCAAGATTTTTTAATATGCTCCTCGATTTTGCCGTCTACACAATTTCTACACAATTTCTACACAATTTCTTTCAGATCCTGGGCCAGTTCCCTGTGGGTGAGAGTTCCCCGGGTGAGGGGATGGCTGCCCTACAGACCCAGGCCCTGGAGTGGCTGTCTACCACTGAGACCTCCTCCCTGGTCCCCCACACCCGCTGTCTGCCACAAGGGGGGACAGAGGTCATCAAGGTACTGCATGTACCCATCGCCGCTCAGGGAGGTAGGCACAAGATTTAAACACATTAAAGGGACTTTTTTATGGTCCACACAGAGAATATAAATAGATTAAAAAAAGGAGTCCAGGCTGCCTGCAGAATGATTCCCCTCTATAGGGCAGCCCTAGTAATTATGTGACTACCTTAGGCTGTGTCTCACCAGATCAATAAAAGTTGATATAGTATTTGACCAGGTGACCTCTTTGACTGGCAACCCTCATAAAGCTTATAATTACAATCAAATCGAAATAAAATTAGTAATATATAGTGTTAAAATATTCATTAACTTTTCCCTGACATTTCTGTCTACATAGCCCCCATTTCAGCCTTTTTCATGCTTGATGGTCAAACAGGTCACTCAGTCAAAGACTATCAACTTGTATTGATCTTGTGAGACACAGCCCTTAGTTCAGCCAGGGAGTCACCTAGAGTCCCTTAGTCAGGCCTAGAGAGGGGAGTCTGAGGCAACCTGGCCTCACTTTTGACTCTGCTTCTTTTCTTTGTGTAATGGTTTACAGTCGTAGATTTTCAGTAATGTTATTTTATGACAGAAAAAGTGGTTTTGAAAAGTTAAAAAAATTGATATTGGAAAGAAAAAGCATTTTGAAAGAAAAAAGATTTGAAAAAAAAAAATGCTATCAACTGTCAATGCATGTAAATTGTCAGTTGACAGCACACAGCGTCAAAGGTTCCTATTCTAAACTTTGACAGACTCGTGAGATAGAAAGTCCATCCATCGATTTCTCGGCAGTGGAATACCCCCTTTGTGATGGGTAGACTTTTAAAGCTAGTATCCCCAACTGGGGTGGTTGAACTTGACCTCCATTGATGATGACAGTCTTTGAGAATCTTTTTCACCATGCAGGCCATTCGGGGTCCTGCATTTTGTCAATTTTGCAGGACCGAATAGATTTCTGCAGGACCAAATACCAAAATCAAAGTCCTGCATACAATTTTAGATAATTTGTTATCTTATTACAGTTAGAAATTTAGGGTGTACTCTTGGACTTCTAACTTCAGCTCTACTTGGAATATTTGAAAAATCCTTTCAGTTCTGAAAAGCCCAGAATCTTCAGGACATCTGGTCCAGCTACACCAGTCATTCTGCTGGGCCAGAGCCATTCTAGGTGGACATTGCCACTGTCCGGCAGGATTTGGCAAAGACTGTGATGAAATTTTACATCATGTGCACACATTCTTTCACATAATACTACCATGATTATGCTCATGCCAAAAATAGAAATTAGTCACCACAACAGTTGGGACTCTAACTTTGATACTTGTTGACTACAGATGCAGCCAGACTTGAGACCAAGGTGGCGCTGTCTAGCGGAGAGTGTCTGGTGTACGCTGTAGAGCGTCTGTGTGACACGGGTGACGTCATCAGCATCTACGACCTGGACATGCACGGAGACAGGACCCGGTACCGCCACATGCCGCACAGGGACTTCAAGTCTATCCAGCTAGTGGGCCAAGACAAGTTAGTATACACTAACACTTTAACCCTTTAAGGATGACATGTCGTGAAAAGATGACACTTGCTGTTGTTCTGCATGAATGTAACTCCTGGGAGTAACTAGCTAGTGGTGCATTCAAGCATCATGACAACCCTATGTGGTTGATACACCCCCAAGGGTATTTCTTTTTTTCTAATGGGTTCTGTTGAAATATGTAAAAATTGTAGAATAGAATAGGATCGATAAAATAAAATAAAAACAAAAACTTTAATTTGCCTAGAATATTAGAGGGCACGCTAGAACTTGTAACTTCAGTTCTAATTGGAATATTTGAAAAGTTCTTTCAGTTCTGGAAAGCCCTGAATGTACAGGACATCCGGTCCTACAACACTAGTCATTCTGTCAGACCAGAGCCAATATGGCGGACATTGCCACTGTCCGGCAGGATTTGGCAAAGACTGTGAGGTGTTTACCCCAGCGGTGTGCGGTATCTAGGCCCTGAGGAAGATAGGCCCCCTGACGTTCAGCCACCTGATGTTCAGCCCCCTGAGCTTCAGCCCTCCGGATTTTTGGCCCCCTGATGATAGGCCCTCCTGATCTTAGGCCCTCCTGAAGATAGGCCATGTGTCTAACATCCATATTCAAACATACAACCACCAAAAGCAGGTTATGTATAGATGAAAGAGAAACAAATATTTCTGGCTATTCAAACACCCAATAACCCAACACCCAACCAGGTTATGAAACCAACATGTTTTGATATATTTCTGGCTTTTCAAACACCCAATAACCCAACACCCAACCAGGTTATGAAACCAACATGTTTTGGTATATTTCTGGCTATTCAAACACCCAATCACCCAACACCCGACCAGGTTATGAAACCAACATGTTTTGGTATATTTCTGACTATTCAAACACCCAATCACCCAACACCCGAACAGGTTATGAAACCAACACGTTTTGGTACATTTCTGGCTATTCAAACACCCAATAACCAAACACCCGACCAGGTTATGAAACCAACATGTTTTGGTATATTTCTGGCTTTTGAATCACCCAATAACCCAACACCTGACCAGGTTATGAAACCAACATATTTTGGTATATTTCTGGCTATTCAAACACCCAATAACCAAACACCCGACCAGGTTATGAAACCAACATGTTTTGGTATATTTCTGGCTTTTCAAACACCCAATAACCCAACACCTGACCAAGTTATGAAACCAACATGTTTTGGTTTATTTCTGGCTTTTCAAACACCCAATAACCCAACACTCGACCAGGTTATGAAACCAACATGTTTTGGTATATTTCTGGCTTTTCAAACACCCAATAACCCAACACCCGACCAGGTCTGATCTGGTTATGAAACCAGACCATATACCTATCAAACACCTGACCATGTTGGATGTTGGGTAGGTGTTTGGGTGTTGGGTGTTCTGGCATTTGATAAGGTGTTCAGGTGTTGGGTGTTCGTACTTTGGGTAGGTGTTCGGGTGTTGGGTGTTCGGTAGGTGTTCGGGTGTTGGGTAGTTGGATGTTGGGTATATGCTCGAATGTTGGATAGGTGTTCTGGTGCTGGGTGGTCAGGTGTTGGGTAGGTGTGCGGGTGTTGGGTGGTTGGGTGGTTGGGTGTTAGGTATGTACTTGGATGTTGGAGGTGATCGGGTGTTGGGTGGTCAGGTGTTGGGTACGTGGTCGGGTGTTGGGTGGTTGGGTGTTTGGTATGTACTCGGATATTGGAGGTGATCGGGTTTTGGGTGGTCAGGTGTTGGGTACGTGGTTGGGTGGTTGGGTGGTTGGGTGTTTGGTATGTACTCGGATATTGGAGGTGATCGGGTGTTGGGTGGTCAGGTGTTGGGTACGTGGTCGGGTGTTGGGTGGTTGGGTGTTTGGTATGTACTCGGATATTGGAGGTGATCGGGTGTTGGGTGGTCGGGTGTTGGGTATGTGGTCGGGTGTTGGGTAGGTGTTTGGGTGTTGGGTGGTTGGGTGTTGGGCATGTGCTCGGATATTGGATAGGTGTTTGGGTGTTCTCCTAAACCGGCGGTATTTTAGGAGGACATTGCCATTGTCCTGCATGTTTTCACAAAGACTGATATTATATTTTCTGTAAATGCCACCCATGTACAACACTGGCTAAGTATCATTTCCTTAATATTATGCCCCTTCCTCCAGGTTCCTTCTGTGTGAGGTGTACGTGCAGAGGGACGACCTTCACCCTACAGTGAAGAAAGTACTACTCACTAACATCTTACAGGAGGTGGACAGCTTACCGACTGACGCCGAGGTGCTCTGTGTGTCTGACCAAGGGGACCGCTGCTTCATACAAGTCGACAACCAGGATGGTACTGTGAAACTTTCATGAAACCCCACGTATAGTCCAATTTCTTTGGGTGTTCTTTTTCCTTTCATTTATAAATAGACATATAGACCACCCTTAATATCTTATATAATTTGCTAATACTGCCAGACATGTTATTAAGGCACTTGGTCTATCATCCTATAAAATTATTTCATAGCACCACCCATCCTGTATTTAGCCTTGTTTTCTCTTCTGTGGCGGAGTCTCATTTCTGGGAAACATGAAACTCCGCCACGAAACCGACTATACGTTAGGCTATTACTGTAACAAGTAGGTCTTACCAGAGTACTTGGTGATACAGTTTTATTCAAGTACACATATTGAAGACATTGTAGAGCAATTTGCAAGACTAAAGAACCCATTTTGGGCAAAGTAGGTTAAAGTGGAGATTTTGTGACACAAATTGGAATATTTTCCAAAAAAATTCAAGTTCAACGAGCTATAACTCAGAGAGTTTTTCACTTAGGACGATTATCTTTGGCATACTGATGGATACATGTGATAGCAGATTGTTGAATAAATCAGGAGTGCCTGTGATGTATTTAAGAGTAGTTATTACATTATTCATATTATTATTGTGGCGGAGTTTCACGTAACACAGATGATCGACTTCGCAATGCGATAAAAACTGAACCACCATGGTTAGAGATACATTTCAAGATAATGAACTTGTTTAAACATATTGCATGATTTCTGATTTGTCCCCCCCCCAAACCCAAACCAACACAAGTCAGTGGCTTGACCCATATATGGATTTCTATAGCAGCTCATACAAATCTTATCGTAAGAATTCAAAATGTAATCATCTATAGGGTATCAATTAGTTTAAAATGTTGATGCTGTTGATACAGTTAGTTCATTTTAGTAGAGATGCTCAAGCTAAAGGCTTATAGTAACTTTCATAATTTTTCATGTGTTTCTATTTTTCCCTTCTCCCATCCTTAGGATCCTATTCAGCCATATTTGACATGGAAACTAAGAATGAGCTCCGACTGAAACATGACTACACAAAGTACGACCATGCCCTCTTCTCGGACGACCCCACCAAGGTCGGGACCTTCAGTAACTCAGACATCAAAGTGTGGAACGCGGAAACTGGCAAGATTCATACAACTCTACAAGACAAGGTGCTCAACCCGTGCGGCAGCTACAACGACTTCCCTCTGTTCATGCATGCTCTGCCTGGTAACCGGTTACTCGGTCGGAAACTTGGAGTAAAAAGCTGCAAGGTCCTCTACCTGTGGGATCTGACGAGTGGTTTGGTTGTCAAGGAGATGCCTGGACACACACAGACAGTAGACATCATCAGTGTCAGTGGGTCCTGTAAGAGGGCAGTATCAGGCACCAAGCAGGCAGATGGTAAGCACTACAGCATACTACAGAGGGCGCCACTGGCGTTTTCTGCTCTTATTTTGAGATCAACTGATGATCCAATACAGGCTTAAAATGAGTAGCATGCCTATGCTTGGATTAGATGGCTAGCACATAGCAAAGAAGGGTCATCTAGGGTTGAAAGATGATGAGTGTTTAGCTCTGTAATACTTTGCGCTATATACAGTCATCTACTGTAAACTTAAGTACGAGCTTGCTGCTCAGTTAAAGCATTTGGTACAAGGGGTAACTCAATATTCTAAATCCCTGTCATATTGAAAGTGATAGAAACTGAAATGAAACACTTTGAAGTTCATATATCCTAGGTGGTTTGTCCAAATTTTGAGCGAAACTACCAAAACCAGGATGTATAATGTGAAACTTATTTTTAAAAATCACAAAGTTCAAATAAATGGACTTATGATCTTTATTCTATTAGGAACAAATTCTCTCAGCCATTCATTTCTCATAGTGCAGCAAAGATACTATGCACATTGTAATTATATAATACACATTGTAATTATATTTTATAGTATACATTGTAATTATATTTATAAGCTATCCCAGAGGAGGAAGTAAGTGCCCTGACGGCTGGAGGGAATATGATGCGTAACTGGTTCTCTGTGCTGTGTGTGACAAGGCCCAGGGAACCAAATGAAGCCTTCAGCAGCACACTACTGACCCCTTTCGATAGCTAGTCAGAGGAGCTAAATTTGCATACAAGTTCTGTGGGGCAGGGCCCATAGATACTTCATATGTGTAGTTGGATGTGTATATGGTTTTCATCCAAATGCAGCGTGTCTCCTCTGAGTCTCCGGTCTGCTTATTGGACATTACACATCTGGCTATTCATTTCCAGCAACATGTCGAATATACCTTGACTAATAAGTGTGTAGGACATGTTCAAAGTTAGCTAACCTTAGGGTTTCAGAAAAGCAAATGTCATGTGAGATTTCTGCATCTGTACAAGCTTACACATCTCCAAAATTATACCAGAAAGATGGAAGAGTTCCTAAATAGTGTGACTGTACCAATACAATAATTGCTGTATGTAGTACTGTTGCAGTATGAGGGAATTATGCATGATCTGTATTGGTTAGGTCCATGGGATCTAGTATGCTTTAGTTCTCTTTTTCTCCACACCTTGTCAGGTCACTTCACAGCTCCTTTCATAACACTTTTAGGAATAATATTTATCATTGGCCTGTTGTCCCTACAGATGGCAGCTTGGACTACTTCAGAGTGTGGGACCTTGAGAGCGGTGAGGATGTGGCGTGTTCCCCGGTGGCCGGTCCCTTCTCGGTACTGACCTTCCTAGGACACCATGAGGACTACATCCTAGCCTGCACAAGGCTTACCAGGGTGGTAGTACTGTCGAAGCTGCAGGTAGGAATTCTCCTACTTAGAGGTAGTAAGACTATGAGCTTTAATTTGATACCAAATATACCAATATTCAGTCCACTTAATAACAGATTTTTCACTAGAAATCTTGAAAAAAACAACGTTTTTTGAGTGATTTAAATTACACCAGGGCACACCAATAATCAGCTCACCAGGATGGCAGTGCTGTGGAAGCTGCAGGTAGGTCTTAAGGGCAGGACCGACCTAGCCACGCGAGTGCATGGACAAACGTTTTGAATGAGTCTTACCCCAATCTTACTCAAATCTTACAACCGGAAAGTCTTGAAATAGATGGGGGGCTCTGTCCCCGAACCCCTGCTTTTCTTCACTTTTTTATAATGATGGAACCCCAGTTAAATACTCTTTTAAGATTTTTTAAGACATATTATTTAAGACTAAGACTTCAGTAAGATTTCATTGAGACTCACTCAAAACGTTTGTCAGTGCACTTGCGTGAGCTAGGTGCCATAAAGCAATAAAATAAGAAGTTTTTCTCAAAACCTGTTTTCCATGATGCGCACGGTAATGAGAACCCAGTATTTTTGAGTGGCCTTTATGACTAGCTTATTTTTTCTCTCCTACAGGATAAGGAATTACTCCCTGTCTACGAGATCTACGGCCACAACCAACAAGTCGTCTTTGCCAACGTCACCTCAAACAATGAGTTCCTCGTATCAGCAAGCGTTGACAATACACTAAAGGTTTGGTCATTGCCGAAGATAATGCAGAAAGTTGAAGCCCTGACTGAGGCATGTCCCACTATAGAGGATGTGAGGAGGAGCTGGGAGGAGAGGATCCAGGCACCAACTGTGGACGGACAGGGCAGAACGGAGACTACATGTTTCACCGTCTCTTTGTGAGCATTATATATAGTTGTAAATAATCAATTAGGCTGTTTTATTCTGATAAATTTGATTACAGATCTGCTGATGGGAATTTAGGCATTTTGCAAAAAAATAAGAAAGAATTGTGGATTGGAAACTTTTGACTCCTCACCCCCGAAATATCTTTTGTAATGGCCAGTAGTCCAAGTTATCAAAATAAGGTGGCCTTAGATAAACATTAAGTATTATTTCAACTGAAATATCTACAGTTTATCCATGTTCATATGCTTAAATATACGTTTTAGAGCAGGTTCTTAGATAAGCATATAGGTCCTGTTTAAGCATTAAAGAGGGTCTTGAAAAATCAAATTGTCATGTATTCTCGTATCTCATCTAAGCACAGATCTGTAAGCTGTTTTGCTTTAGGATTTATCTAAACTCACCCATTATGACCAAGAATTTCAAGTCATTAATACAGCCTGATGACTGAATGCAGCACTGGTTAGTTACTAAGGGCTGCATTCATGCATCATGCACACCCTGCTGGAGTGCATCAAACCTAGCCCTGGACCAGCCCGGTGAATAAATGCAATAATGCTTAGTTACTCGCCGGGGCTGTATTCATGCATCATAATCACAAAACTCTCAATTCAATCACTATGCTCCTCTTAAAGGGTATATGCACATTGCCTGTGTGTTCTTGCAGTGATTGCACTATGAGATAAACCCCAGTGGGGAACTGGGGGCATTGAATACAACACTTCCAATAACAAGAATTGCGGTTGTTGCCGCGTAAAAAAATGCCTCAGGCATTTTTATACGCGGCAACAACCGCAATTCTTGCATTCGAAGAAACATAATTTCTACATGGTTGGTATGTTTGAAGGGAACCCATTCAAGACACCAAAAAAGCAGGGCCGGGAAGGGGTTATCAGGGGGAAGGATGATATTACTTCAAATATGGCATTTCCTATGAATTCCTTGGGTCCATGTCAGGGGGTAAGGAAATGTGTGTTGCTAGGCAGATGAACAATTACAATAGATGTTGCTAGGCAACCAGCTGGATTAGCAACAAACTATTAGAACCATTGAATTCCTTGGGTCCATATTAGGGGGTAGGTTTGATTATAATCAACCTTAGGACCATGGAAATGTGCGTTGCTAGGCAGATAAACAATAAGAATAGCCGTTGCTAGGCAACCAGCTGTATTAGCAACAAACCGAAAGAACCATTGTATTGCTTGGGTCCATATTAGGGGGGTGGGTATGATTATAATCAACCGTAGGACCATAGAAATGTGTGTTGCTAGGCAGATAAACAATTAGAATAGCTGTTGCTAGGCAACCAGCTGTATTAGCAACAAACCAATAGAACCATTGAATTCGTTGGGTCCATATTAGGGGGGTAGGTATGATTATAATCAACCATAGGACCATGGAAATGTGTGTTGCTAGGCAGATAAACAATTATAATAGCCGTTGCTAGGCAACCAGCTGTATTAGCAACAAACCAATAGAACCATTGAATTCCTTGGGTCCATATTAGGGGGGGGTAGATATGATTATAATCAACCATAGGACCATGGAAATGTGAGTTGCTAGGCAGATAAACAATTATAATAGCCGTTGCTAGGCAACCAGCTGTATTAGCAACAAATGCATAGAACCATTGAATTTCTCGGGTCCATATTAGGGGGGGTAGATATGATTATAATCAACCTTAGGACCATGGAAATGTGAGTTGCTAGGCAGATAAACAATTATAATAGCCGTTGCTAGGCAACCAGCTGTATTAGCAACAAATGCATAGAACCATTGAATTTTTTGGGTCCATATTAGGGGGGGTAGGTATGATTATAATCAACCTCAGGACCATGGAAATGTGTGTTGTTAGGCAGATAAACAATTAGAATAGCCGTTGCTAGGCAACCAGCTGTATTAGCAACAAACAAATAGAACCATTGAATTCCCTGGGTCCACATTAGGGGGGGTAGGTATGATTATAATCAACCTCAGGACCATGGAAATGTGTGTTGCTAGGCAGATAAACAATTAGAATAGCCGTTGCTAGGCAACCAGCTGTATTAGCAACAAATGCATAGAACCATTGAATTCCTTGGGTCCATATTAGGGGGGGTAGGTATGATTATAATCAACCTCAGGACCATGGAAATGTGTGTTGCTAGGCAGATAAACAATTAGAATAGCCGTTGCTAGGCAACCAGCTGTATAAGCGACAAACCGATAGAACCATTGAATTCCTTGGGTCCATATTAGGGGGGTAGGTATGATTATAATCAACTTCAGGACCTTGGAAATGTGTGTTGCTAGGCAGATAAACAATTAGAATAGCCGTTGCTAGGCAACCAGCTGTATAAGCGACAAACCGATAGAACCATTGAATTCCTTGGGTCCATATTAGGGGGGGTAGGTATGATTATAATCAACCTCAGGAACTATCAAAGGCTGATTTATATTTTTGTTATTCCATAGCATAAATTTGTGTTGTGACACCTTAATCCAAGATGGCGGCACAATCCAAGATGGCGGCGCCCGTTCTGACTTCTGGCAAAGTGCAAACATCATATACCTCGTTCTGGTGGTGCCTGGCGGCACCACCAGGTGGCTACGCCACCACTTCGGCATAAAAAAGTATAGTAAATATTGTATTTCAACAAAAAATAACTATGTCTTGATGCTAGCAATGCAGCAGGGGGTACAGATGACGGTTGGATCCTAAGTTTAGTTACTTACCAGGACTGCATTCATGTACCATAATCACAAAACGGTTAATTAAATCACCAAGCTGACTCTAAAGGGTCAATATACATTGCCTGTGTGTTCCTGCAGTGATGGCAGCAAGGCAGCAGCGGGAGCGGCTGATGGCTGGATCTTGTTCTATGACCTCGGTACGAGCTGCCTGTACCGACACCAGAGACCGGACACGGCCCCCGTCACACAGATTCTGCCCTCTAGTGGCAACAAGTACTTCATCACCTCCGGCACAAGTATCAATGTGTGGGACGCAGGAACAGGTATATATACATATATATATATGAAGTTTATATGCAAAAGTAATTTGAATCTAATGCAATTGCCACTGGTAAAATTCAATTGAGTATTCTTCCATGACAATTGGATTAATTATTCATTAAATAAATGTATTCTGAAAGTTTCTTAGGATGAACATGATCAGTGCCAGTACCGCTGACAGAAAGCAGGAATTTGTATTTAAAATTCATGTTAAGAAACTTTCATCAGACTAGTTCATGTATGGTGTATTAGGCCACTTAGCGTGGCTGCTAAATTGCCCTTCATAAAGGAGTATGATGAGACAAATCATGCTTTCACTGCCATTCAATCCTTTTAGTCAGACAGTGGACAAGTTGAATACAACTATTTTTATTACCACATTGTACCGTTTCCCTTCTCATATTTATTAACATGAATGTATCAAGCTTGCCACGTGATGATACATTTTATTTCTCCTATGTGTAGGTGACTTGGTTCACACATTCAGCGGAGTGGACTTGGACGGTAACCCGGCCGTGGCGTCCTGTCTGGCTGAGCGGTGTGACACGCTGGTCGTGGGGTATGCCGGTGACGAGTCACATGCAGATATATATGACTTAAGCTCAGGTTAGTCACATATCTTTGCTTTAAAATGATCTAGCTGTATATAATAGTCATATGAAGGTGGTATTTTGGAATCATGTTGTGGACTAATTGGCTTTAAAGCTGCCTGGAAGCGTTTTGAGTGAAATTTGGTGAAGTACTTTTGGGGTGTAGATTCCTAAAAACAAATCATTTCAATGGAATTTATTGGCCTTATAGTTCCAAAAATATAATGGCTGCCAAAATCATTGGCGAATTCTTTTTTTTCAATGCACAAAGTTATGGAATAGCCCAATTTGCTTGTGTGCCAACATAGCTAACTTTATGTTAATTTCCATTTGTAGGCACCAAGATAAAGTCGATTCTGGAACTTAATGGTTTTAACCAGGTGGCTATCACTAGTGATGCTAAACAGGTGAGCAAAGGAAATAGCCATTTTAAGGAGATTATATTCTTCAATTTATATTTCCAATTACCATACCACAAATTATAAGTATTATTCTTCCCATGTAGATTACAAGGGTCAGTTCAAGATAATTTGAGGGATAATTTAAAATGGATTTGACACCTTTTGGGAACAAACAGGGCTGTGTGTGTCTTGACCACCACAACAAAAGTGCCCTTCAAACCTGTTAGACTTAACCATGCATAATTTTTCCCTCCCTTAGGTTTCATTGGTTACCTCGTGGTCAGCTGGAATTTCAAAAATTATTTGTGTTATCTCTAACCCAGTCAGTTTTAAAATTCCATTGAACCTTCAAATAACTTTTTTAATCTCCTTTCCAAAATGATATTTTCATATGGTTAAGTTATATTCTAAATCAAAATATCACCCAGCCTCATATAATTAAATTCTGCATTTTTGCCCTGTACTCCAACCCCTGTTTATTATGTTTTTAGATTGCGACCACAGCGTTTGATGTACCAGTCACGTATGACATTGAGACCGGCCAGGCGTCGGTGGAACAGAAGCGCATTGAGAGGACAACCGGTACGCCCACCTGTGTTGTCCTCAGTCCATGTGACCGCTATGTCGCGGCCGGTAACACCGAGGGTACAATCCGTATCCTGGACGCTAAACGGGGAAGGTACCGGTTCCGCTTCAAACATGTGTCTTCAGTGTCAAACGCAGCCTTCAGTGCTGACAGTGGGAGGCTGGTGTCAGCAGGCAGCCACAATGTTATCATCTGGGATCTAACAGAGGGGAAGTTACTGTACACTTTAAGTCGGCATAAGGAGCCGATCACCGACCTGTCACTTGTGTGCGACGGTCAGTATTTGGTGACGTGTAGCGAGGACCGGCAAATTCTGGTGTGGTCTGTCACGGATGGTGCGACAGTCGCAGGTTTCCACAGTCACAGCGCTGTCAAGAATATCCGTGTCGCATCTGATCTCTCAAGCATTGTCTACGGTGCGGGGAATGTCAACTATTTGGGTATTCTGAAACCAAACCCGGCGCTCAAAGCGATCCTCAGAGGCGAGAACAATGTCGAGGTGTCTGACACATTGCAGAAGGCTCAAGCACTTGCGCTTGCATTCTCTGGGGAGAGAATTGCAGTCAAAACCTCCAAGGCATGCAGTATATTGTAAATTGAAGTGAACAATAGTAGTAGCACATATTCTGATGCTTTACAAAATTAAATTGTGTGAAACAAATTCTATGAAATAGCTTCCTGAAAAGTACATGTAGGCCTATGTATATTTTGATTCTATTTTGTATATGGTGCACACACTTAAGTGGCCAAAATCCATGACCCACAAATAAAGTACATCCTGTTTAATTGACAAAAATGAAAATGGTATAAAAGAGAAAAGCATGTCTTTTAGGTCCAAATCCGTTTTTAAATCTATGCCCAACATGGTGCATTGAAGTATTATATATCGGTAAATCCTGAGACCTCTGAATATTTGATGCACTTTTGGTTGACATTTTCCCTGTACTATTTTAGTACACACAGGAATGTTACTGGGGCTTAACATTTTTATAAAAATGAGTTTTTGCCCTTTCACTTCACGAGTATGCACTTTTAGTGTTATGTCACAGCATACTGCTCAAAGCAGTATATTATTCAATATGTTGGGGGTAAATAGAAATGCATTAACGTGCCTTCTGTTCATGCATGAAGTAGATTGTGTTGTAATAAGGGATAATGTATGAAATAATCACAAGCAATAAACGAGTAGATGTTGAATAAAGAACAGCGGCAAAGACTTTTGTATATTATTTTAAATTGTTGCCGTGACCTGTTGTCAATTATGCCAGGAGTATCAGGATCTCAACATTTTTCTTTACTTTTAAAACAGAACCTTATATAAGCTCCTGTCTTCTATGAAATAATGATGTGTAGGAAATATTCATGACATAACAACAAAAATGATACCTGGAATTATCAAAGCTTTAGACTAACACTCAAAATCCACCGCCCCCCTCTCCCTCAGATAACCACCTAGCAATGAATCATCATATGTCAGAATGTTTTTTCTTTTTTTCCAAAAACGTGATTCAGTGAAATTGATTCCTTGTGATTCTATTGGTTCTGGAAACACATGATGCCCCTGACAGCCACCATAAACAAGGCCTGAACAACCCTGACCGGTTGGAGTGCGAAGTTCAGCTGCGGTGCTTATACTACATGTGCATTGATTTCCCCTTTTGTTTAACCCTGTAAGGACGGCATAATGCATTAATACATCATGCCCTTGGTCTTCATGATGCATGAATGCAGCCCTGATGAGTAACCCACCAGTGCTGCATTCATGCATTATGCTGACCCTACGGGGTTAAGACACTCCTGATGTGTTGGTATACTCAAGGTGGGGATCAATTGGGAGTATATGAACCCTATAAGTTTGGAATAACGCAGTAATGCAGCTCTGGTGAGCTATATGCCAAGGCTGCATTGCTGCATCATGACAATAAATGGCATAGTGCGCTAAAACACAACGCAGACCTTATTGGGTTAATAGCCCATTAAACTAAAGTAGCTATATCAGATGTTTACCAAAGTCTAAATCCTACACAGAGATCTTACAAAGACTGCGAAGGTATAGTAGTAAAGTAGTAAATGGATGGAGGGCATTAAAATGTTATTCATGGGAAATGACAGGTCAGAAAGAGGTTTCCATGGGGCCCAGCAAAGGCCTTTTATAGTTTATTTTCAATGGAGGGAATAAAAGGGTGGACACCGACCTTGCCCATAGTAGAGTAGGCAAATAAGATCGAATTTGACGGATATGATCGGTGATGAGCATGAAGGGAATAGGTAGGAAGGGGAAGTATGAATATCTGGGAAGGGGAAGTATACATTCATGCATCATTAGGCCCAAAAAAAAAGAGGTCTATTTCAGGTCACCCGACCGACCCTATGTAATCAGGGCCGACCCTACGTTCTTTATATCCAATTCTAAAGAAATTTTTATATTTTTACACTTTTTGGGGTCAATTTTAGATTTACAAAAGTTTTGGAAAATTCTTCCCATTTTTACATTTTTTTGGGTCGATTTTAAGGTATGTAAAAAAAAAAGTCTAAAAAAAAGAAAATCCGACCTACCAACCCTGTAGTTTCTTCCCGTTGTAATAAACGATACTTTGTGTCTCTATGATATTGGTAGAGTATCAATTAAAGAACAAAGTCAACACAGTTCGGATCAAGTGTTTACAGGTTGCGAATCAATAGGTTTATTCAGGAACCTAGACAGGCAGTATCTATGTGTGTGAACTCCCTATAGAGTTCGGAACAGGTCAGTAGGCTAATCAGCCGTAATGATCACCGGGTCTCCTCACCAGCGTGGCTCAGAGTAACCGACGAGTCCCATCAGATGCTGGGTATATATAGGCAGCCAGCCTGCCCGCGCACACGCAGACCGGAAGCCTATAGCGACCTCTGTCCATACCCCAAGCCCAAGGCAGGTGTCGCCACCTGCCGTCGGACTGAAGGGTTCGGACTGAGCTCGCAACACAGCATCCAACAGAACTCGTCATATAACAACTTGTATAACCCTAGCCCCTACACCGTGTTACCTGAAACAAACCTTTTTTTTAAATTTGGCCTTATGACAAAAGGCATAGCACAATAAAGCACCATGCGTCACTTCGATCCATTCTCAGACTAACACCTGCAATGATAAAGCAACTATTTTGTCATGAACTGCAAACTCATGCAAACATTTCACCACTACCTCTGAGCATTTCAGCTGTGATCTATAGCAGACACTATTGAACATGTCAACAAGTCAATATTGTTCTCGAGTATAAATACAGCTATGCTTCATATAGGGTGACGTCACTTTTAGCGAAGCTTTCAGAGTCAACGTTTGAATCGGAGAGGACATTAGGGAGTTTTAGCAGGCAAAACGTAGACGTACACGTAGACGCACTCGGAGCTACGTGAACCCCTACGTACTGCAGATGAATGAGTTTTAGCAGACACACCCTGCCGTGGCATAGCGAAAATAGTGCCATGGTTGTGGCATGTTTGACCATAGTTTAATATACGTTCTCTTATCTCAATCTTTACCATTTTCACGGAGCATAGACATATATGCCCCTAGATGATTGTGTATCAATTTCATTATAATATCTTGGCTCAATCCTGCATTATATAGATACGTAGTGGTGGACGTAGCAAAGCAGTTTGCAACGTATATGACGTGCGTATCACTCACTGGACGTAGCAAAGAGCACATAAAATGCTGACGTCACTAGAAGGGTTGCTAGGCGACACGCTACGTACGTCTACGTATACGTCTACGTGGGGCCTGCTAAAACTCCCTATTGGATTGTGAGCTGAGACGACCGTCATGAAGCTGCTGCTGCTACTTGTCTGCCTGCTGGGGACTGCTGCCCAGGTCAAGGCTCGCCCTGGGCATGGGCATGGATATGGGCATGGGCATGGAAATGGGCATGGAAATGAGAATGGGCATGGAAATGGCATTGGGCATGGGAATGGTCACAGTAATGGACATGGGAACGGGCATGGACATGAAAATGGCCATGTGTCACACAACGGCACACACCATGGATCTGAAAAAAACGCCACTGTGAGTACTTGGATGTTTTCCAAACACTGTAAAGGCATACTTCTTAGAGAAAAGTGGTCAATTTGATATCATCAATGGGTATTAATAGGTCACAAAGGGATCCAATGTCTCCCAACCATGGGCTTCTCTAGTGTATTTTCAATGGGGGGAATGAAATAAAAGCGTGCACTCTTTTATTCCAGACTGACAATACATTGGGCACTAAATAGATTAGAGCGAATTAGGGGGAATGGGACAGATAGGAAGTCAATGTATTATTATATATTATTTGTGAACATTCTGACTCACTTTTAAGGAAATATATTTTTTGTCCCACACATCGGATGTACTAACCTTAAAAAGGGCATCATGTATCATTTGTTGTCATGACTAAATAACTTTGCCAAGTCAAGTTGGTATCATGCAATTTGGTACCAAATGGCATGGTGCAATGTGCTGTTTTTAAAGGTATAAAACCCCAGTGGTGTTGTTGCAGACATATTTGTATAGAGCAGGTAAAGAGATGAAGGTCATTTCATGTCAACCTACCGTAAATTCTCGCGTATAAGCCACGGCTTGTACGCGAGTCAGACTCAGCTTTCTTTTGATACCAAACATGCCTATATAGGGTGCGGCTTATACGAGAGTTTTTAATAGTATACTACAGTACCAAAATCGGAATATTCAGACCCCCTCTGCGGCTTATATAATTTGTCAAAGGTATGGGTGCGGCTCATACGCGAGTTAGGCTTATACGCGAGAATTTACGGTATATGAAATAATGCAAGTTTATTTATCTTCCCTTACTTTGTAATTTAATGTCTACCTCTTCACTATGCTTTAGAATAATTTAGGGAGTGGTCATATTTTAACAACAGTGGGTGGATCGAAACATTTTTGGTCCCTCCTTTAATAGGCAGGCTGAAATTGAGCAACCCCTTTGAGCCATAGTAACATGCAGGCTTTTCCTCTAAAAAGGGGTGCACATTTTTTGGACCCCCCTAAAGAGGGGTGAAACCTTTTTAGTCCCCCCCCCCTTCAAGGGGTCCAATTTCTTTTGCCCCCCCCCTCAAATCCACCGATCCCCCTGTTGTTAAAAAATTACCACTCCCTTACCAGCATTAGAAAGTGTAGAATTTGACTTCAAGTGGGAAACAATTCTTTTTTATCTTCCCAGGAACGACTGGAGATACGGACAGCATTCTTTCAGGTAGGTTTCAGCTAGTGACTTCTTCAGAGCAAACATAAACTAGCACTTGCCCAGAAGCCAATGGTTACTATTCATGATATTCTCAGAATTATCTTGCCATAGGCCCACAGGTTTTTGTCCTGTGTAACCTATGAGAACCCATCTCTCTGTGTTAAATAATATAATCATAATACCTTGTTTAGGATCTCTGGCAAAATTCAAATTAATTTCCTTTTATTGATTGTAATTTCATGATTTTATGTTTCTCTGCAACACAGCGCGCCCATGCCTTCAACATGAGCAACTGTTTACCAGAAGTACAGGAGAAGCCTTGGGAGTGCAAAGCCAGTATGTATTATATAGACAGGGTTGACCTTAGGTCGTATTTTACGAGGCCATAGGCCGAGTGAAATTCAGCCCCAGTCAACAATTGGAATAATCCAGTCAATAGACTAAAGCGTGTGTTCCTTTATGTTCACTTTTAATCTTTCTTTTATTCAATTTGTTAAAGTCATGATAGGGGCAGCCTAAGTAGGATTTTCTATGCCATTCACGTGTAAACAAACCGCCATTTATGATGACGTCATATGGCCGGATATATGGCTGTGGCTTATTCAATGAGCTGGCAAAACACGACCGCCTTTGTTTAAATCAATGTCACAGCCGTATTTGATTAAAAAAAAATAAACAGCTACATCTTTACCCTTCATATTGTAGTTTCTGGATTGAAACACCAGTTGTTCAAAATAAACATCTGGTTGTTCAAATATATCTAGTTGTTCAAATCGAAAAACAAAATGAGTCCAATATCCCATTTTTGTCTCTCAGATACTGGGATTTAAAATTGGGGGCGAGCAGTTGGCTTGTCACATTCACGGCGTGTTTGGAGTTGCTAGGGGTAGCTACGCATGCGTGTGATCCGTTCCCGGGGTGGTCGTTCTTATGGCATGCCGTTAGTGTCAATTGACTATCCTTTTCAATTATTCCCCATTTGGACCGGCAGTAGGACCAGCCCAGCCGGTCCATCAGCCTTTTAGCCGGCTATAGCCGGTGTCCAGCATGTTTTCACAGAGACTGTGATACACTAATGACTTCTAACTTCTCTGATATGCTACTTCAGTCAGCAGTATAGACAGAAAGTGCAGCACCCAAACAACGGAAGAGCCATGGAAAAGTGTCTGTGGAATCTTCAAGGCAGTGTCTGCTGGGAATTACTCGTAAGTTCTCATATGGTTGTGTCTCATGAGATTGATACAATTGAAACATCTTTTACCGGATGTAGTCTTTGACCAGCAAGTTTCAAAACGGCTGAAATGGGGGCTATGTACACAGAAATGGGGGGAAAAGGTTAATGGATATTTTAACTGAATATATTACAAACTTCCTGGCATTTCAAAGACTAAACAGATCAAAGACTACACCCGGTCAGAGATATTTCAATTGTTACAATCTCATGAGACACAGCTATATACAGAACCTTATCAAAATAGTCAAGGCCTGTGTATTCTGTTCTATTTTTTTTTATATACAAGATTTACTATGCTTAAGTACTGGGTGGGAGGGACCGGGGGGGGACATGTGCCCCCCCCCCCCCCCCCCCACTTTTGACCAACCCCATAAACGGTCAAACCAAAAGGGTCAGGGAAAAAAAGGGCCAAAAAAGGTCAAAATACCCTTTAGTCCCCCCTACTTTGAAACTGCTTGCCACGTCCCTGGACTCACATTTTCAATGGTTTTTACTCGTGCAAATAACAGGAATATCCACAGGTAGAATGATGTTGTTTATTTCCCGAGTTCAAAAAAAAGGAACACAAGAAAATGTCCAGAAAATGTTCCAGAAACGTTTTTAAATTCTCGAGTTATGACACAAGAATGTCACAAGTTCCGCTTGAGATTTTGTTTGCACGGCCTCCAACTTCATCTTCTGATTGTCGCATAACATGTATATATCATTATAAATGATGTATATATGAATCATAGTAGTATTACCATTGTTCTGATTTTCTATCATTTCTTATCTTGCAGAGAGGCTGAGTCGGTAAGTGTCGTAGTATAAAGCTGTGTCTCATGAGAGGGGCCAGTGTGAACGTCTTTGACCGGGTGCCATCTTTGACTGGCTTGATAGAAAATGCCTTATTTAGGGCAGCAAAGGACAGCCATAAAACCAAAACTCCCTTTATCATGGCAACTTATCAAAACTAATGAAGTACCAACAAATAAATTTAACAGATAAATTCCACAATATAAGAACTGTTTATTCTTTAGTTTCATTGGTATTATAGAACTTAAAGATTCACATTCACATTCACATTCAGGTATATGAGGTGTTAGAGGCTTTCGTGAACGCGACTTACACGGAGGACGCCACTCATAGTATGTATGCTTATCATCTTTGTGCTTAGGGAGTGTTCATTAATTAGTTACAGTGGGAGGGTATAAAATTTCCGACCCCTCCTGAGGGGGGGCATAAAATATTCTGACCCCTCCTCAGGGGGGGGTGTAAGAAATTCTGACCCCTCTTGAGGGGGGTCGGCGTAAAAAATTCAACCCCTTTTAAGCAAAAAATCCTGCACGTTACTTTAGTTCAAAGGGGGGTGGCGAGAAATTTTCGGCACCTTCGGCGAGGGGGGGCAGGAAATATTCTACGCGCTCTCAAGGAGGGGGGGGGGGCCTCCACTCAAAATCTCACCCCCCTGTACTTAAGAGATAAACACTCCCTTATATTAACAGTACACTGCTAAATGTACACACAAAGGATGCGAGTAGTATAGTATGTATCGGAACGGGACTATGCTTAAGTACTGTTTATTACTCAATCGATATGCAGCCAATCAGAGGCCTCCATTTGGTCACGTGACCCGTTGCCATGGTAACGTGACCTACTTAGGACTCTAAGCCAATCAGAAGCCAGCATTCTGGGTGACCTACTGACCTACTTAGAAGCTCTCAGCCAATCAGAGGCCGGCATTCTGGTAACCATGGTAACGTGACCTACTTACGTCACGTGACCTACTTAGGCTCAGCCAATCAGAAGCCGGCATTCTGGTAACTAGGGTAACGTGACCTACTTAGGGTTTGTTTGTAAACAACACCATGTGGCTCTCTTGTTTGTAAACAACACCACGTGACACGTGACTGTTTGTAAACAAACAAACAAAAAAGTTATGTAACTTATATATAGAAATTAAAACACAACAAGATAATTTCTTTTTTTTTCATTTTATTCTTTATTTTCATTTCAATCAAAAAACACACAAGTTTATGCTTTTTTAGCTTGCTTCTTCGATTGGCAACCCAACAGGCCGCAAAGTCTCACACCGCCATCACTCGCACCACACCCCTGACCTCCTCTCTCCAATAGACATTGCACGACTTTGGATAAATCCAACACCATTTCGGCAAGGCAGAGAATCTTTGCCTCCATGAAACGTCCGCCATCGCAACAACCCGTTATTTCTGTCACAACAGCATCATCGATAGCTTCTGACTCACTGTCCGGTCGCTCAGCTTTGGGATTTTGCTCATGCGCATGACGCACTTCTTGGGGTTTCTTGTTCGACATGCTTCAATTAGGAAATGAACGCAATGAGGTCCACAGGTGTCAGCAGAAGTGTCTTGTAGTTGAACGCGGTTTCTTTGCCACTTGAACGGAGCAGAGCGTTCCACGAAAGACAAGAACTCCGCACTCAGCGGCGGTAAGCCGAAGGAATCAAAGTAGTACACTTCACCCGTGCTCGACACGTAAAACGCTACCCAATGCTGACCTGGTAAATGTTGCGGATCTGTGTTGCTCACGAAACAAGTGTCTTTGATAGGGTGCTTCGGAATAGTGTCACAAGAGAAAACACCTAGGAAACGATGTTTTGTGTGAACGTTTTCCTTCAACACTCTACTTATTTCAAGCGTATTCATACGATACGCTAAGTGCCGCTGTCTTGTCTTCAGTTCATGTGGTAGTCGGTGATGGGATGTCGATCTCTGGTCAGCTCGACGACGTTGTCGTACACCAAGTAGAGTAGCACCGTTGTTGTCGCTTGTAGCGCCGAGCGGAAACTGACTTCCACCCTCAGCTGACCCGCTCTTATAAGGTTCACGCGACAACCGTCGTGCGATCTGTCTGGGGTTAAATCGAGGGGGAACACCGTGTAACCGTTCAGGAATTGCTCGTATGAAATACCACAGGAGCGCGCGCCCTCGTACATCCCCGTTTCCGTGTGTAGCGCCAAGTACTCTCTCACGGCCGCTTTGGTGTTAAAGTCGGGCACGTAAGCGTCGTTCGGCACTTTCTGATCGTTCACTATCACTTGAAGCGAGCTGATGTCGTAATGCTTCATCTCGAACGGGTTCTTGGTGTAGCTACCGTTGAAGGCGTCGTGGTCCAGGAAGCAAATCATCATCGACTTGGGAAGCTGGCCTGTGTTGGAGTGCGTGTAGCTGTGATCTATGTTACCTTGAGGGATGGCGTACGTCGTCACCTCCACTCTGTTCACCGGGTAGTCGAAGGGGCCGTGTTCTATCACCGCTCTCTCGTGCGTTTCTGCTACAGCGTCCGCCACCAATACACGTCGCACGTAGAGCTTTGCTTTGTAGATCTTCAAGGTGTAGCCTGCGTCAGCGGCGCACATCAGATAGAAAGAGGGCGCTGCCTGTTTCAGAGTGAGATTGATTTCTGTCTCTCCAACGATGAGCTTCGGTTGATGAGCCAGGCCAAAGTGCAGTCGCGCCATCAGCGAAAAGCGCTTGTTGGAGATTAGCTTCCTGCGCGCTTTGTACCCTGCATTCACGTTAGTCAACGCGTCAAACTGACCAGGCGTATCTTCATGCCACCCCTGGGCGCTCATGACGCCGCCCTTCACGTCTTTGTTGTAGTTGAGTAACCCTTCCAAGTAAGCTCGGTAAGGGTAGGTCTCGGTGTTGCCAGACACTTTGAAACCGCCGATGGAGACTTGGACGTCTTTGAAGAGCGAGTGAGCCAAGTTGTTCACCGGAGCTACCGCGTCGGTGTCCTCTATCGCCGCTCCGTTCGCTTTCAGCACTTGACATTCCAGATGAAGGTAATTCTCGTTCAGGTCTGTGTACTCTTGCGACTTGTTGATGGTGAAATTTATGTTACCTCCATCCTCTAAAGAGTTTTTTGTTTCTATCCCGAGGAAAGACGACTTTAAGATAGTAGTCTGAGTCGGCGCTACGGTGTGCAGGTCGAGCTCAGAGAGCGGGCACTGGTGACTGCTCTCGTGTACGTAAGCCATTGTGTTCTCTCTTCACGCGGACGACAGACTGACGCCGGCCGCCTCCAGTCTTTTTATTTATACCTGAGCGCCTAGGCGCTTACCGGTCGAATACATCCCCTCTACGTCTCTTGCAAGAGCCACCGCCCGTCTGAGGAGAATGCCGGCGACGTTTCGACCCTTTCTTAGACGCGACAGTCGTCTTTCCTCCTGAGAACGCCGTACTCGCCAGTCTCTTCAGAGTGCCTGCGCCTCGGTCGTTCACGCTGCTCTTTAAAGTCCGACCATCCAGCACATCTTTAGCTACGCCCACACCGGCGCGGAGCAGCGTTTTTCCCACTGACTTCAATAGCGGGTTAGCCGAGCGCATCAGACCTAACAGAGCGCCGCCCAAACCGTGCCCGCTCTGGAAAGAGCGCCCGCTGTACACGTTGATGCCGTTGCCCAGCTGCGCGTTGTAGTAATCGCTGTACCCTCTGCCGACGGTGCGCCTGGGTGGAAAGTACGTAACGCGTTGACGCATCTTTTTTTTTTCTTTCAGCGCTCAATAGGTCTCAGATGAAGTGTCACGGTCACCTCGCCTCTACCGAATGGGATGGAATGGCCGGATCGGTCTCTTAAATAGATGCCGACCTCGGTAAACCTCTTGGATTTCAAGGGGAAATAATCCAAATGGGGAAAACTGATAGCTTGCACGCCACCTCGACGCTTTCCGCCTCTGTCCACCGCGACGCAGCGTAACAGCGGCACTTGCATGTCGCCCACACGTCTCTCCTGGATCATGTCAGTGTATATGTACACAGAGTGCACGTCCCCGAAAACATCGGTAGTCGGCGACGCGAAACACGTCTTCTCTCCATGCGAGATGCTGAGTCAGCAGGACAGCACAGTGTCTCGGCGGTTTGATGGTGACGCGTTTCGTCTTGGAGTCGTACGATAAGATCCCCATCGGTTTGAGCAAGAAGCTGGAACCCATCTCGCATCGTCTCACTCAAGCGCTCGACTAGGGTGTGGTTGCTTCCGGTGAAAATAGGAGGTATCTCGAATATGTTTGGCATGAAACTGCGCACTCCCATGTCTTTCTCCATCTTTTCGATCATCTGTCTTGCTTGATCGCTGATCGCCTTCTTCTTCACGGCCGGGGACAAGAACTGCTTGTATACGGCATTCGGCTGTCTCAAGTCGACCTCTCTCTTGAACCCTTTTGTTTCCGGTTTCAATCGCTGCTCTTCCGACGTGTCTGATATCTCTTCCACCGTTACATAGCTCGCTTCCTTCCAGCTCAGCGGGTATTTTGAGCTGAACGTCAGCTTGCTCAGACAGTTCGCATTTGTCATTCCCCTCCAGTCTACCTGCGGTTTTCTTCTTTTGGCGAATTTAGTGTCTTTTAAAACCTTGATCGCCTCATCTAGCGCACCCTTGGTGCGCAGAGGAACAACGATGATCAAGTCGTCGTCGTGCACGTTAGTCCATTCTGTAGGGAGGATGATCTCAGTCAGAGCCGCTTCGTACGCTTCGGGCAGAAGGAGCGGCGAGTCGAAGTGAGTTCGGAAAGACGTCAAGCTGTTGTCAGGATAATACTCCATAGAGCTGTTGCTAGGTAGGGTGATGTTCATTTTTTTTTTTTTTTTTTTCTACGTTATTTTTTTGACGGGGATCCACTCGTTGAACTTGTCGTCGTAACCTAACCAACGTACGAAAGCTAGCTCTTTACCGTCGACGGTCTTGCGGCGCAACACCTCGTCTATCAGGTAGTTGTTGTCGTAACGACTCTTGTACACCTTCTGAACCTCTTCCGGGTAGAAGACGCCTTTTATCTCCTCACCCTTGTCGTCTTTTAGCTCGAACCCTCTGCTTCCCAACGTCTTAGCAACGTCGACCACTTCCTCGCGCCAGTTTCCCTCGTACCCTTTGTCAAAGGCGCCTTTAGTTCTCAACATCCTCACTCTGTCACCCGGAGCGATGACGTCGACGGCAGACGTCTTTGTTTTTTTCTTCTTTTTCCATATTTCGTCGATTTGTTTGTTAGTTGGGAGATCTTGTCTGTAGAAAACTGTTTCGCTGTTTTCCGAGCTGACTTGAGCCGGCGCCATTTTCAACGTCTTGTGGTGAGTGCGATTGTAAGAAGACACTACATGGTGCAGTACGTCTACGTAGCGATACGTGCGCTTGTGTGTGAAATAACGCCACAGCTTCTCCTTCAGACTGCGGTTCAAGCGCTCCACTAGACTAGCTTTGATGTCGTCGTTCTCGCCAGTGAAAAACTCTATGCCCTCGCTCTTCAAGTGATCTTGAAAGATCTTGTTCAAAAACTCTTTCCCCTTGTCTGTCTGAACAGTGCGCGGTCGTCTCTCGCCAGTGTCTGTCATCTTTTGGAAGGCCTCGGTAACATCAGCACCACTCTTGGATTTAATGGGAACGGCCCACGCCTACCTAGAGAAAACGTCGATCGCCGTCACCACGTACCGGAAGCGGTCGTTGTGAGACGCCAAAGCCTGCATGTCCATCAGATCTATCTGCCACTGCTGATCGATTGCACCGGTTATAGTCTTGTTCCTTGCGAATTTTCTCCGAATGGGTTTATGTTTAGTGTAGGCGTCCAGCGACACTAAAGCATCTCGGATGACGGCCGGGTTTAGGTGGCGAAAATGATGTTTCTGGAGTTTAGTCACGCTAGTGAAACTGGAGGGTGCTTTGACGTCGGTATATCTAGCTACTACGCGCTTCTTTTCTTTTTCCTCCTTGGTCAGTCTCTTCACCGGTTTTCCCATCGTCGGCCTGATGCAGGAGTAGCACCAGGAGCGGGAGTGAACGACGCCGCCTCCGCTAGGCGGTTGCGCCTTTTCCTTTTCTTACTCGCCGCGCTCCTATAGGCCGACGGGGGTCTCAGTGTAGTCGGAGTTTGGAAAAGTTCACTGCCCTCGTCGTCGTCAGAGGATTGATCGTCCACCTGGAGAGAAGAGTCTGCTGCTGCTACTGCTGCTGCTGCTGCTGCTGCTTCTCCTTCTTCCGAGTCGAAGCTCGGTCGTTTCCGACCTCTGTCAGTAAGCCGTGTGTCCAAACTTTGGCCAGGTCCGCTCGCTTTATACAGATGGTTTCCGATCAAGGAGTCTGTGGGAACTGCTTCGCGCAGCGCTTTTGTGAACGGAGAGTAGCCCGCCGGTCTGGTCGCCGTCTTCCTGAACCTGGCGGCGTCGCTCAGTAAGTCCACTATGTTGATGTGACGCTCAGGTGGTATTCTCCGACCCGACATCTCGCGCACCGCACCGTCCTCGTTCCACTTGACCACACCGGATTTCTCCAATTGATTGTACAGCGCAGCGGTCCGGATGCGATTCCTCTTGGGAACTTGCTTCACCAACCGCTCAAGTAGGGACGCGCTGGCTTCTTCAGCAGACTGACGGAGGTGAGCCGGTGGCGAAGAAGTGTAGGACGAAGAGATGTTGCTGTTGTTGGGATTCGCGAGAAAAAATTGCAATCTATTCAACAACCTTCGGTATTTCAACATTTTCTTGCGCGATTCCAAAGTGGGATCGTTCAACACTAAGTCCAAGTCCCTGTAGATAAACTGTAGCACCTGGTGCAATGCCGCGTCGGGATGAAGGGATTGTTCTGCCTGCTTGTGGTAATAGGCCATATCGGCAGGTAGGCGGGCGGCGGTGGCAGGGGCGGAACTCTCGTTCTTTTCACTACGCTCATCAGGAAGAGGAGGAAGGATAGCAGCAGCGGGCACATGATGAAGTAGACCCGCTCGTGATGATTTGTAGAGCGTCTCAGGATCCACGAGCGCTAAGCGTTTGTAGTGTTGTTGCTGCTCTGAGTCCGTCATGGGGACGACGGTGGCAATGACGCTGGCGGTGGCGGTAGTGGTGGTACTGTCGGCGAGTAGGTGTCGAATGAGGTGTCTCATATACGGAGAATGCTCTTTATAAGCGGTAAGGCCATCCCTATGAGAGCCGGAATGAGGAAACCTCCCTCTTGTACCAAGACGCGTCTCTTTTTTTTGATGGGCGTAGATTTTTTGCCGACCTCCCTCAACACGTCAGCCGATTCTCGAAGCTTGTCCAGTTGTTTGTCGCTGAGCGGGATGTTCCCTACGAGTAAATTGTGACAGATCTCACTCAACGCTGCGATCAGATCGTCGCTTCCAGAGTCTATTAGATGCGAGCAGTCCTTTGGCGAGCACTTAGCTAAGTGCTTGAGAGTACCAAAGTGTCTTTCGAGTAGATGAGAAGACATTTTTGCTACTACTTTCTCTTGTTCTTTTTTTTGTCTAGCGGTACGAATACTAGCTGAGAGTGTATGGACGTCAAAGAGGAGCGTATTCTCAGATCGTCAGGTGTTGACTGCTTGAAGTCCAGAAGGAGGTATGAGTGAGGTCGCTTGAGTTCATGGGTAAATATACTAGAGAGGGCCACCGCGTTGGAGGGAAACACCTGGCGAGACAGACTAGCTATTTGCCCCATGTCGCGCGGGTTCTTGAAAACGATCATGTAGTGAGCGTTCAGACTCATAGTTCGAAAGTCGGGTGATTTCTGGAATAGGTTCTGAGTGATATATATGACGCTCACGTTCCAGTGATGGGAGTATTTAGTAAAGATGTCGGCTACCACTTGCTGATTGGAACTGCTCATCAGATCGTCCAATATCAGTAGAGTGTGTGGTCGTAAAGCGTCTTCTGCTACTTCCACGTCTCCCGCTATAGACTCTTTGCTAGGAAGACCTTCTCTGAATTCCACACCGTACTGATTTTGCATTTTTTCAAACAGAGGTTGCCACTCGCCGTAATGGTAAAAAGTCTTTTCCACCGGCGGCGTGACCAAATTGTTCACGTCGCTCAGAAATTGATCCACCAAGCGCGATTTTCCACAACCCGACGGACCGCTAATGATACAACTAAAGGGTCCTTGTAGTCGAGCGTCGAAATGAATTTCTGTGAAGAGTTTGCTTTTACTACTCGACATTTTTTGTTTTTTTTCAGCACGCGTCAGAGAGTAGTTGTGTGTCTGACTGTCTGCTGTGTTTCTCACTCGAACGGTCGGTAGTGAATGGTTGTGGAGAAAAGTCAGCCGACCTTTTTATTGATACCGGCCGGTGTCACAGTAGCGGCGGCAGAAGTGACTTTTTTTTCTTTTTATTTTTGCGATAAAATTCTATTTTCACTCAATAGTCATAAATGTTTGTATCAGACTCCAGAGGAGTCTGATACAAATATTTATTTTTTAAAAAAAAGAAGAGGAGGAGGAGGAGGAGGAGGAGGAGGAGGAGGAGGAGGAGGAGGAGGAGGAGGAGAGAAAAGCGCAGATCATTTAGGCAAAGCTCTTCGCTTTGCCGCTTTTTTTTCTATTTCTGTGTTGTGACACGATCGTCTCGAAAAAGCAATAAGGCGTGTGAGCGCGGCGGTGACAAATACATATTGGAGCGTATGGTTTAGAATAGTGCGTCCCTATCTTCTTCAATTCTGCTGCGTTGCAATATGCAGGATAACAAGTGACGACGTCGAAACGTTTAGAGACCGTGTTCACGTCGGCCACAACGCGCGCCCACCGAGTGGGAGCTGCAGTCACTCCCAAAAACCGATCGGCTTGTCGAATCGTTTCATAGCGCTTATTCTCACTTTATAAGAGGAGGCAGGGTGAGGGGAGTAGCAGCGCTCTTTCTTTTCATGAAACGCCCAACGAGTGGGGGCGCTGAGAGCGGCTATTATGCAATGGTAGAGTAAATACTGTTCTGAGAAGACGGCTCTCGGCCATGTCGCCACGTTTTCTTTTTCCGCTCTTGTATAACGACGATTTCTTTGGCACTCGGCATTGCTTTTCTCGAGAATTCGGTACGCTTCAAGAGAAGCGTGAACCTCAACTACGTGACGCTCTCTCCTTTGAGATAAAAAAATAGCCGGGCAGTTGAGGAGGGCGCTTTGTTCACGTGTCCGTCTTTTAAAAACTCGCGCCCTCTGCAGTGCCATATTTCTTTCCTCCGAAAAAAAAAGACTGAGTGAAAATAAAAATTTTAAAACAAAAAGCTCAAAGAAAAAAAATAAGCAATAAGCAGACTCAGCTCGAAATTCCCTGCTGGCGTGATGGCGGTGACGGTAGGGGCGGCCGGGTGACGGCAGGCGGTGGTAGAAGGGCGTGTGGAAAGAGAATGCATCTCAGTCTTTTATAGGAGCGGCGAGAGCTCGACTTAGTCTGACATTTTCAGCTGTCGCATGCTGACCTGCTGCTATCATAAGAGAAACAAAAGCCCTAATCACGCTTTTCAGCTGGATCCTTCCACCCACCAGACATGGATCCAGATGGGAAGGTGGTTTAAAATTAATCCGTGTACCGACTGTCATACAATAGTGTAATTAGTTGAACGCGTGTTACCTGTATAAAGGATTAGCAGGTCATGGGCTTAGAGTGTGTATAGAAAAACAACTACAGGTAGCGTGAACAAAGCGACCCCCTCCCTTTCTGTCACTCTGTCTGTGACGAGAGGGTGCGCGTGTGGTAAGCGGCTTAAATCTAAAGGAAAAAAAAATCACCCTCTCCTGTCGTCAGCAGTCAGCTGGCCGGCGGCTGGAAAATGCGATTAGAGGGATGATGAGCGCGTAGTAAGCGACTTAAGGCTAATCTAAAGACCTGCCGTGAGTGGGCAGCTGGCTGGCAGCTTGAAAAAAGGGGGGAGTAAGGGTATATAAGGGGGAGTGAAACCGTATTCGTCATCGTCATCATCATTCACTCTACTACTACTACTACTACTACTACTACCACCACCACCACCACCACCAGCACCGCGCCTCAATTTGCAGATCCCCATGATGGAAAGTTGCGACCGTGACATGAAGCGGTATGATGAAGCGGCGCGCGAATGTGAAGCTGATGCTGTAGCCTCTGCTACTGCTGCTGCTAGTGCTGATCATCATGCTACTGCTGCATTTACTGCGGCTGTTAGTGACGCTGGTTGTGATGACGTTGTTGTTGTTGCCGCTGCGGCTGTGACTGCTGCTGTTGCTGCTGCCGATGCAGCTACTCATGCCGCCGATGCCGACGCTGCTGCTGCTGATGCTGTTGCGGCTGCCGATGTCGCCGCTGATGACGGTGCTAGTGCACGCTCTGCTGCCCTTGCTACTGTCGCTGCTGCTGTTGTTGCTAATGCTCACGCTACTGCTGCTGCCGCTGCTGCTGCTGCTGCTACCGCTGCTGCCGAGGCTGCTGCCGCTGCTGCTGATGCTGCTGCTGATGCTGCTGATGTTAGTAGTCGCGTCAACAAAGAATCGTCATTTGTCACTCTTAAACCTCCAGTTGAACGCGCGACGGGTAGTAGGGCTACCAACGCGACGGCCGGATGGTGCAAATGGTGTCGTCGCTTCTGCTCGTGCTCTTGCTTTTCTTCCTGCCCTACCTGCTGCTGCTACAGTATAATAGTGTTATAGTGTTTGAATGAGAATGCGCGTACTTACACATAGACACTGTAACAGATGCGCTTTTTGAAAATATAATTTTAGCATAACATGGAACTTGTTGTGTTTATTTTCTGTATATAAGTTACATAACTTTTTTGTTTGTTTGTTTACAAACAGACACGTGTCACGTGGTGTTGTTTACAAACAAGAGAGCCACGTGGTGTTGTTTACAAACAAACCCTAAGTAGGTCACGTTACCATAGTTACCAGAATGCCGGCCTTTGATTGGCTGAGAGCTTCTAAGTAGGTCAGTAGGTCACCCAGAATGCTGGCTTCTGATTGGCTGAGAGTCCTAAGTAGGTCACGTTACCATGGCAACGGGTCACGTGACCAAATGGCGGCCTCTGATTGGCTGCATATCGATTGAGTAATAAACAGTACTTAAGCATAGTCCCATTCCGATACATAATATACTACTGATGCGATTAACAGTGTTTCTTTAATTGAAATAGCTAAATGAAAGAATTATGTCCATAAAATATCAGATCTGAGAATTTCTGATAACTTGTAGACCATGATGTTGTCAACCAAACCCCTCCAGCCATTGCAATGGACACTACATGTAATATAAAAATCTTATTTCATGTATCTACCTGTATTATCAAGCTTGCAATGCCTGACCTTAAAATGCCATTGAAGTCTCACATATCTAATTATCTAATCTTCATTTCAGTCATAAATCATATACATAAAAAGCTTTCCAAGGCTTTTAAAAATAACGTAGAAGAGGCAGGAGAAGCAACCGAAGATGAAGATGAGGGTGAGGAGGAAGAAGAAGACGAAGAAGATGAAGAAGAAGACGAAGATGAAGTTGTGCCGGTGGTTATATAAGACTAACCCTGACACAAGACAAAGGCAAGTAAATATTTGTATAATATCAGAGTATATTATTTTTTAACTTGAAGGGCCGCTTAGTATATGAATGCATGTCCATTCACACATCATAATTACAAAGAGCATAATGCATTAATGCATATATATGCGGCCCTTGCAACTAGTAAGCAGCCCTAGCTCTCTTTACTGAAACCAATGACACCTCTTGCAATATGGTCAACTATAAAATATAACATGAACGTTACTTATTAATTAACAAGGGCCCTTTTCAACTGAGCAAATGCAACGGCTTTTCAGCAATAAGGCCAAAAAAAAAGGTATGTTTCAGGTAACATGGAAAGAAAATGTAGGGTCGGTAGGTCGGATTCCCCCCCCCCCCCCCCCACCTTTTTTAAAACATGAAAGTACTAGCCAGCCTCTAGAGACCCTAAAATTGACCAAAAAAGGGTAGAAATACGGGAATTTCTTCAAAATTCCACAAAAAACGTAGGGTCGACCCTGTTTTGATAGAGTCAGTCTGATGACCTGAAACAAACTTTTTGCTTAGGGTAGATGCACCCTGAGTCGGACAGACACCTTGAGTCGGACACCATTGGCTTTGCATCACATAGTGAATATGGATAATTCACATATCATGTGAACCAAATATGAAAATTTATGTATTCTTCCTTATGACAATTATGGCAGACTACATATAACTCACTTCCTACATGGCTTTATAACAGCTTGAACATGGGGTGTTTTTGCAATATTCTCAACATAAAATTAATGAAGAAATGGGGAAATTGGTTTCCTTATTGTGTCTGTTATGGCTCTCCCATTATAGTTACATCATTCCTGAACATGATGATAGCAATGTGTGTGTCTTTTGCAATGGCTCACATCAATAAATGTAAATATATTATCCACAATGCTTTATGAGAGGGGACATCACATTAGCATCAAACTGCACCTAAAGTCGGACACCAATTACACCCAGACTGGGATACTATATGCTAATAGCAGTTATATGTGATAGGCTTTCCCAATGGACACAAAATATTGATTCAACATTAATAACAGGTTGGCAATGCTGATTCAATTTTGATTCAATGTTGAACTGACTTTTGTGCCCACTGGGTGTCAGGACAACAGGGCAAAGGACAACAGGGGCTTTTCCTCCTCCCAAAATTCAATCATGACTTTAAATGCATGACATGCATGATGAATACAGAAAAACTAAAACACGCCTTCCTTAAATAGTCCTTACAAGCATATTGCAAATATATATGTAAAAATGGCCAAGTAGACCTATGTAATTAATGGAAGCACAAAGTGTCCGACTCTAGGATCATTTCTAGCATGAGGTGTCCGACTTTAGGAGCAGTTTGGTGTATTAAAATCCACATATTTGATGGCGATTTAGTTACAATTAAATCATGAGATTTATTCTGAAACGTTTAGAAATAGAAGCTGCCAGACCATATATTTCTAATGGTGCAAACAATTTTAGAATTGATGTCATTTAAGGATGCCAATTGCAGCACCTACAAGAGGTCACGTTTTCTTTGGCCAGGAGCGTCCGAAACAGGTGCCTTTACCCTAATAGAATTGTCACACGATCTATATTACTTCCTCTAGGGAGTAGTATCTTCTGGCACCCGAGGAAACCCTGTTGCAGACACCCACCCAGTGGGCACAGAACGTTGAATCAACATTGATAAAGGGTTGTCAATGTTGATCCAATGTTGATTCAACGTTGATTCAACATTGAACAGTATTTTGTGCCCACTGGGCAGTGTTGTGTGGATGTAAAGACTTCATACAGGATCATTGTCTCAACACCTCTCTTCGAGATCACACTGTATGAGAGATTTTTCCTGCTGAGCAGATGTCAATAAAAGCCTTTGTCTGAAACACAGATTGCTATGTTGTTATTCACATAAACTTACTATCACCTTGGTTTTAATGTGAATGTTTTGTTGCTAAATAAAAATCTAAACTCAAACTCATTTTCATTTCCTCTGGTACTTGGTAAATGTAAGCAATTAACAACACTGTAAATAAATGGTGTAGATACACAGTAGAATTTACTGTAGGTCTACAGTAGAATCTACTGTAGAATGGATTTACAGTAGAATCTACTGTAGATTCTACTGTTTACCTACAATAAACTGTATACCTACAATGGAATCCACTGTACACCAACAAAAATGGCAACCAACTTTTTACAGTGAGTATTTGGACCTGTTCCATCAAACCCTGATATCGGCATCCAATCAGGCATGTCCGCACCTCAGGATATTCTCTTATCAAGACTTTGAGCAATACTGGGAACCATGGATGGAGGACCACAGGCTGAATTAGCTCTATGGGAGTGGTCATTCTTTTTAGAACAGGAGGGACTGGTGGATTTTGGGGGGACCCGAAACAATGTGGCCCCTTGAAAAGGAGAGACCAACAAAATTTGAATCCCTCTTGAGGGGGGGGGGGGACCAATAAAATTGCACCCCTTTTTTAGCAAAAAGCCAGCGTGTTACTGTAGCTCAAAGGGGTCAGCTGCGCTCAATTCCAACCTGCCTGAGGGGGGGGGGCTGAAAACTTTCTTGCAAGGGGACAAAAGGATTTCAACCCGCTCACACGAAAAATTGTTGTTAAAAATGACCACTCCCTCAGGGCCACCATAAAATAACATAATACAGCATAGTTTATTTATGAAGGATAGAAAAACAAAGCAAGATGTACATGCATTATTTATTTAATCGGGTGACTGGCATTATACAGTCTTTTGAAACTTTAACATTGATCATTTAGGGAAACTCTTAAGATCATCAGTTAGTCTCTTCTCATCACTTAATCTCGATATGAGAATTTTACATCCGGAGATGTGGAATTATTTTATCTCTATTTCTTAAGGTGGTGAGGAAAATATTTTGCATCATAAGAATAAGCATTAAAAGACAATGTATATAACAGATACAACAGTGCATAGGATATAAACAGGAGAGCACATTTCCCAGTTCAGACTAAGCTCTTTTCCTCTCCCATAGTTCTAGGACTACCTGGAGATTCATCAACTTATTTATCATTTGGCAATGTGTCCGGTGGTTATAGAAAGAAGCATAATAAAGTAGACAATGGTGCTCTGAGTGCACAATAATATATTTTACATCAAGTTTGTTTCAGGTAACGTGGGAGGAAAATGTAGGGTCGGTAGCTCGGATTTTTCCCCCTATTTTATCTCTTTTTTTTTAAACGTGAATGTACTAGCCAGTGTCTCTGCGTACCTTCAAAATTGACCACAAAAATATAAAAATACGAAAATTTCTCCAAAATTGCATAAAAGATGTAGGGTTAGCCCTGTTTGGATAGGGTTGACCTGAAAAACCCTCTTTTTTTGGCCTTAGACGATTAAAAAATACTGTTTCTCAACACCGTGCACATCATAGAAATTAGGTTTTGGGAAAAGCTTTTTTCCTTTTGCCAATTCTTAATGAAAAACGTGATAAAATTGACAGATATTGCCATGTTAGATATCAAATTAAAGCTTAAAGCGTATGCTGTCATTAAACCATCGGGCAGAATAACCTTTATTTTCAGAAAGTTTGAAGATTAATAAACCCTTAATGACTAAAACGTGAATTTTGGTCACGAGAATGATTTATTTTTCGTGAAAAATTTGATAAAAGAAAAAGCAAGAAAACGTCCCCCGCCTTATATTTTTCAATGCTTGTTGAGGAGAAACCAGTTTTGTTTCTCAGGTGGCCTTATAAATTCATCAAGTGTAACATTTTTGTATTCTTCATAAGCACAAGTAGAATGAAAGCATTTTTGGTGTATACCGGATGCAATACGTCATTTCTATGCTAAATGTGATTTTTCAAATATTTTGCAGGTATTCGTGCATTTCCTTGTGTTTCGAGCAAGATGTTTGAAATCCACAATTATCAAGTAGGAAACAAGCTTTATAATATCATAGTTTGCATAATGTATAATGATGATCATATTCCCGCCGCCAAGTACATGGTTCTATATTGTTTGAGACAGACCTAAGCCAAGGTTCCCCAAACGCCCACTAGGAGAACCCTACCCTCAATCTCATAACCGCCAAATCCAGATTTGTAACTCAGATCCCACAGGGACAACTCTTGACAAACCACATACCGTATCGTCGCATATAGGTGCCCGGGCAGCTATTTATTTGGACACCCCTATACACCCGGCCCCTAATCAAAGCAGGCAGTTATTCAAGGCCCGGCAGCTATTGTTTTAGGGTCATTTAACCCCCCCCCCCCAAACACACACACACACACAGAAAAAAAGAGAGAAACCCACATTTAACGGACTGTCCCTATGGCCTCTAATATCAAAACTATTATTAAACTTGCATTGGTGGTCATTGTCTGATTACAAGTTTATATCTCGTGTATAGAAAGTTCTAATTGATCAAAGATGGGTTATTTTAAAGCAAACACCACTGGAAGAAAGCTGGGAAATACATAAATGTACAGCTGTAGTAAATATCTTATACATCCAACTTGATTGCATTGCATTCTGAATTGGGACCCCGGCACCTATTCAAGGCTAGGCACCTATTGATTCCAAAGCCCTATTACCCCCGGCTCCTATTCAAAACAGGCACCTATTCAAAACCCGGCACCTATATGCGACGATACGGTACTGTTTTTTTTGTGCATATACATTTTTGAGAATTTGCAATATTGTACTTATAAACTTATACAGGATAAATGTTTGCGCTGTACATATTTTACATAAATATATTTATGTTTAAGACGACCTAAGATGTGCTTTTTCTCAAAGTTCGCTTTTCAGTTCATGACTTTTTGCTTATGAGAGGCACAATTGGTTTTCTAAGCCTTAGAGCAGGAGCTGAAGAATGTCAGATAAAAAAAAGATCCTAAAATGCTAGAATAACCACAAAAAAAAGTGTTCATCTCAAGGAATGTGTTTGACTCCAGTCGAATCCACCCTATTTGCCCTCTTATGATCGCCGTTTCACGGCCTGCTTAAGCCCATTCTGGGGTTGATTGTACGAGGATCCCAAGGATTTTCTTGCTTTGAGCAGTCTATTTCAAACTTTTTTTCTCCGCTATTTTACAGGTTTGAAAGAAAAGAAAGGTATTTGTCAATAGGACACATTCATTCACAATCATAAACACTCAGCATTTCTTTCACATGTGCAAAATAGCTGAATAAGTAGATAGAAATCCTTGGGATCCTCGTACAAGGAGGTGTGACATTGCGAGAGTTAGTGTGTGAATTACAACCATAAGAGGGCCTACAGGATTTGTTGGGCGCATGGTTGATAATAAGGCAGTATTCCACTTTTCTGTTGGTCCGATGAGATTCATCCATAAGTTCAACATTATAGACTTGATTGGATAACAAAATTTTGGCCAACCGACCGTGGAATACATGCTATAGACACAGCTCTAAGTCTTAGAGCAAGGACTAAAGAAAGTCTTCTTGACAGACTTCCTGTACAGAGGCATGAAGCTGGCATACACAAAGGGATTAACCACAGAGTTTACCACAGAGAAGAAAACAGCGATTTTCTGAACCGGTGAGCCAAACACGTATCCAACCAAACCAAGGTGGGCAAAGAAATAATAATTAAGATCAAACCCAAGCGCAAAGATGAAGATAACGGTCACAACTATTGCTGTTTTGGTGAGTTCAGCGGTAGCTTTGGTGATGACATTCGCAGTCGTTGAAGCTCCCAGGTTAGCTTGAGCCCGCTTGCGGAAGCTCCAAATGACCAAACCATACAGGATCAAGAACAAAAGGCAAGGGATTGAATAAGCCCCAAACCAAGCCATAATAGCAAAGGCAAAGAAAAACCGTGCCATTCCTGGGGTGTTAAAGAAAAGCTCACTGTGACAGGCTCCATCACGGAAACGGGTTTGAATGCAGCCGGGTGATATCCATATAGCGTTGATGACGAAAATAGCAATCATGACGCGTATGAACTGCTTCTTAGTCATGGCTTGGTATTTAAGTGGGTGGCATACACAGAGGTACCTCTCGGCAGCTAACGTCACCAGGTTGTGAACCGAACAGCAGACGATCATCCAGTACAGGTACTGTCCGTGCCACATTTGGCAGACGAGGGTATCAAAGAAGGTGTTACCAACCGTCCACATCGGGGGAAGGCCAAAGAGTAATGCTGCACAAAGGCACACCAGGCAGTCCAGGAAGGACTGGTACCTGAACAGCATACGGATGATATCCGAGAAATCTTCCCCGTTGACGCCTAGGGTGATAATGGTAGCTAGGTTGGCAAAAACACCCACAATTGTCCCGGCAAGTTGGACCGAGTCGAGGATGGAGACCCATAATGGTGAATCGGTAGTCATGGTAGCATTCATCATACCGGTGAGATTGGTCATCGGACCCTCTATATCCTCGCTGATTACCATTTTGAAGCTGTTGTTTGAAATAAATAAATAAATAAATGGGAAAGGTGTAATATCTCACAATGGCTTTTTCTAAAGGGTTCTGTGGAGTAGATTCATACCATATCCAGCAAATTTGAATATATATATATATATATATATATATATATATATATATATATATATATATATATATTGAATACCTTGTAGATAAATACTATTCACTTTGGAGTTTGATGCTTGTATTTCCCTGTGGGGGATTTTATGGTAAGATCATTACTGCTCAGAAGTGAAAGAAGCTACAAAAAAATTAATGTGATTTTATATGGTTCATTCTAAATATTCAAAATAAATTCTCACAATTAAATGATGTAAAATGCCTAAAAATAACCAACTTATACTACCATACATTCAAAACAATGAATATGCAAATTTATAGATGAAATGTGCATGAAACATGGAGTATAAATAGACATGATACATAATTATTCCTACCCTTGGGCTGAACCTTAATGGGTAATATGATCAGTAAATAGAAATAAAGTATATTAGGAGGCTTACCTTGGGTAATATTCACACAATAACAAAAGCCTCAATGAGACTAGACACCTGCTATGTGTGAGCCGGTAATGATTTCCTGGAGTTGAAACTACCTGATAGTTTTTCCTGTGGTCAGCCTGGCTGGCTCCTGGGGCAAGCGACTGTAGTCATCACAGGTCCCCTTTGTAGAAGCTGCGGCTGGTACGTAAATCAAATCACCCGTTTGCGTTATAGGGTCAGCCCAAACACTTATACACAAGTTTTTACGGTATACTACAGAAATTAATTAGCCATTTTCACACTCTCTCTGAGGCTTACAGGATCTGTGAAAGTTAAGGGTGAGGCTTATACGCGAGAATTTACGTACTTCAACCATGTGATGAAGCTGTCAAGTGTCAGGGGATGGTAGTGTAGTGGTCGCACAGCTGGCTTTTAAGTCTGAAGATCCCGGGTTCGATTCCCGGTAAGTCCAAATATTGTGCTTTATTGTCCCATGCCTTTTGTCATCATGATACGTTAAAAGGTGTAGCGTTGATATCATCATACGTCTCTCACTAACATCCCTATGGAGTCAGTACATTATACTTGGCAGCTTGTCACCTGACTAGATGAAGAGGTGAAACTTCATGTTTCTTACTATTCAATAACAATAGCTATGTATATGCCTATGATGCCACGCCTTACTCTATGAAGTAACCCTATTGTGTTCAATAGAAAACCATATATGGCTCGGTGTAAGCAATTTTCACTTCAATTATCACATTACTTTGAGATTTGCATTCATAGAGATGACAACAGGTACAATAGTGGATATAAAATTATGCAACACTGCTAGAGTAATAAGAGATCACCGAATCCATATGACGAAGGGCGGCCTAATGCTTTGATTCACTTTGCCCTCTAGTCTCATTTGCATACACAATGAAAACTTTATATTTAAGGTCGTCATGATGCACCAATGCAGCACTGGCGAGTTACTGTGCTGCATTGGTGCATCATGACGACAGATGTCATGAGGCATTATGCAATCCGTAAAAGGTTAATACAGTAGGCTACCCCGATAGAGAGTGTATTAATGCAAGTAAGAGTAAAAGTAGTTAAGTTGTCACATATCTGTGTTTGATATGTAGCTAATCAGTGAATTTGGGCATTATCTCACACATGTGACTGGAATATGAAACTCACAATACAGCTACTTATTAAACTCTAGTACAGACATAGACAAATGACAATGCCCATTGATAGCATCTCTGATGTATTCACAAGTGAAATAGATCAAAGTAGTATCAATGTAGTTGGCATTTGTGTTTATTTTTATTTGAAGCCATAATGAAGATAAAAACTGTTTCTAGTACTTAAGCATAGTAAATCTTGTATCTCAAAAAGATAAAAAGCATGAGCTCAAAACTGAAATACTAAAGGCACTTTATTGGTATGCATCAAATAGGAATAGAACATTTCTTTTAATAACAAGCATTCAAAGTCACTTCCCATCTCATATGGGGTACCACAGGGTTCAACAGCTGGTCCTATACTATTTATTATATATATTAGGCCACTAAAAAAAAAAGAGGTTTCTCATAACCAAGGTCTGAGAAATATGACGAGGGAGGCTTTTTTTTTTTTTCTTTTTTTTTTCATAAGAGCAACGCTCACTTTATTTCTGTAAAAGATATTTGAAGTACAATGTTCAATCAAGCATCACAACATTTTTCTTTTCATATTTTACAAAGTCATCAGACAAAACAGACAGACAAGACAAAACAAGGGTTCACAAGAGCTATGATAGTGCATGAACCATTGACAATATACATGCTGTCCAAAAGTATCTGCACATCAGCAAACCGTTTCAACTTTCCCTCTCTCTTTGAAATGTGTCTTTCTCTAAGTAACTTACATTTCAGCTCATATACCCATTCAAACAGCTCAAGGTTATTACTAAGAAAAAGTCTATGTATATATAAAACTTGACAGAAAGAAGAATATAATTCTCAAACCGAAACTGTCTCACTTTCCATCCTTAAATCCATGCCAACTACTCCAAATAACCAGTTACTAACAGAATTCCAGAATCTACCTACATTCGGACAATACAAAAAGAAATGCTCAATACTATCTACCTCAGCACAATAATTACAGGTCGGAGTATCTACAACCCTCCTTTGATGCAAATACTTATTACAAGGTACAATTCTATGGTAAATTTTAGTTTCACGGCACGCCTTATACGCAGTCATATACAATTCTGTCCAAATAACTGGGGTGAAATCTTCATAGAGCTTCATCCACTGAGCCTGTGAGGAGGGTACCTTGCCTATATATGAGCATATTGTAAGGTAAGCAACTTTACTGCTGACCGCTAACACATTAACTAGCTTCCTGTCACTACCCTGCAGCAGCAATTGCTGACCATCATCATCTAAAGGCTCACGTGTAAATGATTTCCACCAGGGAACTGCACTTTTTATCTGACCTACTGATAGGAAATCACATCTGATCTGATATCTCTCCTGTATCTCAGAATATGTTAACATGCCACCATTTGCACTCAAAATATCTCTGAATTGGAACACTCCTGCCCTTCTCCACTGAAGCCAATTAAAATGTTGCCTGTTACTAAGTACAAAATCATTATTCCATATACCGTCATTATAAAATTCCCTACAACTCTGTGGTTCTACACAATACAGGTCACTCCATACCTTAAACAGTGCTCTATAAAACGGTGACTTGAAAGCACAATATCTCTTTTTATTCTTTTCCAAGAACAGGTAAAATATATGATCTATCCATCAAACCTGATCTCTGAGAAACAGTGTCCACCTTTGACAGTCGTTTTTACAGAACAGTTTCACCCATTGCACCATTGCAACCTTATACATAGATTCTGAATCCAGTAAATTCATACCCCCCTGGGCCACTGGTAAGCACATAGTATCATGTGCAATACGATTACTTCTACTACCCCATAAAAACAAGTTTGTAATGCCTTTAAACTCAGCAAAAACCTTCATTGGCACATGCGTAACTGAACATTGTTAAAGAAGTAGCGGTATAAGCATTTATCATTTATGATTGTTACCTTCCCCTTTAGGGACAAACTCCTATTATTCCAATCATTGCAAATAGCATTACACTTTCAGCAAAATTCCAATTATAACCATCTTCCTCTGTCTTACCCTTCCCTACAACAATCCCAAGTACCTTCAATCTGTCGGTACACTTCCACGGAAGATCAAGATGATCCTCAATGTTAAACAACATTATTTGCGACTTTTCCCGACTTACTTTTAGACCTGAGTATCTGCGAAAGCGCTCCAAAAAGTCCAACAAATGTAACAACGATACCTTATCCTTAAGGAAACATGTAACATCATCAGCATACATGGTTAACTTGATTTCTTTACCAGATATTGTGACACCTTTGATATCTTTATTCTCCCTTATAGCTATTGCTAACACTAACAGCTCTACAACAACAATAAACAGGTAGGGGGAAATACAACAACCTTGTCTTGTGCCCCTTGAGGGTTTAAACCAGTTTGTAATATAACCATTATTGGCAACACATGTCAAAGAATCCTTGTAGATTATCTCAATCCACCTAATATAGTTCTCTCCCACACCAAAGAGTCTGAGTGCACAGAGTATGGAATTCCAATTAACTGAATCAAAAGCTTTCTGAAAATGCAATGAGGCAATCATCGCTGATGCTTCTGTTGTCTCACAATGATCAATAACATCCTCTATAGTTCTGACATTTGTACCTATGTACCTTCCCTTCATAAAGCCCACCTGATCAGTATAGATGATATTGTCAAGTGTCCTCCTCAACCTAAATGCCAATGCTTTGGTTATAATCTTATAATCAGTATTCAACAAAGTAATGGGCCTCCAGTTAGCAACCTTCAACTTATCTTTCCCCTTCTTTGCAATTAAACATATCATACCACCCTTCAGTGTGTCGAGGAAAACCTTCAATTCCTTTTCAGACAATGGGGAGTCCAAGGAATTTCTATCTACATCTGGTATTTTAGGAATAGACTCTTCCATAACAAAACCTTCAATCCCTTCCTGCCCATCCAATCTTTCCTGTTCCTGATACAAATTCTTATAGAAATTCTCCAACTCCATGAGCACACCCTTAGCATGACTAACCACAACACCTTGCTCAGATTCTACTTGTGAAATGGTCCTATCAAGATTACTTTTTTTCTCTAAATTAAGAAAGTAACTCGTGGGTTTTTCCCCAGAAGCCATCCATGTACACTTTGCTCTAAAGGAGGCAGCCTGTGCTACCTTATCACTGTGGAACTGGAGCTCCCTGCGAACAGAGGTCAGTTCATCAGCTACATCTTCACCCCTATCTGATCTGACCTCAAGGACCTTCAAATTTCTTTCTAACTGGTTTACTTCTACCTTATTCCTTGCACTCAGTTGTCTGCTATACACTAGAGTAAACTCTTTAATTCTGAATTTTAGGAAATCCCAAAAGGTATGGGGGTCCATTTCTCCCTTCTCTGATGACACAGTTTGGATTAATGCCCGTACTTTGATTCTTTAATCCTCTACTTCTAGGAGTTCCTCATTCAGTTTCCACATCCCAGGCCCACATCCTTCTGTATGCCTCAAAAGTTCCAGTACGACTGGACTATGGTCAGACAAGTGTCCAACCTGTATTACACAGCTACTGACCATATTGGACACATGCCTAGACACTAACCAAATGTCTATTCGCGAAGCTTGCTTACCCCTGTGGAAAGAAAACCTACGTTCATTTGAATGCATTTCCCTCCATATCTCTGTCAATTCTAGCCTCTCAATTATATCCAATACAGCCTGCCTGTATCCCGTACATGTCTTGGGAGATTGACTGTTCCTTCGGTCTAATTTATAGTTAAGGTGAATATTAAAATCACCCCCTATAAAAATAGGAACATCCCCCAAATTCCTTATACATTCCACCATTTCACCCAATATAGCAGTCTGCTCTGATTCATTATTCTGATTGGGAGCATACAAACCTCCAAGCACTATTATACACTACCCTAACTTGACCTTCAACACAATAAACCTTCCAGTGACACCAGTATGAGATTCAAGTATCTCTGCATCTAGGTTTCTTCGAAATAATATTGCCACCCCTGCAGAGCTAGTAGAACCATGGGAGAATACAATCTTACCACCCCATTCACGTTCCCATAGATGACCTGTCTGAGGAGAGCTGTGTGTCTCCTGTAACACAGTAATATCATACTTTTTATCCCTCACCAACTTGAAGACACTCCTTCTCTTTGTAGCACTCCCTAGTCCATTTACATTGTAAGTACATAATTTGTATGTATCACTCACTGCCATGATTACTTACACATTCTACATCCACCAAGTACATCAAGCACTGTCTACCCTTTTCTATAAACATGAGAATTTGAACCCAACACATAAACAACACATAAAAGACATAACATAAAGTTGTCTCCGCCATAAGTACACAAAACATAAGGAAGACTTTTTTTTTTTTTAATTTTTTAAATTTTCTTTTTTTTTTACTCGCAGGCCAAAATGTATAGCATAATTTACGGGTTCCTTTGGCCAAAGTTCACATTTTATTGGTTAAGAATTGATTGATCTTTAAAGGTATGGAAAATGTAAGTTATTTCTAGACCACTGCATTGCTGGCATTATAAGATTTAATTTGATACCAAATATGACCAAGTTTTTCATCAACATTTGGCAAAAAAAAAAGAAGTTTTTTATGATGCGCGCGGTGATGAGAAACCATTTTATTTTTTTGAGTGGCCTTAATGACATTGTCCACCATGTTGGTGACTGCCATATTTAACCAATAACGCTCACGAGAGGGTGTATCGTAGGATATCGGGCAAGAGGCGTGTAGCGCCGAGTGCCCGATATCCATACGATACACCCCGAGTGACCTGTTAGCCATACATTATTAGGTTTATTATACGATTATCCAATTCAAATGTCTTTAATTACCTTCTATTGGTCCTAATTTAGCCATTTTGAAGGATTATTGACTGAATATGCGTCATGCTTTCAATCTCCAACACTGAGTCCAACATAGAATTTGTAAGGGGGCCAGCTTGGGGCGGTGTTATAACCAGCGTTTCCCTCCACATTCACCACAGCCGGATAGGCATGGGTGCCAGTGTGTGCGCCTCATACACCAAGGGTCCCCGGATCGAGTCTGGGTGGAAACGAACCATTTTTAAAGGGTCTATATGTATGTGAAAAAAAATCCCTAGAATCATTTTAATGAATAGGTAAGTAAAGTCCAACTACTACCTTTATAGTAAAAAAAAATTATAAAAAATTTTTGATTTAAGGAGAAGTCATAACAAAAAGTGTAAAAGTTCCTGTATCTCTATCAATATAAGAGCTAGAGGGCTGAGAATAAGCGTATCAACGTCTTGTTTTAACCCCTTCTTCTGTATGGCCGGATTGGCAAGGCGCGTAGAGGCTTCGGTTTCTTGTCTTGGGGTCCTGAGTTCGAATCGCCATGAAACTGCGGATTTTATGTGTGACGAAATTTCGGAATTGCTCAGTCCCACCGGAAGAGTGCCGATATCCACTGGAAGAGTGCCGATATCCACCGGAAGAGTGCCAATATCACTAGATATCAGCACGGGGATATCACGTAAAAAGCATGATGAGTGGCCCAATCGTATAATAAAATGCTATATGCTAATGATGCAGTAATTTCCTCAATTTACCCAGCACAGCTCCAAAGTGCAATCAATAGCCTCTCTGAGTGGTGCATAGGAAACTCGTTGACTATAAATGAAGCTAAAACCAAATGGATGTATTTAGGTCCAACCCCCCCCCCCAATACAGGTTAATGGCAAATAATAGAGAATTAGAGGAAGTAAATATATTTAACTACTTGGGATTAAAAATAGAAAATAACTTGGATTTCTCAATGCATATTACATCCCTTTATGATAAAACATCATCGAAAGTAATCCAACTAGCATGAATCAAACAATGAGCCGCCACCACTAGAGGGTGACGAGGCCACAGCCAACAAGACGCTATTTGGGAAAATAACTGCGCTGGGTCAAAGCATAATGTCTCCTATCAAGGATGTTTCCACAATGGAACTAGAGGATGAGACCAAGCCTAAACCCAAAAGGCTAGCAGTAGCAGACCTACAGGAGGAATTTCTCGTCAAAATGAACGCTGTGACGGGTAAGCTAAATGTACTTATTGGTACCACCAATAAAATTGCGGGTGTCACAAATACCAATCAGCAACAATTAGCCCACCTCCTGACATTGGTTGAAAATCAAGGGAAAAAAATTGATGCTAACACCCAAAAAATTAGGGTTCAACAGAAAAAAATTGTAAAATTGGCTGACGAGTTGGATACCCTCAAGCTTAAAAGCAAACGGCAATGGCTGGTCATTAAGAAGCTCCAATCTGAAAGGGAAAAGGATCTAATCGAGAAAAAAAGACCTAACCTAATCATAAGAGGAGTAGATGAAACCAAATACCCAGACCCTAAAAGGGTGATAGCCACACTGTTCACTGACATGGGTGTGGATATGGTGGTGGAAGAATGTGTTGCAATCTACAGGCTAGGGCGGAAAATTCATGCGTGGCCGCGTCCCATTATTGTAGTGCTTAAACACCCAGCCAGTAAAGGTGCAGTCTATAGTAAGGTGAAGGCTCTGAAAGACTTGGATCAATGGGAAGATGTCTCAATAGGAGATGACCTCACCCCTACAGAAGCAAACAAACAGCGTGACCTCAGGGTTATAGCTTCCTTTGCTAAGGCAAAAAAGCACAAAGTTGCCATTAAAGGCAGGGGGGTGGTCATTAATGGCCAGGCCATTGACCGTGACAATCTAGACGCTGCTCCCCAGGGGCTAAAATTAGCAGATGCCAAGACCCTCAAACTAGAAGGAGGTGAGATTGCTTTCCAATCTAAATACGCTATGCTATCCAACATGCACGAGGCTGAGTTCAAATATATGGGTGAATATTACGTAAGCGTTGAACAGGCGTTTCAGCATAGGTGTGCTCTATACAGTGGGAACAATGAGTTGGCGAATGACATTCTGGCCACAGACTGCCCATGTGAAGCGAAGAAATTGTCAAAACAGGCAAAAGGTAGCATCACATGGGAAACAGACAAGGTCACCATACTGGAAGAGCTGCAGCTAGCACATTTTGAACAAAATCCAACACATGCCAGATACCTAATTGGTACAGGAGAAGCTGAACAGGGTACAATCTGTCAGATGGAGAAAAAAATGCAGATGAAAACAGGCCTGGGCAAAATCTGTGTGGAAAGTCGCTGATGAAAGTTAGGACTGTCCTTCAAGAACTAGAAGCCAGCTAGCCCCAGATAGACTATAGCGCCATGTACATGACGGGTCAAGTGCATCTACCCCCCCCCCCTTACTGCTAGAGTGCCGCAGCCACTGCCAGTCTGGAATCGGATAGCGACATATGAAGTTAGGTCACGTATAGGAATTACATATATATACTGTATATGCCTAACATTTTGTGAAAATGTTTGAAGTGCTCATACTGGCTGATAGTAGAGGATTTACTATGAAAGGGAGAATCCTGGCTGCACTTGCGGGCTGACTGTGAGAGACGTTACTATAAAAATGGAGCCTAGATCAGGAGCCACGCTATTGGATTTACACCGTGAAGCAGCAATCATCTTGGCTGAAAGACGTTATGATCTAATGATCGTATTTGGAGGTGTAAATGATCTATCAATCAAAGGAGACGATGGTCTACTCACCCCAGTATTCAATGACGTAGAATCCTTAGTAAACATATTGGTAGATAGACTGGAAACAATGAAGAGGTTTATCAATGTTGAAAAGGGTCAACGTCTTGTTTACAGTCAAATGATTGGGCTGGACTATAATAAGCACAATGAGACACAAGGCCAATACCAGGGTCAGCAGACAGCTGTAAATGAAGGCATGGTCGCAGTTAATCAGGCCATTGTATCCATGAACCCTGACCATTGTCTGGTGGGACCATGGCTTGGAAACACAGTCCATCATCAACAACATAAGGGGTACCAGCATAAGTATGGAAAGCTGTACGACGGTCTCCATGGTTACCCTACCACAAAGACAGCCTGGGCTCGCCTGTTCACCTATGCCATCAAGAAGAACAAGACAGCCCTAGAGGAAAGTGCAGCACATCTGGGTGAGATCGCACCATATTAATATGTCCTAAAATCAAATATAAATTTATCCGAATTTTATAAAAATGTAATGCAATACTAATATAATAGAGCTGGCTTAACAGGAAAATCTTATATACCTTTTTGGCATACCTCAAAATTGAAATTTTAACTCATATTAAACGTAATGCTCAGCAGTGCAGACCACCTGGCATATATATATTATATCCATTATGGCAGAGATACAATATACTAACTAGCAGTGCATGCCACCAAGCCAAAGTATTGTCATCTGCTGTAACCCAAATGAAATTACTCTTCCATATAGCTAAGCAACATTACATTAAATTAATTATGTTTCTTTGGTGTTGAAAGACTGTAACCCCTTGCAATACACAAGAGACCTGTAAATTTCCTGTTAATAACCTACTCTACCCCAACGATATTATAGTATAAAAGTCACTAGATGCTGAATTGAGAGCAAATTAAACCACAACCCTCCTTATTTATAGATATTGCCCCTAAAGTATATAGCACTTAGACACCATAAGCATATCCTCAGTAGTAATGTAATTATGAACTCTAAGACCGGGGTAGGAGACTGACCTTGTACGATGGCCGGCCAAGTCAGTAAAAAAACTACAATGGGTAGCTGGGTTACGCCCTTCTGCCAGAACTGTTGGTAGGGCCCCTGTGCGCCGCCAATGAACACTACCCGGCGTGGTAAATACGCACACATATAGAGGAGACTATATACCGGAGTTGCAGTGGTTGTAAACCCTTATGTGGGCATTATGATATTATGACACGCCTTGATTACGGACTCTGAACATTTGCCTGGATGATATAAGGATATATCCTGAATGATATAAGTGATATATAATGATATAAGAGCTATCTGCTATTTGTTCCTTGTATATTGGATATAGAATTTTGATCTCCTCTCTTCTTTTTCTTTTTCTTTTCCTCGCTCGACTGCATCAGCACCTTACTTTATTAAAAAAATAACTGGTCTCTAACCAAACACTTGTAGGGGGGGGGTGTTAAATGGCTAATTTTGTCGTACAGTTTCAGGGACAGGCTCAAATTATGCATTTGGGACCCAAAACTCGGGAAATCACAGAAATATTTTTTTCGGACTCCCGTGACCCCCCCGTACATGGGGTCCGAAGATCGGCCAAAAAGTGAGAAAACAGCCCAAATTCAGGCTTTCAGATACCTACTCAAACCTCACCATGCCTTCATGAAAATGGTCAGAAACCTTCATTTGGGACCCAAAGAGACCATTTAAAGTCATATTGTTGTGATTATAGGGGTGTTTCCCCCTCTGGGGAGGGGGTGCGTCCATGGTAAAATACCGATAAATCAGCTTTTTTGAAGGGATTTGCTCCTATACAATCAGGTCCCTATACTGCCATAAAACATTATCATGAACCATTCTGGAGGGCCCCCTGTTTCTGTTAACTACCCCTCTATGATCCCTAACCCCATAGCATGCACCAATAGCCATCAGATAACTCCCTTCCCCCCTCCGCCCTCGCCTCTATATTACACTGTACTCAGAATGTCAGGATCTTTGAAAATCAATAGTCATTCACAGACACCTTAGCCTGTCTTGGGAGTAAGACAGTGGTGTGTTTAAAAGAGGGGGGATATGGAAGGGGCCCAGACCTCTTCCCTTACCCTATACAGATATAAGAGGAGGGCTACCTCAGTCCATCTAAGAACTCCAACCATCAGACTTCTTATAATTTATTTACCATACATGCATGAATAGCTTTACCATGCAACTCAACAGAAAACTGATAAGGGACCCAAAGAGACTATTAAAGGTTATATTCTTGTGATTGCATGAATATAACCCAAATTTTGGAGGGCCTTTGCTTCAATATATTTGAATCGTCAACATATTAAAATGAGTTTAGATCAGATAGATAATACCCTTTTCAAAGGTCTCTATATTCATTTTGAGTTACCCCCCCCCCTTTATTCTATGCCTAGTACCTCACCCCATGTGTATTCATAGTCAAGATGACTGCTTCATGTTGTTACACTTATTATGCATAGTAATTCTATAATAGTTATAGCAGAGATCTAATATTAACATCACTAATAACCTGATACTATAATGAATAAAAACCCTGACTCTCCTCCTTATCCAAGTGGTTAAATGCATAGAATGATGGATGGTAGAGTGGTGATGGAGGGGGGGGGAGCATGCAAATGACTCCAAATAAGGACTGGTGTCCTTATCTCTTAGTCTACACCTTGTTATAATGTTGTGTTGTGATCCTTCTCGTTGTGTTGTGATGATGTTATGTATGACAACAATCCAAGTTCTTGCAATCTGGTGTTTTATTGCATTATCCTCTCAGGACCACGTCTACACTCAGCCACCCGATCCCCGCAACTCTCTCGGAGCTCTCCCCAAGCTGCTGTTCTATTCCTAGCGTTCTAACTACTCCCCCCATATTTGGGACATGACCACCAGCCTGGTGAATCTGCTGTATGGTGGTGCCCCCTACAATACTACTGTATTACTAAAAGCATGCTACTTTCTACTATGCTACACCCCTCCCCTACCCGATAGTTCTTTAGTACTGCTAAAGAACCCGAGCAGTAACACCTGTCACCTCATACAATTGGTGACTATACTTGTGAATAAATAATAATAGTAATAATATTGTCTTTGATTAAATACATGTCACACCATAACACCTGTAATTGTGCTTATGAATAACAATAATTGTCACAGTTTGACTGATTAGTCCTCAATGTCATTCTCCAATAACTCATAATAGTAAGTCCAACGAGCCATAGTTCATATTTGCATTGTCCTTCGACCTTGCTGTGGTATTATCATGTCCGTCGACATGCGAATCTGCTCACCAGCAGAAGAGTTCATAGTTTGGTAAGTTTTGTCATAGGTAGGGTAGTCTTAGTTCGCGATTGTGGTGAAGAAGATATTGAAGTCAGAGGCAGAGACTGTTCTCCAGTAGGCGAGTCTCTCGAGGTATGAGGCATTGCAGGAATATTGTCTGTACATGGTAACAAAGGACAAGTAGTGTCCCGGGTGAGGTCCATGTATACGGGTGCACTAGCGTGAAGTCTCTTTATTACCTTCCGTGCCATCAGTCCTAGTAGTCTCTTGCGGCATGTATAGAGCAGTCCAAGTATGGCAATAACAATAACCCCTATAATGACATATGGCAGTATGACCTGCGTTAAAGGCATAGTCTCGTCCCCTTCGAGATTATCCAACATGTTCGCCAAGACGGAAATGTCAGTGTCTTCAATGTCGCCGAGCTTTCTTAGTCTGCTGCGAATGTTGAGACGCCCATTTACCTGACTCCAGATACTCATGTTGGTCAGCTGGACATTCAACGGTGTCGTAATTCGGTTTTCGCGCATCACTTTATACTCCCTTCTTTCTTGAAAGTACATAGGTAGCTCAATGACATCAGACAGTGCTCTGCATCCTGACTCTAACAGAATCATAGTATACGGCGGTGTGACAGTTACATGCGATTCAATATCAACATTAACACAAAGTTTCCTCATAGAAAATTCCCTTTCAGTAGCAATCAACCATTCCCCATCGGACAGATACCTTGCGACAGGCAATTTCACTTTGGTACTAACCTTGATCTTACAATATTGGTCTACTTTCTTTTGGTTCTTCTGATATAAGGATAGCGTACAATATCTATGTCGATTAGTTTCCTCTACCGCAGATGTTAAAGAACAATATTTTATATCAGGCTTTCCACAATTTAGTTGATCTTCTAATCCCAATATGGCATATTGCCGCCCGTCTTCGCTGATTGCAAAATTCGTAAACTCTAAATTATATGTTGCTGTTAAATTGGTTTCTTTGTAGGGCACAGGCAACATTATTGCCTCCTTAATTTTATATTTGCGTGATACATCCAACAATGGTATGTCTATGGTTACTACCAACTTATCTTCGAGGGCTAAAGTGTTTGTTCTAAGTACCGTGTAATAATAGAAGGGTCGTTCTCTAGGATCCTGCGGAAGCATGAGCTCAGGTGGAATTTCTACTTCTACCCCTTTTAATATTTGTACTAGCTCTGGAGCAGGTAATATAGTAGGTGATAATCGTTTAGTCGACAACTTAGCTATTTTCCCATGTAAGTCAGCTATTAAGGCAGTCTCAGCAGTTACCAGATCCCATACCCTACCAATGTTAGTTTGAATTTGCTGAGATACTATCGTAAGGCGCTTCAAAGGTTGTATTTCCTTATCATAGGTTCCATTATAACTGTCTCTGGAAATCTCCTCCCCTATCTTACTCTCCTCCCATACTCCTTTGTCCCATAATACATTACCCTCCTGCAAAGCTCATTAGCTTATCCATCGGCAGTTAGTAAGAGTTAGGGATAAAATATAATATACTTCTTCGCGTCAACTCCTTATCCTCTCTTCTCCTGCACTCTTTAGCTCAGACATAGGAAACTCATCCTCTTTATAGGAAAGCTACTCAGCTTCTTTTCTTGTATCCCTTTTAGTCAGGCTAATTGTACAGTCCTCACTAAATGACCATGTACTTCCACTGCAGTACATGCTTGATGCCCATTTGCTACCACAGGTACAGTCGATACTCATCAACCCATATAGCAGCTTAAGCTTGGCATAATCATCTTCAATCATCCCTCAGGGGCGTGGCAAGCTGTTTTAAAGTAGGGGGGACTGAGGGGTATTTTGACCCTTTTTTACCCCTTTTACTTGACCTTTTTGGTTTGACCTTTTTTGGGGTTGGTCAAAAGTGGGGGGGACATGTCCCCCCCGTCCCCCCCGGTTGCCACGCCCCTGTCCCTGGTGTCCCTACCATTCCTTGTACTTCTGCAATATTCTTCTTTTCCCCATTTTTTTTAATTTTTAAAGTTTTTCCTTTTTTTTTTTTCCATTTTTTTTTTTTCCATTTTTTTTTTAAATTTAAATTTTCACTTTTTTATGGAGTTGCCCACTTTCAGCCCTCCCTGTCGGTATCCTGCCATTCCTGCTTTTAGTGTTTTGCTAACATATGCCCCCCCAGGTAGTCTGACCTTTTAAAACACTGTCCGCATTTCCTACACCAATATCTCTTCCCCTTGTGCACTACTGCTTTGTGTCTGCTTAGACCACTGGAGAAGGCATACTTCTCCCCACATACACTGCAGACATGAATATTTTCCCCCATTGCAGACTTCCTATTCTTGGCCTTACCTTCTTGTTCTATTTTTGTCTGCATTTCGTCTTTTGACTCCACTGTCTGAGTCTCCATAGTTCTCGTATTACATTTGCCCCTGATAGTTATGGCGTTCTCAATAAGCCATTTTACCTTCTCCTCATCTAGCCCTACCTTATACAACCTCCGCCCAGTTACCTGTAGGAATTCCTGTACAGATGTACTGACCATCTTCATAGCCTGTCATCCTTGCTGGACCTGTACTCGTTCTTGGAGCTGTTTTATCATATGCTCCCTGCTTTGTAGCTCCCTTTCTACCTCAGGATTCATTTTGTTTTCTTTGGTTTTGACCTATGTATACCCCCTTGTATTCTCTATACTGCCTTATATACCTATGTGCCTGCTCCAAAGCTTCATTTCATATACTACTTTGCCTCCTGCTCCAGTGCTACCTTCCCTGCAGCAAAGCCCAATTTTCCTATACTACTCAGAACTGATAGGAGGAGCTGCTCACTAGCACCAGCTGGGAGCTGCTCACAGACAGAAGACAGATAAAGGCCGCACTAATGTTAAAGGGTTGTATCGTCTCGTATCACTGCAACCAGCTCTGACTCCGCAGAATCCCTTCGCTACCCTTTACAATGTGCCGATACATGCAGATACTATACATGTAGTAAGATTTTATCAAATTAAAAGAATAAAATATTGTATGAAATCCTCATGCACATTCAATGATTATGATTATTGTTACAAAATACAATATTACATATACATCATAACTGTTCAATACTGTTCAATAGCTGTTCTTCTTGTTCCCAACACAGCTTCCAAAACTTGTCATAGTCTCATAGTCTATAGATGATCACAGTGTGTACTCACAGTTCCTTGTTCATCTTTGGGGGGGTTATTGTATACTACCTGCTCTTGTCACAATTAGTAGAGATTAGCACAGAAGAGTATTTAATCCAGAGATGAGTAGTTAATCCTGAGAGGATAAATCCTGGGAACTCGGCACCAATTGTTATAATGTTGTGTTGTGATCCTTCTCGTTGTGTTGTGATGATGTTATGTATGACAACAATCCAAGTTCTTGCAATCTGGTGTTTTATTGCATTATCCTCTCAGGACCACGTCTACACTCAGCCACCCGATCCCCGCAACTCTCTCGGAGCTCTCCCCAAGCTGCTGTTCTATTCCTAGCGTTCTAACTACTCCCCCCATATTTGGGACATGACCACCAGCCTGGTGAATCTGCTGTATGGTGGTGCCCCCTACAATACTACTGTATTACTAAAAGCATGCTACTTTCTACTATGCTACAACCTTGCATGGTTAGTATCCTAGATAGAAGACTAGAGATAATTATTTAATTCAATTCTCTGAGGTGTTAGATAAATACTCTGAACCCTAAATATTATTGGAGCCAATAATACACCCTGCAATTATATTATGGGGAGGGGTAGGTAACCCTGATACCTTATATACCTTATATATACCAGATTTTGTCAAAGACGGGCATACATGCAACATCTGAGGGTGCTGCTATAATATTCAGATATATGAAAATATAACAATGGCATGGTGCTTGGTAGATCTATGCCATCCCCTATATGGGGTAAAGGGTAAATTGGTAGAACCTAATATCAAACTTTGAGGACAGATGAATACATATCTTGATATTAAACCAAATATTGAACCCAAATTTGACTTGAAGTACAGTATCCCTCTACCAGCTGTAGTAGATACACCTACCAGGGTGATCTCAAGGACCCAGCTCACTCATTCTTTTTATTCTTTTTTTTTTGGGGGGGGGGCCCTCTTTTAACCACACCACTGTCCCACTCCCAGGCATGATACATACCATGAGAGGCAATGCTGTGCACTGTGCTACATGGAGGAAGGGTTGGGCTGATGGTTGTACTGAGTAATATGGACTATGTGGTAATATGGAGGGGGGGGGTTATTTCATGGCTATTAGTTTTGGGTGAGGGTGGGGATGGGGTGGAGGGGTGTCATAGGGGTTGGTTAACAGGAACAGGGAGCCCTCAAGAAAGGTTCAAACTATCAGACAGGTCTTATGTTAATACATTATTTCAGTATAGGGTAATATAGAGGCGATGGGGGGGGGGAGAGTTATCTGGTGGCTATTGGTGCATGCTGGGAGGGGGGGGGGGGGTCCTAGAGGGGAGTTAACAGAAAGAGGGGACCCTCCAGAAGGGTTTAATCTGCCTGATTAGGTGTCCTGAGAAACTTTTATGGCAGTATAGGGATGTTATTGTAAGGGAGCAAATGCCTTCAAAATGGCTGATTTATCGGTATTTTACCGAGGACGAACTACCTCCCAAGAGGGGGAAACACCTCTATAATCACAACAATATGACTTTAAATGGTCTCTTTGGGTCCCATATGAAGGTTTCTGACCATTTTCATGAAGTCATGATTTGATTTTAGAAGGAAACTGAAAGCCTAAACTTTGGCTGTTTTCTCACTATTTGGCCGATCTTCGGACCCTATGTACGGGGGGGGTTACTGGGGTCCGAAAAAAATATTTTTGTGATTTCCCATGTTTTTGGACCCAAATGCATAGTTTGAGCCTGTCCCCGAAGAAAAGTAGATTTATCACCCCCCCCTACTTGTATATAAACCAGCAGTGCAGGCCGCCAGGTGGACATGCAAGTGACCCCCCCCCCCCTTATTTTTCTATATTTTTTCCTACTCTCTCTCTGAATCTCTACACAACCTATACCTTAACTATGACATAACTAACTGAATATTATGTATTAAACCATAACCGTAGAGAAAAGTGGAATCTCCCACCCATATATTTATTAATAAATATACTAACATATGTTAAGATGTCTAATGGGAAATAGGGTAAAACACCAACTAAACAGGTTGGTGCATAAACCCCCCCCCCCCCCCCAGCATTCTCAATGCACAATAAGAAGGTGCTTCCGAGAGATGCGCAGGTAGCCGTATGGGACATACCTGTGCCAACTATGTATAACAGTACACATATAGTTGATGGCGTTTTGCCTCATAAATGTATGGAAAATACATCACCCCCCTACTGGGTCCCCCCCCCCATTAAACCACATATAAAACACCACGTGGATGGCTATAGTTGATTTTAAAGGGTAAAAGGGTATGCACTTTTGTCATATGAATGCACGTAGCCTTTTCAAATAAGATTGCAGTGAGGTTTATGCTAGAAAATTCTAATATTGACATCCTAGGGATTTCTGAGAGCTGGCTAAATGAAAAAATGCCGGACAGTCAGGTGGCAGCGAAAGGGTATAATATTGTGAGGTTGGACAGGCAGGATCTATCTGAGAAAGAATGGGGTGGAGGAGTTCTCTTGTACATAGCCAATGATATTACATACACTACCAAGGCTTTTGCAGCTTATGATAGTAGCACGAAAGACCTTGAAATACACTGTGTAGCGGTCAGTAGGGGTAAACAAAAGCCAATTTTAATCATTAATGTATATAGGCCAGATAAAAATATGAAAAATGCATTAGACAAAATTTCAGATATTTTCACAAATTTGGACAAAAATAAATAAAGTGAAATTATAATGTATGGTGATTTTAATATAAATTATAAGCCAGGGGTAAATAAAGCAAATGGACTTAGAAGGTTTGACCCAGCTTATAACAGAAGATACCCATGTCAATCCAGACACTGATGACACTATGATAGATCTCATATTTACCAACAGTAGGCATATCATATCATCAGGAGTGCTTGCCCCTGCAATCACAGACCATCACCTCATATATGCCACAAGATCTTATGTCCAGGGCCCTATTAAAAAGGCAGAGTTTACAGGGAGAAGTTATAAGAATTATATTGTGGAAAATTTTAAAATGGGATTAAAAAATTCAAATTGGCACACATTCTGGCAAGCTGACACCCCTGACAAGGCATGGGATATATTTGTGACCCAGATCACATTCCTTATAAATCTCACTTGCCCTATCAAGACATTCAGTTTTAAGCAAGAAAAGCAGCCATGGATTGATGCACAGCTCATGAGACAGATACATGAAAAAAATGCTGCTATGGCTAAGTATAGGAGGACTAAAAATGAAGATGACAAAAACATATCGGATTATCTCAGGAATAGGTCCAAAGCTGCCTGTAGAATGGCTGAAAGGGAGTATCATATGGATAAATCAAATGCCAATGTGGAAAAGCCTAAAGAGTATTGGGCACAAATAAATGATATTCTGAACCCCAGGGTTAATGACCAACATTTCAATCTTGTCCACAATGATACCCCTATCCCAGATGCTGACACAGCAAACTTTATTAATGAATTTTTTGCCACAATAGGCAACAAGCTAGCACAGCATATGAATGCACCATGGAACCCACCATGTCCAAGGGTAGATAAGCATTTTACAGTGAGAGACTGCTCAAAAGAAGAGATGGTCAAACTCATAGGAAATATTAATACATGCAAAGCCTCGGGTGTTAAAGATATTTCATCTAAGATTCTTAAAGATGCTATGATGTGTCTCCCAGAGCATGTCAGATATATCATAAATTTAACAATGAGAACTTTCTCTTTCCCAGATGACTGGAAAATAGCACAAGTAAGTCCTCTCCCCAAAGGGGGAGATGCGTCTGAAGTATCCAATCTCAGGCCCATTAGCATCCTGCCCATCCCTGCCAAACTGGCTGAGAAGGTTATTCATAAACAAATGCTTGAACATGTGACAGAAAATAATATATGAACAGATAAACAGGACGGTTTTAGGCCAAAGAGATCTACTATTGACAGCTTGACTAGACTGACTGAAGACATATTTGACTCCTTTAATAAGGACAAAGTAACCACTGCAATATTCATAGATTTTAAGAAAGCATTCGACACTTTAGACCACAAAATTCTACTAAAGAAACTGGACATGCAAGGTTTTGGAATAAACACAATAAAATTGATTGAAAGTTATTTAAGCAATAGAAACAATGTACAAAAGCAAATAAAATAATCTCAGACCTGCACCCAATTACCTGTGGAGTTCCACAAGGATCCGTTCTGGACCCTTATTATTTTTATTGTATATAAATGACTTAAGTTTCCCTAAAGTGCCAGCACTATGCTGATGATACTGTCATTTATATAGAGCATAAGCCTAATTGTCAACAGGTAGAAGCCACCCTTAATAATGACCTTAGAAATGTTTCTCAGTGGTGCCTAAGCAATAAATTGTCCTTAAATACCAAAAAGACAAAAGCTATGACATTCTACACACAGGCACTCCTGAATAGGTTGGTTAGACCTAGGCTGGCGCTGGGGCAAGATCCTATCCTCTATACGCCAACATATTGTTATCTGGGCATGACACTTGATTCACAATTGTCTTTCAAGAAACATGTGGATGTGGTTATTAGGAATTTAGATTTCAGATTATATTTATTTAGAAGGATAAGACTAAAAATGCCCAGCCATGCTGCTATTAGTGTGTTAAAAAGGATGATTATGCCTGCCTTGGACTATGGAGATATTCTTTATATGATATGTATTGATACTCATCTGAGCAAGCTTCAAACACAAATTAATGGAGGTGTAAAGACAGCCCTTAGAAATAAGGATACTGTTAATACAGAAAAGCTAAGAAAACTCATTAGAGTAAACACACTCAAAGAGAGAAGAAGCAAGCATCTGGAGATGGCTAGTTATAAAGCTGCTCAGAAAGAGGCAAATATAGACACAAGGGACATTAGAACCAGGATGCACGATGGTACCCTTATGACTGTAGTCATGCCCAAGAATCCCATTAGCAGAAAGAAATTGAGCTATAGATTATCCATAGAGTGGAATAAGCAACTAGTAGAAACCAGGGAGATTGACAATGAAGTCAAATTTATCTCATGGTTAAATGGGAAATATGAGGATCTTATTGATCTACTCCCAGATATCTAGGTGGGGGAGGGGGGAAAGGGGGTCCGGACCAACAATGCCTGTGAGGTTATGCAATACAATGTATGATCACATAAGGCAGAGATAATTGTATAATATATAATATATACAAAGAGTCATGCCAATTATCATTCACATGTCTTCGATTTATATGAAGAAAAGGCCCTTGCATAAACATCATCTTTATCATCATCTTTACCATCTCATTAATATAAGAAATTATATACATAACACTGGATCTAATATACTAATATAGTCATTATTTCATCCATATGCTAATTAACATCACTGGCATATTATATATACCAATTCCATCATGGTATAAATGGAGCCACTGAGCACACTCATCCATAAGAGATGAGCTTGATCAGTGGTAACCATATTCATACACGGTGCCTTACAATAATACAGGCTATAAGCCTATGAATTGGACAGTATAAATAAAGAACTACAAACAAACAAACAAACAAGAATTCTCAGACATAAATACATCAGTCACCAAATACAAGAGTACCATCCTGCCACACCTAGACTATGGTGATGTAGTCTATGATAATAACTCTAAGGAACACCTGAAGAGACTACAGCTAATACAAAACAAAGCCCTCAGAATTTCGTATAGTATTAGACTCGGCCCCAACCCCAGGTTAAACACAGCCCAGCTACACCATAATGCCAAACTAAGACCACTAAAGGAAAGGAGAATAATCTTTTACATTATGCTTTTCACTTGAAAAGTAGGCCTACAGGTCTACATATTGACAATAGGAGGCACTTCAACGGAGTAAGGCTCTGTCAAGTCAGGGTCAGACACCTCGTATACGAGAGATCCCTTCCCCAGAGAGCAGTAGCTATCTGGAATAATCTAAAAACCAAATACACTCTCATTGAGGAGAAAAAGCAGTTTAAAGATAGCATAGGGAAGGATTTTATAATTCCAATTGACATATAGGAAGCTATCCCTGAACAGTCCATATAGCTGATGGAATTTCCACAGCTATTTTATTTTATTTTATCTTATTTTAGTTATTCCATTTCTTTTTCTCTGATCCCATTTCACCTTATCTGGTTCATGCTCAAATGGAATTTCCACAGAATATTATGAATATTAAAACTTTACTTGATCTTTCTCAGAAGGAATTTCCACTGAGTACCCACACATTTTCTTCTTTAAAACTATGAATTTTTGTCACTCTCTTTACTCCATATGATGTAATTATCAATTACTCATAGTCACGTTGAACTAATCGTTACATGTTATATAATTGTCTTGTACCGTGTTCTACGACTTAATGCAATTTATATTACCACTACCTGCAATACACCCCCATGTCTGCTGTACTAGTTTATGACTGATCATATTTTCATTGAAATTGATCCGTCACCCCAGTTTTAGCTAAAAAGGAAGATTAACATGATTTCATCCCTCACCCTCGCCTCCCCCCGTCCCCGCCAATCTGGTATCAACAATGTGCAAGCATTTGTATTATTCTCATCCATATGTACATATATCATTAGGCTGCTTAACAGCACTGAATGGCTTCCCATTGTTGAACCTTATGTAGACATATTAAGACATACCAAATAATGAAGAGCACATTGTTGTCGTGTGAGTGGCAGGAATACTCACTCACACACAACTTAGATTACTGGTTAGATATACATATGTGTATTATTGTGCTATATACTAGGAGTCATTGATATGGGAATGCATAGGGAAGAAACTATACAAGAGAACATAATGTAAGCCTGTGAGTAATGGTACTGGATGTACTAGATGAACTCCCACTCTAGGATTCACATGAAACAGGATGTATCAGGGGGACTGATTCACACCAGGATGTGCCTTGGGCACTGATTCATGGTGGGATCTCCCCTGAGGACTGACTCATAACAGGATATGACTCAGTGACTGACTCATATGGGGATTTCCCTTGTTGACTGACTCACAACAGGATATGGAGCCAGAGTTACTCATTCCAGGATACAGAAGGAAGAGTTATTGCCTGAAGGACTATAAAATGGCAGTCAGCCTCCTACTCAGAGGAGGGATGTAGTCACTTTGTTCTGTGAGACTGAGGGCAACACTGGTCACCATGACAGGAGAGGAACTTGGATTATTGTCCTATAGACTGACAAGGACCTACATGGAGACAGTGATTGTGAGACTACTGCTGTGTGACTTAACTGCATTGGATACTCTGTATGACTATGGAGACTAGTGTGGACTTGTGTTTGGACTTAGCATGTATTGAGATGAGAGTATAATAACTGTGCATTCCCCAAGAACACTACAGACTATTTGGCATTTATATTATATTGAGAAACATCATTCAGTACTTGTGGTTTGTGGCAATAAATATATAATCAACATTAACACCTCTCAAGAGTGCTCTTTGTCCAATGCAAGATGAGCATGTATTGGGCATATTCAACTAGTACCCTAAGATCAACAATAAGGGGTCATACAAACAGTTCCCATATCCCAAAAGCATCCAGCTCAACATGGAATTTCCAATGCTCTACTACATATGTGTTATATTACACAATTAAGAATCTACTTCTTCTGCATACCTGCCACCTGAGTCTGTGAATCTCATAAATACCTGATACTGCCATGCTCTCATTCATATATCAAACATTTCCATATGGGCCCAGGTGGCAGAACGGCCAGCCGAACCTGGTGAAAAACGTGTATTTCTCTCATTTTTTCCCAAATAAAAACCTTGTTAAAAAAAAAATCAAAGCATTTATAAGAGCAACTGTGTGCGACACTGTTCAAATGAGTCATATACATTTATTACAGTGGTCTATGAACAAGCTACAACTAGCAATAGTTGAAAGTACAAACCAAGATGATTGTTGTAAGGGCGACTGAGAAGGTTTAAAATTAAAATGTTGACAGTGATTTTAGCACCCTGCATGATGCATGCATATTTTATATTTGTCCACTGCTTCCATGGCAACCATCATTCCATTTTGTAAAAAAAAGATATCTAAAAAAGACCGCAATTTATGAGAGGTTGTATAAACAGGAATTGTGGTTGTTGGCGCAAAAAAAATGCCTCAGGGCATTGAATTCCTTGGCTGCATTTTAGGGGGGTGGGTATGATTATGATCAACCACAGGACCATGGAATGTGTATTGCTAGGCAGATAAACAATAAAAATAGATGTTGCTAGACAACCAGCTGCCTTAGCAACAAACCAATAGAACCATTGAATTCCTTGGGTGCATTTTAGTGGGGGTAGGTATGATAATTATCAACCTCAGGACCATGGAAATGTGTGTTCCCACCAAAAACTCCTATTAGCAACTCTGCAATGTTACCTGTGCCCAAGAGGATAACATCAAACCAAGGACATTGTTAGGGCATAGATTATAGCCTTATTACCATGTTCCTGGGTGACCTTCACTTCCTGGTAGGGCACTGACTTCCCTTTCACCTTCACACAATGGACACCCGGCTGGTTGCGTTTCCTCGTGACATCATGAGTGAGTCCTGCCGTAATGATATACCTGGCCCCTGGCTCCAGCACCTGAGGTTCTACGTCCATGTAGTATATGAAGTAGCTAGAATCTGCCGCTACCTGCGCCTCACGTCGCGGCTCAAGCACCATGGACCATGACCTCTGCGACTTTTTATTTGTCACCGTGACCTTGTGGCTACTCGCCCGGTACGTCCAGACCCTTGACAGTAAGACTCTGACTTGTGACTCTAAGTACACTGTCTGTGTAACCCCTGCTGTTGTTATAGTAAACTGTCTCTCCTTAGATGGGTAGTCCACCTTACATTCAGAGCTTAGATCATTGTGTAGGTATTGACACAGATCTACAATCTCCGGCTGGGTTAGGATACTCAGTGGGTACACAATGGTCATTAAGTCCTTCTGAAGCATGGTCGGGAAACGTATCAGGGACAGGCACTCTCCAAGCACAGTCTTCTTATTTGCACCAGTCGGGTCTAACCCCTGTCGCAGGCATTCTGCCTCTGCCCATAGATTACAAGCCTTGAAGAGTTCAATCTCTGAAATGCTAATACCGGGCGCATCCTCAGAAATTGCTGAGTCATGGGTGATGTCGTTGATGTGCAGCAGATCTAAGAGCATGTCGTGTGGTAGGTTTGTCAATGCCTCAGACTGCAGCGCCTCTCGGACCGGTGTGACGTCCCTCTGGAAGTACGCCCTGCAGTGTTGATGTACCTCTATGTCACCCTCATTTAAGGCATACCTGTAAACCTGTGGATAGAAAACTGAGCTATAAGAGCCAATTTAGAAAAAATAACCATAAATTCCTGTGTATGACCCGCAGGTTATACGAGAACCAAACCATTAGTGCGGGTTATACAATATTCTCAAAGTATAGATGCAGGTAATACAAGGGTTTTTGGTAGTATAACCAAAAAATGGCAATTTTCAGACCCCAAGTGTGGGTTATGGGGTTCTCACAAAGTCGGGGTGCGGGTTATACGCAGGAATTTACGGTAATCATCTGGGAATATGATTATTTGTTATCATATGTTTAAGTTATGCCACTGGTGGTATGAGTGAAAACCTTGGAAAAATGTAAAATTGATCCGTTCTGCCACTTCAGGTTCTCGGTGGAAAACAGTATACCATAAATTCCAGTGTATAACCCTCACCCCGGGTATAACCCATACCCCGTCTTTGGGAGAATCATATAACCCCAATCTTGGGTCTAAAAATCGCCAATTTAGTACTGTACTATGCTTATAAAATCCCTCGTATTGCCCGCACCTAGACATTGAGAATATTGTATAACCCACGCTGGACGTTTGGCTCACATATAACCCGCGGAAATTTACGGTATGTTCTTATTGTATGTATATTTTTTACAATCATATGGTTGCCATGGTTACCATATTAGTTGAATCCTAGCAAAAATTAGTCCATTTGTTAGCCACCATCCATATGATCATTTTGAGCTATTACACAACTTTATTGGTCAATGAATAAGTATTTTATAGCAGAATATTGAAAAATGTTCCAAATATGGTTGCCATCTTGGATTTTGGGGGGTTCCAATGAAAATTCACACTGGCTTCCCTTCTAAATTGAAAAGGTGGGTCAAAATGAACGAGTTGCCAAAATTTCAGAGTTTTGTCCAGCTAGTTCCCCTTTCACCCAAAATCAACCTTAACAGACCCTACTAATTGAATAAATTTCCTGAATAAAAACTGTTAAAACAAACAAACAACTACCTCCCATATGTTGGTCCCTGTGAGATGCCCCTGTATGTAGGCCCTACAGCAGGCATGGAGCCCCTCGTCCCCCACACTGACCGCATACCTGTGTCAATACAAAGCTAAGGTTAAAGAGGTGATGATAAATACAATACCTACAGTTTAAACTTTGTCTCAGACTATACATGAAAATATGATATTGATATTGATTATTACATTAATTACAGCAATTTTTTGTTTTGGGGTGACTCAAGACTTAAAATGTATCTCTTTGTCGCTCATGTTGTCAATCTTTACTATAGAAGTCGAGATCTAGAATAACGGATACTTGTACATGGTAGGGGCATAATATTATCTGTTGATAAAGCCCTTCCCATAACTTTCTCTAAAAATAGGTATAATATATTGTCAAACTCCTGTACATACTTGATTCATACTATATACACTCGTTATAATGCTTTTCGCGAGTACCGGTAACACGCTTAAATATGTTAAATACCGTACCATCGAGTTATTATCTGTATGTTATACATTGTTAAAACTTCACCAGGATCTCATGAGAGAAATAAAGTTGAAATGTTGTTCAAAAAAATACCGGGTAACAGCCAGCATGTTGCCGCTACTCAGGTGTCCCTTCAGGTACAGTATACAACCTGCATACAGGACCTCATCCTCTACGTCGGTCGAGTATTTACATGCCGCCCATATCTTGGAGTTATCGAGGTGCTTGATTAAGGTCTCCCTGGCGGCTTTCTCCAGAATGGGGAGCATGTATTTTGTGGCAGCGTAGAGCACAGATAACGCTACATCAGCCGGCATGTCTAAACAGTCGTAGTAGCAGTATCTGTAATAGGAACAAACCAAACAGTCATAGTAGCAGTATCTGCAATATGTACAAACCAAATAGTCGTAGTAGCAGAATCTGCAATATGTACAAACCAAACAGTCATAGTAGCAGTATCTGCAATAGGTGCAAAAAACAAGGACACTGTATTTGACTTAATAAGTGTCCTGGGTGGTTAAAAAATTATTCTGAAAAATACCAGCCTCAAATATTCATTTTAATAAGCACCCCCGTAACTGTTTTGTAATAATGACTACTACAGCCCACCTCAGTGGCCTACAAGGTTGTTGGTTGGTTAGATACCCATATATATATACACCAGTGTACAGTGGCCCAGGAGGGCCATATGGATAGAAAAGTGAAAAGTGGAAATCTCAAAGTGGAAAGTGGAAAACAAAAAGTGAAAAGCTCACTTTTTGATTTCCACTTCTCCTGGGCCACTGTACCAGTGATCATGTTAGTAGTCTTTAGCTACTCTCAAGTTGCTATGCTAGGCACCCACTTTCCTGAAAGCAAGGTCAGAGAGCCCTTGAAACGAACCGATATCTAATGAATAAAGGAAACTATTTAGCAAGCCTTGAAATCTCTTGACTTTTTGTTATCCGATGAAAATATCCTACTTCACACTCATCACCGTTTCACCTGTCAGTTTACCTTAGAAGTGCCTGAAATGCTGCAGGACTGACATCTGGCACCACTGGGTCGGTTTCTGCTTCACAAAACGACCCGCTGAACATCCCCTCAAAGACTGGACTCCGCATCCGCAGGATTAACTTGTGAGCTGGGACAGTTTCCTGATCTTTCCCCACTTTAAAGCTGACATCACAGTGGAGTCCATGGTGAAGGATATATTTGGTGGATTCTAAGGCAGATTTGTTGACTTGCCAATCCATGTCTTGGATCTCAGTCACTAGAAGTAAAATCAATTCTTTGTTATCATAATTTTGTAGTATGCCATTTGTAATTAAGTTTAAAGATTGTTTTAACATTGCTATGCTTTGAACATAAACCATTGGGCTGTGTCTCACGACCTTGGGCAAATGTTTTTGTCTCTGACCGGGTGCCGTCTCTGCCCAGGTGCCATCTCTGCTTGGCTTGATAAGGTTAAAATACCAACAGCAGGAGGCTAATTATATTTATATAACAACCGCCATAACGTTTTTATAATCCTTATATATAGATATGAGTATAATTCTTTTTAAAACACCTTTTTTTCTGACACCTGGTAAGAGACTGCACCTGGTCAGAGACAAAAACATTGGCCCAAGGTCGTGAGACACAGCCATGAACTCTATGCATCATGAGTAGAATCCTGATAGTAGTGTGATGAATTTTAATACTCAATTGTAATGGAGAGGAGGCAGGGAGGATTGGACAGGGGCAGCAGGCCCGATATAGTAATAGTGTTCAGTTTCAGAGTGGTACTCAGCAGTGACACAGCCCAGATGACTTACAGTGGAGTGGCTGTTCACACTCTGTAAACATGTTCCTGCTATTTAGGATAGGCCTGGTATTGGGGATAGGTTGGATTTGATTGTTATGGACTTTGGGGGAGGGGGTTGGTACAAGCATCTATAGGTCGAGTTACATATACAGTTCTACTACGTCATACTGTGGGCAAACAAAGGCAACATGCTTAGGTAACCTCACCATGATAGCCACACACCAGGGTCATTACATTAAAATCTATTTTTAATTATCCCCAGGCTATAGTGAAACATATCTTTCACCATACAATATGATATTTTGAATGTATGTATTCATGTGTATCTCATGATACATGTATGGGCATTTATATTCATACAAAACTGGTTGATTCAGAGTCACCCTACCTAGTGGTCACAGTACAGTGGTCTGTTTGCCCACCACAACTCCGATATAAATAGAATAATCAAGTATATGTAACCCGACCTATGCATTAACCGCTAGCGGCAGCTACCCGCAATGCACTGAGTGAATTGTCAGTGTGAAGACACCACACAGTTTCAAAACACTGATAGGGAGTGTGGCACAGCTACAGGTCTAGGTGTACCACCATACTAGGACTATAACAGCTGTTCTACTCTATCCAGCCACCACCTCTCCCTCTTCCCACATTGATAATAGATATAGGTTTATATACTTACTGGTTTTGTTTATGTTGTTCTATCAGTAGTACAGCAGACCTGCCACTTTACACTACTTTGTGGTACTCTTGTCTCAGTCCCCTCCCTCAGCTGACCTGGATATGTTTAGCTTGACCCCTATTCCCCTCACCCCAGCTACACAACCTGGTGACCTAGATAGAGTAGACAGGAACTGTCTGGTCTCACTGAGGGTAATCCCGCAGAAAACTGAGAGTCATATCTACGATTCTGGTCAGAAGTGAATACTGCAGGGGCACTGAATGGTCCATAATTAAATTGGAAATGATGCCAATATTATGAAAACTTGTACACATACTGCTGAACATCTGCCAATTTCAATCAAATAATAAGAAGAGATTCTCAGTGAGTTTACATTTTTTTCAAAGGCTAGATTGGGGATCAGTGAAAATGCAAATTATTCAGTGCAAATTCAGGCGGAATTCAGGTGGTTTTACACTACAGACCAGTGCTCAAATTTCCCATGGTCAGTAGCTAATTTTAGTTGGAAATGTTTTGTAGGAAAGATTTATCTTTTAGGTCAAGGGTGATTTTCAGAAATTGTAAATGTCCTGGTAGCTATTATTGCGATTTCCGCTATATTAAGGTATATAGTAAAAGAATTTCCTTCGCTGAGATCGTCGGCTGCCTGAGGAGGAGTGGAGTGACCCGCCTCTAGTGGAGAAAGGGGGAATTAAAAAATCTAGGATCCATGTACCAATGATGTAGAATAGGCCATGCATAATTTTATAATATCGCAACATGATTACATATGGCAAGTATTGTATTGCTACAGTCACTTTATTTAGGAACTCCTCCATATGTCTGGTATATTTTTGTAAATGTGTTAACTTTTATAAATGGAGAACTCTCATATGACATTTGGTCTTCTAAAACCCTACGGTCAGCTAGCTTTGAACATGTCCTACATATCTATTATTGGAGGTATATTCAATATGTTGCCATAAATGTATAACCAGATGTGTGATGTTTGATAAGAAGACCGGAGACTCAGAGGAGACACATTGCTTGTAGATAAAAATCAAACATATAGATTTCACGACACATATGAAATATCTATGGGCCCTGCCCCATAGAACTTGTATGCAAATTTAGATACTCTGGCTATCACCGGGGGTCAGTAGTGGGCTGTTGAAGGCTTCATTGGGAACCAGTTAGCATGGTTTTCCGTCTAGAGGCAAGTCGTTTCTCTCCTCTTGTGCCAGTCTCAGCCACACCGACGCTATCAATAGTAGAGTCTGAGGGTGCTGCTTTATGCTGTCGTGGGCACATCGCAGCGCTGTTACGTAATACTTTGAACAGTGCTGGGTCAGGGATACCGAAATAGAACAATTGTCAATATAGCATTTCAAATTTGGCCTGTCACGGTGAACAATGAACCTGCCTCAACCTCTATCCCTACATACTCATATAGTGAGTTGGTGCCATCGTGGTTTCCCCGGGATCCCGAAGATTGGCTGGTTGCTTGTGACTTGGCCAAACGGTGGTTTGGTATGAGTCTTTCCAGACACTCTACTGAGCGTGCCGCCATTTAGAGTTGACTGGGTTCAAGACTGCTCCTGTGCCTGAGGGTCTCAGACAGGGAATTACTCCCCCACTATACTTTAATATAGCATGACATGCAATAAATTGTATTATAAGGAGGTATTGAAGGAAAAGTCTATCATACGTCACTACAATTAACCTTCATACATAATCTATTAAAGTATAAGGAGACTTTGTTCGCGAAAATCTGAAATGCCACTCCCAAATGTCTACAAACCTCCATGACCGGCCAGTTCTGCAGTGAATAAATTCATTTCAGACCCAACTCAGATAGACCCCAAAACAAAGGCCTTTACCTCCAAGAACCATGTTTTATTGCATGTCATATGATTTAGAATTTATATAGGGGCACCTGTGATTTTTAACAGAATTTTAGAAAATCCCCTAACTATTTTGACCACCCAGAACTCATCTGCTATTCTGTGCGGAGTTTGTCTTTCAGTAAGGATGCACCAACTGACCTCGGGGAATTCCCTATTTGAGACCTGAGGGGTGGTCATAGAGGAGGGTGGAAATGCTACTCACCCTGGTGTTAGAATCATGCATAATATGGTCCAGTTCAGGATCAAAATGAATGTGGAGTGGTTATATCCCGATGCACTGGTGACATATATGGCAGTTTAAGGAACTATAGCTACTGAAAGTATGATGGTAAAACTACCATCATACATTTTGGTTCCTCTTCACTGGTTCCAGGCTACCAGCAGGGACTGCCCAAACCCAGCAAACTCAAAGTTCATGGTCTTAATAGTTGTCACCATAGCCTTTCTTTGGGAGCATTTCAGAGTGGGTAGCGAAAAAGTTAGGGGGTGCAGAGGGGTCTCCCCTTGAGATCGGAAAGTCGCTGAAATTAAGGGCACCAGGTCAAAAGTCACATTTTTAGACTATTTTTACAAGAACCAAATTTGTCCTAAAGTCACCAGATCACTGTACCAGGTCGCCTGGAAAACAGCCCAGGTCGCCAGGTCGCTTTTGACCCTTCTACAGTCACACTATACTATGGCTAAGGTAAGTAATTATAAAAAAGTTTGGTCTAATGATCCTTTCATGGTACACCTACCTGACCACGCGGAGGCCTCTGTTTGCCCCCCCCCCCCCTCAATCACCACCCTGAGACGTTGTAGCAGAGGAAACTCTACCGTCTGCTATATATTTATCCTCTCCTATAGCAGAGGTTAGAGTTGTAGATAGCACCTAATAATAGAACAGTGGGGGGCAAACAGACGCCACGTGGTTGATACTTTATAGGGTATATGAACCAAATCTCGCCCAGTTAAATTGATACAAAAAAAGACGTATCTGTCTAAATCAAATCAACATTGTCTTATACATGTACCATGTATCATCATAGTAAAGACTGAAAATAATTAGGGGCAATTAGAATATATCAAAATACAGTAAGGACTAATGGTACCATTATGGCGAAGCTACCCAACCACGTAGTGGCCTGTGTTTGCCCCCCAGTCCAGGGCCTGTGACCAGGGGGGGGAGTCAAGTGCTGTGGCGCCCTCTATACAGCGGAGCATATATGCAGCTGCACCGGCCTAGTAGCGGCAGTCTCAAACAGGGCAGGGAGCAGGCAACACTGTACAGTCCAGTGTGGTCCAAACATGTTGGAAGGTCTTTAGTATACATGATTGGCATGAGGTGTCACCACTGGGCTGTAGGAGGGCCATGGTCATATAGCCTACCCTCAGTACATTTGCATTGCATTGAGAGAGCATGAATGAAACCCTCATATTTAGATAACGACAGAAGCTTTATAATGCTACATTGAAATATAAGTTGGAAAAGGGTAATTCTTCCCAGGAAAAAATACAACAGAATTTAAACTTGGATAGCTTTTGTGTAATAACTGCTTAAAATTTGGTTAAAAATGACTGTGTGTAGTTCCCACTCTAGCCACTCAATGTGGATGGCGCTGCGGCACTTGATTCCCCCCCTTGGTTTGATTGGTACTCACAACTTTAATAGCAGAGATTAGGGGGGGTTTCCAGTGTGAGGACATGGGGTGAGAAACATGTGAACTAAAATTGGTATTGTGGACCTAAATACTTTTACATCAATACATGTATATTTCATCACACAGTAACAACCCCACATCTGACAATCATCTAGTCTATAGAGGGACATTGAGTTAACTATCCCCTATGTGTCTGATACACTTTAAACAGATAAACATGCAGGGATATACAGGAATCTCATTTGGAAATTGGTCTTCTGAAAGCCCACAGTTAGCTAACTTTGAGAAGGTCCTACACACTATTCAGTGAATCTCTATCAAATCTAATATTAGCAATGGACAGACTGATATATGATGTCATATAAAAGTGAGGGAGACCCGAGGGAGACAGAAGGTTTATAGGTGAAAATTATGATATTATAACTACCAGTGTGATGTGTGAATTCCAGTACATTCATATAACAAACTAGTTTCTATTGTCTCCACAAGGTGGCATGACAGGGCTGTTAGCAAAGCTCCTTGTTCACCTGTGCCATGCCACAGAAGGCACAGGGAACCATTAGTTCCTCTAATTCCCAATAGGCCCAAAGGGTGCTGTTTTCCCCCCTGTACTACCCAGATGACTGACCAACTGCCAACCATGGGAGACCAGTCTGGATTATCGAAGTTCATGTCGGAGATTAGATCCCAACTCAAAACCCTGGTCGACCATAAGACCACTACTACTGCTCAGTTAGACAACATTTTGGCCAAACATGATCAAATTGACACCTCCCTGGGAGAAATAAGGGAATCCATACGTAGCAATAAAATATCTGCAGAAGCAGCAATCGCAGAGGTTAGGCTAGACCTTGGGGACTATGAGGAACGGATTGAAAAATTGGAGACAAAATTTGAAAAAAGGGAGGAAAAAGATCTCAAAAATGACGACTCTCAAAGGGAACTTAACATCATAATATGCGGGGTACCAGAGATCCAAGGAGAACCGATATTACAATGCGTAAACTGTTTGTACATATGAAACTCTCTTTTGTATATGCTGTTACTAATTGGGCCTCAAGAATGGGAAAAGCCCCCCCTGGCCCCCTCCCCCTGGGCCACAGAGGAAAAACGCATGGGTAAGACCCATAAAACTTAGATGTACGACTGCACCTATGAAATCAGAAGTATTTGGTATGCGAGATAGCGTAAAAGGCGGTCCATACGACAAAGTAACATTCTCAAATGACATGACGGATGAGGAGTTATTAAAGTCAAAGGAAATTCAGCAAATTGCTGCAGCGGCAAGGTTGGTCCCAGGAGCTTAAGTTAGACTCAAAGGAAACTCAGTCTCTATTGATGGGCAAATGTATGACCACTCTAACTTTGACGCATTGCCCTACGGCATAACCCCCATCTCTGCCTCCACAAAGATTGCCCCCAGGGGTATATTTTTTCAAGGTCATATGAGCCCGTATAGCAATCTGTACAATATCAAAATCACAGATGATTCAAATGGGTTCATAGGTACATCAGTTGAACACTGTTTGGTTGTACGGAAAGCAGAATTCCATAAGGACCTGGTAGACTTAGCCAAGAAAACTACAAACCCATGCAGTATAATGAATATAGGGCGACGCACAGAAACATCTCAAGCGTGGCAAACTAGAGAGCCACAAGACCTCTACAATCTCAATCATATGAAGGCTATTCAGAACCCGTCCCACGCTGCCCTACTCAAGGACAATCAATGCACTGCCTACCATGAGGCCACACGGAACAAGCGGTATGGGTGCGGGCTATTATTAAATGAAGTGTCTAAACTAGGAGACGCACCATGCCCCAGAGAGGGGTACGATGACGAAATGGGAATACTCCCATACAAGTTAGCACGAGTACTGAAGGGCGAAACAGTGTAAGTCACCCCACTGAACAGAGCATACGTCTCTACACCAGTCAAGATGAATATGCTAAGATCTCAAACAACACCTATAAGTCGGAAACCTGCCTTTAGAGTCCTATTACTGGCCGATTCTATGTATAATATATGATAGGATACACTCTGTCTGTTTACATAAGATCTACATTTCCATTTATGGACTTGCATATTGTTTTGATACACTGTTATATGTCGGATTCATGTCACTGGAATTCATTTCATTCTAAAGATATGGATGGTAAATGGCTCACTTTAAATTGTCTGGTTATGATTAGTTTAATAATAAAAAAAAAAAGCCAATATAAAATGATTACACCTTTTCACTTTGTGGTACTTTACTGTGAATACTATTATATATATTTAATTAACCTTAAATATAATTACATTTATGGAAACTGTTTACTTAAATGACTGATCTTCCCATCCCAGGGAGAGGCCTACATATTATACATCATAATGCCAGAAGTATAAAAAAAGACCCAGATCTATTTAAATTTTATATCAGGCATTCAGAGGTTGGATTATATACAGTATCAGAAACTTGGTTTAACGGAGATATCCCTGACTCCATTATGGGTGTGGATGGCTATACACTCCTTCGTGTTGACAGAAAACGACTCAACCTCAATGGTGGTCGTATGGAAGGAGGAGGTGTTGCTGTGTACATCAAGGATGGTATCACTTATTCACAAAATGGCCTACTCCAGCATTGTATTTGTAGTGAACATTATGAAGTACTTTGGGTTAAAATCATATTATTCAGTCAAACTAACATGATCCTGGGAGTCATTTATAGACCACCTAATGGTAACCCCTCGGAATTTTCCACATATATGTTAAACACACTGAAGGCCATTAAGGATGAGGATAATGCTTCAGATATCACATTCCTAGGTGACATAAATATAAACTATTTAGAAAAGGAGGAGGACAAATTTAAGGCTTTATTAGACATTGAACAGGAACATGGACTTGATCAATATATTACATCCCCCACTAGGAAAGATGCCATACTGGATCTAGCCTATTCAGACTGCAATTTCATTTCTGACGCAAGAGTATTAAATTACAAATTTAGTGATCATAGTCCTATATTAATTACTAAAAAGAAAATCCAAATTAAATACATAATTAAGCAATTTGTAGGTCGTTCATGGAGACAGTATAACCCCGCCACACTTAACAATGCCCTTATAAATTATGACTGGACAGCACTTCATGCTACCAGATGCCCTGACACGGCATGGGATATTATACATACTGCCATTGATATTCACCTTAATATTATGTGTCCCATCAAACAAGGACCAAGGATGAGCCACGGTTAACCCCAGACCTAAAAAGGCAAATTGTTGAAAAAGACCTTGCCTGGCGATATGCTAAAGGACTGGTCTGCCTGAGGACCATGCATACTCTAATAGATTATGTAATAGGATTAAAAACCTGGTTTTTAATGCCAAACGACGTTACATGAAAGAATATGAAAAGGAGGATGGTAAAACATTTTGGCGCAAATTAGAAGAATTATTGCCTAGCAAAAGCAAAAATAATACTATTTGCCTAGTAGATGAAAACTCTGGTGAACCCATTGCACATGACACAACCGCTGAGCATATAAAATATACAGCGGTCCAACATTATAGCACTCCAATGCACTATATGGATATATATCTAAAACTGGACATCGACATCCATGTAACAGAATCCTTCTAACAGAAAGCTATATTTAGTAGAAGTAGAAATCCATGAATATCTATAATGAAGGAGAACACCATGTTCATGCCTATGAATATGTCTGTGTGTATGTTCATTTCAAAATTCAAGATTGCAACCATTCATTGAATTCCACCATGCTTTTAATGTAATCTCGAATTGCAGTTGCAGTAATTTGATACTAATAAGTAAAAACCTATTCTATTTTTTTTTCATGAACAGTTGGCATCCCATAGATTCAAGATGGCTATCACTCATTGAATGTCCCGATGCTTGAAATGCAATCTTGACTTGTAGTTGCATTGATTTGATCAAAAAAACAAATCCTATTTGATTTTTCCTTCATTCAACCCATTCAAGATGGCTACCATTTATTAAATGCCACAATGCTTTCAGTGCAATCAAGAATTGTAGTTGCATTAATTTGATATCTATTATAAGAAAATGCCTATTTGATACCTTTTTCAAACACAGTTGGCACCCCATAGGTTTAGGATGGCCACCATTCATTGAAGGCCACAATGCTTTAAATGCAATCTTGAAATGTAGTTGCATTAATTTTATACTGTTAAAAAAATCCAATTTAGTTGTTTTTTTCATGAAGAGTTGGCACCCCATAGGTTCAAGATGGCCACCAGTCATTGAATGCCACCATGCTTAAATGTAATCTTGAATTGCAGTTGAATTAATTTGATTCTAAAAAAACAACTTTCTTTTTCTTTCTCTCATGAACAGTTGGCACCCCATACATTCAAGGTGGTTACCAGTCATTGCATGCCACAATGCTTTAAGTACAATCACGAATTGTAGTTGCATAAATCTGATACTAATAAAAAAAACTAATTCTATTCTTTTTTTAAAATTCATTAACAGTTGGCACCCCATATATTTAAGATGACTACCATTCATTGAATGCCCCGATGCTTGAAATGCAATCTCGAATTATAGTTGCATCAATTTGATGCTAATAAAAAACAAATTCTTATCGATTTTTCTTTCATGAATAGTTGGCACCCCATAAGGTGGCTACCATTCATATTAATGCAAATACAATGCTTTAAGTGCTATCATGAATTGTAGTTACATTAATCTGATACTAAAAAAAATATATATTCTATTCGATTTTTCTTTCATGAACAGTTGGCACCCCATAAATTGAAAATGCACCCAGCAATCAGGTCAACAGCTATATACGGATAAGTGTACCTCCCCTGCCTGTTCTCCTTCAATGCAGAGTGAAGAGGGTGGGAGGGGGTGACCATCAACAGTGCATAAACACTTTGATTGGATGACAATGCAGTTTTTATATTACAACCCTAAATTTGTGCAACGAAAATCATCAAGAAATACTTAGTATTTTTTCCAAAGAATAGCTTTTCTAGAATGGCTCGATACTCAGAAATCCTACTGCGAATAAAAAAAAGTCAAATTCTGATTCTAAACACCTGAAAAGTGAGAAATGCTGGCGTTCACGGTTTATGTAGGAAATGTACTAAAAACACCAAAAATATGCAACAAAACCCTAATTTTCTCAAAAACTGTTCAGTAGGATTTTTTCTAACTGAGGTTCCAGTGTTTTCTACCCTCATATTACACATTGGCATAGAGAATATATTGACACCTAGTCAGGATTTTGCCCTAGAAGCAATCTGTGAGGCAAAAACCTGCCAAAATGAGCCACTGGTCTGAAGTATAAAACTGGGCATCGATCACTATAGAGCTACAAAGAGAGAGAATCGATGTCCAGTAATAATTACTTCATTAGTATTTGCATCTAATTTTAATACCCCTTGGACATATGCTGGTACCACTACAAACCGTGTTATACCAGATCTAATTATAAGCCCTGAGATGGTATTCAACTCAGCCAGACTTATAAATACTAGGAAAGCCTCAGCAATTCCCTATATTAATGCAAAAGTTATTAAAGATGCTATGCTAGCCATACCCGACAAATTTGCATATCTCTTCAATCTCTCACTAACACAAGCAAGATTCCCTAGTAAATGGAAACAGGCCCTAGTTACCCCTCTACCTAAACCAGGTGACAAAGCTAATGTTACTAACTACAGACCAATTTCTCAAATTCCACTACCAGGGAAGGTCCTAGAGCGTATAATGCATACACATATTGCCTCTTATTTAGAAGACAATCATCTACTAAATGATAAGCAGGGTGGGTTCAGAAAAGGACATTCTACCATTTCTGTCTTATATGCAGCAGAGAATGATCCAGTCTCAGCCTACAGGAAACTCCAAGATGATTTAGATCAATTTTCAAACTGGTGCAACATAAATAGACTAACAATAAATTCAAAAAAATCACAAGCTATGAAATTTGGAACTCCTGGCCAACTTCTAAATTTCAGAATACCCACATTAAAATTGAATAATAATGAATTAGACTTTGTAGAAATTTATAATTACCTAGGTATCCAACTGGATCAGTCTCTGAAATTTGATCGACAGATAAATCAAATGCGATCTAAAGCAGCTGTCAAATTATATATTTTTGGGAGACTGCGTAGATCCATGTCCTATGCCCAAGCTTTACGTGTTTATAAAACTAAAATGCTACCCTATATGGAGTATGGTGGTATCCTTGTACATGACACTAACACAACTTTACTAACTAAACTGCAAAGATTACAAAATAGAGGACTTAAGATAGCCCTGTATTCACCCCCTAGAACAACCACAGAGAAAATTCATAAAGATGGTAACATAAATTTTTTGGAAGAGAGAAGGCAGAAACAAATCGCCATCCATGCATATAAAATGACAAAGCAGGATAAATACCTAGCATTCCCTGCTAGGGAAACGAGGTTACACGATGCCCCTGTTTTAAAGACATATGACAGACGCCTTCAAGCATTTAAGCGCAGTGTTACTTACAAGTGTTCGCATTACTGGAATGACCTAGGGGTGAATGACAGACTCATTCCAACTCTGGAGGAATTTAAGACCAACAGGAAGAAATTCCTTGCCTCTCTAAGAAAGTAAATTTCTCAGTGTTTCCTATCTACATACCATAGTTTTATTTATTTACATGTCTCTTTTTCCGCCTACCTTTATACCTATTGTTACATCCTATTAGATTCTATATTAGCTTTGTGACTGTCTGGTACTAGCCAACCGCCTGTAATTTACAATGCATATAAAACGGCCCTCAGGAGCCAGGAGAATATGGCACCGCTATTTCTCTTTAAAGGAGCCTAACCTGTTTACCTCCTGATTAAAAATTATTTAAAAAAAAAAAGGAAAAAAAAGGTAAATTTGGTTCCCAGGTATAAATGAAAAAACAGAAAGTGTAAGAATTGTACTACATGCCAATTGATGTATCCAAACGCTGTTTGGAACCACTGTCCATGTCTTATCATGGGGTATGGTACTGTAGGTCGCTGGTCTAATCTACCCAACGGTCCATGAGAAAGTCTGAGTGCTGACTTTTGTGGTGATTTTAGTGATTTTCTGTTTTAATTACTGATTAATACTCCCGGTGCCCTTATTTGGGGAAATATCTATATCTGGTTTGCCAAGTACAGTAATTCAAGTCCTTAGGGGGGTACAAATACGAACACAAACTGATAATTCTCATGTATTTGCAAACTTTCATCATGACAAAATAACACCCAGAGGGCCAAGCGCCAATGCTTATGCTGAAGCATTTAACAAACCACTCAAATCTTTTTCAAACAAGATTTTCCTGCTTTTATTAGACTATTTATGCAAAATTCAAGTATAGAATAGTGGCTAGATGGTACTGGGTAGGTTAGATAGGTATGATATAAATTGATGATTTCATTCATTTTTACGGTCACCATTGGCTCACATCAAAGGCATATGGGAGCCTATATCTGGGGCTCCACTACCTGATTCTTTGGTCAATTCGCACGAATCGATCATACAGATCTGTACAGTTTGATCAGTTAAAAACCTTTGGCCCATATAATATCCATTTGGAGACATGTAAATAGTTACATCTCACCTAGGTATATTCAGTGTGAGCAGGCATATACAATAAAAATGAAAGATGTTTGATATGAAATTGGGAGCCAAAATCGGCCTGAGGATTCTGCTATGCCCAACTTAAACCCAACTAATATGAAAAAGTCACCCTCTCCTGCTGCATGGGTCTATAGCTTGTACCTATTGCCCTAACACTATAGGGGGATCAATTCAAACCCTTTCTGCCTTAACAAAACAACAACAGCCTTGTACAACTAGATCACATACTTTTTTTATTCGCGATGAATAGATACAGTATTATAAAGCACATATGACAGGGTTTCCTATGTCTGGAGTAGTCTTACCAACGTATCTTGTGAGTCATGAACAGTTCAAACTACAATAGTCCAATATCATTATTCAACACTATACAACTTTTTTCTGGGACTACACATCTCAAAATATATCATGACCATTATGTATGGTAGTGTACTCATGTAAACAATAACCTTTTAAGTAGTTGTGAAATGTTAGGGTTACACTTTTAGTCAATCTCTAAAATACCAATCACAATATTCAGTTTTGTAGTAGACAACGAGTTGAAATATAAACATGAAACAGTCGACTACATTAAAAGCAATCTCAATAGTGGAAAAAATAGACTACGTAGATGAAAAAAGTATTGCAGTAAACTGACTTGGGCTATACCACAATGTACAAATTAGAACTAACAAGTCTTTAGTGGCTAACATCATACTCCTGTTTGTGAGAATTAGCGTTTCTCTCAATATTTCTTTGTAATAAATGTAGACCAAACCACACAGAAAATGAAAATATAATTTATCCATTATTTCTATTCAGACAATCTTGGAAGCCATGTGAACAAGACAATGGTAGTAGTACAAGAGAACCACTCTGATGAGTTGCTTGAGTATTTCCTTTGAGCTATTATTGAGAATGTTAAAGGAAATGCCTAAATCTTACAGAAACCTTTATGTTGTTGGGGAAAATCAGAAAAGGATAAGCAGTACCAATTTTGAAATATTTATGTTTCATAACATTTCTCATTAGAACAAAGGAAATGGTTTAACAGTAGGGAAGAGCATCAAAGTCTATTACCTACATGTCTATCTACACTGCCCTGTCTCTATATCTAGGTGTAGCAGTGCCACTGATCTCCAGCATTGGCACAATGCTAAAAGAGACAGCTACTTTATACAGCTCACAAATACCATCATTGTAACCCTTGCTTTCCAGTAAAACTCCTTTCCGTGAAAAGCATGCATTGTGTATGTGTAACATCAACTTCAACAAGAACAAAACATGTATCAAATGTTGTCAAAACGCGTCGTGACGATACCTCAATCTTCAGCACGTTTGTCTTTCATGTCCATGTCTTCTATTCTGAATTAGATTCTACAAGCATACCTCCCAAAACGTGTCATGACATCCTGTACAAAAGACCAACGATTCCAAGTGACAAGATGGTCCTGTAACACCCATATAGCATCTTCCGTTCATATGTATACAAAATGTCGCTGTTATGCTACTACCAAAGGCCAGTTTGAATTCTACACGGCACACAAAATGTAAATATCTAATTCATACAAATATTATTGAGTCTCCCAACCGTATATGATAGAACTACATTCATTATAGGTAAGAAGAAAGTTTACAGGGGAGGCCAAACCAGTGACCCCACACGCTGGTATTGTAACTATACATGAATGGTTCAGCATTGTTATAACAAGACTTTAAGTTATGAATATTATTGGTATCATGTCAGAAAAAGGGACAGCCACAGGTCAGCAATGTACAAGGACATGACCATCATATTGCCTACTTAGATTCACTGCAGGCCACCACACACCTAGGGCCATGAAAAAACTTTTCTTTCTGCATGGTCTTTGAATCACAATGCGTCTTTCTTTGTCCAACAAGGTGTTCACTTTAGAAAGTATCCTGCTCCAGGGTCACTTGTTCACACAGCAGGCAGCCTGCACACTTCTGATATAGATTTATATACACAAGACAGGTTATTCACAGGTAAACAGGGTGTATCATTATAGTTCCATATCCATATCTTTTTAAAACATCACAGCAAAAGAAAGTAGTTCTATCTGTGATATGAAAAATGATGTAGTCCCTCTATTTTCCCATGACGTAATTGGCCACCGGAACACACCTTTCCTATTGTTGGAGTAGATAATGTGCTGAAATTAGCAATGCTAAGCTAATCCAATTAGGCTGGAGGATTCTTCAGTTTCTAGTAAAATGTAAATGACAACTTCTAAGATGATGAATCAGTTCCATTCAGCAGAATGTCCAATCTAATTTAAAAGATATAAAATGTACTTGGCTACCTGTTTAGGAAAAATAGAAACTATAGTATGGTGGGCGTGTGTGACTCATAACATTTTTTTTATTTATAGGTTAACAAAAAAACATGGAAGAATGCTCTGTTTTAATGAGGCAGCTCCCATCACAACTTTTGTACATCTCCACCCCTTAGTCTATATAACTGGCAACATGATTCTTGTTAACCTGGTATAGGGGTCAATGTCATCACAAATGTAGGGCAGGGTCAACAGGTGCTACACAATGGGGACAACATTTTGGCACGTCATGTTCAGAAATGAGGGGTCGAGGTACGGGGTTCTTGCCTCCGCCTCACATCTCCTTAAGAAGCAACAAGATAAAACAATGTGATCATCACCATACAAAGGTTTATATGTTCATCTTATTTATATTGGACAATTACTGTCATCTACAGGTGTATGTACAGTTACATGTTGCTCTACAGAATGTACACAAATTATTTTATACTAACCGCGACAGTCGCAGCGCAATCTACATACATTAAAAAACATTATTCTCTTCTACTAAGTCTCTTTCGAAGAAGATGTAACTTTCTATGTATACGATATACAGTGGTACCTTGTTCTCTCAAATAGTCCCTATACATATTATGATGGATGATAATAAAATAAATAGCATAAATAATATTACTTATCTGGAACTCAATAAATATGCTTGCAAACATAGACAAAAGCCAAACACACACAAACATTGTGCCCGTTACTTATAGCTGCGCTTTCTGTCACTTAAACAATATTTAAATAAAATACCATTAAATGTGTACCTTATCGCTTGTAAAAGAAGCACTAGACAACGGCTTTCCTGTTCTTACCCTAATGGATGGCCTACTCAGCCTATCACAAGTCCATGTGGAAAGATACATTTTTCTTGAAATGAATGTGCACACTAAACAAGAAAAAACACACCTTTACAATCTGGATTTTGTTCCGTCATGAAGAAAAGTAATACGTTACTAAACATATCACATAATTGGTGACACTCAGGAAAAAACTTAATACTAGTAAATAATTCATAATCATATCATAAGAAAATATGCTTCACATTATCATATTAAGCACAGAAGACCATTTTCCATGTATGCTATGCATTACAAACAATGTCCTGTATACAAGCCGGCAATGAGTCCTGGAGGTTGATATGTTTGGTTTATGACTAGACTTTTTACAACATATGGAATAACATGAGCCGCATGTTCCATTGTAAATGAGACATGGACAGAGCCTACATGACTCCTTGTTCTGAGGTGCTACTTGACTCTAAGCTTTACCCTGTATAAAACAAGTCAGCTACAGACCTAGGTAGACATGACTTACACACTCTGTACTCCTTTCCCACACTATCATTACTGTGCTCCTACTTTATTTCCTTGGGTATGTATTTTCGCGTAATTTGCAGAAATTAAAAATCTGCTTGGCAGGACCCAGCATCTATATTAAAAGACATTAAAAAACTGTGAATGTTTTTCTAGGTTACAATATGCAATAAACACCCACTAAAATCCTTATTTTCACTTTGTGCGAAAATGTATCCCTATGAATATAAATACTTTCACAGTAACTAGACTTCTTATAGCCCTGTGCCAATGCTCAGGGCATGACAACACTAATCCCCTTATAGCAGACAACAAAATGATGGCAACGAGAGTCTAGCCTTTCCCTCATCTGAATTCTAGTGTCCACTACAGAGGTCTGATAGCGGTTCAGCGGCTTGTTTGTTTATTATGTCAGTACAGCTGTCAAGGCTGTGTTTGTAATATATTTTGAGAGTTTGCTTCAACCGAGGTGTGTAAAACTAATTTGTACATTGCTATTTTTGTGTTTACGTTCGGTTGTCCTCATCTTACAGTAGTGTGGTTGGACAGAGAGTCAAGCGGTGCTTGATGACAAGCTGCGCCACTCTACTGACACGCCTCTAGTTGTAGAAACATGCCCACCTACACTTACACCATAATGAACGCAAACAGTCGTCAAATAACCCATCGCCAAAACTTTACCCTCACATGACTACTCTTCAGGGTGGCCAAAGCGACACACAACAAATGTTTCAGTGTCAATCAGCAATGATGTCTCTAACATAAGCACTCAATTTCAAGCCTTTTTGACCAATCTAACTGACCAGATCAGGACATATTACATTAAATTTGAACAGTACACTAGTTGTAATTCTTTTTGAAATATTGATGATCTGATAGCAGTGATGAGAGTATCTCTTTTTTTGATGAAACTAACAAGGACAATACTATGTGGAAGTATTTCTTTCCATATACATGACCACCTTGTAAATTGTAAGAGCACTCATTTCACCAAACACTCTCAAGTAGAATGTTATTGTTTATAAACAATATTTAAAACCAGTAGACTATATTACCTAAGCAACTGCTTATCTGTGTATATGCATTTACATCAACTTTAAGATCACAAGAAATTGCATCCCATGAGGACAAAATGGAACTTTTATGTGTATGTATCCCTCTCTTTACATATATTTCAGTGATAATAACATCATATGTGATACATTTATATGCATGAATTATACATATTCATATAAAGTTGGGTATTTGTTGATAGACTATTTGTAGCACTGACAAAGACGACCCCACAAGACCTGATGCGAATGGTTCCTCCCCGTATAAAAATATGCCTTAGTTATCGTTATCACGGACCATCGAGGCGTAATCTGCAGATGGTACTTAGACATTGTGTGCGTTATGGTATACGGCTCAATAGTAAGGCCACTCTAAAAAAAGGTTGTTTCTCATCACTGCACGCATCATGAAAAGCATGATTTGGGGAAAGCTTTTCTTTTTTTGTACATTTTTGATGACAAATATGTTGAAATTAGAGAAATATTGGCAAATTTGGTATCAAATTAAAGCTGATGCTGTCAGTAATGCAGTCAGCAGGGAAGAACATGCATTTTAACCAATTTTGCTGATAAATAAACTCTGAATGACTAAAATGTGAAAATTGATCGTGAAAAACCCAAATTTCCCTAGGTATATAAGCCCCAAGTAAAAGAAAAACTAATAAAAAAAACACCCTTGTCATATTTCTCACTGCTTGGTGATGAGAAACAATTTCTTTTTTTGAGTGGCCTTGGTCACAGACTGGGTGCTGCAGTGTGGGGCCCTGCAGACACTGGGGACTGCAAACCTGCTTCCATCCTGACAGCCCCGGATTGCCTGACCGGTCACTCACACTGACGGCCTCTGGGAAGGGGCCCCCACCTACTCCCAGCTGTACCAGGGAATGCATGGATACTAGTTAAGACCCCTGCAGTCCCATAATGCCCCCGGGGACACAGCGTTCAGCAGCCGGGCAGGGGCCAGCCTGCCGGTGGTACATTATGTTACAATGGTCAGACTGCCAGCTTTCAGTTAATATTTCAAAATTAAATACATAAATAGCAGTTCAATTTTTGTTTTACCATGTCCATATTCTACTGGAGCTACTACTGTATGCCTGCTCAGACAACAGCCTGCACTGTTGGAACAGCAGCTATTGTTAGCCTAACATGACAAAAAGAAATTGGGTCAGTTAGTTGATTTTCGTTATTTCTTTACCAAATACTGTAAGCATTAGCAGAGGAAATATCTCCCTTTTCTCATCTTTTTAGTAAAGAAAAAAATTCAGTGATAAAATCCCAATTTTTATGCCTTCACAAATAAAAGGGATAAAAAGAATTAGGGTAAGGCCTAAGAAAAAAGGATCAGTCAGGATACCTGAACATCATTTTTATTTTTTGACTCTATAGCAAAGAACGCTGGCAGCGGAGCCTGACCTTGTATCGGGTCCAGTCACGACCTCTGACCCTGACTGTAGCTGTACCCTTATTGTTATACTCCATTGTGCATAGGAAACTCAAACAATGCAAACTCATTGCAGAACGGCAAATATATGTGGTAACTTTACATGACCAATCCATAAATATATATATATATAAAACACAGTACAACCTGCTCACCTATAAAAGTAGCTTCGGAAATAATTAAATCGGAATAACAAATAGTACAGAAATTATTACACACCATTTCTATCTACCGACACAATGATCATGTCTGTTTCCAACATTCGTTATCAGGCATATGAAAATAGTTGGTATAAAGCCTACTTCTATATTGAATAAATCATCCAAGAAGAAGGAGAAGAAAGGAGTTGACACCAAATGGCTGCTACTGCTTTAGGGGTGGCTACACAGTGGCTGCTGTCTGGCAGTACAGGTACACGATGCGACACTCATCATGTGGTGCAGGAAGCTCTGGTTTAACCCTTTAAGGACGGCATCATGCCTTAATGCATCATGCCCGTGGTCATCATGATGCCTTAATGCATCATGCCCGTGGTCGTCATGATGCATGAATGCAGCCCTGGTGAGGAACTCGGCAGTGCCGCATTCATGCATCATACCGACCCTCATCTTACAGGTTGAGACACTCCCGAAGGGTTGGCATGATGCACTTATGCAGCACTGGCAAGTTACTCGCCGAGGCTGCATTGGTGCATCATGACTGTCATCTTTTCGCAACATGTGTCCTTAAAGGGTTAAAGTGCCAGTGACATAACGTTGTGATATCATGCCACTACGGAGGTACACGTGACGAGACGGTGCATGGTGTGGTGACGTCAGCAGCGACATTGCTGACATCACCACACCCGGATGATGACATCACTGTGTGCATGCAATGATGTCACAATCACATCACACTATGGGGAGAGTGATGTCATGCTGACATCAAGAACCATGGCAGTGGCATCTCCCTGGTCACACTACTACTGCCGCCATCACCGCCGCTCTCAATATCACCCCCGGCAACGAGGGAGGACGAGGGCAGGGCGCCCAAATAAGAGGAAAAAACAGTGTTCGCAAAAGGTTTGCTGGTCAAGGTGACCTACTGTCCTAACAGGCAGTTTTCCTGCCTGGTCACACAAGAGTTGAGGTAAAGAGTAGTTTAAGGTTGTCAGAAGCACAGAACAGTTGTTGTTAGCAAACCCACCAAAGATGTCAGATTGTTCCTCAAGTTTGCATGGATTAGCTTGGCAAGACTTGATGATGATGTTTCTAGTTGACTGATTTTTCTAGTGGACTGATTTTTCTAGTTGACTGAGTTTTGACATGTGAGATAGTAAATCTCTATTTGACTGATTTTGACATGTGAGATATCAAATCAGAACCTAGAATCAGGACAAAGTGGCCACTCTTTAAATAGTCGAACCAGGGTGGTCCTTCACATTTCACCTTTTTTTCTTTTCGCAAACACTGTAAAATAAAGCTACGGGACAGCAAGGATGTCGGGCAGCAGAGTGTGCCAGTGGGCACAGGCTCGGGGATGATATCATAATGTCAGGTCACATGACATCACGGCTCGCCAGAGTTAAAGCAGGAGGGTAGTTTGGGCCAGGTGCGTGCCCCGCCGTGTACTCTGAGGGCCAACCACTGCTCCATGTGGGGCACCCGGTAGTAGGAGGCGTCCCCCTCCTGGCTGCCCTCCGCTGACTGCCCGTTGCTGCCCCTCTCGGTGACGTCATGGTTACTGTCCCCCTGGATGGTCCCGCTCACCATGCTCGCACTGCCGGCATCCACACCTACAGTAAGGGAGGGGAGAGACGGTCAGCAACGGGGTAAAACAGTATACTGGTGTTGTTAAAGTATCAGGGATGAAAGTCACCAATCTAAAAAAAACACACACTTGAAATGTTCAAATTGAGGCCACTGAATAAGGGTCATCTATAGTTAAGTACAGGTCAACAATGGGGCCTCACAATATACTGGTAAAGTATCTAGATTTTGTAGTATACATATGAGTAATAATAACAGAGTTTGATATAAAGATTGATGCTACATGACAATTTATTGGTTATGTCAGGGATGAAAGTGACCAATTTCAAAAGATGTTCTTGAAATGTTCGAATTGAGGCCACTGAATAAAGGTCCTCTATAGTTAAGTACAGATATTTGAGACATAGAAAAGCTTGAAATCAGGAAACTTTCATCCCTGACATATTTCGATTTTGTACTATGTGCAGGAGTAATAATAACAAGTTTGATATAAGATATTGATGCCACATCAGAATTTATTTGTTGATGATGTCAATGCAATTCCTATTTTCATCCACAAGGCAGTTGTGAAATGCTAATTTTGCCAAAACAAAGAACTTTTTTGGGAAATGACTGAGGGTGATAAATTCTCTTACACAAGGGGACAAATTCAAGGATTTTACGGCAAAGCCGTAGTGGCTTTGGGTTTTTATAGGATTGTTATGAACTACAGGTGAGAAAACGAAGGGGCATACATTTATGCTTTTTGGTGTGTCTAGGGTTCTAATGCAATTCATATCTGATGGTTTGCAGCAATACTGCATGGTCAGTTAACTTACATGCACTTAGCTAAATCTTTTTGATTTTTATTGGTTTTACTGCTGCTGGTATAGTTTTTGGAGGCCATCTTGGCAGCCATCTTGGAAATTTCCCGGATTGAAAATCTAAGCCTGAAAATGGATTCTACATCCTAGAAAACCCTATTATCCATGTATCACGCAAGGAAATCAGACAATCTTGAGTTTTTGGCGGCCATCTTGGCAACCATCTTGGAAATTTCCCGGATTGAAAAAATCTGAGCATGAAAATGGATTCTGCATCCCAGAAAACCCTACTATCCATGTATCACACAAGGAAATCAGACAATTTTGAGTTTTTGGTGGCCATCTTGGCAGCCATCTTGGAAATTTCCCGGACTGAAAATCTAAGCCTGAAAATGGATTCTACATCCTAGAAAACCCTATTATCCATTTATCACACAAGGAAATCAGACAATCTTGAGTTTTCGACAGCCATTTTGGTAGTCAGAGGGAGGGGCAGAGGGAGGGGGCAGAGGGAGAAGGGAGGGCAGAGGGAGGAGGAGGGGGCAGAGGGGGAATAGGTAACAGGAAGGAGGAAAATGGGGTAGAGGGGGGAGGAGGGGAAAGATGGGGTGGTAGGAGAGGGCAGAGGAAGGAGGAGAGGACAGAGGGAGGAGAGGGCAGAGGGAGCAGGAGGAGGAGAGGGCAGAGGGAGGAGGAGGAGGGGGCACAGGGAGGACTTGTGTTGGCAACATATTATTTTAGGGTTGTTGCATGTGGTTTCTTGCATGTGTGTGTGGGGTGGGGAGGGGTAATCAAGTTGGACTTCACAGTTTGTCTTTGGGCGGGCTTGAGCGATTTCAAGAGCCACCCTGGACCACTCAACTTCTAGTACAGGTCCTGTATGTGCATAGTATGGGAATTGGCATTTACATTGACAGCTTGGCTTGACATAGGAGTCAATAGTTATTAGGCTGGTACCTATCCTTGCCATTGACAGCCACATTAGAGAACTCAAAATATGGCTGTTCACAAGATGTCTAGGCCTTACCACAAGGTACACTGGTACTACATGCAGTAACTGAAAACCAAATCTAGGTTAAATTAGTCTTGCACACACCTGCAAGGACATATGGGGATACCAGTCCTAGGCAATGTTTAAGGGCCAGCTAGGGCTTAATTTAACAATGAACAAGGGGACCTATGCTAGTCTTTTCTTGCTACTTTTTCCAACTCTCTGTGTGTGGTGTCAATGGCTTTGGGGACAAGGTCCCAAAGCCAATAATAGATCAATCTTTGCTATGGGACTTAACTCAAATAGAAAAAACGTCTGTGTATGGTAACAGTGAGAAAGATTGACATGTTTTAAGCTTGATATATCTTTATGTAAATCTTTTTTAAAATTCACATCCACTGGAGTACTGTTTTGAGCACAATACATTGCTTTTGCACCTTATAAATATCAGATAAACACATTATGCAAGTTTCTCCCCTCTCACAGAAAAAAGAAAGGATAAATTCAGGGGTTCTCTGCTTGCCTCTAATACCTCCGTATTGGTTAGGGGTCCATATCACCCAATGCAAAGTAAGAGAACCAATGTTTGAGTCCAAGCTGGGCTAAACTGCTACATTAAAGGGATGCATGGCAGGCAGGGTTTAAATTTATCTTTGAAAGCTATGACCATTCCAATTACCTCATCCTCAATCAACAAGTGAACCTCACGACTGACTTAGCTCACGTGAGTGCACAGACAAATGTTCGTAAACAGGGAGCCTTACAACAGTCTTACTGAAGTCTTGTTAACATGTAAGTTATGGGGGGCTTCGCCCCCCAACCTTCGCCTTTTTCTTTATACATCACTTGATTACCAATAGTCTTAACTTTGCAGTGGAACAATATTTACGACTAAGACTAAGACTTCAGTAACTCGCTGTAAACTTTTGTCCATGCACCCGCGTGAGCTAAGTGCCATCTGCCAATGAACCCCTAGAGATATTTTAAGACAAGGTATTATAGGGTGAATCAGGGGATGCTTTTCCCAGTACACTGTATCAAACAGGAAACCTCTTGCATCTTGACTACATTTATTATTAACTAAGGAAACATCACAGCAGAGTCCAAGTGGAGAGAACAGGAGGGATGGGTTGCCATCAAGTAAAATTAATGGAAATGACACACTGTATAACAATAATCTTCATAAAGTATACTTCAATATAAATTGCTTTAATAATAAAATGTAGGTCTGAATTTAGACATTGCTAAATATTACAAACCATTTTCACAGTAATGCATACAATTTAGACATCTATTTCAAAAGATTAAAAATCGATGTATAAATAATTCTACTATTAATTTCAATCTACTTTGCAATATCTACAGTTTTCTGTTAATAAATTTCCAGCAGAATTCTGATGTAGATGCTTGAGTGATAAATATTGTGTCAGTTTTAGATGAATAGTTGGCCAATGCATCTGATGAACTTCAAGAGTATGTTATATCCTGATTGGGAGAGATTGTTAAGTTTTGGGAGGGTAGGTGAAAAAAAGGCAAGGTTTTGCGAAATATAAAATACGACAGCGTACTATAGTGACTCTTTAAGTTACGCTTGATGAGGTTGAAGCAGCCAGATTTTTTCACTGCAGACGCACGGCGACACAAGAAAAACAGAATGAGGAAGCACATCACGGTCAGTAGGCTTACAGATAACAGACAAAGGCATAGTGAGAAAACACGAGACGAGGAAATACAAAGTCCGCTCCCCAAAACCCGAACAGTACCTGAGGAGCACTGCTTCCAAAGTTACCATTCTAATAATCCCCAAATTTAGTAAATAAAACAGATGAGTATTAGAGCACAGTCTGCTCAATGTAACATGAATATATTTAATACGTGCTCAGATTCACATGTGCCATTTCAATTCAACTCATCCTACCAAGCTACAGATTCGGTTTGCGTTTAGGTAGAATAGGCTGGTTTTGTATGTAGTGATGATGAGATGAGATGTTTAATGTGTGTGAGAGACAACTTAGTACTTAGATGATAGTGCCCTTAATAACTCTTACACAACCTTGCCTGACTATCACGACATGGCTTAGCGTTACATGTATTGTGTGCGGTACTTTGCCTGACAGCCCCTGTAACATCTACACCCCCTGCCCTGAACCACCGCTCAGTACCTGCATTTTCAGCACCTGCCCAGTCAGCATTAACCGTAAAACCTCGGTTATTAGACAAATTGTATTTGGTGTTTTTATTTGCTATAAGCTGAATTTTAAACCCCAAACTCCTATTCGGCTTATGGGCAAAGTTTTAATAATGTAGGAACAAAGTGAAAACACTTTTGTTATAAGCAGAATTTTTACTCCTTAATTTACATTCGGCTTATAACCAAGGTCGGCTTATAACCAAGGTTTTATGGTACCTGAATTGACCAAGGGAGAGGTCAATTTTTAAATAACCGGGATGAAGGGGGGGGGTGATGGTTGGTGGATTTTGGTCTTTTTTGTTCCCCCTCAAGAGGGGCCAACCCCCCCTCCCTCCCAGTTGCTACAAATAATGCCTCCCTAATAATGCTGAATGTTTTGCGGGAGGCTAAAAATGGGCACTAAGTAGAGGTCCATGTCCAAAGGGTCCACATCCTGAAGGGCTCTGAGGCATGTACCAAGGTGTCCACAGAAAGGTTTAGTTTATCGGCAAGTACTCTGGGGTCGACAGCGCTACACAAGGACTTACTTTGGAGCAGAGGCGCAGTTTGTCTGTGACCTAGTAAACTACACTCACAGGTCACACCTACATAGCCTGAAGGTCAAAAGGGCAGCCCAAGGTCAAACTCAATGTCAAATAGTGCAGATGCATTTCCAGTGTTGGAACTCTTATTGAAATAATAGGAAATTTATAGCATAGTATTTTGAATAGTTGCAATAATTTTGTAATTTCTTTTGCAATTTCAGAAATTTCAACTAGAATATAAATACACAGTTCTTTCCACTTTTCACTGCTATAACTCATCATACATTTATCAACAAGACTAGTTGCTAAACATAAATACTATTTCACTCTTTGCTATCTTAACTGATAAAACCAGGACTTATTAGAACAATGAGACAATAAAGAGAATGGGGACTGGGAAAACACATGGAATAGAGTGAAGAGTATGAAAAAGTGGGAAAATCAGTTTAAAGCATTATTTAATTACTTTATTATATACATTTCTCTCAGCTGGGGGAACAGAAGCTTTTACTGTTTTGTGAGTGTCTGCTTTACATGGCTAATGCTATAATGCCTCACTCTAGAAATTGATGACCACAGAATCAAATCGCTGACCATTTCTGATGATATGCTCCAGTTCAGCAGTATTTTGTCAAATTTACCGTAATAAGAAATTAAAGATATACCGGTAGTTATTGCCAAACATGCACAGGTCACTCAGTGTCAAGCGTTCACTGATAATAACTTCCGAACAAGAATTAAACTAACTTGAGCATTGATTTTAGAAAATATAAGGCAAATATTTTGATCAAAATAACGTATGTGAAATCAGCTGAGTTGGGGGTCATCAAAACATTAGGTGAAAATATTGCATGACTCAAATCTTAAGTACCTCCTACTAAATAATTAAATAGTAATTTCAGCGTAGAATCAGACTTACTGTTGTCGTCTGCGGAGTACTGGGAGCGAGAGGCGGGTGGGGGACGGCTGCTGGAGCGCCCCTTGGGTTGACGTTTCAGCAGACTGATGATACCGTCCAGGTACTTGAAGACGTCCAGGGACAGCACGCTCTGCCTTACCTCGGGGTGCTGGAGGGCAGACTGTAGCCAGGTCCGCACGTAGCCAAAGTCCAGCTGCAGCTGGTGTGCACCGTACACACTGTACAACATCAACATGGTATAGTTATTTCATGGTGGATACAATGATCACTATGCTTGAGTACTAGAAATCCTGTATCCCATGCCCCCCATGGGATACGATGCTCCTGTATCACATGGTGTATGGCATCATCATTTGTTCAAATTCTTATGGATTTTTGGTATAACCCCCCCCCCCCCTCGGTGGGCCTGGGACCGCATCCCACTCAGCCTGCAGCTTCGATGGATACTGCCCCAACCCCATCTCGGGGGAAACAATACCAAAATATCCATTGGCCATGGCCCTTTGTCTATGTAGACAGGGACTCAGTTTCAATAAACAACATGAAGAACAGAATACTGTAAACATATTTTATTTTGCGCTGTACATATCTTCGCGGATTTCAAAATCTGCGGAGATATGTACAGCATAAATATTTATCCAATATAGTTGTACAACTACCATATATCAAAATCTGCAAATTTAAATCCACGCAAAAAAAAAAGGGTGATTATTCACATAAGTTTTTGATGAAGTTTTTGAACATTTCTACAAATACATACATAACATCAAAACCCAACATTCTAATGTACAATTTCTGAAGGATAATTATCCTACTGTGAATCTCCTGAGATGCTTGTAAACATTACAAACAATGTTATGAGGATTCTGCTAAAATCAACGTAAACACAACTGTATTATGAAAACGTCACCCTTTCTTGGCACATGGGTATATAGTGCATTACCATCTCCTGCTGCTGCTTTAAGATCCTGTCACTAGTTGTATTTCAGTTAACATACTATTCATGTTTAACAAACAATTTTAAATGCCTCGTTTACCTGAAGCGAATCTTCTGGTGTAGGATGTGCTGTGTCCACGCCTCACACATGGCGCCCGTTGCTATGGAAACGGCTGAGAGCTGCGCCGTCACGCGGAGTTTACTGACGCCGATGACGACCGGTTGGAGTAAGGTCTCCGTGGCCTGCGTCACATACCCTTGGTGTTCAGTAGGAAGGTCTGTCACAAAGATGCAAAAGGGGTACCACACTCAATTCTCTTCATAATCCAACTCTCACGAGAAACATTTTTATTGGGGTCAATCTGAATTGAAAAAAAGTGGCTAAAAATCGTTTCTTTTTCGTTAGTCCGAAAATTGGTAGCATACACTTGGGAGATACTTGGCAGGCCATGAATCAATAGTATGGCTGTTATGTGAGGGAATAGGGAAAATGTTCATTTAAGAGTATATTCTTTCCTATATTATTTCGACAAATGCTTCCCTGAGTAAATCATCTGACCCATACCATAGGCATACATACTATATATTTCTCTGGCCACATAAATACTGCTCTAAGCAGAAAGTAGTTAACAGACCATTTGTAAACTAAACTATGCTTAATCAATTACATAATTTGGAGGAAATTTTGACAAAGAGTTTTCCAGACCATATTTGTTCAACAATTCTAACTACCGTAAATTCCCGCGTACTACCCGCGGGTTGTACGCGAATCAGACTCAGCTTTCATTTGATACCAAACATGCCTGTATAGGGTGCGGGTTATACGAGGGTTTTTATCACTATAAAACAGTACTAAAATTGAAATTTTCAAATTCAAAAACGGGTTATAGGATTCCCTGGAGTTGGGGGTGCGGGTTATACGCGAGATGCGGGTAGTACGCGGGAATTTACGGTAATTTAAAACAATTCAATTTTAGGTAATGAAATTTCATCATTTCACAGACATTTAGCATTTTGCTAATTTAGCTAATTACAATTTCCTTGAAATGAGATTTTCCTTATTTTTTTTGATGGTGTACTAGTGTTCAAGAAATATTGTGAATATAGTATGATAGAGTGTGATAGAGAAATAGGGTGTCTTTTGCAGAATGTGTGACCCATAGTCTTCTGTCACCTTTAAACTCATTTTATTTCATCCCCTCATTTTATAAATATATGAACTAGAAGTGTGTAAATGTGGCGGATAAACAGTGGTACTGACAAAATGCTAAGAGGAACTAGTGCAAAATGTTACTCTCTCTCGATAACACATTTCTTTGAATTTGACAAGTGTACCTAAAAGTGAATATTCCAAATGGTTTTATGAACATAAAACTAAAGCCTCTTCAAGCAAGAACTAGGCACATTTATAAAAACTATGGGAAAACTTTGTCAGCTTTTTAATGATAGAAAATTAAGATGACAAAGGCTACCAGTACTTAAACTATATACAGCTAAAATGTCCAAATATGCATGAAAAGCTGGGATATGAGAAAAACTCATTGGCCATAGGTTGTAGCGTTAATATAATCCTATACAGCAAAATCATATTTTAAAACTTTTACATATATATGGAAACTCGATGAAAATAGTTTGTTTAAAAGAGTCTACTATGTATGAAAAGCAAAAAAAAATGGGAGGAAAAGAACACTACTCTTGAAATGCACATATATTCCAGTCAACTACTTTGTGTTTCACCCAAAGCAAGAAGTGTGCATTGTGCACTGAAATATGTTCTTGTGGTAGTTTTAGATTAGGTTCAAAATGGGGTAGTGCCATAGGTGTAGACTTTTGTATATACACAGTAAAAAGATGTGAAATGCCAGGTTAGACAAAGCATTTCATGAATAACACTTTTCACTGCTGGTGTACATAAAATAAAGTTAGCCAAGGAATTGCGATATACCATTTAACTTCTCAGAAGTCAAACTACCAGTAAGTTGAACCCCAACTTTAACTCTTTTTTAAACTTTTTAAAGATTTAGCTTAAAATGTTCAAAGACCTCTGTGAGGTTTTCACAGTAAAACTGCCATCCTACATTGCTTCCTTGTATCACTGATGACATATTTATTCACTTAGTATTTATATTAGAATTCTTTAACATATAATATATTTTGTCTGAGAATCCAAATCTTGTCTTTCAAGGATCATAAACACATCTGTTTCTATTTACACATGTATAGTTAAAAACAGGGTGTATCTGAAACAAAAACAAAGTGACTGAAGATAGAGACAACCCATTGCCTTACAGTAAGTATCCTAGTGCAAACCACATGATAAAATGTGTGACTGAAAAGCCTATCTTCATTGGGTGAATAAAACCACATGGTTTAAAAACTGTGCACAGCGGAAGATAAAATTACCGGTTGGCTCCTCCTCCGAAAGCAGTTCTTAATGAGACGACCACACCAAAAATCTTTTTAAACACCATTAAAGAAATATACTTGCTAATGGATCACCCTGTTGACACCAAGCGTTGAATTATCAAACTTGTGAAATATTAATGAGAAAATGACATTAAATTAAAGGTATAGCAGCAAAAGAGCTATGGTTTTCTCTCTTTGCTTTTAAAGCATTGACTACCTCGGGAGAAACTGAATCATGCATGTATACATATCCTTGTATAAAGTAAATAAATAATCCAAAGTCTACTGCTACCATGACAAAGTTCTCATGGGTGATCAGTATATGGCATGAGACATCCTAAAACCCAGCTAAAAAGGAAGAGTCAGTTTTTTTGACTACCACTTTCCCAGGTTAAAAAAAGATGGCTCTGGCTTCACAGCTTTCCAGATCTTCCTGCCATGCTCTGCACAAAGAGTGCCTTGAGATTTCAGTCCATTTTACTGTTGGATGAATTTAGGAGGAATATGTAGAAGAGCCAATCCACATATACTCAAATAGCTAAATTAACAAATACCAAAGCAAAAGAAATGACAAGATCAGAATACAGTTCAGGAAATACATAGTTAACTCCGCCTACCTCTGACTCCCTTCTTCCGCCAGATCTTGGTGAGCGGCATCGCTTCTTCAAAGAACTCTCGCGCTTGTTCTAAACACTTCTGGGAAAAACCTTTTACCACCGAGCCAGCTACAGTCTGGAACCAACACATGAGGTGGGAGTAAGTTAATGGTGTCAAGTAAATTTAGTAAAGGTGGCAGCTATCATGAAAATAAGATATTGGGACACCTTTTGAGCAGTGACAACTTTAATTGCCGACAAAAAGAAGTTTCAACACTCAGTGGTTATATTTATATCCATGATTAAAAATCAGCATTGATCAAGAGGTATAATTTCACCTTTTTTTTCAATACAATCGTTTTACATTTTAAATACAGCAGTTATTAATAATCTTATATTTTCATTTTTAACAGAATATCTTGGTATCTAGAGCAATGAGATATCTGACATCATTTAGTTGACTGGCACAAGTCCCACTTACTTGCATATTTCCATTGACACTATTTAGCTGCATCAGCAGCTGAGAAAGTTGCATCTGCATTTGAACCTCGATCTGACTGTTTCCATGGCAACCCGCATTGCAGAGGCGCTGGGCAAGAACGACTGACCTTTTAACCTCATCACTCAAAATCTGTAAAAGATCATCCAGGAATTAGTTATTGGGATTGGGTAAAACACCTTCCTCACCCACGACAGATGTGTCAAACCATTATTCAGGGGCCCAGTGCTTTCAGTGAAGCTGTGAGCACTTGTTTCAATTGTATGTTTCTGAATCAACTGGACCCTAATTAGTTAAACTACAAGACTGGTGTCATACAAATTGATGCATTGTACTGCTACATCTATAAATATGTCACAATTCAATTCATTTTTTATCTACATGATATAAACTTCATCAGAATCTCGCAGACATTTGTAAACAGCACACCGCCAATTGGCAATCTGGGATTGGTGAATAGCCCCCAAAAGTATCGACCAGTGATTGTGATGTCCAGTCTTTACGAAAACATGCAGGACAGTGGCAAATTCCTCCTAAAATGCCACTGGTCCAGCATATTTACAAATGTCTAGTCACATTTTGGACTTCTCTAAACTAGGATGATTTAGTTGGGTTTCTAAACATGAAATATGTTTGTCAATATACTGTGTAACACTATGTATTTTCCTGATTTAGCCATAGATGATTACAAATAAAATGGACAAAACTATTTTCAAGTTAAAATGCATAAATTGTCAGATATGTGGCCATCCAGTCCTTCAAAAATGTAGCCGGTCCTGCAACATTGAAAATTTGCAGGACCGAATGTCCTGTGGGAAGAAAAAGTTTTCGCAAAGACCGGACGTCAGGACTCGTACCTTCATGTCGCTCTGTGTGACGAGCAGGAAGTGCCCCAGCGCCCATGACGTCAGGAACTCGTTGGCCTTGACGTGAATCCAGCGGGAGGCAAAGTCGCTGGTTACCAGCAGGCGCTGCAGGGAGGGGATCAGCAGCGCCAACGACGGGCCCCGGGGTATCGTCTGCACTGCACCATTCACCGAGGCTGTAAAACACAAAATTGGGATTTGAGATTGATATTTTCCCGTTACTGTTTATTCTAACGCACAGAGAATTCCAGGGAATTTGCAAAATTAATTTTACAATTAATTTTTATCGACCTATTTTCACTGAAATGTAAGTTTCAGCATTATGGAAAAAGTGGAATTTCAGTATCTAGGAATGGTAAAGATATACAAATGTGGAAGTTGCATGCGGTATTGTCAATAGGGGTACATTAGGAAAGAAGACACAGTTTATTTACTTTGATCCGCTGCCCAGTTACTTTTAGGAATTGAAGTGCATTATAAAGCAAAGACCAATTTAGGGTTTGTAAAGAAAGGAAGAGCGGTTTTCATCTAGATCCACCGGGAATCAAACCCGGGCCTCTGTAACCGATTGCTAGCATGCTACCACGGATCTGCCTATCCACCTAAATGCATCATATGTTACTGGATTGGTACTGGAGGGTAGCATTGGCTCCCACAAAGGACCTACCTCACAGGCACAGCTATCACTGATCCCCTACACTAACATGAGAATCTATTTTGAGATAAATGAAAAACATTGGTGAATGGAAGGATGCCACCATGAAAATTACAAGGGGACAAATTCAAGGATTTTACGGCAAAGCCGTAGTGGCTTTGGGTTTTATAGGATTGTTATGAACTACAGGTGAGAAAATGAGGGGGCATAGATTTATAATTTTTGGTGTTTCTGGGGTTCTTATGCAATTCATGTTTGCTGCTAGCAACACTGCATCACTGACTGCATGGTCAGTTAATTACATGCACTTCGCTAAATCTTTTTGAAATTTTATTGGTTTTACTGCAGCTGGTATAACAAAAGGAATCCAATATGTGCAAATGGAATCAAATAGGTACCAATGCAACTCCATTGATGCCTATGCAAATACCATCTTGGCAGCCATCTTGAAAATTAGCTGGATCAAAAATCGTAGCCTACAAATGGATTCTACACCCCAGAAAACCCTACTATCCATGTATCACACAAGGAAATCAGACAATCTTGAGTTTTTGGTGGCCATCTTGGCAGCCATCTTGGAAATTTCTCGGATTGAAAATCTGAGCCTGAAAATGGATTCTATATCCCAGGAAATCCTACTATCCATGTATCACACAGGGAAATCAGACAACCTTGAGTTTTTGGTGGCCATCTTGGCAGCCATCTTGGAAATTTCTCGGATTGAAATTGTGAGCCTGAAAATGGATTCTACATCCCAGAAAACCCTATTATCCATGTCTCACACAAGGAAATCAGACAATCTTGAGTTTTTGGTGGCCATCTTGACAGTCAGAGGGAGGAGGGGGCAGAAGGAGAGAAGGCAGAGGGAGGAGAAGGTAACAGGAAGGAGGAAAATGGGGTAGAGTGGGGGGGGAGGGGTAGATGGGGTAGTAGGAGGGGGCATAGGAAGGAGGAGAGGGCAGAGGGAGGAGGAGAGGGCAGAGAAAGGAGGGAGGAGGAGGAGTGGGCAGAGGCAGGAGGAGGAGAGGGCAGAGGCAGGAGGAGGAGGAGAGGGCACAGGGAGGGGCAGGGAGGAGAAGGGGGCACAAGGAGGACTTGTGATGACCTTCCTTTAAAGACTGTAAACTATTATTTCAGGGTTGGTGCATGTGTGTGTGGGGTGGGGGAGGGGTAATTATGTTGGACTTCACAGTTTGTCTTTGGGCGGGCTTGAGTGATTTCAAGAGCCACCCTGGACCCACTCAACTTCTAGTATAGGTCCTGTATGTGCATAGTATGGGAATTGGCATTGACATTGACAGCTTGGCTTGACATAGGAGTCAATAGTTATTAGGCTGGTACCTATCCTTGCCATTGACAGCCACATTAGAGAACTCAAAATATGGCTGTTCACAAGATGTCTAGGCCTTACCACAAGGTACATTGGTTCTACATGTAGTAACTGAAAACCAGATCTAGGATAAATTAGTCTTGCACATGCCTACAAGGACACATGGGGATACCAGTCCTAGGCAAGGTTTAAAGGCCAGCTAGGGCTATATCTAACAATGAACAAGGGGGCCTATGCTAGTCTTTTCTTGTCGAAAAAGCGACACTCTGGTCAGTGGTGCAAATGGCTTTGGGGACAAGGTCCCAAAGCCAATAAATAATTGCAACAATTATTTGGTGTTAACCAATTGAAAATATCAATAGATATGGCTTACATTTCACTGCAAACACAAACATGTTCCTTGTTTTTTATGTGATCAATCTACTAGAAATTATATCATCTAACTCAAATGTATATATGTGGGCAATGCCATCGCCTCGCTTCGATAAAATGAAGTCGCATCCTCATCAACATGAATGCTATCTGCATATTAGGCAGGGCTTCCCTTGGTAGATAACAACCTTTCAATATGGCACCAGGTACACAGTAGCAGACTGTGTAGTCTGGACCTCAGGCTGTTTTGTGATGGGTTTGTTTTAATTGGTTGTGAAGGTCAGGAGGGAGCAGAGCCCCCTGCCGTCCTCCCCCTCCATGATGGATTGATTTCTTCCTCCGCGATCCCCGTGACAGACAGTGGTTCTGTATTCAGACACCAGGGGGCCTGACTGCAGTCCGTCACGGACTACGGGCGCCATCTTGTACAGACACTGGGGGGCCTGACTGCAGTCCGTCACGGACTACGGGCGCCATCTTGTACAGACACGGTAGTTCTTTATTCAGACACCAGGGGGCCTAAGTGGAGTCAGTCACAGTTTACTGGTGCCATCTTGTACAGACACCAGGGGGACCTGACTGCAGTATGTCACACACTACGGGCGCCATCTTGTACAGACACCGGGGGGCCTGACTGCGGTCTGTCACGGACTACGGGCGCCAAGTTAAGTCTGTTGAAAAGTAGAGGAGAGGTGCTTTGGTTGTTTTAGACATTCACCTAGACTAACCTCTCTGTCACAATCAATAGTATTGTGAGTACAGTCTGTTCCATTCCTACAGAGCCTGTGTATCAGTTCAACCTAGATGGACCGTTATCCAAGACGTCACCTCCCCTGACCCTGTCATTGATGTTTCACCCCACATAGAAAAATAATGAGACGTCTCGTCTATTAACGCGACCCTATCTCATGTCACTACACTGACCCTGCCCCTGGGTCAAGTCCTCCTTCATCCTTAGTGTTAAGATGTCAATTCACCCTGTACAGATTACCTGCAGAATAAAGCTGAGCACATGCTACAGACCACACTCTAGTGCGACCGCCTCACCATTTCACTCGTGTTTCACTCATGGGGGCTGGGGCATAATCCATATTTCATGTTTTTATACCCATTTTCTTCCTCATTGTTGAAAGAAAATATAAACCTGTGCAACAATAAAATCTGACATTGCCCGGCACCAGGCTGGGTCGCTAGATCCACTTATTTCCATTGGGTTATTTGGCTTCCCAGACAGATCCTTGTCATGGGCTAACCAGTTTGGTATCTGTTTTGGTTTTAAATCTTTATAAAACAAAGAGGCATAGACAAATCACAACATTCATTGCCTCTGGTGAAATACCTGGTCCTAATTTTAGACCACCAATGGCGGCTTTATAAGATTCCCTTTCTTCTCATGAAGCTGACAAGTTTAACTTCCCTGACACATGTCATCACAAACTTTATCCCTGCACATTTCCAGCTTTGCAGGTAATTTAATAGCCTTGAGTTTACTCTATCCGCTTTAAAACAAAGGAATTAGGATTACAGTAAATATCCCAAATATAAATGTAAAGTAGTTGATACCTCCGCTCGCTACGAGCGTGCAGTGAATTCCCTATGAACCTCCATCCATCTCACTAATATCCTGCTCATGCAGACCGAACCCATCCCTTAGGTAGTGGTCTTTTTTAACAACAGGGCGGTTGGTGGATTTTCGTGCGAGTGGGTCGAAATTTCTTTGGTTCTCCCAAGGGAGGGGGTCTAAATTTCCCCCCCTCCAAGGCAGGTTGAATTTGAACATGGATGACCCCTTTGAGCTAAAAGCAATGCACAGGCTTTTTTTCGCTAAAAAGAAGTGCAATTTGTAGTCCTCTCCTCAAGAGGATCAAGAGTCTCCCACCCCCAAATCCACCCCCCCCCCCCCCCCGTTGTTAAAAAATGACCACTCCCTTAGCATCGTACATAGTGAAATTATGTACGCTCTGGGACTGCCACATCCACATCAAACCCAGGGATCTTATGACCCTAGACCCTAAATTGGACAGAGTACGGACTATGACGGCCACGTTATCTTAACATCTCTTACACCACCCTCTTATATAACCTACACTGGGCCCCTGCACCTCTCCTAGTCTCAGTGTCCTGGTGAGGCCAAAAAAAAAAAAAAAGGTGTGTTTCAGGCAACATGGTCAGAATTTCTAGGGTAGGTAGGTCGGATTTTTTTTTGATTTTTTTTTTTTTGATTTTTTTTACATAGAAAGAGTACCAGGAATGAGTCGCGAATCGACAAATCAACTCGCGACTCACCAAAATGACTTCATAATTCCTCCATTGACTAGGAATATCAAGAAGTTGTTGGATATACCTCTTAGAAAGCCATTTTCTGAAGTTAATCAATCATTCAGGCCTCTGAGGTCACTGGGAGCTTGTTATTCTTGAAAGAACTAGGGTAAAATGAGGAAAAAAGTAACAAAAATTAAAAAAAAAAAAAAAAATCTCCAAAATTGGGAAAAAAATGCTAGGGTCGGCCCTTTTTGGAATTTAGGGTCGGGTTGCCTGAAACACACCTTTTATTTTTTTTGGCCTGACCACAAACGCTCTCGTTGTCAGGTTTCATTTCTCCATTTTCGACAGTAGATTTACTGCCATGAACTACACTGGACATGGCAACATGGGCCATTTTGGGGCATAGTGACATGGGAGAGGAGGAAAATAAAGATAGTGACATATGGCATGGGTCATTTCTTAAAATCGATATGCAGACATGGGCATTTCTTGAATCAACAGGGGACATGGGGACCCCCCCCCCCCCCCCTCCCCTGAGGGGCCCCGGAGTTGTAGATCACCCACTTGAGCTAGGACTGCAATGCATTATGGCCGCATAGAACAATGGCCTGAAGTCCGTTGCACCCGTGACAAAATGGCCGCCCCCCGCTCCAATACATAACTAAGCAGCCCACCTGGGCACTTACCCTTTAATTACGGGATATCGCTTTAACGCACTGTGCCCTTTATCGGCAAGGTGCATGGCATGAGCCAGTGTGCAGTCAAGCATCATGCCAACGCTATGGGCATGATACATTGCCCAAGCAGCCATCAGGTATGATACACTGCCCAAGGGTAAGTGAAACACATGAAAGCAGCCCTAGTAAATAGCCTCACCATGCATCATGACCACAAAGGGCATAGCACCTTCCAGATGCGGCCCTTAACCCTATAAGGATGGGCGTCGCTAAAAGATGGCATTTGTCGTCATGATGCACCAATCATGCAGCGCTGGTGCTGCATTGGTGCATCATGCCAACCCTTCAGGAGTGTCTCAATCCCATAGGGTCGGCATGATGCTTGAATGCAGCACTGGTGAGTTACTCGCCAGGGCTGCATGCATGCATCATGACGACCAAGGGCATGATATTATGCTGCCCTTAAAGGGTTACAGGATTAAAGTGATGCCTGTACGGTCTATTTAAACCAGTGTCCTCTAGTTGACCTTTGGATGGTCTCAGTCTCCATAAGTCACAGACAGGGAGCTCCTTAGAGATGGTCACAGCCACAGCTATGTCCTCAGCTACAGCGTAACGAGGTTTTGTTACTTTGTAGAGACCAGGATGTAAAACTGCCAACTCATCCCCATCTTTACAATCTCTAGGGTGCAATACCACTGGCAGAAAATACAGGCATGATTCGACCAAAATCAAAGATGGCCGCCAAATATGGAGAAATTCATTTCCCATGACCTAATTATTGATCATAGGTCAATTCTAACATCACCTACCCCCACTAAAGTTCTCCCAAGGAATTCAGTGGTGTAGTTGGTTCATCGGTAGTGTACAATACCACTAAAAGCTGCTACAGGCATGAATCTACCAAAATCAAAGATGGCTGCCAAATATGGAGAAATTAATTTCCCATGACCTAATTATTGATCATGAGTCAATTCTAACATCACCTACCCCCACTAAAGTGTACCCAAGGAATTCAGTGGTGTAGTTGGTTTATCTGTTTATATACCACTGGTACCTACTACAGGCATGTAACACCCCTCCCCCCCCCGTCAGCTGCCGCGGGGCGTGTGCACAGGGTGAAGGTAAAGCGGCTCAGGCCCTTCTCAGAGCGGCTCGTGGGGTCTGTGAGCCGCTCTGTGAGCTGCTCTGTGAGCCGCTCTGTGAGCTGCTCTGTGTGCGGCTCCAGCATTGTGGCAGATTACTCACTCTGTAAGAAGCTTGCCTCACAACAAGACTAAGAGACTCCCTGCTCCCCCCTCCTCAGGGTCATAGCTACAAAGCAGCACAGTCAATCCTCAAGTTTTACTGATGACATCATGTGCAACATCAGCTTTTGCCAGATGTATTCAATTTATATTGCTATTTATTGCTTAACAGAAAAGGCAGATTTTGTTGCTTAACCCTTTTAAGTAAGGGATGATGCCGTAATGCATCGTGCCTTGGTCGTCATGATGCATGAATGCAGCCCTGGCGAGTAACTTGCCAGTGGGGCTAGTTTTGCCGAAACTACAGGGTTCAGACACTCCAGGAGGGTCGGCATTATGCACCAATGCAGCACCGGCGAGTTACTTGCCGGAGCTACATTGGTGCAACATGATGACAAATGTTATCTTTTAGCGACATCCGTCCTTAAAGGGTTAAATTTATTGATAGAGAGTACATCTGGAATAAGGTCGGATAGACTAATTATATTTTGCTCCATACATCTAATCATATTTAGAATATTGTGTGACAATCAAATGTAATTCAAAGCCGTGGAGCCATGGTGTTCCTTGCTATAGGACAGTTCTAGTAAGTTCAAATTGAATCCACTTTGGGCTTAACATTTGACAATTTCATCAATTATAATATACTACAGTAGATGTTTTGAGCAAGAATGAAATGTATAGCAAGGGGAGAATGCCTTTTGTGAACAAACTATCCATTTTTGGATGTACTTAAACATTCAGCTTTTAATATACTTATTGAAATGCCGATAATAATTATATTGAATGATTTCATTGATTTGATCTGTACCCAGCTACATCATGCATTATACTGGTAATATATATATATATATATATATATATATATATATATATATATATATATTTTTTTTTTTTTTTTTTTTCTAGCAGAAATAGAAAAGTATTTGTGTCCTAATTGAACCTGAAAACAGCGTGGTTTAAAAATTATTTAACAGATAGAGTACAAAAAACTATAGCGAACGGTGTACATTCAGACTGGCTTGAGGTAACCTATGGGGTTCCGCAAGGATCTATTTTGGGTCCTCTACTGTTTATTTTGTATGTCAATGATCTCTCAAAGCTAGATATCCGAAGTAAGATCTTGCAATATGCTGATGATACAGTGTTATATGTTGAAGGAGACGATATAGATGTTATTAATCAAACTCTGCAGAGGGATTTGGATATTTTGTCAAACTATTGCGATGAAAATCAATTGACAATAAATGCAAGTAAAACTAAATCTATTCTCTATACATATGAAGAAGGCAAGCATATTGGACAGTTACTAGTGAAAGGAAAGAATCTGGAAATGGTGGCGGACTATAAGTATTTGGGTATTACATTGGAATCCTGTTTGTCATTTAAGAAGGAATTTAAAAAGGTAATAAGTAGGGTCAATCACAAAATTTGGATATTAAGTCATTTCAGAAGTTGTTTTGATTTAAATTCATCTCTTCATATTTTAAAAGCAATGCTACTACCCTACATAGATAGTAGTACTCTATTCTTATCAGGGTTAAGTTTCTTTGATCAAAAGAAAATACAAGTTCTACAAAATAATGCATTGAGAGTATGTTTTCAAATACACGATCCAATGGAAGTACCAGTAAAGAAATTGCATATGGATGCTAATATATTCCCTATTGATCTTAGAAGAAAGTACTTGCAAGGTGTGCTATGTTATAGGTTATTGAATATTGATGCATTACCTCTGGTGAATAACAGAAGAACTAGGGCAGCTGATGGTCCTTTAATTGAAACATATTTGTCGCATACGGAGAGAATTCGGAAGTCCCCTTCAAACAGTGCTAGTGATGAATGGAATATGATTCCTCCAGCAGTCAGGTTATCTGATACAAAATTGTCATTTAGAAATCGTTTGAGAAAAATGGTCAAAAGATTTTTTGTGGAAAAGTGGAGATATGATACTCAGTTTACTAATGATGCATTGGTAAACATATATAACTACGAGTAGTTGCTTTGTGGGGCTGGTATCACCTTATTATTGTATTACCTTATTATTATATGACTGACAGTATTGCATGTGTATTAATGTCAGAATCAAGCCATAGTATTACAACTAGGCAGGTTTTTGACAGGGATGATTTTTCAAAACATATCTGAATAGGGCTAAATACGAGAGACCGCACTTGGAGGAACTTAGGAACTTACTAATTTGCTGATCTATATTTTCGGGTAATTTATAACAATGGGATTAGTCATTACTGTGTGTAAATGGCATTGCTACTGTATTACAACAGTTCCAATTGCTATAGTATATGAGTTAGTGGAAGCTTTCTGGAACCAGTTTGCTGGATTAGAGCATTTTTGAGCATTTTTGAGAATTATAAGTGTAAATATAACTATAACTATAGCTGCGTAGAGAAACTGGTACCTTATATTATATTATTATATTATTATGTACTATATATTACATTGAATATGGAAAACGTTGGATTTATATGTTTAATACGTCATAAAACTACACATCTTCTTCATCATTCACACCCCCCCCCCCCACCCCAATCCCAGTATTATCATCAATGGGTTCTTTAACCCTCCCAAATAATATCAAAGCTAAAAGAAAGGTTTTATATGGATGTCAAATTCGTTGTTAGCTTTAAGGAAGAATATCAAAACCTTCTTGCTCCTAGCTGAGCTATTCAAGTGATTCCTATGTTTGTTCATAGATTGTATGCTCAGGATAATAAACTCTTTAAATTGAATTGATTGAATTGAAATATTAGAAAGGCCAGCCAGCCTGAGGGTGTCTTGTGAATATTTGCCAAGAACCTCCCCCAGCCCCTTCTCTCCTCCCGTGCACCTCAGCCCCCCTTGTCTCTAATTCCCGGCTCTCCCCCTGCCTCTTACTTCCGTCTACTTCTTCCTGCCCGGGTCCGCTTGGCGTCTTGTCCATCTCTTCACGCTCCGTCTCACAAAGTCCTTCACTCAGCACACTGAGTCGCTGCCACCGGACACCGCCCGCCTCGTCAAAGAGCAAAGAATACTAAGAGGGCCAACTTGACGATTTCCTGTCCCCCATAAGCCCATGGTGCCCCCTGGTGGATGGAATGCACAGCTCACATAGCCCACTCCAACTCTGTTTAACTAAGCCACAGATGAAACCACATTTCAATTGCTGATATTCTTTTTTTGCCTTCATATAATTTTTCTATGTGTTTTTCTCAAAATCCATGTTGAATTTTGAAGAAATCTAATCAGGGATAGTAGCTCCAAGGGGTAATAAGTTACCATAGATTTAGGTGGGAATATTATTACCCTTTTGGGGTATGTTTCGGTATTTTGATTGATGAGGGACAATGCTAACCTATGGGAGAATACCTATAAAGTACACCCTCTTAGGATTATTTGCTCTTTGGCCTCGTCTATAGTGTAGGTCGAGAAGCCACACCTCTTCCCTCCTGTCCAAGTCTGCCAGTTCTAGGTTGCTACTCTGCCAAGTTGGCAGTTCTATTTGACCATTCAGTGACAGGACGTCTGATTGGCTAAGAGTCGAAATGCCAACTGTGACAATTTTGAAATATTTTGGATAGCCCTTAAACTTTTCAAAATATTCATGACTTGAATGATAGACTATAATTGACAATGACACCAATATATATAAAAACATCTGAGCCAAGCACGGCATAAATTTGATGTTGCAAACGTGAATAACTTAGTCAGAAAATGTAATTGTGTCTGACCATATTTCTGTAGCATGGACTTGCTCTTGAACTGTCCCCAGAGACAGTTCAAGTCTCTACGATCTACTGTAGTGGTGCATCAGATAGCCACCAGGTGGTGCCACCGGTGGGTGAGGTCTACCCTCACTACACATTCCCTACATCATGTTATATCAAATCGCGACATAAACCCAATGTTTTTAAATGTCCCCCAACTATGAATATGCACTCCTTTCAAAGTAATATTCTGCTTGGCGAGTGATCGTTATTTAACAACAGGGGCTCCGTGTATTGCTTGCACACACAATTTTTATCCCCTCCTTCTTGAGAATTTAAATTGTTTTCTCCCTTAAAATGAAAGTAAAATAAAGGCTTTTTCGAAGAAAATTAGTGACTTTTTTTTGGTATTTCAAAGAATTTTTTCCTGACCTTTTCTCTGACGGTGGCAACCCTGTACATATATGTCACCATTAGTGAGTTTTCTATCTATCTATAATGCTTTATAATTCTAGCTGGTTCCCTGCCACCCACATGTGGCATCAGTACCAGAGGCAGATTGGACAAGGCACCATCAGGACCCTTACCTAGTTGTGGCAGGAGTCTGTACAGGACTAGGCACCATCAGGACCCTTACCTAGTTGTGACAGGGGTTTGCACAGGACTAGGCACCACCAGAACCCTTACCTAGTTGTGGCAGGAGTCTGTACAGGACTAGGTACCACCAGGACCCTTACCTGGTTGTGGCAGGAGTCTGTACAGGACTAGGCACCATCAGGACCCTTACCTGGTTGTGGCAGGAGTCTGTACAGGACTAGGCACCATCAGGACCCTTACCTGGTTGTGGCAGGAGTCTGTACAAGACTAGGTACCATCAGGACCCTTACCTGGTTGTGGCAGGAGTCTGAGCAGGACTCGTAGAACACCACAACCTTCTGGTCTCTGTAGCAGTCCTGTTGTAACAGGCTGTAGTAATTCTGGGGTTACAGTCTGTTACTGTTTACTGGGTGCCTTCCTGAGTCTATTCACATGTGTGCCGGGTGCAGCTTGGGTGGGGCACTCCCAATATGGGGCTCTCTAACCCCAGTTGAGGCTGCAGGCTGTCTGGATAGACTCGTAATTAACATGGTTATATCACCAACTAGCGGGAAACCATGATGGTACCAACTCATTCCACAATGGATAGGTACTGGACAGGAACTGAGGTTGTAATGGCTCTGTTATGTGCACCATGCTACTCCTATTTATAGGTTATACGCAGTGGATCCGCCATTCAAAATTTCACTGGTTGCAGTTTTAATCAGATCCTGGCTGGTACATTGGCCCTGGCCTGGGTATAACCATCACTTCCAGGGACAAGCTTGTCTTAGCTCTTATCAGTGCGGGCCGCCGCAACCAGCTCCAGTCCGGACTAGGCTGTATAGAGTCTGGCACTGGAGACCACACCGTAACAGACTCAAGTTCACCCTGACGGCCCCTGGTGCCTGTGGAGACAGAACTAGGGTCCTGCTACTTTAGCTCGTCAATACGCGGGGCGCCCTATCTGAGGGGGGCAGATGGTCAGTGCCTCACGACCCTCCTCCAGGTGCATCGCAGACAAGGCACGGCCTGCCACTTAGTCTACATGCCAACAGCATTATTTCACATTTACTACTGACAACCTGACCCACCAGCAATTTGGATATTTTTTTTGTTTGTTTTTTATAGGAAATTGGTATAATGAAATAAATATTAACAATATAAGGTGATCCGAGTTCTGATAAAAGTTGTCAAAGGAGACACTTTGTTTACATGCCACCATTAATATTTCACCTTTACTGCTAACAACCCAGATCCACCAGTAATTCTGATATTTTTCAAATTGTTGTTAGCAGTGATGGCACTCAGTCATCAACAATAAGTAGGAAATCTTACAATATTGGTCAATTTTCTGCAGGAAATTCACATGATTTAATACAGAAATTTCCGCATGAGAAGTAGGAATTCCTACACAAGTAGGAAAGTAGCATCACTGTGTTAGAAATTGGTATAATCATATATAATACCAATAAAGAATATCTGAGTTCTGACAGTAGAAGTAAATGAAGCCGTTCTGCTAGTGCAATTTATGCTTATATTTTGAGGGTACTTTATTTTATATTTTGAGGGTACTCTGAAATCCTCAAATGCAGAGTTCACACAAACTGATGTGGCCTTGGCGGTAGAAATCTGCATCCCCGTTGTGACATTAATTCTATTACAAAACTAACAGTGTCTTTGCCGCCTACCTACACTCAGCAGTGACCAAATTGATAGGGTACAAAAACGTAAATGGCTGCCCTCAGAAATGATTGTCTAGCAAGCTATTCCTCAGTACATGCTAAATTGGCACTGGTATTTTTGTGTCACAATCAGTCTAGACTCAGGAATTATGTATGAACTAAGGTGATCCCTCTTGCAGATGAGCCTTTGTATAAGGTCCCCTCTGCCTACAGGAGTCTGAATACAGATTACATTTAGCTCCAATTTGTTACATCTTTATAAGGCCACTGCAAATCATATACCGTTAAACCTCGCGTATAAGCCGCGGCTAGTATGCGAATCAGACTCAGCTTTCTTTTGATACCAAACATGCCTATATAGGGTGCGGCTTATACGAGAGTTTTTATAAGTATACTACAGTACCAAATTAACAATTTTCAGACCCCCTCTGCGGCTTATATAATCCGCCAAAGTTAGGGGTGCGGCTTATACGCGAGTTAGGCTTATAAGTGAGGTTTTGCGGTACTTGTTTCTCATCACCACGCGCATCACCAAAATCATGTTTCGAAGTTTTCTTTTTGCAAATTTCAATGGAAAAACATGATAATTATGGACAACATTTTATATCAAATTATAAAGTGCAAGTGGGATGGGATAGAAAGAACATGTATATTCACAACGTGCGTAGATCATTTATCTCTTAATTTCTTGAACATGACTTTGGTTTGCCTAGAGCATAGATTCCCTCCCCATTTAGCCATTAGCAAAAAAAAAAGAGGAAAAAAAAGTGCCCTCGTCATACTTCTCGTGCCTTTGGTGATGAGAAACATGTATATGGCAGGCTGTTATGATCTATTAAGAGGCAACATCTGAACCATTGTTTTACAATTTAATTTCGTAATGCAATCTAATATCATACTGTCCTTCAGTATTTCATTTCAGTATTTTGATGCCCAGTTTGCCATTTAGGGCGGAAGACCACACATACCGATCAAACACTAAAGAGACCAGTAGTCATTTCTCCATCTGCTCCTTTGGCATCTGGCCGAGGTTTTCTTTGATGTTGAACCCCTACTAGATATACCATAATTATGGCAAATATATTTCAACAGAATCAAAGAATCCGTCCGGGACAGCTGGACTGCGAGCTCCTTATCTAATGGCTTCAGCTGTCTTCAAATTCATTTTTCATAACATGCTTCTCCACCCAAAGGCAGTTATGTAGGCAAAACACATTAGCATCATCCACATTTTTCATCCAATGCTTCCATTCTACAAAGCAATTACAAATCATGGTACAAAAAGATACGTCGTCAGACGATTCTGATTATAGACCATACTTAGTAGCTATAAGGTCCCAGCATGGCTCGTGCTCCTCCTACTGGCAGAAGTACTTCTATACTACCGTTAACTCTCGTAAAGAAGCCAGTACGTTGGTCAGATTGCCAGTGCAGCTTATAGGATCAGCCTAGAGTCTGGGTGCGGCTTATCCACCAGTTTTATTTCTTAGATGTATACTACAGCACTATAGTCATCATAATCAGATGTTCTGATAGGCTTATGAGTCTCCCCTAAGTTAGAAGGTGGCTAATATGTGAGTTAGGCTTTTACACAAGAATTTATGGTACCCAGAATGCATTGCTGCTAACATGGCAGCCATGATTGATTGCCCCAAATATCGCCCACTATTTGTGATTGGCAGGGTGTCCATGGTCTCCGGAGATAAGAATCCCGCCACTGCCAGGACCAACCACTCCCCCTGCCAAAAAGGGGGCAGCAAAGTTCTAAATTTGATGCAATAATCGATCATGCTATAGGGAGGCTGGGGTGAGGAGGAGGGGAGGTGGGGAGGAGGGGAGGAGGGGAGGAGGGGAGGAGGGGAGGAGGGAAGGAGGGAAGGAGGTGGGGAGGGGAGGAGGGGAGGAGGGGAGGAGGGGAGGAGGGGAGGAGGAGGGGAGGGAAGGAGGTGAGGAGGGGAGGAGAGGAGGAGGGGAGGACGGGAGGAGGGGAGGAGGAGGGGAGGGAAGGAGGTGAGGAGGGGAGGAGGGGAGGAGGGGAGGAGGAGAGGAGGGGAAGAGGAGAGGAGGGGAGGAGGAGAGGAGGGGAAGAGGGGAGCAGTGATTTGTGGTGATTTTAGTAATATAGGGATAAATGTGGTATTGGTTTGAGGTATCAGAAAGGGAATTGATTTTATATTTCAGACTGCCGGATTCTAGATCTGGTGTTACATGTGTGTTCTGGTCAGTCAAACTTCAGAAAAGGGCACATATCATCTAGAAATTCTCTGAAGCGTCACCCTTTATTGCAGCATTGGTCTATAATATTCATTTTGCATTAGACCACTGATCTGACCTATTGCTAATATGGGACTGAATTAAGTGGGATATACCAACAATGTATTAGTTCAGATGTCAGCCACAACAGTAGCACCATCCCCTTATCATACACTGTACAGTGTAGGAGAGCTACTGTAGATGTAGAAATTCGCGCTGGACATATTTTCGCGATTTTTGCGGATATGAAAAATCCGCGAAAATATGTACAACGTGAATATTCATAGTCACACTACTAAGATATTTCAAAAATCGCGAATTTAAGTACACGCGAAATTGTACTTTTTAGCAAATTCGTGGAAATTTATACATGCGAAAATATCTACGTTTACAGTATATACTACCCAAGTGGGACAATCCATTACTCCCCTAGCACCCTACCAGATAGACTATGGCACCTTCACTGTTCCTACAGCACACTGCTGCATGCTTCATTATGGGGCACAGGTTTTATTTAGTATTTCTGAGCGGAAATCTGTGGGGGTATAGATGGGGGTCACAATGGCGCATGTCAATTTAAAGGAATGACCATGTCGCATGTCTATGTTGCTTAATAATGCTCATGTCCCATGTCAATTTCATGAAATGTCCATGTCACCTGTCACTAACCACTTAAATCTCCTGTCACGTGTCACTAAGCCCCATGTCGCATGTCGACTTTAAGAAAAGGCCATGTCGCTGTGTCGATTTAAGGGCTCTACCCCCATATCTGTGCCAGCCTGGACATTGAGTTGGAAAGTATTGGAAAGCATAGGCCTGACTGATTGAAGAGTAGTTATTTGTTGATTCTTGTCCTTGGGCAGCCCACTTTTCATGAATTATTGGGAAAGTGCCTATTTCAGTTCAACTATTTATTCGTTCCTCGAAAAGAAAAGATAACCCCAAGAGGGATCTCGACAAATATATTAGTGGGTTCTGCTTTATGTTTATATTTATTCAATAAAAAAACCTCCAAAGATGGCCTACTTGTCTAGTGTTGGTGGAGGCTTAGCCACAGCCATCTCATACATATATACCAGCCACGTGTGATGGATGATCATGAGTATACAGGTTTGGGGCCACATATGGTGAGGGTGGCCACATTACCATGGATATGCAAGATCCATCATTTACCCTCTGAGGATGGGGTACACTGGGCCCCTGTGGTATGCATTAGCACTGGTAACTGGTAATCTGTGAACATACACTGGTCTCTTGTGGTTTATGCTACCATTGGTTTCTTCTAAACTGTTGGTGTGGACATACACTGGGCTCCAGTGGTATACAATGCCACTGGTAACTGGTGTGGACATACTCTGAGACATAGACTAGTATAGGATATCACTGGTAAATGCTTGACTGCTGGTCTGGACAGTGCTACAAATGCTTCTGCCTATCAGTAAAATCCAAGGTACACTGGATGAAATAACCCATATGACCCAGCAGGCATTGGGTTTGTTGGTTTCCGGTTGCCTGAACCTTTCTGCGCTGGTCGGCTCAGGGTACCTGCGTACTGACAGGGCTGGGAGGGACAGCAGTATTTATCTCACTTTGCTGCTATGTAAATCTGCCGCAGGCTGGACTCAGATTCACATGAAGCTCTTTTAGGAAGCAGCCCAGTTTCAGGTTGAATTTTCTACCCTTCATCCACAGGGCATAGCGAAGAAGTGAATGGGAGCAAGGAGGGAACGAAGTAAGGAAGGGGGGAACCATCAGAGGAAATACTTCCCCCTAAATTTCTCTTTCACACACTTTTGTTGCTGCTTTTGTTATTGTTGTTGTTGTTGATGCTGTTGCTGTTGTTGTTATTGATGCTGAAATGTTGTTGTTGTGTAAACTTCATATCCACCCATGGAGGTAAGTAAATTACAGCGCAACAGTTGGCTCATGTGAGCAACTCACTCAAAGACAGGAGTAGTAGATGGTGGGGGAGGTGGTTAATGGTTTATGTAAATTCTTCACAGTAGGCTGAGGGGTGTAGGGGGGTGACTGTGTGTATGTGTGTGTGTGTGGCAGGGGTAGATAAATCATATTTGACCATGTGTGCCCACGGGCACAGAATCAAGATAAAGTTGTGCCCAGAAGGTATACAGTGTGCCCAGCTGATTTTCTTCATGTTTTCACATGCACCAATAGGAAGAGGTAAAAATCAAGTTTCAGAAATTTGGACATCCTGAGCTACACGTGTGTTGAAAGCAAACAAATAAAATGAGTTATGTGTGAAATATTTGGGAATAACTTGAAGGGTATGAATAAAGATGGAAAAGTATGTGAGAAGATATCAGCAAACATCTTCATTTTGTCAGCTGTGCCCACAGGGCACAACTTCAAAAAAATGTTGTGCCCTGTGACTTTTTTGTTTTTCATCGGGCGCAGGGCACAGGGATTTGTCGAGCCCAGGTGTGGGGGGGGGGGGGTGTAGAGGAGTGTGGGGGGGTGAAGGGGGGTGAGTGTCTGTGTGTGGGGGGTGTAGGGGGTGTGTGCGGGTGTAGGGGAGTGAGTGTCTGTGCGTGGGGGGTGTGGGGGGGGGGAGTGTGTGTATGTGTGTGTGTGTGTGGCAGGGGTAGATAAATCATATTTGACCATGTGTGCCCACGGGCACAGAATCAAGATAAAGTTGTGCCCAGAAGGTATACAGTGTGCCCAGCTGATTTTCTTCATGTTTTCACATGCACCAATAGGAAGAGGTAAAAATCAAGTTTCAGAAATTTGGACATCCTGAGCTACACGTGTGTTGAAGGGGGGTGAGTGTCTGTGTGTGGGGGGTGTAGGGGGTGTGTGCGGGTGTAGGGGAGTGAGTGTCTGTGCGTGGGGGGTGTGGGGGGGGAGTGTGTGTGTGGGGGGGGGGGGTGTAGTTTACAGGCTGCTGGCAGGTGGCAGCTGATAGAGGACCCAATACCCCTCAGTACAACAGGAGGCCTCTCTACCAGTACTAGGCACAACCACCAGCTACATGCTAAATGACGCAATTTAGCCTCATGTACTCAGGTATTCAGATTCTAGCTGCTCATTATGTAAATGTCCTGAGCTACCAAGCTGCTAGATCCCTGGTTATATAATAGCTCTAATCTCCCTAGTTACAGAGTGGCTGTTTCCTTAGTTACATATATATGTTTCCCTAGTTACAGATTTGCTGTTTCCTTACTTACAGATATGATGTTTTCCCTAGTTATAGTGTTGCTGTTTCCTTAGTTACAGATATGATGTTTCCCTAGTTACAGTGTTGCTGTTTCTTTAGTTACAGATGATGTTTCCCTAGTTACAGAGTTGCTGTTTCCTTGGTTACTGATATGATGTGTCCATAGTTACAGAGTGGCTGTTTCCTTAGTTACATATACATGTTTCCCCAGTTAAAGATTTGCTGTTTCCTTAGTTACAGATACGATGTTTCCCTAGTTATAGTGTTGCTGTTTCCTTAGTTACAGATACGATGTTTCCCTAGTTACAGTGTTGCTGTTTCTTTAGTTACAGATGATGTTTCCCTAGTTACAGAGTTGCTGTTTCCTTAGTTACAGAGATGATGTCTCCCTAGTTAAAGAGTTGCTGTTATCCTAGTTACAGAGTTGCTATTTCCTTAGTTACAGATAAGATGTTCCCTAGTTACAGAGTTGCTGTTTCCTTAGTCACAGATATGATGTTTTCCTAGTTACAGAGTTGCTGTTTCCCTAGTTACAGAGTTGCTGTTTCCTTACTTACAGATAAGATGTTTCCCTAGTTAAAGAGTTGCTGTTTCCTTAGTCACAGATATGATGTTTTCCTAGTTACAGAGTTGCTGTTTTCTTAATTACAGATATGATGTTTCCCTAGTTACAGATTTTCTGTTTCATTAGTTACATATATGAAATTTCCCTAGTTACAGAGTTGCTATTTTCTTGTTTCCCTAGTTGCAGTGTTTCTGTTTCCCTACTTATGTAAATTGTGTTTCTGTAGTTTCGAATTTGCTGTTTTGCTTGTTATTGATTTCCTCCTGCCCCAGTTGCCCTCAAACATCTTTAAAGAATTGGCATCACAAGATTCCACATTTCTTTTGTTCAGGACTGAAACTCATCAAACCTTCAAATGCCCCAATAATAAATCATGAACTTTAGACAACACAACCAGGGCCGTAGACTTTGGGGACCTTGTGAAATTTGTCAAACCCTGAGGTCAATACTGCGCACTATTCTGCTACGGTGCCCCTGGAGGAATTCTGACCAATGAGATTGTATTCACTATCCTCCACCTCCTGCTTGATTTTAAAGATTTTGCTCTAAAATCCTTAATAATAGTCTGATATACGAACCATGGGTAACTGGGAAATAGCTAAATTATGTAAAAATTGGAAAACATGGGGTTACCCGGCACTGTTTTGCTAGATCCAGTGGGATGACTGGAAACAAAACTTTTTTTTGGCCCCATGGGATCTGTTCCGACACCGGTCCGCTATCCTGGGTTCCCTCTTCTTCATCATTCTACGCGGGTGGGGTACATTTGTGGTTTACTAAATAGAGGTCAGGCTATACAGGACTAGCGTATCCTTGTAGTTGTGGGCTAAACCCCCATCTCCTTACCAGGTTAATCCCATCCCCTCACACCTAGAACTAAGGTGCCGATAAGAAATTCACCCATGATGCACTACTCTGGAGTCGGGGGCCTAACCACAATGCATTGCTCTGAGTCAAGATGGCGACCCTCATAGCCTAATGCGCTAGTCCTGTATTGGCGCTGGTAACTGCCTTTGTTGAGTGGATAAAGGAGTACCTCAGTGGCCTTGGCTTATCCTGAGTTCACATTGGTAAGGGTAATGGAACTACAATGGCCATGAAGCCTCTGGGACAGAATTAAAGCTTCAGGTTTTCAAAGCGGGTCGAGCCCCTAGTTCTGTGAAACTATGTCCAGATAGAGGGAGTCATACTCAGTTCAGGCTCAGCTGTTGTCAAATCTTTAGACTTTATTGCTATACTCTACTTCAGGTTTTCAGAGCAATATGACACACGTAAATGTCCAGAAAACGTTCCTGAATTGTTCTGAAATCCTTGAGTGATGACACAAGAATGGCACGAGTTCCGCTTGAGATTTTTTTTCGCAGGGTCGCTATTCTCTATTTCCATCATGAGAATGGGAGGCCAACATTGTTCTGGACAAACTCTACCCTGACACACTATCCTCCCCTCTGAAGGCTTTTGTCTCGTGCGTGCAAATTACCCAGAGTTAAAATTGTATGATGGGCTGCTTTGGGAGCTGGCCCTGAACAAGGTCCCCCGAGTTAACATGCAATAGTCCAACCCTTCTAGGGGGGGGGGTGGCTGAATCTCTGATCTCTGCTAGGCCTGCAGAGTGGCTGCATAGGGTTCATAGCTCTGAGTCTAGCATGCCAACGTAAAGGGATATACGCCGGTAATTGAATCAAAACCACCATTGGCAATCATTATAATTAGGCTCCGGACCTTGATCAGCATATTTCTATTGTACTGAAAGCATAATCCGGAATTAATTAAATTTCATATGTAAAATCAATATAAATAGATAATACAGAAATCCCAATGGGGAAGCAGGGAGTTGTCCCAGATTCTAGTTGATTATGGGTGTGCATGAAGACTTCTAACATGAGTGTTAATTTTGCTGTGTGCCATCATTGGTGGCTCTGTTCCTGGCACAGTCCACAAGTGTGGAATTCTGTAGGCCCTCACCTCCTCACTGGTAGAGGGGGTGAGCTCTGTTGGAGTCTGGAAGCTCAGATTATTTGGTTTTTACTTTTCTTGCCTGTCCAGGATATGGTAGGTACTCGGCATACATATCACTGTATTTTTTCTATATTCTGGCAAAAGAAGTAGTAGTGTCTACTGGGTAGTCTTTGTATGGAGCTATGTGGGTATATATAGCGAGTGCCACTTCGCGACACCCCCGCAGTCCATGTGTATATACCCTGCTACACGTTAAGCCTTCAGATTCACAGCCTTAATCCTTTAAAGGCAATACCATCAGATATTAAATGTCCTTGTATCAGCAGTATGCACGAATGCAACCACCATGCATTTCATACACCCCAGAAGAGTCAGAGGACCCAACCCGTGATGGCGAGTTATCCAGTGCACCAGACCGACAATGGATCAGCAACATTGCTGGGGGTGGGAGGGGCACACAGCCTCACAGACTCACAGACACACAGAGTTGGTTCTGTCTTGTATACTGCAGCCCTCCCTGCTATACTACATCTACAAGCAACCGAGTGCCTTAACACCAAGCACAGGTCACAGGATTTCCTCAAAGTGCAGATGCGGGTTAGGCCACTCAAAAATTAAAACGGTTTCTCATCATAAAGAATAAGACGAGGGTGGCTTCTTTCACCCTTTTTCTTCTCTGGCTAAAATGTATAGGAAAATCCATGCTTTTCCTGACCGAAGTCTATGTTTTAGTATTTACGAATTTATTGACCTTCATAAGTGAGAAAATCTAATTTATTTCCAGTCTACTGAATTGCTTACAGTATTAGCTTCAATTTGATACCAAATATTTGTCAATTTCTATCACGTTTTTTCATTAATGATGAGAAACCTATACTTTATTTTAAGTGGCCTTAAACATAGGGATTTATCCTGTTTACAGTGGCATTCAGGACATCGGGTAAGGTCCCTCTGAGCTGAGACCCCCAAGGGTATATATATAAAGCAGATATTCAGGTTTGAGTATTGGCTCATGCATAGTATATCAGACCATGAATTGAAAGGTAATGCTGCTACTGCCTTTATGTCTACCGTATTTACAGTTTGGGTTTAACCAACTCCCAGTGGGCCTAAATATATCGCAAAGTGCATGGTTGCAGAAGATGGTTAGTGATCGTGTGTCTGCAGTAAAACTCACTTAAAGCTGACTTGAAAGACTTGGTCATAGATCTTAGTGTCATTAGGCCACACTCAAAAAAAAGTTGGTCAATTGATTCCACTTTGCAAAAGATGGTGCGACTGAGTGAGTTTTTCCTTTTTTTTTAAAGATCCATTCTGATCAATGGATTTTGTAGACGGAATAGTGGAGCAAACGACAAATGTTGCTTTTTTTTGCCCAGCCTTTGACAAAACTTCTTATTGAACCCATAACAAGTAGAAGAAAAATTTCAAAAAATCAAAAAAACTCTCAATTTCGAAAAAAAAAGAGGCGATCGAAACCCATTGAAAATTAATTTTTCAAAGAAAAAATATCCTTTTACGAAAATAAGATGCACGAAATCCATTGATCAATTTCTTTTTCGGTCTGACCATAGAGCAGGAAATCACTTTGAAATCATGGACCACACATGGCAACTTGTAGTGAACAGACTCTACTGACAACTGATAATGGCCAAAGTGGGTTGTTGTTGTAGGGGTGGGCGGTCAGCGGGGGACAAGGGCAGCGGGGGACAAAGGCAGCCTTATAGGGCTGTAACAGGTCACTCTGTGTGGGCCGCCATATTGTTCCCTATAACACTGTAACAGGTCACTCCGCGTCGGCAGCCATCTTGTCTTACTAAAGCTCTGTAGCTGGTCACTTTGAGTAAGCAGCCATTTTGTCCCCCTATAGCACTGTTACAGGTCACCCTGTGTGGGCCGCCATCTTGTTTCCCTATAGCAAAATAACAGGTCACTCTGCGTCGACAGCCATCTTGTCCTCCTATAGCACTGTAGCTGGTCACTTTGAGTAAGCAACCATGTTGTCCTCCTATAGCATTGTAACAGGCCACTCCATGTAGGCAGCCATCTTGTCCTCCTATAGCACTGTACTTGGTCACTATGAGTAAGCAGCAATTTTGTCCCCCTATTACACTGTAACAGGTCACTCTGTGTAGGTAGCCATCTTGTCCCCCTATAACGCAGTAAATGGCCACTCCATGTAGGCAGCCATCTTGTCCTCCTATAGCACTGTACTTGGTCACTATGAGTAAGCAGCCATTTTGTCCACCTATAACACTGTAGCAGGTCACTCTGTGTTGGCCGCCATCTTGTCCTCCTATATGAGGGTAACAGGTCACCCTGTGTAGCAAGGCATGTTGTCCCTCTATAGCGACCGAATGTCCTGCATGGCGAAAAGCTTTTCATGAAGACGGCTAGTGCCACACGGTTCCATCCTCCTGCTACACCCCTATACCTGCGGGTGTGGGGTATAGGCAGGGGCAGGGTAGGGGTGTGGAGCAGAGAGAGGGGTCGGAGAGGAGCCGGTCACTATCTGCCCACAGGACCATCATGCATATTCTGTGAGGGTGGCGGGGTGCATATGGGGCGCGCTGAGCCTCATCCTCAAAACCACTGCCCACCCCTGTGCCTTTACAGCCGTCTAAGTCTACCATCCACCACCAGCCTGTGTCCTGCCCGGCCACACCCCACACCTAGGTGAGGGTCCCCATGTTGGAGACATGAACCCACGAGGGTTGGGCTTTAAAATGTAACAACAATATGCATTGGTCACGTCCAATTTGCATACATTTGTAAGGGATGATCTGATTGGCTGCTGGACTAAACCCAGCAGTTGGTTGCCTGGTGTTCTGCCGTCAGGACCGGAACCAGCAGTGAGCTGGTTGTTGGCTGTAAGCCTTGTCAAAATGGCGGACAAGATGGCAGCCATTCATGATCATTTTATTAGCTTATAAAGATCATTTCTCCGGAAATATATCATCAAATTAATTGAATCTCACATATATGCATATTCCATCTGAAGGGTTGCTATAAGCTCCATACAATGAACATATCCTGCTCAGTTAACCCTTTGGGGATGGATGTCGCTTAAATATGACATTTGTCGTCATGATGCAACAATGCAACCCCGGCAAGTAACTCGCCGGTGCTACATCGGTGCATCATGCCGACCCAGGGGTGTATCAACGCCGAAGGGTTAGAATGATGCTTGAATGCAGCACTGGTGAGTTAATCGTCAGGGCTGCATTCATGCATCATGACGACCGAGGGCATGATGCATTAAGGTATCATGCCGTCCCTAAAGGGTTAAGATTGACACATACAGTAAAGAAGTAGCATATAGCGATAAGGTAGCAGTGAGGGACTATGAGGCACTGTAAGTGTAATCCCCATACAATAGGTCATAATGGTATCTCACTGGTAAGGGAAGCACCTTGTATGTGTCCAGGTTCTAGCTGCACCGTGCTTACTGGGGATTTGAATTAAAGTAAAAGAAACTGTTCCGAAGTTGAAGTGGCCATGGCAACCGCATATTTAGTCTACATCTACATGGGAGCCTGACCAAGAGAGCACTTTTTTAAAAACATAGATTTTTATTAAGGAATTAACAGTATCGTATAGTAGGTTCAATAACCTACAGCCGATAACCGAACTACGACCATCGCCGTTCTAGAGCACAACAGATGTCACGCTCTGGTCGACAAAAAGTAGGAAATCTGAATATCTTTTTACAGAAAATTTACATGATTCAATACAGGAATTCAAGCAAAAAAATTAAAATTCTGCTTAAGTAGAAACAGTGGCATCTCTGGGCACACTTATTCTTGGCTAAATTGCAGCACACCAATGCCTGTCAGTAACACAGAGGCACATGTTTCTATTTTTTTCAGTTTTTGTGCATAATAGAGTACTACCTAGGCCACACATATCCTTGGACAAATTGTAGCACACCAATTCTTGTCATTGACATATATAATTGTAACTGGAAAACTAAATTCCTTTATTTGCAACTAGTGAAATAGAAAGCTTATTAACCGAACCACTTTTGGATGCTGATTTGGAATGCGCTATGGAAAAACTATAGGCTCAAACAACATTTTTCAGGATTCAGAATTCTTCAGATTTCTGTTCGATGTTCTTGTGTAAAGGAGCATAATACATATTCTTGGCTAAATTGCAGCACACCAATTCCTGTCAGTAAGTCACAGGCACATGTAGCCCTATTTAACCCTATCAGCAATGCTGCAGCTGTGCTGGGGAATTCTGGGTAAATTAGTTTAGCAGCTGCCAAAGACAATTAAGGTGTATAGAGCAGCGGGCGGGTCAAGGCGGCCCCACCCGGCCCGGATCCCGCACGCCAATAATTACTTCACCTCTGCCAAAGAATACGGCGCACCGGGTTCAGAAACAGCCACAGCCAGAACTACTACCTCCACTCCGGTGTTAGCCCTTTAGTGCCAGCAGAGTAGTCTGATGCTTGCTCGTGCCATGTTATGCTGACCATTCGGGCTTGATGGACTTCCAAAGTATCAGCGTAAGCTCACCGGTGGGTAACTCGCTGGCGCTGCAATAATGCATCATAACGACAAGGGGGAGGGGGTGATGCACCAATGCAGAACCGGCGAGTTACTGATGACATATGTCATCTTTTAGCAATATGCCGTCCTTAAAGGGTTAATTATGGAATTACACCCGTTTTATCGCCCGGGATCTTTTATGATACTTGGATAACATATTAGAAATCTACATAATTTGTAAATCTTAATATTTGGATTCTCTGAAGCACCATACGAAGAAGACCGTCATGATTCAATTTTGTGCCGTAAATCATTTAGTGATCTCTGACCCGTGAATTACGAGTACCAATATATTTTATACCAGCTGAAATAAATTCCCTCACTACATGGAAACATACATTAATCGAACAATCTCTTCTTTTCAAACATTAAAATCATAAAAGCTAGGTGATTAACCCTTTAAGGATGCTAAAGATTACATTTGTCCTCGTGATTACTCTCCGGGGGCTGCATTGGTGCATCACGCTGACTCTTCGGGAGTGTCTCAACCCCCATAGGATCAGCATGATGCTTGAATGCAGCCCTCAGACGACCAAGGGCATGATGCATTAAGCCATCCTTAATAGATTAAAATCCTGCCACTGACCTCTGTCGTCGTTGGGGGTGGCAGGAGAGACGTCCAGCAGTCGGAGTACGTGTACGAGGGGTTGGTACGAGTCCCGTAGCTGTTTGGCCGTCACCGTGCTGTACTCCGCGTCGGCCAGTGGGGTCGGCTGGCACTTATCTGTCGTCTGACTCGCCAACGCCTGACACATACCTGAAATATACAAGTGAATGTTATCTTAATATTGAGAGAAGAATTCAGATACACTGTAAACTTCCACTTAGAAGCCGCGGCTAGTACAAAGTCAGATCATCAGTGTGGCTTATAGGAACGGCCCAAGTCAGGGTGCGGCTTATATGCGAGTTTTTAGATGTATACTACAGTACTAAAGTAGCCATAATAAGACCCCTGTGCGGCTTATAGGATTTTCACACAGTTTAGGTCACATACCTAGAATTTAATTAAATTAAAATAATCTTTCTTACAACCGTAGTTTCAAAAAAGGGCCGACCCTGGGATTTTTTTCCTATAAAACTACTCAGCTTAAATACCCCCCCCCCCCGCCCTACGCAAATTAGCGGTGACCCTTTCATTTCTTGGAAGGATCCAACAACTATAAAAATTTTACAATTTAGGTCCTTAGGGCCTAGGGACTTTGCCTTAAACATACATAATATCCGACAATGTTTTATCCTATGTATAAACTGTGTAAAATAACAAGTTCCATTTGTGTTCTTTAAAAAAATATTTATTGTAACTGGTTGGGCCCTCGAATATATCCCTCTATACCAATTATTATAACTTGAATAGAGTATTTTGTTAGGCACAGCCCACATTAGGTTATTCCAGATGATGTTGGTTTACATTGCTGACCCCGGCTCGCACTGACGCGACAAGTGGACACGTCAATGTTAGCTCAGCCACTTGTGTTATTGGCACCAATACCAGCCCGTAACCCCCATAGCTGTAACCACCCAGCCGTCAGGTGCCATCTGCAAGTTAGGCAGTGGTCATTTTTTAACAACATGGGGGGGGGGGGAGGGGGGGGTCGGTGGATTTTCGCGCGAGTGGGTCGAAATTATTTTGGTCCCCCCAACAGAAGGGGTCGAGGTTTTTTTGGTCCCCCCATCAGGCAGGTTGAAATTGAGCGCAGCCGACCCCTTTGAGCTATAGTAACGCGTGGCCTTTTTCACTAAAAAGGGGTGCAATTTTTTTGGTCCCCCCCTCTTGAGGGGGGGGGGCCAAATATTTTTGGTCCCCCCCCTTCAAAGGGTCCAAACATTTTTGGTCCCCCCCTTCAAAGGGTCCAAATTTTTTTGGTCCCTCCCAAATCCACCACCCCCCCCCCTGTTGTTAAAAAATGACCACTCCCTTAATCCTACAGTGGTTTACACCCTTAACACTTTAAAGACGCATGTCAGTAAAAGATGACATTTGTGTCATGATGCACCAATGCAGCCCTAAAGAGTAGCTCGCAAGTGCTGTATTGGAGCATCGTGCCAACCCTTCGAGAGTGTCTCAACCCTGTAGGGTCGACAGGATGCTTGATTACAGTACTGGCGAGTTATTCGCCAGGGCTGCATTCATGCATCATGACGACCAAGCGCATGATGCATTCAGGCATGATGCCGTCCTTAAGACTAGCATGATGTTTTAATGCACTATGCTTTCATGGCCACATGATACCAGGTTGATGCACTCCTGAAGGCATGGCATGATGCACCGATGCAGGTCACTTGCCGACACTTTATCAATGAATTAAGACAAAAAATCAACATGAAGCCCCGAGGCATCTTGCAGGTCTTAAACTTAAAGTGACATGGTCCGATTTTTTTCATATTTTAAATCCTGCTTAAAAGTGTTTCATATGTTAGCACAATATCATATTTGGAGAATAGGGCCCAATAAAATGTTATCTGTGTAGTATTTTACAGTGTTTTTTCAATGGGGGAATTATAGCATGCACTCCAAAATTAGTAAATTGAGCCATAATCTGATAATTAGTCAGATTTTAAGCTGAATTATAGGGAATGAGATAAAATAAAGTAGCTAGCACATGAAGTATGGCCATGGGGAACATTCTGATTCATTTTTAACAAAATTGATTTTTGAACCCTAATCATCGGACCATGTGACTTTAAAGGTTTTTAGCAGGCATTGTTGAATTTCCGAAAAAAAACTCAACTTAATGGCATAATGAAAGAGGCATGTATCTTCGTTAAACATGTTTTGTTCACAGGTAAGGTTATACGATCTGTCAATATTAGGGGACATGTCTCAAGGACCTCCATTGGAAAAGCAAATATTTATAACCCATAAATTATGGCTCGGCACTACAGAGGGTTCAATCCGCGTGATCAGGGCGTGTGTATCGAAATACAATTTCAATATTTGCACATCGATATCTACCGGGTTAGTAGAGAGCCTGTCCCAGATCAAATACATTCATTGATTTGTAAAACCCAAATATCCATTTCCAAAAGTACCATAATCATCCAATATAGAATGGTTGACATTTAAGCAAAACTATAGGATGTAGGATCAATTTAAAACCTTGTTGCACAAATCAGCATTGTTTGAAGAACAATAGAATATATAACAAAAGTGCTATGACTAAATAGATACATGTAACATAGTGAGTACTAGTGAGTACTGCACTAGATACATATTACAAATACCAGTCTCTGCCCCCCGGTCCCTGCACTCAAGTACCCAAAGGGGGACGTCACCTGCGTTCTCCATCTTAAAAAACACCCCCTATTCCACAGACTTTTGTGTAAAAAACACCCCTTTTCCTCTCAAAACAAGCGTATTTGGGCGCCTAAAAATACCCCCTTTTTCTAAAAAAAAAAAACAGGTTAAGTTTTGGAAACATACCCCTTTCTCTATGACTGACAGATATTTGATAGTAAAGAGTGTACTATAGGGTCAGTGGAATGCAACATAATTCCCAGTACATTGCCAGCCAAGGTCACATCCCCATCAAAATAAAGCCCTTTTCTTGGAAAGCACGGAGTTTATTAAGAAAAATACCCCTGGAAATGCAGGGGCATTGGAAATGCTAGAAAATTGACCCTTTTCCTGTGTTTTTAAAACGCAGGTGACTTACATTATATACACTAAGTGCAGTGACCGGGCTCTGCCCCTTCATGTCACACGGGGGTTTAGTATGGTGGGTACCGTAAAACCTCACATACAAGCCGCGGCTAGTACGCGAGTCAGATCACCGGTGCGGCTTATAGGATCGGCCCAGAGTCGGGGTGTGGCTTATACGCAAGTATTTGCTGCTGTGGTTAAACAACATCAGGGAAAGCGCGAGCCTACCCAAGGATGCATTTCGTCTGCTCACTCTCCATCACCTCTCTGCGCTCAACTGTAGGAGACAACAGACCTAACATCTGCTGGGAGATTGAATTTTCACGCCACTACGACCCTATTTGCGGTATGCTAAGGCATTCCCACAGTGCAGTCTACTAGGTCAGACGAACGCTACCAACTTTCCCGCGCCACGATCGCCGGCAGCGGAGCTGCTGGTACAGTATAAAAATCGCAATAATCAGACCCCTGGTGCGGCTTATAGGATCGGCCCAAAGTCTAAGTGCGGCTTATAGGGTCGGCCCAAAGACTAAATGTGGCTCATTATACGCGAGGTTTTACGGTAGGTGTGTGTATGGCAGCACTTCAAACAAAATGGAGCGTGTGAGTGGCCTCACAGATGACTCAGGGTAATCTGTCAATTCTGGCATCAGAAATGAATTCGAATGAGTGATCTAATTTGAGTACAATACGTTATTTCTCATTTCTGACGGCAGAATCGTAATCGCCAGAAAATGCTACCCTAATTTCATATATTGGAAGTCATATATAATCGAATTCCAGGTGGTGGCTGTAGGTGAGCAGGTGGCTATGGGAAAGCAGGTGGCTGGGGGCGAGCAGGTGGCTGGGGGCGAGCAGGTGGCTGGGGGCGAGCAGGTGGCTGTGGGCGTCAGCGCCCAGCAGCGCGTAACCGCTGTTTTACGTCTCAGCCGAAAAGCGAGTCGATCGGAGCGTCAGTAGCGACACAGTCACCGTTTCCGTTTCGCTATGTCGGTCGGCTGCGGGGCGGCATGTACTACGCGTCCATGCCTTTGCCGTTGATCCCCTGTCCCCCCGCCCCTGGTGTACAACCGCTATCTGTATCATACCTGCTATCTGTTAACATATAGATATAGAGTGGATGTGACTTGTTGCATAGGTCCTGGCGGTAGAATGTGCCCAGTTTTTGCCCGCTTTGGGGGTAGAAAGAGAGAAATACAGGCAAATTCGCTCAAAATGTCATTTCTATCTTCTCCTGAAAACGCTTAAGCCTTGAAGTCTATGGGTGTCCGAAGCGGGTGATGGATTTTGTTTAGTACATTTCCATAATAGCGAAAGAGAGAAATAAATTCGTGAAGATCGCAGTTCAATTTCTTTAAGAAAAATTGAGATTTTTAGAAACTTTTTTGAGGAAAATGCTGTCCCCCGATCTTGCCTATCTCATGTTTTTTTCCGCATTTCTCTATCTCGAATGATAACCTAAATACAATGATTCTCCTATGTAACTATGGCCTCACAGATGACTCAGGGTAAGCTGAATCTGTAGCTTATCATGTACTTAGATATAACACTCCCTTATAATCATTCATTGGTCCATTCTGGCATCAGAAATGAATTCCTTGTTAAAAAGTACCCTCAAGTCATGTGTCATATGTGTATGTTATTCCATTTCAGGCCAGCAGGTGGGTGTGGATGAGCAGGTGGGTGTGGGAGAGCAGGTGGGTGTGGGTGTGCAGGTGGGTGTGGGCGACAGTTGCAGGCTGCGGGCATGTACCGCCTTCTGTCCCTATCAAAAAGCGAGTCTATCAGACGATAAACGTCGAAGATATGGGTGGTACAGGTTTGCTCTGCACTCCTTTTATGCTGCCGCTGTGGGACCCTTGTGCTGTCTCCTTGAGGCCTCCTGGAGTAAGAGAAATGCTTGTGGCGCCACCATGTAGAAGACGGGTGGTACGGGAACTAAAAGTGATCCTTGTGTTTGGTATGTACAGGGTATTATATGAAGTTAATTTAAGTAATCTAAATAATGTAGAGGGCATTTCAGCTTAGTTGGATGGCATTTTAATATGTTAGATGGTACATTTATGCCTGAAAGATAGAAATATGCTAGTTCTTTGCTGAGAAGACGACTTCTATCAACTTCAATTTTTTTTTAACCTTGGAGCCTGTGGAAAGTTCATTTAGAGGGTAGTCATTTAACAGTACTTAAGAGTTTATAGAAAAGAGAGAAAAAATACACAAAGATCGCAGTTCATTTGTGACCAGAACGAAAGAGATATTGATGTACTTTTCGAAGGAAATATTTGTCCCCCGATCTTGCCTATCCTTTGGCTTTATTGAATTCTTTCTAAATAAAATAGAATCTGAGAAATAAGTATTCTAAAATGGCTAAAAAACGTCTTACAGAAAAAGCCAGGCGTTGTATATGCCTCAGGGTATGGACCCTGAGTCAATAACTACAGGTGTATGTCTAGTGGTACAGGTAAGGGGCGCTATAACAAGAGGATTAACCTTAAACCCGCAGATCTCGGTACCCCTCCAGCGGCAACCATATAGCAAGCACTACAGCCCTATAGGGGGACAAGATGGCTGCCCATTGTGGCAACCACTACAACCCTATATGGTGAGAAGATGGCCACACCAATGTGCTAACCACTAGAGCCTTATAGGGGGAAAAGATCGCTATAAGGTAGGATTAACCTTGCACCTATATGGGTGGGTCATCTGTAGTAGGATGTTACATCGAAAATTAATTATGATCATCAGAGTATATTTATCTACTGGTCCCCTAAGAAAAGAGGTGGATTAGGACTATGCAAAAACAGAATAAAGATATCTGTTATATTAAATGTGTGGGAGTGCTGTAAAGTTGAAAAAGTCCTTGTATTTGTACCCCTGCTGCTCTATATATAACCTATCAGGCCCATGGCACTCACACTGAGGGCACACAGTGGTCACTGCAGGGTGGTGAGGGCTGAGTAGCCACCCTGCAGGCAGCCACAGGCACTGGGAGTAGAATGTCCATTCAGTTTAGAATATAATAACTCAAAAGGTATATCAAATAGACTTGATTATTTCACCATTATTATATATGAATCTGTATCTCTTATTATCTATGCATGAGGTACTATCTGTGTAAAGATTTATATTCTTTAAATGATCATAAGTCTACTCAAATTATGGGGGAGATATAGGGGTACTTTGACTTCAAGTATGGGAGATTTGGCCATAGCTGTATCATGTTTTATGGATGCATTCTGTCCATCAGAACATGTAGTTTCATAATATGAATGCACATTTTCTAATAAGTTGATGCAAAGTCATATATTTTTACATAATATGTCACAAAATCATAACTGTTGGTTACAATAAAAATGTGCACCTCTTATGGGATACCCTAATATGTATAGAAACTGCCCATAGCTTTAAACCTATTTGGAATTCCATAGATTTTCCCATATTTGACATTGATTGAGGCCATGTCTAGCTCTCCTACTGCAGATGTAGGTGCCACAGGCTACCCACTCACACAGTGCTAAGACTCAGGGATAGCTGCACATTCACAGGTACTTTAATGTAGGAATGATTTATATGGCATAAGAATTAATATGCCTATTAGGAGCGCATATTCATTGGGATTAAATGAAGGGGTCAACCAATATTGTGGAATGTATATTAAAGCTATGGGGAGCATATGTATGAAACCATGTCTGTATTCTCCCTGTAACTGCCCTGCGGGGACGCATTGTAGCGGCCGATGTAACACCCTATCTGTAGGCACTCATATCCCATCTAACCTCCGTTATATGTGTTTAAACAGGGGGACAAAATGGCCCCCCAATGTTAGTACTAAGGGGGACAAAATGGCCGCCCCCATATGAAAACCACTACAGCCCTATACACTGCTATAGGGGGACAAGGTGGCGACCCGCATGTGCCCACCACTACAGCCCTATAGGGGGACAAGATGGCTGCCCCCATGTGGCCACCACTACAACCCTATAGGGGGACAAGATGGCTGCCCCCATGTGGCAACCACTCCAGCCCTATAGGGGCCAGTGTTCACACAGACTCTAAGTGTTTAAACAGGGGGCTCAGTAACCAAACCCTTCCTCCATGCCCCGGTCCATGCCCCGGTCCATGCCCCGGCATGTCCCCTCATTGATTCTATGTATCCCTTTTGTAGCCTGGTGAATATCATTATACCTGACCATGTGTGGGGCTGGCGTAGTCGGGCAGGGTTCACACCCTCACTGTGAAAGTCATTGGTGACAAAGGCTCATTAAAGCTAGCCACACTTTTAGTGTATGTAGTCTCCAGGACTAGACATATATATACTTCTAGCCCCCATCATAGGCTACAATAAGCTAGCCACACTTTTAGTCCCCAGGACTATGTATGTAGTCTCCAGGACTAGGCATATATACTTCTAGCCCCCATCATATTCATAGGCTACTATAAGCTAGCCACATTTTTAGTTCCCAGGACTATGTTATTACGCCCTTCCTGGCTGTTTACTGTGAAAGTCAGTGGTGACAAAGGCAGCATTCCCACACTTGGTGGCAAGGTAAAATGTCACAAGGGACCATAGTTTTGAACCTTTGACCACCCAGGGATTGAGGTAAATCATTATTTGACTCCCCCATGGCCACTACTGGGCCTCTTTCTTGTCATGTTCAACCCTATATACCCCCCCCCCCCCCCTTATAAGGCAGGAATCTTACTGTGCACATTTTACGTTGTTTGCCATTACTTAGCGGTGTTAATCCTTTAAGGGTTGCCTACTTCAATGTACCATGTCCTTTGTGGGTATAATGCAAGCAACTTATAAGTGCTACATTCAAACACCATGCCGACCCTATGGGGTTAATACATTCCCGAAAAGTCGTCATGATTCTTGTGCACTCATGCATCATGACGATAAAGGTATACCGTAAAACCTTGCCTATAAGCCGCGTCTAGTACGCGAGTCAGATCGGCGGTGCAGCTTTAGGATCGGCACAGAGTCTGAATGCGGCTTATACACGAGTTTTTGCTCCTATAGTGCAGTACAAAAGTCACCATAATCAGATGGCCAGTGCAGCTTATAGGATTGGCCTAAAGTTGGGGTGTGGCTTATACTCGAGTTAGGCTTATACGCGAGGTTTTACGGTATTGCATTAAAGCACTATGCAGCCCTTATTCTGTGGAGGTGGGGAGTGGGTGGAAGACTGGATGGATGTCTCTACTCCACCAGACTTTGTCGCCTCAGCTCTTGGTGTGCTGGAGATAGCTTTGTGTGGACGGGGGTCTGTCATATACTGGGGGCTCTTCTATAGGGGTGTGAACTGTGAAAAGCAAAAAATCTGAGGGTCCGCGCGGTAAAGGGGTTGCGAGACAAAACAACTATATTCATGTATGCTAAGGAATTTTAATATGCAAAAACAAATAACTAGTAACATAAAAAGTGTGTTTTTTTTTAAATCAACAGGGCAAATGTTGCAATTCGATGTATTTTGGTGTTCTGGTCTGATAAGATTTTCAAGTCCCCCCCCCTCCCACTCCACTTCATGAAGTGAAACAGATTTCTCATTGGATCTCGATAAATCAGAAGAATGACCAATTTGAAGACACAATGATCTGAATTTAGATCTTAATCTGCGCTTTCACAGCCCTGCTTCTACAAGAGGGTGGAGACCAGAGGTGGTCCACACGGCACCACGAGCGTCTGATCAATGACTGCACACCTTGTAACAAAAACCTCACTTAGAAGCCGCGGCTAGTACGCAGGTCAAATCGCCAGTGCGGCCCATATGATCCGACCTCAGTGGGGTGCGGCTTATACGTGAGTTTTTAAGTGTATACTAAATAACTAATTGTCAATTTTTTGGTTGATGTGTATGTCGAATATACAAAGTGATATCTATGTGACTGGTGGCAGGGATGGAAATCAACAATTGCAAAATAAAATCATCACAATAGAGCTGAATAGAGTTATAAATCTTATTTATAAATCTTTGAAAAAGACCTTGAAACAGGAATAATGTCAAGACCTTTATTCCTAAAGCCTTGAAACTGATGGAAAATGTGAAGAACTTTATTCCTAAAGCCTCGAAACGGAGGGAAAATGTGAAAACCTTGATCTCTTAAAACCTTGAAATTGATGGGAAATATCAAGACCTTTATTTCTAAAGCCTTGAAACCGATGGAAAATGTGACGACCTTTATCCCTTAACTCTTCCTTTACCAAGCTCCACATAAAGACACCCCTCCCAAGACCAGATTTTTTCAGATGAAATTCAAATGGGATATTGGGATTTAGGGGATGGCCTCACCTTTTAGAAACTGAAAGAATTGTGTAAATATTCCAACTAGAAGTACATCTATGTCAAAAGTGAACAACATTGACTAACCAAAAAGTAAGATATCCAAATTGCCCTAAGTGGTCGAATTAGGGAGATATAGCCCTATTTGAAATTAAAGTAAGCTTATTCTAGTGTATTATGTTACCATTGACACTAACATCTAGGCCAGTATGCATTGAAGTAGTCCTAATCTTTTGATACCATCTTTTTCAGAATGAAAAATTGAACAAAACCGTTTTTCACCCTTAAAAAATATTATTTGACATTTCTCACGTTTTTTGCATTAAATATTGCCCAAATCATATTGAAAATGAGTTAAATATCATCCAAGTTCAGATGCCCAGCATTTCTAAAATATTAGAGGTATGTGCAAATAGATTCGGATATGCAGAGACAATATGCCATAGACTGCTGTCAGAAAAAATCATGGGACTCTACCAATTTTGAGGCAAACCACAGGAGGTCAAAAATCGGCCAAAATCGGCCGAAAATCGGCGAGTAACTCGCATAAATGCGTGAACGGTCCTGTACTGTAAACTCGCAATAATGCGTGTACGGTAAAGGAAGAGTTAAAGGTGCAGATCTCGGTACCCCTCCAGGGACAGTGGGAGTGCATCCAGGACAGGTACAGTCCTATTTATAGGGGCGCTGGGGGTTTTAGGCCTTGAAACTGAGCGAAGAGCCAACAGTTTTGCTTCTTGAACTGAGCGAAAATGTGAAGATCTTTTTCCCCTAAAGCCTTGAAACTGATAATATGTGAAGACCTTTATCCGTGAATTAGGTCGTGCAGTTCTAGGGTTGCCTTGTACTCGGGCGGCTCTCACGCCGGCTGAACTTGAATACATCAATGCGGCAATGGATGACCCGGGCGGCACGTGAGCCATCCTCCACCCCCGCCCACGCCTCACCCAACCCGACCCCGGTCCCCGCACTGCCAGCACTTACAGACACCATCCTCGTTAGTGAAAACACAGATAAAGGGGTCATACTCTTGCAACTATGCATGTCTGAGTTCTCTAAAAAAAAAAGGGGTTCATCTTCATTTGGAAAAAGGGTTGTACTTTTACACTTTATAGACAAGGATTTTTATTCTAAAGGTCTAAAATATTATGTGGCTGTCTTTTACAGTTATTTTATAACATAAAATGGCACCTTTAATATCAAAACAATACTCATAGGACATTCAAATATTCTTTGTAGAATTAACTGCCGGTCAAGTTCTCAAACATATCAGCGTTTTTATTTCGAAAACGGTACTTTTAGAGCCCTAGAAATCAGTGATTTTGCTTGAAAAGAGCTTTGTCACCCAACAATTGCTGGAAAGGGGTACATTTGACTTCCATTAATGAGGATGGTGTCAGGTTTGTAGTGGGAGTGCAGGGACCGGGACCCAACCCACACGGTTCACACCACACACCCCAACACATCCAGCCTTTCCGCGCTAACAGCCCAAATTGAATTTGCACAAAAACCTGAATTGATTATTACGCATTCCCTTCCACTGTGCTGATATGACATTCTTCCATCATGGGTGATCGGTTGCAGATGACCTAAAAGTATTCTTTTCTCATTCAAAAATGTTGCATTAAATTGTAGTGTCTACTCAGGGAAAACTGTCTTTCAGGTTATATATTACCCGACCCTACCTAGCAAAACAGGGCCGATCCTAGAAAACGCGAGTCAATTTTTGGGAACTTTACAGGCCAAAGTTAAGAAATAAAAAAGGAAATCCGACCTACCCTACCTAAATTTGAATATTCTGTTTACCATAAAGCAGCTGGGATTGATTGGTATTTTATTTCTGATTATACCTGGGGCTGCCAAAGATCTATTTATTCTAAAAAAGTAAAATGTTATGAAGCCTTCTTAAATGACTGTAACTGTGGCAATATCATATCAAAACGAGGGGTGATAAATGTAACAAAACAGCCCTGTATACCAGGCTGAGCAACCAGTATAAACGGGCTGCGTGGATTTCCCAGTTTGTATTGTAAATCCGGGCAGTCCTGCACCAGGTAAGGACAGCATAATACCTTAATGCATCATGCCCGCGGTCGCCATGACCCATGAATGCAGCCCTGGTGAGTAACTCGCCAGTGCTGCATTCATGCATTATGACGACCCTACAGGGTTGAGGCACTCCCAAAGGGTCAGCATATAATGCATCGATGCAGCATCGCCGAGTTACTTATAGGGGCTGCATTGTGGCATCATGCCAATAAATGTCATCTTTTAGCGACATGCCGTCCTTAAAGGGTTAACTATACTAGTTGACTTTATCCTCAAGTAATTCAACATATATATGTATTTCTCATTATTCATCTCATCTTCATCAAATGTTAATAAATACCAAGTGTTCAAAAATAGTGTAAGTAATCGACTGTTTCTATAATGGTGACCATACTGTCCTTTAAACCATGGTGGTGGCTTAGAACAATAGAGTTCGCACCTTGGTTATATTGCATACCCTGGTTTAAAACAGATAGACAATGGTTATGAAAAGGTATGTAGATTAACCACAGCTTGCTGATAGGGCGACTTGGGCTTCGCCCTCGTCTGGCCCCCACCAGCAAGCTGTGGTTAATTCTACATACCTTTTGATAACCATTGTCTATCTATTACATAACCAGCGCCATATCGTGTCTCTTTAACTCTTTGTTGTAACATAGAACTGATAGGGGCCCTAATGTACCATAAAACCCCACCTTTAAGACGACACCCCAGTTTGGGGAAAAAATCCGTCATACAAAAAACCTTTCAAAATGGTTTTCACTATACTCCAATGTATAAAAACCCCACCCTTAAGACGACTCCCCAATCTTGAGAAAAAAATCTGTCTCGTAGGAAAAATAAATACCAAATAAAACTTGTATTGAAGCCGGGGTTTTACGGGTAAGTAATGCAATGCGCATGTGTTAATTTCAATATTCATTTAACATATTATGCTACCGTTATTAGTCAACTGAATAAATCACATAAAACACTTTAAATACACATATATGTACACACACAGAAAGCTATACTACGTCCTCTATATTGAACTTGACGCGTAACTTGCAGCCCTACACTACCTTCTTATTCAAACAGCGGCCATGTATATATAGATTCCATTAGCGATTCAGGCCATCATTGTTTCCACCGACATATATTGCGCCTTTCATGTCCATACCTAGGGTTCAATTCAAAGCGCTATCGTACGGGGGACACTAATGTATATTGAACATCTCCTTTGAATAATACATCCCAGGCTATGGTTAAACTGTACAGTGGAGCACTTCTGTCCTCCACCAACCCTTTAACCCTTTAAGGAGGGCATGTCACTAAAATATCACATCTGTCGTCATGATGCACCAATGCAGCCCCAGTGAGTAACTTGTCAGTGCAGCATTGGTGCATCATGCTGACCCTTTGGGAGCAAGATGCTTGAATGCAGCACTGGCAAGTTACTTGCCAGGACTGCATTTATGCATCATGATGGCCAAGGGTATGATGCATTCATGCATCATGACGGCCTCACTAATGAGGCATCATGCCATCCTTAACCCTTGCAGGACGGCATCATGCCTTAAAGCATCATGCCGTCATTCAAGGGTTAAAGACGGTATGATGCCTCGAGGCGTCATGATGCAGCCGCGAAGTGCCTGTGAGTAACTCGCAGCTGCTGCATTGGTGCATCATGTGGGCCATTCAGTAGTACATCAACATCACAGGGTTATCATGATGCATGAATGCATCACGACAAGAGGTTATAATCCATTAAAACAATATGCTGCCTTTAAAGGGTTAGAGAGTATATAGTGTTGCCACTTCATATCTATCTGACAAATGTAGTTACAAGACATTGGTTTTGTTTGAAAGCTGTAGTTATTCCATGATGGGTTTGCGCTCGGATGGGCTAAATACATTATAGTGTCCATTATAGAAATGCCATAAGACCAGATGTAGACGGTTCTCCTTATACCACCTGACTCTAAATGGTGCTGTACTGGTAACAGGCGACACCAACAGGCACTATGGAGACTACGGTAAATTAGACCAAAGATGGGATGCGGCTTAAACATGAGAATTTGCAGTCACCCTAACTCTGTAAACGTGAGATGCGCTAAACCCTGTCTGCGTGCACGGTACGCTCGTCCTGACCCCGGCCGGGAAGACAAGACAGTTAATTACAGCGCCTTGACTCCTCCCCAGCAGCTCAACGTGTTTGGCAGCCTGCCAACAGGACCACCTGCCAACATGAGCAGTTCTACACTCTCCTAGCAGATACCCTACCTCAGCCAACATGAGCAGTTCCTACACTCTCCTAGCACATACCCTACCTCAGCCAACATGAGCAGTTCTACACTCTCCTAGCACATACCCTACCTCAGCCAACATGAGCAGTTCTACACTCTCCTAGCACATACCCTACCTCAGCCAACATGAGCAGTTCTACACTCTCCTAGCACATACCCTACCTCAGCCAACATGAGCAGTTCTACAGTCTCCTAGCACATACCCTACCTCAGCCAACATGAGCAGTTCCTACACTCTCCTAGCAGATACCCTACCTCAGCCAACATGAGCAGTTCCTACACTCTCCTAGCAGATACCCTACCTCAGCCAACATGAGCAGTTCCTACACTCTCCTAGCAGAAACCCTACCTCAGCCAACATGAGCAGTTCCTACACTCTCCTAGCACATACCCTGTCTGAGTCAAACCTGGCCAGTTCCTACACTCTCCTAGTGATATAGGCAGCCTGTGTCAGCCTCACCAACAGCTCACAGACCTACTGTAGGCAGCCTCTGTCAGCCTACCCAACAGCTCACAGACCTACTGCAGGCAGCCTCTGTCAGCCTCACCAACAGCTCACAGACCTACTCTAGGCAGCCTCTGTCAGCCTCACCAACAGCTCACAGACCTACTGCAGGCAGCCTCTGTCAGCCTCACCAACAGCTCACAGACCTACTGTAGGCAGCCTCTGTCAGCCTCACCAACAGCTCACAGACCTACTACAGGCAGCCTCTGTCAGCCTCACCAACAGCTCACAGACCTACTACAGGCAGCCTCTGTCAGCCTCACCAACAGCTCACAGACCTACTACAGGCAGCCTCTGTCAGCCTCACCAACAGCTCACATACCTACTGCAGGCAGCCTGTGTCAGCCTCACCAACAGCTCACAGACCTACTACAGGCAGCCTCTGTCAGCCTCACCAACAGCTCACAGACCTACTACAGGCAGCCTCTGTCAGCCTCACCAACAGCTCACAGACCTACTACAGGCAGCCTCTGTCAGCCTACCCAACAGCTCACATACCTACTGCAGGCAGCCTGTGTCAGCCTCACCAACAGCTCACAGACCTACTGCAGGCAGCCTGTGTCAGCCTCACCAACAGCTCACATACCTACTATAGTCTCAGAGATGTGTGCGTGTGAGTGAGAAGAGTAAGGGGTTGCTCCGAGTTCATGAATGTTGCAGCTTCTAGTGAGACCTCCATGCTTAACCCTTTAAGGACGGATGTCGCTAAAAAATAACATGACGACAAGTTTTATCTTTTAGCGACATGCCATCCTTATAGGGTTAAAGAGTTAGCTGACATCCTGGGTCCAGGTACAATGAGTGTTCAGTGGGTGTGAAGCTGCCTGCACCTCCTCAACCACCTCCCTACTCACAACCATTCAGTCCACAATCAGCTCAGAAATAGATTTGCACGCCCGGTATAGTTCTCCCAGGTGCGCGGACAAACGTTTAGAGCGTTATCTTAATTGCATTATTAAGATGATCTTAAACTATCTTAACCCCATCTAAAACTATCTTAGACTATCTTAAAAATATCACTTAACAAATGAAGATGACGCCACTAGTAGTGATAAGCCTACACAGTCCATGGTAGGATAGGCTAGTTATCTAGTGTGTAATCCCGTTTTTTTCCTTTTTCTTTTATTTTAGATGTTTATATTTTCTCAGCTGGATGCAGGGTATACTATAAAGGCAAACCTCAGGTAGCATAGTGTGGGTATGTGACACTAGGTGGTAGATACAATCAGATAATTGTAAGATACTGGAATAGGATTTAAGATATAAGATTAAGATAACGATGTAAACGTTTGTCCGCGGACCTAGGAGAGCTCTCCCGTATTGGCCAGAAATACCCCACACAGGGGGTTGACAGAAGAATAGACTCTACACCCTCCCCCCACACACATTATAGATCCCCGTGCTAAGTAGGCAGAGCTCATACATGTTTAATATGGATGTTAAATCGAGAACTATCGAAATAAAAAGAGATGACTTCTGCTGGTTTTTTTTCACCTCTGAGTGGTGTTTCTCGTGCCAAGTACCCCAGTAGGACATTTGTTTATGCATTTTTATTTTATCCTGGTCAAAGGTATCACAACAGTGTTGGACAACAAAATCTACCGTTACCGGTAGGTGCATAGCCCAATTATCTGGCTGAATTTTAGACTAGAGATAACCTAAAACTTCAAAATTGTTGGCCCAAATGAAACAGTTAGTACTAAAATGTGTACATAATATCTATTGAGCGCACTGTGCGTTAATTCGGTTGATTACAATAATTACTATAATAATTTTCTCACTGTAGTGTTTTAAAGGGATGTCTACCCGTAGCTAGTTGCTTGATTTATGGTTTTCAACCATCCACTTTTTATAAGCATTAACAACTATGAATAGAATAGGACACTTCTCTTTGTACTTTCTCTTGATAATCAATTAGAGCAAAATATCTTTTGACAACATAGAAAATAAAGTCGTAAGAAATTATCGGGCCATAGATGTCGCACTATCATTGTTTGCGACAGGACATATGAATGTGTAAAGAGTACATCGGCACCAGTGAGCTTATCCATGTCAACCCTTTAGGGTTGCATAGTACTTTAATGCATCATGCACTTTGTCGTCATGATGCATGAATGCAGCCTTGGTGAGTAACTTGCAAATACTGCACACATACATCATGACGACCCTTCGGGAGTCTGTCAACCCCATAGGGTCGGTATGATGCATACATGTAGCACTGGTGAGTAACTCGCCAGGGCTGCATTCAAGCAGCATGCCGACCCTAAGGGATTTAACACTGCTGAATGGTCGACATGATGCTTCAATGCAGCATTGGCGAGTTACTGCATTGGTGCATCATGACGACAAAAATCACTTTTTAGCGACATGCCATCCTTAAGGGAGTGTTCATTTATTAAAAATGGAGTGTGTGAGTGGCCTCACAGATGACTCAGGGTAATCTGTCAATTCTGGCATCAGAAATGAATTCGAATGAGTGATCTAATTTGAGTACAATACATTATTTCTCATTTCTGACGGCAGAATCGTAATCGCCATAAAAAGCTACCCTAATTTCATATATTGGAAGTCATATATAATCAAATTCCAGGTGGTGGCTGTAGGTGAGCAGGTGGCTGTGGGAAAGCAGGTGGCTGGGGGCGAGCAGGTGGCTGTCGGCGTCAGCGCCCAGCAGCGCGTAACCGCTGTTTTACGTCTCGGCCGTGAAGCGAGTCGATCGGAGCATCAGCAGCGACACCATCGCCGTTTCCGTTTCCCCGTGTCGGTCGGCTACAGGGCGGCGTGTGTTACGCGTCCATGCCTTTGCCGTGCATCCCCTGTCCCCCCGCCCCTGGTGTACATTCGCTATCTGTATCATAACTGCTATCTGTTAACATATAGATATAGAGTGGATGTGACTTGTTGCATAGGTCCTGGCGGTAGAATGTGCCCAGTTTTTGCCCGCTTTGGGGGTAGAAAGAGAGAAATACGGGCAAATTCGCTCAAAATGTCATTTCTATCTTGCACCCAAAAACTTAATGCCTTGCAGCCTATGGAGGCCCATGGAGGTGGTAGCTTTTTTTTACTACATTTCCATAATAGTGAAAGAGAGAAATAAATTCGTGAAGATCGCAGTTCAATTTCTTCAAGAAAAATTGAGATTTTTAGAAAAGAATTTGCGGAAAATGCTGTCCCCTGACCTTGCCTATCTCATGTTTTTTTCCGCTTTTGTCTATCTCGAATGATAACCAAAATACAACGATTCTCCTATGTCACAAAATTGTCTTAAAATGCAAAATTAGTAGGTGTATATTACTCAGGGTTAAACCCTGAGTCAATTACAGGGGGGGTGGTGAGATTTCGCGCGGAGGGGTGAAAAGTTCCTAGGCCTCCCTCCCTAGAGAGGGCATGGAACGTCTCACGCCCCCCTTGCCAGAGGCGCTGAAAATTTTGCGCCCACCCCCTTTTGAACTATAGTAACGCGTGGGCTTTTTTGCTAAAAAGGGCCTAAATTTTCTAGCCCCCCCCCCCCCTCAAGAGGGGTCAGAATTTTTGTACGCCCCCCCCCTCAGGAGGGGTCGGAAATTTTTGCCCCCCCCCAACCCACCATCTCCGCCCCCCCCCCCCCCTGTAACTAATAAATGAACACTCCCTAAGGAGTTCCCGGGTCACGATGAGTCAAGAACTGTCTATATGTGTTGTTGTCTGGTTGCCATGCGTCGTCCCGGCCCGCCGCCCAGTCTTGGATTATTCACGAGGCACTAGTACTATCTATACATATTCATCCAGCTATGTGGAGCTCTTTACATTAGAGGAGGCATGCGGGTTATTATGCAGGCTAAATATGTCTAAACTGATGCACGCAGAGCAAAAAATAAAATTGGCTTTTTTGAAATTGAAATTGAAATTTTTCTATTGATTTCATCAATGTCTAGTGTGTCAAAGTGTATAAACCTCATAGGATCGCACATGGCTATACTCGATTCATTAGACAAGAACTTAGTATGGATTGTAGTACATACATGTTAACTTAGAAACGAATGCAGGAAATGATCATTAATGGCTCCAGATTGTTGATATGCTTTTACTTTTTTTCTTTTCAAAAAAGAAATTACCAAAATTCCGCCTTTAGGACGACCCCTACTTTGGGGGGGGGGGGCTGGAATCTGTCCTGTAGGGAAAAATAACCCCCAAAACAAATCTGCCTTAAAGGCGGGATATTACTGTACCAATTTACTGCCCCGCTCTGCATTAGCGCACCATACCGACCATCGCGAGTGTATCAAAGTAGTTAGTGTAAAACCTCATTGAGGGCAGAACTCCCTTTTTCGCTAAATCATGTACTAGAAATGACCTAAAATCAGCCGTTTTTGGGGAACATTTAGACTTAAATACAGAAATGTATTTCAAAAATATTCAGACTTTTTGCTTACTACATAAACTACAGCAGTGCGTTAGAGCACTATGCGGCCTGCAGTTAATACAAGTGGTAGTATAGTGCCAGTATTGTGCTTTATAAGGCTGATCAGTCGCGATGGGAGCTGGTATTCCTCGTACACCAGGCTCGTAGTTGTAAGAAAAAATAATAAAGTGACTTACCGACGTCCCAGGCAGCCCAGGCGGTACAGGCCTCTAACCTCCGTCCTATAGACGCCATGGCCGACAGCGCACCCAGCGGCGTCCCTTCTGCAAGTAATAGGGGACAATTAATAGTAATACATAGAAAGATAATAAACTGGTTTCAATAATGGATAATAGATTCATTCAAAAAAGGTTACGATAAACTGTTTTAATTTAATCAAATACGGCTGCCTTATTGATATAACTAAAGAAGGCCGTATTTCCCTCCCTGACGCTTGAATACAGCACTGGTGAGTTACTTGCCAGAGTTGCATTCATGCTAGTGGGGCAGATAACCAGTTGAATCGTGCAAAATGCGATACAAGTGTGAAAGTTGGTATGGTGACTCCTTATCAGTTATTCTTAAAATTGACCCGTATTGTCATCTGAAAATTCCATTTTCTTGTTGCCATGGCAACTGTTTTCCCTAGCAACCCTAAAAATCACCAAAAGCTTCAATAAGTAGTATAAATATTGGTATTGGAAAAGTTGCATGGATACCTTACCCCCCTATATTGACCCTAAAGAATGTGTCTGTGTACATGAATTGTTGCTAGGATGAATGGTTACCTAGCAACAGCAGTTTTCCATAGCAACCTAAACTTATAGCCCATAGTATACATGAAAAGACCCTCTAGAAGCAATTTCCGGTTGCCCATCCCCAATAAATACACCTTTCTGACCCTCGGAGCGTGAAATACGGCCACAGCGTGCAATACGGCCCAGGGTTATTGCACGCTACCCTCAGGAATGGATCTCCCATTGGTTTAACATTGACAGACCGTATTCACCATGAAATAATGTAGTATGCTGACAGCTTGGACAAGTTATTACTTGGTAATATCTCTTTTTAATATTTTACTGCAGAGCTTTAGTTGGTCTTAGTGCAGTTCAAGATTATATATTTTTTTCAGATCCTGGAATCCATCACTGTTACCTAGCTTACTCTTCCTAAATTCACCCCAATGATTTTCATGGGATTTTAGGTCTCTTTACAGGGACATGTCATACATAGTGAAGTGACGTCATAAGGAGGACTGTTTATATTCTCTATATTTAGTATTGGTCACAAGGAACATTGGACACAAACACTAGTCAGTATTACTACTCTAATGCCATGCCACCCCCTCTCATCCTTCCCAATATGCATTTCTTCTCATTTTTAAAAGCCTCATGGCAATGTCATCCCAAGTCTAGCTGTTTATTACAAAATGAAAGGAATACCAATAGCTTACTGTATACAGATAGTGGGAGCTCTATACGGGCAATTTTGGCCATTCTTTGCGGGGCACAAAAGCCCATTGTCAGGGGTCTAGAATAGACGCTAGACACTAGTCCTCTAGGGTTGCATGGGTACACGGACTTTAGGCACTTGGATTTTAGGCACCCTGCCTTTAGGCACCCTGATTAGAGGCCCCCTGACGTCTCCTCACGTCCACTACCTTCCCCTCACGTCCACAACCATCTCCTCACATCCACTACCATCTCCTCACGTCCACTACCATCTCCTCACATCCACTACCTCCTCACGTCCACTACCTCCTCCTCACCTCCACTACCTTCCCCTCACGTCCACTACCATCTCCTCACCTCCACTACCATCTCCTCACGTCCACTACCTTCCCCTCACGTCCACTACCTCCTCCCCACCTCCACTACCTTCCCCTCACGTCCATTACCATCTCCTCACGTCCATTACCTTCTCCTCACGTCCACTACCACTTCCTCATCTCCTTAACCCCCTCCCTCACATCCAATCCCATTCCCTCACATCCAACCCCTGTTCTCACGTCCAACCCCATTTCCTCACGTCCAACCCCCTCCCTCACATCCAACCCCTTTTCTCACATCCAACCCCATTTCCTCACGTCCAACCCCTCCTTATCTCCAATGTGAGGAAGTGGTAGTGGACGTGAGGAAGTGGTTGTGGACGTAGGGAAGTGGTTGTGGACGTAGGGAAGTGGTAGTGGACGTGAGGAAGTGGTAGTGGACGTGAGGAAATGGTAGTGGACGTGAGGAAGTGGTAGTGGACGTGAGGAAGTGGTAGTGGATGTGAGGAAGTGGTAGTGGACGTGAGGAGGTGGTAGTGGACGTGAGGAAGTGGTAGTGGACGTGAGGAAGTGGTAGTGGACGTGAGGAAATGGTAGTGGACGTGAGGAGGTGGTAGTGGACGTGAGGAAGTGGTAATGGACGTGAGGGAGTGGTAGTGGACGTGAGGAAGTGGTTGTGGACGTGAGGAAATGGTAGTGGACGTGAGGAGGTGGTAGTGGACGTAAGGAAGTGGTAATGGACGTGAGGAAGTGGTAGTGGACGTGAGGAAGTGGTAGTGGACATGAGGAAGTGGTAGTGGATGTGAGGAGAAGGGGTTTGGACGTTAGAGAAGGGGTTGGATGTGAGGGAGAGGGTCGGACGTTAGAAAAGAGGGTTGGATGTGAGGAAATGGGGTTGGACGTGAGGAAATGGGGTTGGACGCGTGGGAGGGGGTTGGATGTGAGGGAGGGGGTTGAACGTGAGAGAAGGGGTTGGATGTGAGGGAGGGGGTTGGATGTGAAGGGAAGGGGTTGAACATTATGATTTGTAAGAGATAATGTTGGACGTGATGAATTTGAATGAGATAATCAGGTGTGGATGTATGAAATGGACGTGAGATTTGTGCCTACAGGCCGGGGGCCTGTAGTCAGGGTGGCCTAAAGGCAGGGTGCCTCAGATCCGGAGGGCCTGTGGGCTGGGGGCCTGTGTTCCGTGGGCCTGTGGGCCGGGGGCCTACAGTCAGGAGGGCCTGTATTCCGGATACCGGTTGCATGGATATCCCCCCTTTGAGATCAACATTATCTACTAGCTCTTCACTTAGGTAACTGTTCATATCCATTAGTAAATGCTAATGGAGACCGTGAAACATATTGGTTCTATACTATCATAGGATAATTAGTAATGTTTTGAATTTCTGCCACTGTTTATTCTCATAAGGCCTATGCCAATGCTTAGACTGACTAGATATTACAGTCAGTAGATGCAATGTGCCTATTATGCATCACAGTATTATCAGAACAGAGATATAGTTGATAAGATGCTGTCAGTTGCCCCGTAACAGGATTTGAAAATACCTAAGTACATTTCTGTTACAAAAAGCCCTCACTGCAATATGTAATAGGAGAGTTAATAGGGTGCGTACATACTTTATGGAAGGCCCCCATGGATCCATTCCTTGAATTAAAACATAGGGGACAGGCATACAGACAATGTCATACATAGCAATATTCATACTTATTATTAATGCTATTGTCACTTTTCAGTGTAAGTGGGGGTAGGAATCATTAATATTGACTTAGGTCCATGTTAATGTGCATTGCTAGGCAATTAAACAATGGCTGTTGCTAGGTAAGTAATTCTCTTAGAAACAAACAAAAAATGCCATCAGAATCCTTGGTGTCACTTTAGTGGAGGTAGAATTCATTAAAATTCAACTAAGAACCCTGTAAATGTGTGTTGCTAGGCAAATAAATGATAATAATGACTGTTGCTAGGCAAATAAACAGGATCAGTGGCTGTTGCTTGGTAACTAATTCTCTTAGCAACAAATAAAAAACACCACAAGAATCCTTGGTGGGGTAAGATTCGTTAAAATTCAGCTAAGGGCCCTGTAAATGTGCGTTGCTAGGCAAATGAACAATAAGAATGACTGTTGCTAGGCAAATATTTGAATTAGCAACCAGAAAATAAGCTTATTAAAGTCAGAAAGGTGCATTTATTGGGTATGGGATACCCAAAATTGTTTCTAGAGGGTCTTTTAATGTTTAAGCTGTATACAATGGGCTATAAGTTTAGGTTGCTATGGTAAACTGCTGTTGCTAGGTAACAATTCATCCTAGCAACAATTCATGGACACCGATACATTCTTTAGGGTCAATATAGGGGGGATAGGTATCCATGCAACTTTTCTAATACCAATATTTATACTCATTGTTGAAGCTTTTGGTGATTTTTAGGGTTGCTAGGGAAAACGGTTGCCATGGCAACAAGAAAATGGAATTTTCAGATGACAATACGGGTCAATTTTAAGAATAACCCATAAGGAGTCACCATACCAACTTTCATGCTTGTATCGCATTTTGCACGATTCAACTGAAAATGGGCAGTTATCTGCCCCACTATGCATGATGATAACCAAGGACATGATGCGTTAAGGCATTATGCCGTCCTTAAAGGGTTAAAGGGCTAAGATCCCTGACAGTCTGCCCTTGTCTTGTACAAAATCTACATCTGAACTTTATCTGATTGTGGAGTCGTCCTTCGCACCATGCTTTGGTCCTAGTTCATTAAAACCACCTATTGATTTCCAGAGGAGGAAGCATTGACTTCAGATACAGCTACTGTAAGTTCTCGTGTAAAACCCATGGGGTGTATGAGTGACAACGCGACAGGTGTGGGTTTTATAAAGTCACAACGTTGGGGTGCAGTTTAGACTTTCAATGAAGAATATATGTTAAAGATAGTCAAATATTGCCATATTTGGTATCAAATTCAAACTTATGATGCCAGAAAGGCAGTGAGCCAGATAGGTAGAATTTTCATTATCACAAGTTCTGAGCATCAATAAACTTTTGACTATTAAAATATGAAAATTGTTTGCAAAATTTAACTAAAAAATTCCCTATACCGTTTTCGACGTAATGAGCGCCCAGGGCGCTTACAAAATTATTTTTATGACGATTTTAGTACTTAAGAGTTTAAATGTCCCCAATATCGCGAAATTTTACCCTTTGTTCTAGTCTAAAAATGCCTCAAAAAGGGGGGGGGGCGGTTATTAGGGGGAGGGCGCTTATTACGTTGAATACAGTATATATATATATTGGCCCTCAGTTAAGTTTTTTTTTAAATTAAATGAAAAACGCATATTTTTCACTGCCTGGTGAAGATAAACCCTTTTTTTGAGTGGCCTTATACAATGGTTTTCATAGAGGTATACCATAGGACTAAAGCAGCCAAAACCAGACCCCAGGATGTCCTCAAAGTTGTACGAGGTACGCAGCAAAGACAAAAGAATACTCAGAGGGTGCACTGACCGATTTCATGTCCCTAGAAGCCCACGGCACCCCCTGGTGGATGGGGTGTACAGCCCATATAGCACACTCAAAAATTATTTACTTAATGAAAGTTAAAACCACATTTCAGCTGCTGTAAAAAGGTTTTAAACTTCCATATTGTCTATTTTACATGTTTTCTCAATACCCGAATTGAATTTGGAGGAAATCTGATCAGAAGTGGTAGCTCTGGGGAGTAATCAGTTAACGTGGGTTTAGGGAGACAGTGGACTGTACACTCCATCCATCAGGGGGCATCACAGGCCATACAGGACCAGAAATCTGCAATAATCCAATGAAAAAAAACTCTTTTTCCAAAAACATTTCTCAAAATATTCAAAGTTTACAGAATAATCAGAGTTATACCTGTTGGAGCTACACTCCAAATAATATCATCATCCTTTTGGGGTATTTTGAGGTACATGTATTATAATAGCTGTGGGACAATGCTAATCTATGAGAGAACTCCTAAGTGGACAGTCTTAGTATTCTTTGTTCTTTGGTCGGCGGGCTGTAGGAGAGACTTTGCGGTAGGTTCGGCTTCCCAGGTACAACCCGGTCCTATCAATCATTCACTACGTCCCATCCATCACCCCAAGTGTCCACCAACACTCTCTCCCGCGGCTTTTCTTGTCACACCAAACAACGCGTCTACAGTTTTTGAAAATTAAAGCTTCAGCTTTTCCTCACTCATAAATAGCACTTTCTATTAACACTGACTGTCTGTTCTTCAGTAGCTTTCTCACAAGGGTCCCAATGCGATTTAGGATTAAATTATTAGATTGAAATTATTATTCACCTTCCCCCGATAATATCTGGGATGTCAGTAGATTTTATACTATCGACCCAAGTTCCGAAAATATAGTAATTAACAACTCCAAACCCATCAATTGACATTCATAAATGGCCTATGCCCTTTTGTCGACTTGATGCATGGCTGCAACCACGCATTCATGGCGACTTACTTGCCATTGGTGCATCATGCCGACCATATGGGGTTGATACACTTCTGAAGCCTGTGAAGGGCCTGCATGTAGGTCGAGAAGCCCACCTCTTCCCTCCGTTCAGAGGTCGGGAGCAAGTCCGTCAGTTCTAGTCTACTACTCTGCCAACTTGGCAGAGTAGCTCTTAGCCAATCAGAGATGATGTTCTATTTGACCACTCAGTGACGTGACATCTGATTGCCTAAGGTCTCACGTCACTGAGTGGTTACAACGGCAATGGCTTTGAATAGTTTAGAAATAACTTTGTATTTCTTTCGTTTTATTGGTTATGCTTTGAATGTCCAAGATTTATATCGGGGAGAATGGTTGAAAAGTATCTGTAATATAAGGTAGTTGTGGTTATGAATCCCCATGGGTCTTGGTTTTCTTTATTTTGGATGATTTAGATTTTAGGACGTATTGCTCTGAATAGACTTGCACTCGAACTGTCCCCAAGACAGTTCGAGCCTCTACGATCTACCTGCATGATGCACCACCTTGTACCAGCAAGTTGATGTCATTAATACCTACTTTACTTTAGTGTACGATCACCACGTTAATTGAGGCTTGAGACTAAAGTCGATTTTAGACCATCCCCATTTCCATCCCCGGCGTATGTTTTAATCATGGTAACAGACACAAAGTCAATGCCAACAGCAACAACACCAATATGTACCTAGTGCTAAACCAGTCTTTGCAAAAACTTTTTCATCTCACAGAACATTCGGTCCTACAAATTTTCTCTGTTGCAGGGCCAATGACATTTTTGAAGCACCCGATGACCACATATCTGACAATTTATGCATTTCAAGTATGAAATAGTTTTGTCTTCCTAAGATACATTGTATTTGAAATCATTTATGTCCAAATGAAGATAGATATATGGTTTTATACAGTAATGTGTATATTGACAAACATATTTCAGTTTTAGAAGCCAAACTGAATTCTTCTCATTCAGAAAAGCCCAACATGCAACTGGACATTCGGTCCTGCTACACTTGTGAATCTGCTGGACTAGTGGCATTTTAGGTGGACATTGCCACTATCCTGCATGTTTTCGCAAAGACTGTATTAAACCCGCAGCCACCCTACATATATATATATAGGGCTGAGCACCTGCCCCGGCTCTACTGCTGATGTAGGGGTACCATTATTTGGGCCTTTAAGCTCTAACCCTTTAAGGACAGCAGTGTGCTTTATATTTATCAAAATATACCTTTTAGAACCATGACGCATGAATGCAACCGCGGTAAGAAACTCGCCAGTGCTGCATTGATGCATCATGCCCACACTACAGAGTCGATATGTTCCAGGAGGATCAGCATGATGCATCAATGCTTCAGTGCTGCATTGATGCATCATGACTACAAATGGACCTTGTGGCATGAGGTGGTCCTTAAAGTGCTAAAGGTAAGCAATTCAGGAGACACGATAGAACAGCTTGGTGTGACATTTCCCCGGCCGACACCTAAATATAACGATCTACAAGTATGGCCCTAGCCAGAGCAGATTTAGGCACCGGGCCCGTGGCAGGATCCAATTTACAAACCCTGCCCTGATTAAATCCTGTACCCATCAGTGAGGGCCGCGTCTGTCTAACCCTTTAAGGACGACATGTCGCTAGACAATGACATTTGTCATCATGATGCACCAATGCAGCCCAGGAGAGTAACTCACTGGAGCTGCAATGGTGCATCATGTCGACCCTTCAGGAGTATCTCCACCCCATAGGGTCGGCATGATGCTTGAATGCAGCACTGGCGAGTTACTCACCAGGGCTGCATTCATGCATGATGACGACCAAGGGTATGATGCATTAATGCAACATGTGGTTCTTAAACGACTAATAGCTGAATACCCATGTAATAGGGACCCGACACACTGGGGCGCCATGAGGCGGGATACATTAACTTTTAACCCTTTAAGGACAGAAATGAATGCATCATGCCCTTGGTCGTCATGATGCACTCGCCAGGGCTACATTGGTACAGCAGGACGACACATGTCACTTTTTAGCATAGCTAAAGGCCCAGTATAGTGCTTTAAATCACTGTCCTCTTGGTTGTCATCATGTATAGATGCAGCCCTAGTCAGTAACTCTCCAGGCCTGCATTCATACACCATGCTGATCCTTTATGGGGTCACGGGGTATGGTTCCCAAAAAGTCAGCATGATGCACCAATGAAGCACCCACTTGCGATGCATCAGTGCATCACCACAACAAATGAACATAAAGCCTCGAAGCCTTAAAGTCATACAGAGGCCTTGGAATCAAGCCAGTCAAGCCCTTTTCTTACAACTGAATTCTACTATTCTAAGGTATATCATTCTCTCAATTCTCACAATACAATGTCTCTTACAAAGTTACAAGTGCTCTAAATTGTAGACAGTCAGAGCCCAGGGTGAGAATTGAGAGAATGACATACCTTATGCCCAATATAGTACTGAAGTATGCATTCAAAAACTCACATATTAATCCACCCGATTCTAGGCTGATCATATAAAAATCCGTCAGAAAATCCGTCAGATCGGACAAGATTCGTCCATAGGTTTAACATTGTGATGGTTCATCCGATCGGACGGTTTGCCTCAGTGGATTCACCCTTTATGCCACACTGGTGATCTGACTTGCATACTAGCCAGAGGTTCTACGCAAGAATTTACGGTAATCAGTTCCTGTTAACACTGAGAGCCCCATAATGTATCTTTTGTTGTAAACACTGAGAGCCCCATAATGTATCTTTTGTTGTAAACACTGAGAGCCCCATAATGTATCTTTTGTTGTAACACTGAGAGCCCCATAATGCATCTTTTTGTTGTAAACACTGAGAGCCCCATAATACATCTTTTTGTTGTAAACACTGAGAGCCCCATAATGCATCTTTTTGTTGTAAACACTGAGAGCCCCATAATGCATCTTTTTGTTGTAAACACTGAGAGCCCCATAATGCATCTTTTTGTTGTAAACACTGAGAGCCCCATAATGCATCTTTTTGTTGTAAACACTGAGAGCCCCATAATATGCATCTTTTTGTTGTAAACACTGAGAGCCCCATAATGCATCTTTTGTTGTAAACACTGAGAGCCTCATAATGCATCTTTTGTTGTAAACACTGAGAGCCCCATAATTTATCTCTCGTTGTAAACACTCAGAGCCCCATAATGTAGCAGCCTTGAATTCTAGTCGGTGTGTAGACGTCTTAGTGTATCGGCCCTCGCTGCGTCTAATCCCATCATGCCGCTAATGTGATCGGAGAAGATAAAACCGCTTTAAGACGATACGCGAGCACTCTCTTTTAATTCCCATATCACCTGCCATGTGAGGGGGGAGGTGTGGCCGTGTGACTAGCCCTGTAACGGTAGCAGAGTGCTTTATTTCATGTTGAAATTGTTGAATACAGTGGCCCCATTGATTTAACCATGGAAGGCCTATTTCACACACCGCTGTGAAATACCCTTCTCGTGAACATTTTCTATGAACTGCACTATTCTTTTATCTGCATTAGGCAGGGCAGGTCATGATGCATTAATGCAGCCCTGGCTAGTGACTCGCCAGTGCTGCATTCAAGGATCATGCCGACCCTACAGGTTTGATACACTCCAGAAGGGTCGGCATGATGCACCAATACAGCACCAGGGAGTAACTCGCTGGGGCTGCAAATTGGTGCATCATGACGACAAATGTCATCTTTTAGCGACATCAGTCCTTAAAGGGTTAACATGACTCCCGGAGGTTCCTCCACCTCCCCAGTAGCTGAGTGTCTACTGAGCTCTGTGTGACCCACTCAGTGAAACAGCCGTGGGATTAACCCTTTAAGGACCACCTAGTGCCTGCATGCATTATGCCCTTTGTAGTTATGATGCATAAATGCAGCCCTGTCTCAGCAGACTCTCCAAGGACTTTATCAACCCCATAGCGTCGACATGATACATGAATGCAGCACTGGCGAGTTACTCGCCAGGGCTGCATTCATGTATCATGCCGACAAAGAGCACAGCACATAAAAGGATTAGCGCCGGGTGCAACACACACAAAACATGAAGAGGTAAGGACAGCTGCACTCTAGAACCTCGGTCCATGTTAGAATTAGTTCTTTGTGCATCAATGGCATCAACTTATCCAAAACAAAACTTAACACTAACAGAATCTCAAGAATTGATGATGAATATATATACAGGAATTAGATACTTGACTAGCCGTAACAGCTATTTATCTCTGTGAGACCTGAGAGCCGCTCTGTGATTGGTTCATTCACCATGAGAGCTGCTCATTCACCGTGCTGCTTGACACACTCAGAGGTGCTCTGTGATTGGTTCAGTCACCATGAGAGGTGCTCTGTGATTGGTTCATTCACCATGAGAGCTGCTCTGTGATTGGCTCATTCACCGTGCTGCCTGACACACTCAGAGCTGCTCTGTGATTGGCTCATTCACCGTGCTGCCTGACACACTCAGAGCTGCTCTGTGATTGGTTCTTGCTGACTGACACACTGAGAGCCGGTCTGTCATTGGTTCATTTAGTGTGCTGACTGACACACTGAGAGCCGGTCTGTCATTGGTTCATTTAGTGTGCTGACTGACACACTGAGAGCCGCTCTGTGATTGGTTCATTTAGTGTGCTGACTGACACACTGAGAGCCGGTCTGTGATTGGTTCATTTAGTGTGCTGACTGACACACTGAGAGCCGATCTGTCATTGGTTCATTTAGTGTGCTGACTGACACACTGAGAGCTGCTCTGTGATTGGTTCATTTAGTGTGCTGACTGACACACTGAGAGCTGCTCTGTGATTGGTTCTTGCTGACTGACACACTGAGAGCCGGTCTGTCATTGGTTCATTTAGTGTGCTGACTGACACACTGAGAGCTGCTCTGTGATTGGTTCTTGCTGACTGACACACTGAGAGCCGGTCTGTCATTGGTTCATTTAGTGTGCTGACTGACACACTGAGAGCTGCTCTGTGATTGGTTCTTGCTGACTGACACACTGAGAGCCGGTCTGTCATTGGTTCATTTAGTGTGCTGACTGACACACTGAGAGCCGGTCTGTCATTGGTTCATTTAGTGTGCTGACTGACACACTGAGAGCTGCTCTGTGATTGGTTCATTTAGTGTGCTGACTGACACACTGAGAGCCGCTCTGTGATTGGTTCATTTAGTGTGCTGACTGACACACTGAGAGCCGCTCTGTGATTGGTTCATTTAGTGTGCTGACTGACACACTGAGAGCTGCTCTGTGATTGGTTCATTTAGTGTGCTGACTGACACACTGAGAGCCGCTCTGTAATTGGTTCATTAAGTGTGCTGACTGACACACTGAGAGCTGCTCTGTGATTGGTTCATTTAGTGTGCTGACTGACACACTGAGAGCCGCTCTGTGATTGGTTCATTTAGTGTGCTGACTGACACACTGAGAGCTGCTCTGTGATTGGTTCATTTAGTGTGTTGACTGACACACTGAGAGCCGCTCTGTGATTGGTTCATTTAGTGTGCTGACTGACACACTGAGAGCCGCTCTGTGATTGGTTCATTTAGTGTGCTGACTGACACACTGAGAGCCGCTCTGTGATTGGTTCATTTAGTGTGCTGACTGACACACTGAGAGCCGCTCTGTGATTGGCTGGGTACATATCTATAGAGCAGAAGGAGAGTCATTGTGAGGGGAGTTCTGGGGCGAGCGTTGGGCGGTCAGTGCCCCCCTCCCCCGCTCCCTCCCGGTCTGGTCCACGTCTCGTGGCAGCTGAGATTTATTCAATTTGTGGCGAGTCTCCTTGAACCATATCCGGCCGGCCGGGCAGCCCCCACCCCAGTACCTAGAGTAGTGGACGGCTTCAATGTAGATGTGGCGCCAACCGGCCGTGAGGGGCTACATCTGATAAGGTGTCTATATGGGAGCCATATAGAGGATGGAGCATTGTACAGGGCAGGGTGTGTGTGTGGGGGGAGCAGGGTCTAGTCTAGACATACTTGTTATGATATATAGTTCTACAGTTTATTTTACATGTCCTGCTTTGGAGGCTGTCTGTAATATGGGCGCACAGTAGGAATGGATTATATGAAAAGCAAATGATACACAAGAAAGACACCTTTATTTATAATACTGGCACCATATCAGCCCCATCACTATGTTGGACATCATATCAATCTGAAGAGAATTCTACAAGAGGCCTTTTAATATTTCGAGACATTTTAAATCATTAGGAATGGACTATTTGACTCAATATTAACAATATCTATCTTTACCCTCAAATGGTTATAGTAACTTAGTGAATGCCTATTTCAATTTGATATAATTATATGCTGCGTTCTGCTCTAAGACATCATTCATATTAGATTAGAATGCAAAAAGCCCAACCAAGGGATATTACCAATGATCAATTTAGCAACCATTATGATAACAGAAAATCTATCTTGATATGCGCCATATTAAATTTAGTTATTAGAACAATCGCCATTCTGCAAGCCCAGCTGGCGCTGACACAAGACGGCCACGACTCGCACGTAGTAGAATATTGAACTTTACCACCTTAAATACTAATAATTAACAAAGTTAACCTTTTGGTTGCAGCACATGGTTTTAACCTCACTATTTTTTTCTATTCTGTTATCTAATTGGTAATCACATGCTTCAAATCTAAAAACACTCACACCATTAGAAAGGCCTTGCTGGGCTCTGTATTGCGAAATACTTTTTCTGAAAGAAAACTCTTCTCAGTAACTAATTATTTCCCGGTGGTATTTATTTATAAACCAAGATCTAAATGTCTACCATTGCATTAGGCCCCAAATAACCCTCCTACATCTGAGAGTGTATTTGGGAATAGTTTTGAGTGTCTTTCAAAGCGGGAGACAGAGGGAAAGCACAAGCGGAAACCGTTTCCACTGAAGTCCTAGACTTGCATCAATATTACCATATTTGTAATACCGTTTTCAACAAAACAAAGAATGTCATTCTATCCTGGCAGTGTCACTTCATTTTCTGCTATCATTAGAATACAAAAGAATTTTGCAAACAAAATTATGACTTGTCTTATTGTTGTTGGAATAAGACTTATCATAATCTTTCAGTTTCATGGGAACAAACAAAATATTGATGCTATTCTCAGTCTCTGGCCCGTCTTACCGGGAGGAAGACAAGAAAGGGTCGGATGTTGACGACTGTCGGAGTAATAATGAGGCGGAGAGGTGAGAGAGGAGGCATGACATTTATCTGGTGCTAGCGGGAGGTGACGGGGAGGTGGGCTGAGCACCGGCCTCAGCAGCAGGTACCGGGACCTGCACCAGCCTCACTCCGGTCACACACGCAGATGTCACACAGAGGTCACAGCAGGTTACAGAGGTCACAGCAGGTTACACAGAGGTCAGAGTAGGTTACAGAGAGGTCACAGCAGGTTACAGGGGTCACAGCAGGTTACACAGAGGTCACAGCAGGTTACAGAGGTTACAGTAGGTTACAGAGGTCACAGCAGGTTACAGAGGTCACAGCAGGTTACACAGAGGTCACAGCAGGTTACAGAGGTCACAGCAGGTTACACAGGGGTCACAGCAGGTTACACAGAGGTCACAGTAGGTTACAGAGGTCACTGCAGGTTACAGAGTTCACAGCAGGTTACAGAGAGGTCACATCAGGTTACAGAGGTCACAGCAGGTTACACAAAGGTCACAGCAGGTCACACAGAGGTCACAGCAGGTTACACAAAGGTCACAGCAGGTCACACAGAGGTCACAGCAGGTTAGAGAGGTCATATCAGGTTACAGAGGTCACAGCAGGTTACAGAGGTCACAGCAGGTTACAGAGGTCACAGCAGGTTCTGAGTGGCCTTCTGTTTAATAGTAGATGAGAGGGACCCTGAGTCAATAAGTCAGAAAGGATTGGTTATTTGAGTAGATGAGAACCTTACCTTTGGCTGTGATGCAGACCTGCTGCATCATGCGCACCACGAGGATGACGACGGTATCGGGACAGGTGGCCACGTGTCCCAGCTGCCCCTGCACCGAGTCCGGGCCGCCCCAGATGGGCTCGTTAAAGAACTCGTACAGATGACTGCCACAGAACTGCCACAGGAGGTCCATGTACTTCACAGTCAGCTGCTGCTTGACGTTATTCTCCACCGTGTCCCCCCATGAGACAGACTTCCGCTTGGGGTCTGAGGAAGCTGAGGAGCGGTGCGATATGGAGGGGACCCCTTCACCGACGTCAAACACCACGCCCGAGGTCCCCCCACCCGGGGTGGTGGTACCCGTAGTGCTGTTGGGCGTGTTGCGGTCCCTAGCCCTGTGTTTGGGGGCTGCACCAGAGGCGGGGGACTCGCGGGTTTGGCTCGCTCCTCGCTGGGTCGCCCCGCTTTGCTGGGCGGAGCTGGCCTTCTTGAGGAGGTTAGTCGAGCTGCAGACAATGTGCAGGAACTTTGATGCAAAGTCGTACTCTCGCTGCGAGAACTCAGCAATATTAGACATTTCCCTGGCCAGGTCCGGCACCCGCATGTTGCCCACGATGAAGCGCGGGGGTGCCTGGGACCCCCCCGGGCCCGGCAGGCTCTGGGTGGTGCCAGACGCTGACCCACTGTGGTAGTCAGAAGTGTTGACACTGCTGCTGGTCGCAGCAGAGGTGCTGCCATTGGGCTGCAGGCCCCGCCCCTGGTGGTTGTATCCGGAACCACCCGACTCGTTCCACGTGTACGCCCCCAGCCGGCACTGGGTCAGGTTCACAAACTCATCGTCGGTGGTGAAGATCCGATGCGCCATGATGGCGGCGTACTTAGACCGCTCGCTGCTCAGGATGTTGAGGACTCGGATGAAGGGGATAGGTTTGATGCTCTCCCCCAGGTTGCGGTACGAGTTCATGACCACCGCCGCCTGGGAACACGACAGGCCCCAGGGGTAGTGCCGAGCACCGAGCTGAGGGGGGGACCCCGCCGCCGAGGCCGAGGCCGCAGAGGCCGTAGGGGAGGGTGCCGACGTGGCCTGCAGTCGACTGTCCACCCCCTGCGGGGCACCCGGGCGGGCGGAGGAGGCCGCCGCCACATTGATAACATTAGCCGAACAGTTATTGGGAAAGAAAGAAGTGACTGATATGTTTTGTTGCAGGTTCTCAAACCGCACGGCCACCACAATGTTATTGAAGTCCTCCAGGCCCCGGGTTATACTCCACAAGGCATCCTGCGAGAGGCGCTCCAGGTCGCAATGTGCCAACACCTGGAGACCGATCCGTATCAACCGGTCGATCCACCAGATGGCGTGGTCCCGTAAGTGGAAGAGTTTTTGGCGCACAGCGTCCATTTCGAAGCAGAGACTCGGCAGCAGCGGCCGCAGCCAGCGGTCGGTGTGCGTCAACTGCTTGATACTGTTCCAGTGGTTCATGTGTATCCGGAGGTCCTCACATATGGAGCTGAGCGACTCCAGCTTGGTACTGGGCGTACCGGTGAGACAGTCATGGCAGATGTCGTGCCACGTCTGGAACTCGTCCATGGCCGTCGTCTCCAGATCTCGTACGTACATGGCGGCTGCGTTAATCCGCGACACGTAATCCCGGATGAGGCGCAGCTTGGCCCGGGCCTCCATGAGTTGGCGTAACTCGGCATACTTCCGGCCAAACCCAACCGCCTGCTTGCAGTGCGAGAAGCTCGTCCCCTGCTCGGCCGTCCGCTTACACACATGGTGGCCCGGGTTCAGGATTTTAAACGTCCGAGCGAGTGACCGGGCGGTCTCGTCGGCGTGCATGGGCTCGTAGAAGTAGTCATCGCTGTCGCTTCTCTGCGGGAAGTAGAGGTGGTCGGCCTCATCGGCTCCGTCCGGAGGCTCCTCCTCGTCGATGTGCACCGACTTACCGATGGAGGACAGAGTCGGCAAGCGGCCTAGAGGCGTTCCACGCGGCATGGCAATCTGTGGCACATCCTGCAACGGAGGAATACAACTGTTAATATATCATCTAAATATTTTATCTATTTAAACAAAAATTCATATTTATCATCATGTAAGGGAGATGTTCATCAATGAAGTCTTCTACTTTCTTTCAGGTACAAATAACTTAAAGCATGAGTGTGACATATATCCTGTCTTTTATTTCATTTTAAATTCAACGTGTATATCCTATTTTTAAGATAAATATATATATAGGAGATGCAACTACAGTAGTTGGTACCATATTATTATAGCAACATATTCCCACCATAGCCTTATGAACAAAGTGATATCCTGAAATAAAGAAAATATTTAATGTCACATATTGAAATCATACTTTTTCTCATTTCTATTTGAAATATCTTTAGAAAAATAAACAATGTACATCTATTATTGTCAACAACTATCAACAAAGTGACTACCATGTATGTGCTGCCATCGATAACTCTATCATCACGATGATAAAACCCTTCTAAGTGAATTGAACTGACTAGAATGGTGGGAACTATTGTAGCTGTATTGTACTCTTTGCACAGCTTTGTCATACATGGCGGCAAGCAACAAGTGAGAACTGTCTTGTCCAATATGTACCATGATGGCAGCCCATTGGGCGGCCTGTCTATTCTCCACACCCCTCTCCACGTCCAACATACTACGATAAGCGAGCACACACGTAGCCTACAGTCATCCACACCGTAGAGCAATGCTGCTGGGGCTATGTAAATGTGTATGGCAGCCATTTTGCTAGGCAGGGGCGGGCCACCCCAACCAGCTTTAAAAATTGGATTTGAAGTATGATGGCATTTATAGGCTAAAGTAGTTTTGATCCCCTTTAGTTTTGATTGGGGATCCAGGCAACTCTTCCCCCATTTTGCCTATGTGGGAGAGGTACAATTTGGGAAATGTGTGTACATGTATTATATTATTGGGTCTTGCCAAATTTTTAATTTTTTTTTTTTTTTTTGGGGGGGGGGGGCCAAACATATTCAGCCCCCCCCTTCTCTGTGTGCTTGTGGGGGGGGGGGTATTTATATTGATATTGATTGATTTGTTTAACGTCCAGACGTACATCAAGTACCTCACGGGACATCTCAAGTTGGCAAGGAGTCATCCACAAATAGTGGTAGTCTGCCTTGCAGTAGTAGGACAGTTATTTATATGCTGCTTGCCCAATACAGCAGTGACCGCATCTATGGATGATCGAATCTATGAAATGAATGACCGCATCTATGAGGTGAGGGAGAAAACCGCTACCGGGGCACGTCCCCTACTCTTTTCGAAGGATAGCAAGTGTTCTTTTATTTGCCTGGCCCTACATACCTGGGCGAGTACCATAGTTGGCAGGGCCAGACAAACCACGGCCTTTGATATCTCAGACGTGGTTCACTGAGGAGGGATCCCATGCCAGACCACCAGCAAGGAGGCCCGGGCCCGCGCATATGGGCAGCGGTTGCCAAACAGCTTACGTGACTGATCACAGCAGTAAGGCGCGAGACCCCTCAAGTTTTGTCGCCTTTTACGAATCCGGTATGCCCATTGGTATTATGGAAGGCTCCCGATGAAGTTATTCTACTCCTTCATGCCCCCATCATGAAGGTCCCCACTAACACAGGGGGGGGGGAGGCAGGCCCCCTTGAACCCCCTTTCCTACGCCACTGGGCAGGACCCTTACCTAGTTCTGGACTGGACCTCCCCAGACCGAGCGGCCAGAAGCACTAGGCGGTGGGGGTGGGAGGCAGGGAGATCAATGGTAATGGCAGTGACACCTACAAAGTAATAGTTTTTACCGTGTCTGCGCGCCGCTAAAAACCTGCCCGTATATTGAGCCATTGATATAGATAGGGGGCGCCACGGGCACCCGTGGGTCAAGCCCCACTCCGTGCCGCCATACCGAGGCTGCTGTAGGGAGTGGGTGCTGTACAATCTCCCAGCACATTCTCCCATCCGTTCCTACCAGCACTACTTCCTTCTCTGCCAAAACGCGGCGGGTCACCACGGAAACTTCCCTACACCATGCTTTTAAAATATGTATTTATACAACTATGATTCAATTCAAATATGTTGAGGGATAAGTGAAGAGCAAATGTTTAAAATTTCAGAAGTACTGCCCATGTTTTGATGGTCCTAATTTGACATATTCCTGAGAACTATTTTTGGTGTATTGAAATGGCAGTGTGAGATGACTATAGGAGAGCAGACAAGTAGTACTGTTTTCAAACGTTTTTCTACAGAAGAGTTCCGAGAGTCCGGGCCTTTTGGCAGAGTCTTAAATGAGACTGTGCTGGGAGAGTGGGTGCTGGGGGTGCTCTAGGGGGAGGTGGGAGAACACTCTCCTAGCACAGTCTCAAATAAGACTCTGCCAAAACGTAGAGACTTCAGGAACTCTTCTGTGGTGCAAGGGAGGAAAGGGGTACTACTTGTGTGCTCTCCTATGCCCATTTCACAGTGACAGTGTCCCTACACAAAATATAGTTCTGAGGGTTGTCTACAAATTCCACCATTAAAACATCTGCAATATTTCTATGATTTTAAACACTTGCTCTTAAGACATTCCTTTAAATATTTGAATTGATTCATAGCCTTATAAATGAATAACTTAGAAGCATGGCGTAGGTAAGTTTTCAAGGTGATCTGCCGCGTTTTGACAGAGAAGGAAATAATGCCGGTACCAGTAGTACCAGTAGACAGGCATGGGAGAATCTGCTGGGAGATTGGTGGGAGACATGGGCCTTTACACTGGGTAGGCACAGGGCGGTGGTGTATTACGGGCTGTTCGTAAAAAGGTCTATTGCCTATACCCAGCTAGCGGGACATCTTATGTGCCCAGCCATTGCTTGATATGGTACCAGCGAGATAACAGCTGTCACAGTGGGTACATTGTTACATAATACACCCTATGCATTCTGCAGTGAATGCAGGGTGTTATCTGATTGGTTGATAGACATCTAAATCAGCAAATACTGTCTGATGAATCAGGGCATATGTATCTCCATGTATTGACCAGTTAGGAATCCCAATTCTGCTTTGTTTAGCTACAATCAGCGATTTTCAGACAGCCCTCATATCAAAATTACTTTTTTCTGCCCCCAAAAAGAATGGCGGCTGACTCTGCACACAGCGCCCATTACAGCCTTGTTTAGATGTCGTCCATCAGCCTTAAGGACCCGACCAGTCACTTCTACACCCAGCAGTCTACAACTGGCAGCATGTGTCACCATGAACCCTTCTAGGACACATGACATTGTCGTCATGATGCACCATTGCAGCCCCGGTGAGTAACTCGCCGGTGTTACTCGCCGTTGCTGCATTGGTGGCTCAGTCTCATGAGTTTTTAAGTTGAAACGTCTTTGACCGGGTGTTGTCTTTGACCGGGTGTCGTCTTTGACCAGGGAGTTATAAGATGGAATAAATGAGGCTTATATAGTAAGGAAATCGTTGAAATACTGCAATAATATGTTTATACACATTCATTGGAAACATAAGTAACATTTTATATATTTATTTACAGCACTTACTATGCACAGTACAGCTATTTAAACTCAAAGTTATATATTAAGTGACGTCTTTGACCGGGTAGAGGAAAATAATAATATAATGTTCTATTATGCATACCGTAAAACCTCGCTTATAGGTCGATTTTTATTTTAAATTTTGTTTTGCTATAGGTCGATTTTTTCCCTCCAAAGTCCAATTCGACTTATAAGTGAGGTTTTGAAAAAATATAAACTTTTTAGTGGCCTAAAAATATTACTTCTAAATACTATTAAATACACTTTTTAAGGGGTTCTTTTCCTCTATAGAACCTGCTTATTTCTCTATAAGTAGGGGGTCGTTGTAATAAGGGCAGAATATCATAAATACTACTCAATTTGGCCAGGCAAAGGATGCTTTAATAGGGTCCGGGTAGGGTCTAGCCCTCCAAAAAATTCTCAAACTCCAATTCAACCTATAAGTGAGGTTTTCCAGAAGTTCAATGCATTTTGCTATAGGTTGATTTTTTTCCTCAAAATTGCAATTCGACCTATAAGTGGGGTCGACTTATAAGCGAGGTTTTACGGGTAGTATGGTCAGTATATGAATATAACAAAATTCACTTATGTTTTCTAAAAACGTGTATCAATATATGGGTGTACTATTTCCCCGCTTTTCCTATTACATAGGCCTTATTTCTGCCATTTTAATGCTGCCTGGTCAAAGACGACACCCGGTCAAAGACGACACCGGTCAAAGACGACACCCGGTCAAAGACGTTTCAACTGTTACAAACTCATGAGACTGAGCCTCGTGCATCATGACAGACAACCCTCGGGAGTGTCTCAACCCTGTAGGGTCTGAATAACGCTTGAGTGCAGCACTGGCAAGTTATACGCCAGGGCTGCACTCATGCATCATGAATACAAACGGCATGATGCATTAATGCTTTATGCCGTCCTCAAAGGGTTAAACACTATCAGTAGTAACGTGCAAGCCCAAAATCTGAATGGATACATGGCTGAGGACACCCCGCCCGACGCAGTGCTTGTCACTTTTGTCTCTAGTCACCAAGTGTTCGGTTTGAGCGAGGACCGGTCCTCAGAGCTTTTTGTCGTAAAGCTGGGGGGGGGGATTAAACTAAAGCACTACCGTAAATTCTTGCGTATAAGCCTAACTCGGGTATAAACCCCGACTTTGAACCGATCCTATAAGCCGCACTGGCAATCTGAATATGGTAACTTTTAGTACTGTACCATAGTGGCTAAAACTCGCATATAAGCCGCACTCTAACCCTAGGCTGATCCTATAAGCCGCACCAGCGATCTGACCCTCATACTAGCTGCGGCTTCTACGTGAGAATTTACGGTATTCGGCCCCTAAAGGTGTGGATGTTTTACGAACGCCCCGCTCGTCCTTCCGTCAGGACCTCTGTCGGTAGTTCCGTATTGATTGTGTACACGCACGTCAAGAGGTCGCCCGATCCAATTTGTTATGTAAACATGGCCGAATCACGCCGACTGCCAGCAAAAACACACGGAAATAAAATATACCAAAAAAAAATGATTTAAAAAAAACTGCTTCACCTGGGTACACGGGCGGGAGGGACTTGAACTCTGCTGTGTGAGTGTAGGTGCGTGTGACCTATATATATACAAGGGTATGTCACAGCTAGACGCTTCTCTCCTGTGCATTGACATTATCTCAGGAATGTCAGCAATCAAATCTAGTATGGACAGAATAAACAAGCATATTCTTACATGCATACTGAACTGGTATTCCCCTCAGCATTGCGGGATGCATATGTAACTTATAACAACAGAATTGTGCATTTTGTGTTTGTCCACCATCTCCTATGTGTTTACATTTTCTGCTGTCCTCAAACCATGTGTATTCTACAAAGGATCACAGGATCAGTGTAGCCTATAATATGCTGCTACGTAATAGGGTCTGGACTTGGGGCAAACACAGGCATTGTTGGGTAGTTTCACCATAATAGAACCATTACCCCTCATTGTAATTTGATATATATCAATTGGGCCCTAATAATGTCCAGTCCTCACTATAATGATACCTTGTATGTGTTGTATGACAGTGCCGATCTAATTAACAGAGATATGTCTTTTTCTACAATAATTCCTATCAGATAATCAATTTAACTGGGTGAGATATGGTTTATATACCCTACAAAGTATCACCCACGTAGCCTTTGCTTGTCTCCCACTGTTCTATTTTTGGGTGCAATCTACAACCCTAGCCTCTGCTGGGGGAGCACTGGCTCAACGGAGCAGCCACTTCCAGAAACATCCACTTGGATTCCAACCTGGACCTGGACCATGAACAAATCTACATTAAAATATGAGTGTAGAATAAATAGTCATTATAAATTATTATTGAGTCACAATAAATTTGCTGAGGCCTAATGAAGAAGGGAATGTTTAAACCACAAGCTTGGCAGCAAATAGTTCTCTAGACTACCAACAGAGGGCACTTACCAAAAAATGGTGGAAACCAATATGGCGGTCAAGTGACATACCCTTGTATATATATAGGTCACACGCACCTTCACTCACACAGCAGAGTTCTAGTCCCTCCCGCCCGTGCCTGGGTAGGTAGGGAAGAAAGGCTTAAAGCTTGACTGTCATGGTTGAAGTGAGGCCAAAAGCACTTTTGGATATACCGTAAAACCCCACCTATAGGACGACCCCACCTATAAGTCGAACCCCCAACTTGAGAAAAAAATTCGTCCTATACAAAATAGCTTAGAAATTCGTTTTCTCTTTATTCTAATGTATCAAAACCCCACCTATAAGCCGAATCCCCAACTACAGAAAATAATTCGGCCTATAGGAAATAAAGACGCCAAACAAAATTCGTCTTCAAGGCGGGGGTTTACAGTAGTTCAGTTTTCATTCACAAGAGGGCTCTTAATGGCTGGGAGCTCAGCTCTTACAGGCACAAGATAGGGTGAATATGTTGTAGCTGGACAATGCTCATGGTCCCCTGTCCAAACACTGCTGCCCTGTTATTTTAGTCTATGTATGGAAAATGCTGAACTTATTCCCTGATGGCCGAGCTTTAACCCCGCCCAGCCTCTACCAATAGGGAATACATATGTATAGATGTATGTATAGTATGAGCTGCATTGGTGCATCATGCCGGCCATTCAGGAGTGTATCATCTCCCACAGGGCTGGCATGATGCATATATGAATACAGCAGCAATGAGTCACTCACTGGTGCTGCACTGCTGCATCATGCCGACTGGCGAGCATGGTTTATCAAGCACTATGCTGCCCTTTAACATTGAAGCAGGGCATAACGTATTAATGTTCGTCAGGACGCATGAATGCAGCCCTGGTGAGTAACTCACCAGGCCTGCATTCAAGCATTTTACTGAATGTATGGGTTGACACACTCTAGAAGGGTCGTCATGATGCACCAATGCAGCCCTGGTGAATCACTCGCCAAGGCTGCATTCATGCCGACGAATGCTATCCTTTAGTGACATGCCATCCTAAAAAGGCATTTAACCATCACTGATTTCTCTCATATTTGATTTAAATAGTGGTTGAAATGTCTTCCCTGAGAAAAACTTACAATTTTACAAGCCTAAACAAGTGTATGAATGCATGCAAAGAATACAAAATGGCAAATATTACTTTCTATACGTAATAATCGCGGACTACAAGTTTCAACTTACCATATATATATATATATATATATATATATATATATATATATATATATATATATATATATATATATATATATATATATATATATAAATATATATATATATATATATATATACACTACCAACTGTAACAAATACAATATTATGGCCGGATAGTCATCCCCGTAGCAACCTGCCCAATACATATATGTGTCCTTTGAACACCAAAAATCAATTCCCCTTTATCCATTTTAAGATTAGTTTTTGTTGTACCTTGACTTTGTGCCATGTTCTTTAATGTGCCTTTGCTGTCAACACTAAAGAGTATACACACTAGACCCACTCTTGACAACAATAGGCCAGATAAAGGGGTTAGTTTAAAGATTGCATACTGCTTTAATGTGTTATGCCCTTGGTCGTCATGATGCATGAAAGCAACCCTCGCGTGGCTAACGCCAAGGCTGCTGCATTCATGCATCAGTCCAACCGTGCGGGAGTATATGCGGCCCTTAAAGGGTCACTGTTTCTGCAAACCTTAAGTCTGAATGAGGTGTAGACCATTGATTTAATGTCTGTCATGGCAAAGGTCGCATATAGAAAGATGGCCCGATCAATTTGTCGTCGTATTTAACCCTTTAAGGATGGCATGTTGCTAAAAGTCGACATTTGTCAGCATGATGCACCGATGCAGTCCGAGCTGCGGCGTCGGTGCATCATGCCGACCCTTCGGGATTGTCTCAAGCCTGTAATGTTGGCATGATGCTTGAATGCAGCACTGTTGAGTTCCTCACCAGAGCTGCATTCAATCATTATGACGACCAAGGCTATGATGCATTAATGCATCATGTCCTACTTAAAGGGTTAAAGGCGGTCTCTCTACTACGGCGTACAATGGCCATGTTTTCTTTTCATTTGAAGGCGGTAGGGTCCGTAATATGCTGTGGGACTGGCGTTATAGGGCAGCAGTCTCAGAAGGTCCTCTATAGTGCTGCGTTATGGCACTGTACATTGGGTTGTGGCTGACATGTGGCTGTTTTACATCGCTGTATGATCTATGGTTGGATAGCAGGGAGCATCGGTGATGTGAAATTGCGAATTGTATGAGAATGCAACATTGAGTCTGAATTGTTCAAGCGTATACATATAACACATATACCCGGTCACATACAGTACTTGTAACCACCATGTACTACCTTTAGTAAAGGACACATTACCCTCTTTATAACCATCATGTACCATCTTCAGTAAAGGACACATTACCCTCTTTATGACCATCATGTACCATCTTCAGTAAAGGACACATTACCCTCTTTATGACCATCATGTACCATCTTCAGTAAAGGACACATTACCCTCTTTATGACCATCATGTACCATCTTCAGTAAAGGACACATTACCCTCTTTATGACCATCATGTACCATCTTCAGTAAAGGACACATTACCCTCTTTATGACAATCATGTACCATCTTCAGTAAAGGACACATTACCCTCTTTATGACCATCATGTACCATCTTCAGTAAAGGACACATTACCCTCTTTATGACCATCATGTACCATCTTCAGTAAAGGACACATTACCCTCTTTATGACCATCATGTACCATCTTCAGTAAAGGACACATTACCCTCTTTATGACCATCATGTACCATCTTCAGTAAAGGACACATTACCCTCTTTATGACCATCATGTACCATCTTCAGTAAAGGACACATTACCCTCTTTATGACCATCATGTACCATCTTCAGTAAAGGACACATTACCCTCTTTAGAACCATCATGTACCATCTCCAGTTAAGGACACATTACCCTCTTTAGAACCATCATGTACCATCTCCAGTTAAGGACACATTACCCTCTTTAGAACCATCATGTACCATCTTAAGTAGTGGACACATGTAGTTATACTCTGTAGTTATACTCTGTACTTTACTTTACTCTTACTCAGTCTGAGATTGCTCTAGAATGTGAGGCATGAAAGATGGCTCCAGTTTTTCTCGGACAAGGCGAGATCCGGCTATGGGCATAATATATACTTGCTACACAGGTACAGCGGAGAAGTAATTACATAATCTGTTTGACCTCCGCATAACTTACGTAGCACCATCAACAAGCCAATATTAGCGCTGTTAGAACGCATGCCAAGATCCTCTGGTGCCAACTATACCACACCCAGGGTGTGTGCCTCTCTAGTACTGACACTATACACATACCGTAAACTGGTACACAAGGTTCTCTAATACATTATAACTCTAATACACTATACACATACCATAAACTGGTACACAAGGTTCCCTAAAGTAACTCCAGGGGTGTCGGAACAGAGGGGCCAGGAGGGCCATGCCCCCCCCCTCCCCCCCCAATCCTAGACATGGGGGGGGGGGCAGAATATCTTTTGGCCCTCCCAAATTTTGGAAATGCTAATAATATATGTTCATTACTCTATAGTTATAGAAAGAACTCGTGCTGAATCTACCCTAGAGTCTGTGTGTGCCCAACTCATGCTGAAATACCCACAAATTGACCTTAAAATGCACCAAATCATGTTAAATTTCTCAAAATTCTCCTTGGGGGGCCCTGCACCCAGATGCAATAAATTTCTCAGTGCATCGCTTTTTAAGGCTCGGAATTGCGCACCCTTCTAAGCTTTGTTTGTTTCGGCCGCGGCCCCCCAAAGTCAAGTTGCTTCTGACACCCCTGAAGTGCATATTGTTTAGCCATGCTGAAATCCTCCAGCAATTTGGAATCTTTTTTTCATATATTACCCATTACTGTGCACTCACAAATATGTTTGTGTTCTACATTGAAAGAACTGTACTTAATATTATCTCTTTTCCTTTAACATGTAAGGATCATGACAAAAATTTCTCTTGTTTACTTGTGTAGCTCTTATGGTTGAATGAATCGACCGTTGCTCAGCGACAACCTAACCCTGGTACATTGTAAAGACAGTGGGGACCTGAATACTGGTACGTCCTTTATTCATCTTTTTCTTTATCAAAAACAAAAATTTATGGTTAACGTAGACAAAAATGCTATTGTGAATTCTTCTTTCAAAATAGCTTTTCTTCAAAACAACAAACTACGCATTAAACATCTGCTGGGGAAAATTGGTCTGCAATACCTAGTTTGAAGCTTTAACTCTGTGAGGGTATCATGTTACTAAAGGTGCATGTTTATTTGGCATCCTGAAGCACTGCAGGCGAGTAACTCACTGGTGCTGCGTATGGCATCAGGCCAACCCTTCAGGAATGTAATAAGCGTAAATGGTTGGAAAGATTGATTGTGTGATATACATCACATGTGACCCAGGGCTATAGCCATTAAGAAACAAGTCCCAATACCCAAGTCCCGATACCCAAGTCCCGATACCCAAGTCCCGATACCCAAGTCCCGATACCCAAGTCCTGATACCCAAGTCCCGATACCCAAGTCCCGATACCCAAGTCCCAATACCCAAGTCCCAATACCCAAGTCCCAATACCCAAGTCCCAGTACCAAACCCCCAGGTAGTGCCAGAGGAGTGGATGGTCCCCAACAATCTTACTGATAGATATCTTTGACATCTCTGTCATCTCTGTGCACCCAAGTAAGCCTTTCTTTAGAGTGTAAACTGTACCAAAATCGTCTCATAAAAACGTCTCACCTCCTCTTTAACATTGAGCTTTATGGGTGTCTGTGTGAACGTGCATCTTTTAAAGTCAGGATTCAAGGTCACTGCCTATCTTCAGCGTTAGTTCACATAGACTCCGTTTTCGGGCTGTTTTTGACATTTTTTGAGGGGCTTTTTTCATGGGGAAATTTTTTTTGACATTTTGAAAAAAAGAGGGGCACACAGATTGTTCCACAGTAGAACTTTAGCTTCATTTTGAACAGAAAAAAACAAAAAACAAAGGCAGGGCGAACGTTCAAAGCCAGCTGACCAATCTAAGTTTTTTGTAGGAAAACCGTCTCACAGAGACCCAGGGTACCCCTGGGTCAATAATACATGAATAGAGTACTAATATGTTACTCATTGGTGCGGTTTTCATGTATCATGACCACAAAAGGGGATAGTACACTAAACATTTAAAGCACTATGCTGCTGTTAAAGGGTTAACCCTTTGAGAATGGCATAATGCATTGATTCATCATGCCTTGGACATTATGAAGCATGAATGCAGCCCTGGCGAGTAACTCACCAGTGTTGCATTCAAGCATGATTGCCGACCCTACAGGATTGAGACAGGATTGAGGGTCGGCATGATGCTTGAATCCAGCAACGACGAGTTACTCGCCGGGGCTGCATTGGTGATCATGCCAACCAATAATATACAGCAGTCCAACATTATAGCACTCCAATGCACTATATGGGTATATATCTAAAACTTGACATCGACATCCATGTATCAGAGTCCTTCTAACAGAAAGCTATATTCAGTCTCATCAAAGTAGAAATACATAGGTTGCTATATGAAGGAGAAGGCCATGTTCATGCCTATGTGTATGTCTGTGTGGTTGTACATGAGTCTGTGTCCATGAGTGCCTGCATTCATGCTACAGTCATAGGGTGTTTTTAGGGAAATTTCCCTTTTTGGCGATTTTGATCTTTTTTTTCTCGCCAAATAGGGGTTTTTCAGGCAAATTTCCTTTTTTTGTGATTTTGAACTTTTTTCTCGCCAAATAGGGTGTTTTTAGGCAAATTTCACTTTTTTGAGATTTTGAACTTTTTTCTCGCCAAATTGGGTGTTTTTAGGCAAATTTCACTTTTTTTGCGATTTTGAACTTTTTTCTCGGCCATTCAGGTGTTTTTGGGCAAATTTCACTTATTTGCAATTTTGAACTTTTTCCTCGCCAAATAGGGTGTTTTTAGGCAAATTTTACTTTTTTGCGATTTTGAACTTTTTTCTCGCCAAATAGGGTGTTTTAAGGCAAATTTCACTTTTTTGCGATTTTGAACTTTTTTCTCGCCAAATCAGGTGTTTTGAGGCAAATTTCACTTTTTTGCGATTTTGAACTTTTTTCTCGCCAAATAAGGTGTTTTCAGGCAAATTTTACTTTTTTGCGATTTTGAACTTTTTTCTCGCCAAATCAGGTGTTTTGAGGCAAATTTCACTTTTTTGCGATTTTGAACTTTTTTCTCGCCAAATCAGGTGTTTTTAGGCGAATTTCACTTCTTTGCGATTTTGAACTTTTTTCTCGCCAAAAGCTGCGGAATCTGCCTCCATGCGTGATCCCATTGATGGACTCTGGATAGACCCATGCATAGTGAAGACCTACATAGTGGACATGAGGTCAAGTTAAAAACTGCAAGTCACTTGTTTTGCAACTTGCACTGAACTGAACCTAATAGCCCTTGACTGGATTGTCAACAATCAATTAAACTATGACCAAAGTCCCTCTATTTCGGAGACCAAATACACTATCAAATGATTTAAATTTTTTCAAAATAACACCCTGTGTGGAATGGCTCGGTATTCAGGAATCCTACTGTGAATAAAAAAATGTCAAATTCTAATTCTAAATACATGAAAATTGAGAAATGCTGACGTTCACGGGTTATGTAGGAAATGTACAGTCAACTCCCTCCTAACGGCCACCCCTCCAGTGCGGCCACCCCGCCATTAAGGCCATTTTTGGAAAGTCCCAATCATTTTCCCCTTTATTTCAATGTAAAATACTCCCTCTAGTGCAGCCACCCCTCTAATGCGGCCACCCCGCCATGCGGCCACTCTTTTTTCAGTCCTAAATGGTGGTTTTCTCCCTCTAGTGCGGCCACTGTTGAAATATATTATAATTCAATTCCTTCTGAAACTATAGAATACTAGATGCAAAGAGGGGTGGATGCTGTAGCTCACTTTACCCATACACACTGACTACATGCTTTTGATTATTAAACCGATGAACCAATAAAGGGTGTCTCTTGCATGCTGATCTAATTTTATTCACATAACCCTGGCGTTTTAACATGTAATACATATTTATGTGAAATAATTTGTCATATGCATGGCCCAAAATAAACATAATTATATGTGGTTTCATTCCGAGTTGTATCCATGGCTGGAAGGGGGAGGGGTGGGGTCACCTTCTATAGCTGTCTGAGGTTGTTGGTGGGAGGGGAATTAGCGTTCACACCTAAAGTCCTAAAGGCACTTGACATATTCCGCTCACGTTCTGCTTGACTGATTGGGAGGTGACATGGCGGGGGGGGGGGGGAGGGGTTGAATCGGTGCACCTCAACCTTAACCCCCCCCCCATAGACACACACATACACACCTATCCCACCTTATGTAATTCCATTTCATAATGATTAGAATTTCTTAGGAACACAGTGTTTCACTAAGAGATTTATAATAAGGATTTATAGTGGGGATATTGCTCTATAGCTATTGCATTTTAATTGAGATTTTTTTTTAAAACAATATCAATTAGTCTATAGCTCTAAGCTTACGTCCCATGTACTCCATAGACTAAGCATTGACTCCCTCCAGTGCAGCCACCTCGCTAATGCGGCCATTTTTGGATAGTCCCAAGGGTGTCCGGATTAGAGGGAGTTGACTGTACTAAAAACAGCAAAAAAAGGCAACAAAACCCTAATTTTCTCAAAAACTGTTCAGTAGGATTTTTTCTAACTGAGGTTCCACTGTTTTCTACCCTCATATTACACACTGGCATAGAGAATACATTGACACCTAGTCAGGATTTTGCGCTAGGAGCAATCTGTGAGGCAAAAAACAGCCAAAGTGAGCCACTGGTCTGAAGTATAAAACTGGGCATCGATCACTATAGAGCTACAAAGAGACAGAGAATCGATGTCCAGTAATAATATTTTAGCAACATGCCTTCCTTAAAGGGTTAAGCCATGCCTAGCCCCAGCAGCATAATAAGTGGGTGGGGGTCCCTGCTGGCTGTTGGCCAGTTTCCAGGTCAGTCCCGTATATGGCAGTTCAATATGATTAGCCTTACTTATACCGATCTATAGCCGCACCTTACAGGCCCTAAGTGTGGTGTTTGCCGCCGGCCGATCAGCTAGTCTGTATGGGGCAGGGCGCTTGTTAACCCTTTAAGGACGGTGTAATGCCTTGCTAGCCATGATGCATGAATGCAGCACTGGTGAGTAACTTGCCAGTGCTGCATTCAAGCATAATGCTGACCCTACAGGGTTGAGACACTCCTGGAGGGTCGGCATGATGTACCAATGCAGCACCGACGAGTTACTCGCCGGGGCTGCATTGATGCATCATGCCCACCAATGTCAATCATTTAGCGACATCCGTCCTTAAAGGGTTAACCCTATGAGGGCTGCATACTGCTTTAATGCGTTATGGCCTTGGTCATCATGATTCATGAATGCAGCCCTGGCGAGTAACTCGCCAGTGTTGCATTCAGGCAGCACACCAATCCTTCAGGAGTGCATCAGCCCTGTTTGGTCGGCATAAATGCGGCTCTGACAGGTTACTTCCCACATCTGTATTCAAGTATCATATAATGATATAGTGAATAGGGCATTAAAGCACTCTGCAACCCTTAAAGGGTTAGCCTCAACCCGGCTGGCCGCCTCTGCAGAACGCGCTACTTTATATATAAACATTATTTGTATATAGCTACATATGTACCCTCTATACCCGTACAACTACAGACTTATTCTACTGTATATGTCTACTGCAGATGTGTTTACCAATACCTATCTTATTTGTACAGCCTAACCATTTATATTTCATGGAATACGGCAGTCCTATTGACTTAACCAAAGAAGGCCATATTTCACTACCCCAGTGAAATAACCCATGGCCGTATTTAATGGCCCTGCGACGTCATCAAAAGAGCCGTTTGTTTACTTTTGAACGACATAGAAAAAAACTGATTTAGACTCCCCCTATCATAATTTATTACTTTGGTAACTTATATTGAAAAACACAAAAAGATAAATACAAAGGTGCACCCATTTAGATCTGTACGTCTGGTTATTGCACTAGCAGACACGTGCTGCATTGTACTTGGCCTACCGCCTTGTGCCATACGACCCACATATACAGGTCTGCTTGTGCAATAACCAGGCCTACAGACCTTAAACTCGTGAACCTTTGTCGGTGTATTTATCCTACCTTTTGTACGGAGTCTACACATGGGTGCTGCCTATTATAATACAAAGGTTTACCTTAAAGCTAGATGCCTAAATAATTTATGTTTGATGACTATACCATTCACATAAAGCAGCTCACGCACCAATTGGTTGGCATGTTGGCATGGATGAGTCAAATCCCAACTGACTCATTTTTTATTCTAATTTATAACTTTCATTCATGTTCTTCATTCATGAAAAAGTGTCATCTTCACTCTTCTCATAGTATATACAGTGTATTTACATCCTTGTAAAAACATCTACTCTTCATCCAAAAAATGTTTTACATTATATTTCAAACTACAATCTGGTTTATATAAAATAGTTCCGATCTTCTTCTTCCAAATCTAGGCAATTGTAGATGGGAGGACATTTGTGTTTCATCTAATTCCAACAAATCAGATTGAACCAAATCTAGTGAACAAGAAGTTCAGACTCTAAGTTGACAAAAAGTCTATGCCATTTAAATGCTCCTTCTATCATTATTGAACATTTAGTGAAGGAAAAAAATCATTGACAACCAAAGTGCTCAAAGATTATAAAAGCTAAAACTTCTCATTCATTAGAAAGAGATCACAATATATTTAGCAGCATTAAATGAATCTGTGTACATGGTTAAAATTACTGATTAACTGATTTAGGACAAACAAGTACTTAAAAAGAAATCAATTAAAGCTTGTCAGATGGTGTTGCTAGTTTGCTAGAGCCACAACATGTTTTTCTGTGTCTTAAATGGTTCATTTCATTTGTTTGTGTGGTGGATATAATGTATTATCAAATCAGTATTTATTTTAACAAAAGGTACCTCTTTTTTCTTGCATAATTTGTCAAAACAAAAGGTTTTTTAATGTATTCTTTTGTAACATAGAAAAATGTTGTAACAATGTGTTGTAACAAAACACCCAATCCTTACACCAACATCATTGACATAATAACTGTATAACTTGTAAAGTTAGGTTTATTTCCAGCAATAGCTCTAGATACCTATGTATATAACTGTAAAAAAAATGATTCTAATGTAGTTTAAAAAAAAATTCTTATAAAGCGAGTATTCCACTGACGTAAATCGGCCGGGATTCTGTTGTCGGACGAGATTCGTCCATAAGTTTAACATTGTAGACTTTTATCGGATGACGGAATCTCGGCCGACCGACGTCAGTGTAATACCAAGATGCAGTGAATTTAGTTATCGACCATCGCTCGAGCAAAACCACTGTCAGTGCATACAGGCTGATTCAAAATATCTACTGGAAATGAATTCATCCCCTTGGGATTTACCCTTTACTGATAAGACAAAAATGAATGCTGCCTTTATAAATGGATGGGAATGAGCTGATGTATGTTGTTTAGGTGCTTGCTGACCTTGGTGGTTGGGGGACGGTGACATGTCAAGAACCCATTACAAACCGCTGACTTGGAGCTTTAGCCAATCTTCACATCAATACAGCCGTTTCCATTTGTGGCCGCCTATTAACCCTTTTAAGGACCACATAGTGCTTTAATACACGCTACCCGTTGCCGCCAAGATGCTTGAATGCAGCCCTGGTGAGTAGCTTGTCAGTGCTGCATTCAATGATCATGCTGGCCCTATGGGATTCATGCACTCCCAAAGGGTGGGCATGATGCATGAATGCAGCCCTGGCGATTTACTCTCCAGGGCTGCATTGATGCATCATGACGACCAAGGGCATGATGCATTAAAGCACTATTCGGCCCTTACGGCATTAACCACATGTTTGCAGCGGGCTGGGCCGGCTTCTTTCAGGGGTGCCTTTCTGGACTGATGAAGCAATTAAATAATTTTATGCCAAGCCGAACAATTGCAGAATTCCCATCAAACGCTGACGAGATGATTCAATTTCAGAATTGCATGCAGCAGAGACCTACCTGGATCTAGACTGAAACCATTTCATTCCCTTATTATTGTTGTTATTTTTGTTGATATTATTTCTGCTATTAGCAAATTCAACATGAATAGTGCCAATCTTGATAAGTATGCCTCCCTATATTTGCTTTTAAGTTACTAAAAAACAAAGATTCAATGACGTCTAAAACAGGATTCAAAAAGCACTTTTTGCGTACTCCAGAGAGCACTACCCAGGTAAGTTAAATATGATAGCATTTCATTTTATATCATTATTGTAGTAACAATTCTGTATACTTGGAGACGGTGCCATTGCATTATATCATTTGAAGACCACATCCGGAAATATGTGGATAAAGTGGTCTTTTAAACAAAACTAAAAAAAACACTCAAATATTCAATATGCTATTGTGTGCTTTCCACATTTCTCAGAAGGTGGCACCATTGTCAGTGGGGGGGTGTGCTAATCTGAGGCTACCGTTGCTAAGGGAGGGGGTGCATGTAATAATACCCTTGACCTTGTGTATTCAGAGTCTACCTGCACCTAGACCTACACCCACTACCTGCCCTTCCTGCTGGACAGAATTCTCTCACCCCTCCACTCGGTGCACCTTGTTACCCCTCTGCTGCCCCCCCCCCCCCACACACCCATCCACCCACCTCGCTACACTGCCCTGCAAACTGGACACGGCAGGCACGTGCTGACCTTCTACCTGGTCACCTATTTGTAAAAAGTTGGTTTCTGGTAACATGGTCGTACAGACCAGACCCGGCCGGCCGATTTTTTTAATTAAATTTTTTTTTCATTTCCCCATGTTAGGGCTGGTTTTCGCGTTTTTCCTCTAAAATCTTAAAAAATTGTCCGATTTACAAACTGTAAAAACTAGCATGTAGCAAAAATTGTGAAAATGTGAAAAAAAGAGTGTGACCCAGCACTGTTTTGCTACACCCGGTCAGGTGACCGGAAACAAACATTTTCTTTAATTTGGCCTCAGCAGAGGGGTAACAAGGTACAGCCCACTTGACCTCGGCCTCCTAGACGGCCGTCTGCCTGTTCCGCCTCAACAGCGCCAACTTTTCACAAACAAAACTGCCCTAAATGAATAGTCATCTAAAGATCAAGATTCTGTATTAAAATAATTAAAATATTAATTTAATGTTCAAAGCATGTACTTCCGGTGAATCCTATCTACATGATATCTGAACAAATAGATGATATCTATTTGCAAAGTATGTATAAAATGCAAATCCCTAAAGTGCTAGTACAGAAAAAGCTCCCCATTCAATTCAGTGCTATAACAGAGAATTTACCCCTTTTTTGCCACAAAACACTGAATATCACCAACAACTTAATTGAAATGTGAACTTTTGAAAACATGTCCAGATAGCTATACATGTTGTGCACATAATGATCATAATGAAAATCTCAAAATGAGTTTGTATCAATGTGCAATTTGACCACTTAGATGACCAAACCACCTAGATCCAGGATCAGACCTCAGTGACTAGTAAAGAAGGTGCCATTCTCTATAAAGATACAACACTATAAAGACCAATGGCACCGTCTACAAATGGTACACCGTAGTGTCTTGGATAGGTAAATAAATGCAGGTCTCGTACAAGCGCAGGGTAAATGAGGCTATTGATTGAAATGAAAACTTAGTCTATTATTGTATCTCAAACAAATAAGCACAGGGGTGGAGTATAGTGGCTATTCACAAACTGCAAATATGTATAGGGGGTAGGTTGAAGGGTCACGTGATTGTTATGGTATTTGGGGGAGGGGGGGTTGGCCCAATGCATATCATTAACAGCTAGCGGTTAGCTACCGTAGAACCTCGGGTATAATCGTAACTCGCGTATAAGCTGCACTAGAAGCCGATCCTATAAGCCACACCAGCGATCTGATTATGATGACTTTAGTACTGTACTATAGCAGCTAAAACTCGCGTATAAGCCACACCCCAACTCCTATAAGCCGCACTGGCGATCTGATTGGCGTAATAGCACCGGTTTATACACGAGGTTTTACAATACCCACAGCGCACTGAGTGAGTTATCAGTGAGAACCTACAAATGTTATGTCTCACTTGGCTGGCAGTATGGTAGAGTGGCCAAGGAAGGCCAAAAAAAGTGATTTTGAAAGAAAAGTGAGGCCTTGCTGTCAACTGTCAGCTTGACAGATGACAGCAACTTTTCTTGAAAAAAGGTGATTTGAAAAAACATCTTTTTTTCAAAAAACTTGCTGTCAACCGTCAAGCTGACAGTTGACAGCAACTTTTCTCGAAAAAATGTGATTTGAAAAAAAAAAAAACTCTTTTTTTTTCAAATTTTTTTTTTTTTTGCCTCCTGGGCCACTGTACTACGGTTTATCCAGGTCTCACTGTGTCTCCCGACAGCAGCCGGTCAGGAGGCCAGGTTACGTCCAATATAACATGGCCCCAGCTAAACTCTGTCTCCTCCTCAGATTAGTCATTGAGAGGTTGGCAAACCCTGCACTACTCCATTTAACTCCCCCACCCCCCCCCCCCCCCCACCTCAGGTCTCCCCCTGTACCTACAAGCCTACAGCCAATGCTGCACCCATCACTCCTCCTGCAGACACCCGGTCTCAGTCCCCGACTGTATGTATACAGTCTGGGAGAATACTTATGTACTGGGTTGTGCTGGATATCACCAATCTGGACATCATTGGGTTCGAGTCCCACCTTGGCACAATTTGACTTTTGATATCTGTACAATGCACCTCCATTACACCATTGTCTCTATCTAAATAATTAATATGTAAAAATGCTATGCCAGTATAGGTATATTTATGCTTCAAATAGGCCAAATAAATAATGTAAAAAAACAAACCTACATTTTTGCAGTGGTGGGATTCGAACCCATGAGGCAACACATCTATGTCATTCATAATCATGTGACCATGGCTTACCAATCAGTGGTTGAGCTATCTCATTATGAAATGATCCCGGATCCTGGATCATTTTCTAAGTAGGATAGTTTTGATCAGATACAAATTTGTCCAGGCCTGGAGAGCTCTAGGCTGGCAGACACCTAGGTCTGCCTGCCCTCCTCTATAACTAGCGGTAACGGTCCTCACCGTACCCCATTTCCTTTCTGGTATCGGTTAGGCCAAATAAAAAAAAAGTTTTGTTTCGGGTAACATGGGAAGAAACTCTACGGTCGGTAGGTCGGATTTTTTTTTACTTCCCCTCTAAAATTGACCCAAAAAAGTATAAGAATGGGGAGATTTTTTTCCCAAAAATTTTGTAAACCTAAAATTGACCCCCAAAAAAGTATAAAGATATAACAATTTCTTCAAAATTGCATAAAAAAAACGTAGGGTTTAGATAGGGTCGGTAGGGTGACCTGAAACAAACTTTTTTTTTGTCCCTACATATCTCATGTATAAACCACCATAAGCATCTAATGTATAAGCCACCACCCTAACTTTGAGGAATCAGATAATATAAACCTGAAAGGGGGCTGGAGATTATCATTTTAGTACTATACTATAGTTGCAAAATCTTGCCTATAAGGCGCCCCCCGAACCATCTGGGCCGAAGTTATAAGCTGCACTGGCGTTCGGACTCGTTGGCCATCTTAGCCACATCTTTCACACAAAAATCTAGGGTAGTTTGGTTGTTCACCAACTATCTCCGACAACTTGGATGCGGTACTACCTACACCCCATATACCAGCAACAGATGCCTGGGAGATGGAAACCTGTACCTCAGCAGACATCATATATCCCCAATTATCACCCACCTACACCTGACTCTCCCAGCACAGTGACAGGTAAGGGTGAAGCCTGGGGAGAAAGGTAAAACCTGTGTTTGGAGAGTGATGAGGTGGGCCCAGACACCTGTGCTGACCTCTGTAGTGTAATCTGGGCCCAGACATGGGGCTCTTTTTGTAGTCTGTGGGGGGGGGGGACGAGCGGGGAGGGGGAGAAGGAGGTCATTTCTTATTATTTGCCGCCTGACAGTCGGGAATCTACTCCCCCACTGCTGGGGCGACAAACGGTTTCAACACACTTCTGAGTACTGTCTACAGACAAAAACACGTTGTTATAAGAGTCTGTACACCACCGTTTTCATGAGGGAAATTTATATCCTCAACTAATTCAGAATGCTGTTGATTTAGCTAAGGGTTAGGGTTAATATTTCCAATGTTGTATAATACATAAGCATTGGTCTCATATGATAATTGAAATAGTTTTCCAGCTGTGTCCACTGGGCACAATTATTTGTTGATTTTACTCTATGCCTAGTAGCATCCTTCTATGGCACCATGCCATGGCCACAGAGATGCAATTGCAATCAGTCCCAAAGCGGCTGTCCTTATATTTTCTTAACCAAGAAAGTTAGTATGCAGCGGTAATGGTGTTAATATTTGTCAAATCAAAATTGTTGATTAATCTTACCGGTATGATATAAGGGGTAGTCCCCATGCCATAAGAGTCCTGTAGTAAGGCCAACATGGTGACACCTGTCTAATAAATCCGCACAGAGTTTATATAGAGCGTAAATCCAGAAATATGTCTGCGCTCAGTCTATATGGAGCATAAATCCTGAAATATGTGTGCACTCAATTTATACGGAGCGTAAATCCAGAAATAAATGTTTTTGTGGAAGTCGCTTGAATCACAGAAGCACTCCAGCTGTGGGAGCATAAGCTGTGCTTAATGTTCCCTTGTCAGGTCTCCTCTGGGTATTATAGAGAGAATACGCCCAGAAATGGCAGAATAAGTGTCCCCAATGAGGAGACTTTGATTGTCCATCAGCTCCTGATGAGGACAACAGAGACTGTAAACCTCCTTGGTTGAGGCTGGCCTCCAGGTCAATAAGCACTATGTAGGGAGCCCATGCTGTAGAAATAACAGATGCTAATTTTCTGGGTGCTGGGTTTTATCATCGGCTAGTCGCGACCCACTATATCAATATGGCCGCTTCCAATGTCAAGTACACTAGTATCCTATACAATATGAGGCAGCATCCTATAAGGTTATATCAGTCTGCCACTGAATCCACAACACATGATGGCTGAAAGAAAACAATGATAAATTCAGGCATGGGATTGGGTCTTGAAGAAAAATCCAAAAAGCAGCCAAAAGATGTGATCTGGGGGGGATTTTGTATGATTTGCATGGCATAAAGCCCTCTAGAGACTAAGAACTCCCCACTATCAATGTTAAAATATTTTTTCATTGTATCTGCACAAATCGCAGGGATAAATCCGGAAGAATCCCATGCCTGTAAATAAGACCGCTAAGGAAATAGTGTCTATTGCTTCGACTGAATTCGGCCCGCTTTGGCAGCATAGGTGGCTTTAATTTAAGCCTTCCTCTGAATAAATCCACAGGGACAATGCAGCCAAGCAGGCAATTGGCCACCAGCTGCCTCCAGGTGGTGATCTGCACTGGATGTCAGCCAGAGCCTTGTAGGCTACATACAGCTCAGGCTTAACAGCAGGAAACAGCAATAAGTTGACTAATGGCCAAACAAACGGCTCGTCGTGCCTCTTTACTGCTCCTAGAGCTCTGTTCGCCTATGGGAACATCCATGTTCAGGGGTTGGAAGTTCAATCAGGTAACAACAGGTGGACACTCCATAGGCTCACCATTGATTGAACCCCTGACTAGTAACACCCTCATCAGGGTATATGGGAACTGAAGCTTTGCGGCCTAACGTGTTATATCCAAAGGGGGCGTGTCGGTAACACCGAGGTGGCAGTGAACTAAGGTACCGGTGCAGGACTGGCTGTGGCTGCAGGGGACACCTTGTATAGCGCTCTAACTGGTGTGGACTTGTTTCCGCGACCACTCTGTTTACACTGACACCAGAAATGTTATGAGACCTTGGCTCTGCTCTGGCGACATAGCTTGTTCCTTACAAGCTATGGTGTGTGGATGTATGGTCACTGCCTACGAGAAATTGCGAGCTCAGAACTAACATGGCCGCCCATACGGAGTCACCCAAGTTATCGCTATAGTGGGAGCTACAGGTGGTATATGCAGGTGGTTGGCTGGTGGTGGCAGGAGAGGAGCCCCCTTTGTACACTCTGTAGTGGTCCTCCTGGGTCCTCCTGTCCCTCCACACTGTATGTACTGGAGGAGCAGCCAGGCCTGGAGGTGACTGCTGCTGGCTATATGCTGAGTTAAGGAGTGCTCATTTTTTAACAGGGGGAAGGGGTAGTGGATTTGGGGGGAGTTAAAATATTTAGACCCCTCTTTGGGGGGTAAAAAATCAGACCCCTCTTGCGGGGGGTGCCCGTGGGAACAAATATCAAAACCAGGTTTGAGCCCGTCTGTTACTATGCAAAAAGGGGCAAAAATGGATGTGATTTTCGGCCCGCTGGTGTTTGAAAAATTTGGCCACTCTTGGGTGGGTGTGAGTGAAAGAATTATGCATGAAATCTCACCTCCCCCCCCCTGTGGTTAAAGAATGAGCACTCCCTTAGCAGTGAGTAGAGGAGAGGAGTAGGGTGGTGCGGTGGGTGGGGAGGGGGTGTAGGGTGGTTGGGGAGGGTGTAGGGTTGGGAGCCCTAAGTGTCTCCTCAAGGACAAGATGGTAATGAAGACAACCTTACAGCACTTAGCACAGGCTGAGTGAGTTTGGTGCGCCGTTACCGTAACATCTCCCACTAAAGCTGACCTCCTTCATGAGCCAATCGACCTCCACCGCTGTCACCCAATATTGAGAGAGAGAACCATAGCTGACTTTTGGGCAATCTAAAATAGGTTTAAGCTGGGATTTTGAAAAAAGTTATACATATAAAAAATAAAAAAGCCTGAAATTAAGCCTGAAAATCGTAAAATGTCTTCAACTTTTTTGTGAGGTTTTCCGGTAGGCGGCTATAGAAGGGACGGAGGGCTGGGATGGTGGTGTTTTGGTGGACCTAATATAAGTGGTGGATCCTTGCTGATAGGTTGGGCAGCCCTATAGGGACCTAGTGGAATACATTTTAGACCAATGATATAATCCCCTGGCCTTCACTGTGGAATTCTTAGGGGTTAGCTGGTACCCAGTGAGCCTGAAGTCATCAGTGCTTATCTTGCCAGTACCAGATTAAGTAATGGTTGCACACACTGGGCAACTAGCTTGACCCCTATAGGGTGGTAGAGGTCAACTTTGGGCTAACTGGGGATTTGTTCTGGAGTAGTGCAGCGCCCTGCTTATCTCCACTTACATATGGAACCCTGTAAGCCTTTCCAGGTCAAGATGGTCACTATACGAGTCTGCAGCCATACCCAGTGGATCCGCCATTTAAAACTTTACTGGTTGCGGTTGAATCACTGATAAGACATAGCATAAAGGGTACGAATAGGGGACAGGCTTGTGTCAGTCCTATCAGCTGTTATGAATGTGTGTCGCCGTAACCAGCGGTCCTCCATCCACAGTTTTATAGGTATACTGCAATTTAGCTTCTGCAGTGAGCTTATCGGTGACATTACTAGATTTCGCTGATACTTTCAAGGTTTCACTGGTTACCATACTTTTATGTTAAAGTAACAGGTTTCAAACGAGTGCTGTTCTTCTATAAGTGACGGAAGCACAGGGTGTTACGATATTTCATTGCGGTAAAGGTGATAAGGCCTGCAAATATTTAACCATCAAGATTGAGGTATCTGTGTTTATTTGCAGGCATCAGTAATGCCCCCCCCCCCCCCCAGTGTACAAGATGGCGGCCCCCTCAGGGCGAGGCTGTAGTCCCCTATAGGCAGACACAGACACCATGATGATGACACGGAGGGGGTACCAAGATGGCCGCCCCCTCAGGGCGAGGCTCTAGTCCCCTATAGGCAGACACCATGATAATGACACAGAGGGGGTGCCAAGATGGCCGCCCCCTCAGGGCGAGGCTCTAGTCTCCTATAGGCAGACACCATGATGATGACACAGAGGGGTACCAAGATGGCCGCCCCCTCAGGGCGGGGTTCTAGTCCCCTATATGCAGACACCATGATGATGACACAGAGGGGTACCAAGATGGCCGCCCCCTCAGGGCGAGGTTCTAGTCCCCTATATGCAGACACCATGATGATGACACAGAGGGGTACCAAGATGGCCGCCCCCTCAGGGCGAGGCTCTAGTCCCCTATATGCAGACACCATGATGATGACACAGAGGGGGTACCAAGATGACACAGAGGGGGTACCAAGATGGCCGCCCCCTCAGGGGGAGGCTCTAGTCCCCTATATGCAGACACCATGATGATGACACAGAGGGGGTACCAAGATGACACAGAGGGGGTACCAAGATGGCCGCCCCCTCAGGGGGAGGCTCTAGTCCCCTATAGGCAGACACCATGATAATGACACAGAGGGGGTACCAAGATGACTCTAGTCCCCTATAGGCAGACACCATGATAATGACATAGAGGGGGTACCAAGATGACACAGAGGGGGTACCAAGATGGCCGCCCCCTCAGGGGGAGGCTCTAGTCCCCTATAGGCAGACACCATGATAATGACACAGAGGGTACTTAGACCTGGGAGCCTGTTCTGTATGAGGTATCTGCATAGTGCTCTATTCTCATAGGTGCAATCAGCAATACATGCATATTAACCCTTTAAGGGCCGCATAACACTTTAATGCGCTAATGCCATTTGTCTTTGTTATGCATAAATGCAGTCCACTCACTAGGGTTGCATTTATGTATTACGATGGCCTTTAGGGAGCGTATCAACCATGTAGGGTTGGCATGAGTCTCGAAACGCAGCACTTGCGAGTTACTCGCGATAGGCGCAATCATGCATCATGCCGACAAAAGGCATGGCATATTAAAGCACCATGTGGCCCTGAAAGGGTTAATCTGCAATGTATATATACAGTCTACATGTTTGTGGTGCATTCAGCATGGGTAACCAGGCAATTGCCTTCTCATAAAAGCAGCAAGTGGAAATTAGTGTGTGTGTGGTGGGGGGGTGTAGGGAGGGGGCTTTCTTATAATCTTATATATATATACCGTAAAACCTTGCGTATAAGCATAACTCGTGTATAAGCTGCACCCCGACAGCACTTTTGGCTGATTCTATATAAGCCACAATGGTGATCTGATTATGGTGAATTTTGTACTGTACTATAGGAGCAAAAACCTGCGTACAAGCCGCACCCTGACTCTGTGCAGATCCTATAAGCCGCACTGGTGATCTGATTTGGGTACTAGCCGCCGCCTATACGCAAGGTTTTACGGTACATATATATGGCATTATATCCTATAATAAAGCCTCTGTGGAGGGTCGTGGTGTAATATTGGGGGGGGAGCTTAGACCAAATTTTTTGCCGCAACCAACTTAAAAGATGCTATCCATCATGAGAAACATGAATCTGGCCTTCTTTTTTGAATTTGAGATTCCTAACCCCCCGTACGCCCCCTCCGAAGATAAAAAGTATTTAATCATTTAATTAAATACCATTTTAAATTATTTCTGAAAAATCTGTGCATAAAACCTGTATATAACCACTTGTGGCTGATGTATAAAAATAGTCAGCATGAAATTGAATCATTTTTAGTCATGTGGAGAATCCAATATGGCCGCCAACTGTTAAAAATGACCCATTTTTCCCTATTTTTGGAACAAAACCTGTACAAAACCATCTTGCAGTGATGTACAAATGTAGTCAGCAGGAAAGTGAGCTACTTGTAGATATTTGAAAAATCCAAGATGGCCGCCAAGTTAAAAAAATACATATATATATATATTCTTTTAAAGTATTTTCGCATTAATTGTGTATACAACTACTTTGTGTTGATGTATAACAATAGTCAGCATGAGAGAGAACTATGTTTAGATATGCCATTAATCCAAGATGGCCGCCAAATTGAAAAAAAACTAAACTTTTTTTACTTTTTAATGAAAGATTCCTGGACAAAACCACTCTTTGGGGAACATCTTGCAAACAAAGATTTTGTCATGACTGACCAGACTTAGAAAGTAGAAAAAATGGTAGACAGTAAACTGGAAACTGATAATTTGTCTAGCCATCTGTTTTGCAATGTGCACCAATCCCTTATGTTTAATCGCATGATAACTGGGCAATGGGTAGACATAGAGATACCATAGGAACAAGATATATTCTAGCTTTCTCGTAAATGCATCCTCCAATGCTAACTCTGTTACCACTCAAGGCTTGGACTGCATGACTGGCTTGATAAATCATGACTTTGACAGTAAACCCTGGACAAAGGCTGAGAAATTCGATGACTTCATTGCTATTTTGTATAGGACAAATTATTTTCTCAAGTTGGGGGTTCGGCTTATAGGTGGGGTTGTCCTATAGGTTGGGTTTTACGGTAAGCCTCAAAGATGAGAGTCACTCTCGCATGTGCTGTGATGACATATCACTATCATGATCTATCTCACTTCCTTGAGAAGTTTGTGCATATGACAAATCAACTGGCATGCATTGTTCGCTGTTTCATCAAACTTGAACTTCTCAAGGTCATGTTCTGTGTGGGCGGTCTTATTGGTGTTCACCTTACTGAGCCTTTCTTGTCATTAACAAACTCCACTAGCACAACCTACTCGACTCTGATACCAGCTTACCAGCAGCTCTATTTGGATCTTTCATCCACAGACCCAGCAGATCTTCTTGATACTAGTGAACCAGCATTCAAATTTGTCTATGTAAGGTTTCAAAGTACAAGGTACGATGATGACATCTGTGAAGCCATTGAGAAAACACCGAATGAGTATCGGCCCCTGGTTTATAAAGGTATTGGCCATGCTTTTACCTGAACTAGCCCGTGGATTTTAGAAGCAAAAGGGGAATATCTTTGGGTTTGGTGAATGTGATCCACAGAGTGAAAGCATGCGTTCCTCAATGCATCAAGAGAAACTTGAACATGCACCTATAAATAAAATAAAATCAGGAGGAGAGGTAGAACTAGTGAATTATGAACTAGGCGTCATAGGAAGCAAACACCTGGAGACTGTCTTCCTTGGTAGTGAAGGCAAAGGCATATGATCTCTTAGAGAAATCACCATCTGGGAGCTTTAAGGCATTGGTAAGAAAGAATGGGCCTATACCTGAACTAAAACTGGAATTGAAATCAAAACAAACAGACCGGAGAGTCCAGAATATGACAAGCAAAGAAACTGGAAATATTCCAGTTGCTAGGCTTATATAGAAAATTCTAGATGACCTATAGAGTATGGGAGGACCATTCAGTTCCTCCCAGGAAATGGATATGTATCTCAGGACCCGTTCAAAGAAAAAGGAGGAAAGGTTCTATCTAGAGGTGAGATATGCAAGGGGCATATCTCTAACCGTGCCAAAAATAAGTGATCTGATCTGCCTGATGAGGGACCACAAGAAGCTGCCTATTGCAACATATGCAACAAACCTAAAGATCTTCCGTGAAAATGTCTCCTCAAAGTCTGATGTTTCCCTCATAGATCTGAACAGCTTTGGTCAAAACTGAGTGCCAGTCACTTTGCTACATAGCTAAAGGCAACCAGTGTTTTATTCTTATCTTTGATCTGAGGAGAGGTCTTAAGAGCATCTTCATCATTCTGTCTTTGTTCAGGTAACATTTACCATAATGACCTTAACCATGTCTAACATTTGTCCCTTATCTTGAGGCTCATAATAATTATAGGCTCACAGGAATTAGATTTTAGTATTAGTATTAGAATTAATATATTAGTATACAGTGCGGGCCATGATATTTGACATTTCACCTGAAAGGATATGAAATACTGATTTTTTTTTTAACAGGGCAGCCATCTTGGATTTTTTCATGTCTGAGAATAGTTAACTTCAATGCTGACTATTTTTATGTGTCCCCAAAAAGTGTTTTTTTTCCAGGAATCTTTTATCAAAAAGTTTTTAAAAAGTTTTTTTTTTCAATATGGTGGCCATCTTGGATTAATGACATATCTAAACATAGTTCTCTGTCATGCTGACTATTGTTATACATCAACACAAAGTAGTTGTATACAGGTTTAATGCGAAAATACTTTTAAAAAAACTAAAAATATGTATTTTTTTAACTTGGCGGCCATCTTGGATTTTTCAAATATCTACAAGTAGTTCACTTTCCTGCTGACTACATTTTTACATCTCTGCAAGATGGTTTTGTACAGGTTTTGTTCCAAAAATAGGGAAAAATGGGTCATTTTTAACAGTTGGCGGCCATATTGGATTCTCCACATGACTAAAAATGATTCAATTTCATGCTGACTATTTTTATACATCAGCCACAAGTGGTTATATACAGGTCTTATGCACAGATTTTTCAGAAATAATTTAAAATGGTATTTAATTAATTAATTAAATACTTTTTATCTTCGGAGGGGGCGTACGGGGGGGTTAGCAATCTCAAATTCAAAAACGAAGGCCAGATTCATGTTTCTCATGATGGATAGCATCTTTTAAGTTGGTTGCGGGTATTGCATCACCAATTTGGCTGAATAAGCTCCCCCCCTAGTAATATGCCTATAGGTGTGGATAGGTGGCCTTACTACAGCTGCATACACATTGTACAGTGCCCTGTGTATATACACGTGTAGCTGCCACATATAGCGATAATTCTGGTGGATCCTCATGCGCGCCATGTTAGTGCCTCTACATTGTGCCTCTGCATGGGTAAAATTCGACACGTGCGGCACGGCGACACGGCCCCTTTAAAAATCGACACGTGCGACACGGCGCCTTTAAAAATCGATGGACACAGGCATTTTTATGAGGCTCCAGTATACTCTATATACATAAAAATCGACGCAGTGACACGGCCCTGTTGCTAAAAATCGACGCGGCGACACGGTCAAAACTGAGGGGACCCATGTAGAGGCACTACATTGGTACCCCAATTTTTAGACCATGTCGCTGTGTCGATTTTACGAAAAGGGGTGTCGCCATGTCGATTTTTTACTTACACAATATACTATGGCCTTATAAAGTGTCGCCATGTCCATAGATTTTTAATAAGGCTGTGTCGCCCATGTCAATTTTTAAACGGGCCGTGTCGCTGTGTCGCCCGTGTCGATTTTTACCCATGTATGTAGAGGCACATGTTAGTTCTGTGCACAGAATGTCTCACGAGATTTCACTTGGTACCAGACCCCAACACACCATAGTTTACCAGGAACAAGCTATGTTCCGGGAGCAGAGCCAAGATCTCACGAGAGTACCAATACCAGTGTAAACACAGAGGTCACGGGAAGAAGTTTAATCCCGTTTGATCGCTATAGGGTATTGTACAGCTCTAGGTTACACAACACCCAGGTGGCCATGTCACAGTGCTCCCCACTACAGCACTGCATATCCCTATTAGTAGCACCAGCAGGGACACATGATGCAGGGTTCTCCGCACATAGGGATTACACAGGCGGGCCGCCTGTGTGCTTTTTACTGCTGCCTGTGTGAAATACCCTCAGAATCACCGCCTGTGTGCTTTTAGCTATCCATGGTTTTTTGAATTTTGTAAATACTCCAATTAGAACAGAAGTTATACCAATATGACCAATTAAAAAAAAGAAATCTACCAAAATTGTTAGAGAAATATTATTTGACAATGATTATTTTTCAAAGTTCTCAGTAGAGGAGTAATCCTAAATCCCCTCATAGGCAAAACTTTGGTTTGCTGATTTCGTTACGCTTGCAACGCTTGACAAAAATCTGAATTTATGCAAAATATACGGTGTGCTTTTTCATCCTGCGGAGAAGCCTGACATGCAGTAATGACCACTCCTATAGACAAATGCAGCAAGACAAAGTGACTGTTCAGATAAGTTGTTGATAAAGTTTTTGAATATTTCTGAAGCGTGACCAATTAATACATGAATATAACCTCGAAATCATGCATACTAATATATACTACCATACCGTCACGTTTAAGCAGTGGGTTTTAAATAAGCGCCAGTCTTGTATAAGCGCCGGGGGTAAAAACCCCATCCAAAGTTAAATGCGCCAGGGCACTTAAAGACGACGGCACGGTATTTGAAAGACATTCGTCCTGTGAATAAGCTGGATATGTTAGCTTCATGAAATGTTCATAGACAGAAACATATCATACCAATGGTTCTCCAGGAAAGTACCTGTCCAATGACGTGTATTGTATGGTTTTTATTATGATGTTTTATATCAGTTTTTGTCACTTGAAAATCTTTCTGGGACAAATTCTCTGAAAGGGATCTTTCCTTGCTGCATGGGGCTCGGGATGGGGCTATAACATATCCATAAGTCCCAGCCTAATGCCAACTAGATTGGGTTGTAGACTAATTATTGTGGTACCTTTGTGTTATGTATAATGGTACCAGGGTTTGCAATTACTTAGTGTGCATTCACTTATATAAGTCTTACAAGTATTTCTATTCTGATATCCATGGGTCCCTTTATCAGCTTCCTCTGTGGGTAATTGTGGGTGGTATTAAGTAGTGCTGTGGTTATGTATCTAGGTGTGTAGGTCCTACTGATGTTATCACATTACTGCAGGGATACACTGAGCACCATTCAGTCCATTAGGAGTCCTAATGCATACCCCTGCAGGCAATATGGGACATTCCATCCCTAATTGGGTACACTCTGTGTATTGAATGTATGGCGAAAGGTATGTCATATTGAACAGTATAGAAGCCTATATGTCATATACTGTATTATTATGTCCAAGCATTGGGGGTCAAGAAACCTGGTCTCACATAAGCGCCATACTTGTAGTCATAAGGAGTACACCAAGTATCCAATGTATAATCATAGGGGATTATGAGATCCTCACTAGACTAGTTATTATTCCCAAACTGTATTATTATGTCCAAGCATTGGGGGTCGGCAAAACTGGTAGCAAATAAGCGTCATACTTGTAGTCATAAGGAGTAGACCAAGTATTCAATGTATAAGCATAGGGGATTATGAGATCCTCACTAGACTAGTTATTATTCCCAAACTGTACTATTATGTCCAACTCCAAGCATTGGGGGTCGGCAAAACTGGTCTCATATAAGCGTCATACTTGTAGTCATAAGGAGTAGACCAAGTATCCAATGTATAAGCACAGGGGCTTATAAAGATCCTCACTAGACTAGTTATTATTCCCAAACTGTACCTTTTTTTGTACTATTATGTCCAACTCCAAGCATTGGGGGTCGGCAAAACGGGTACACATAAGCGTCATTGTTATTGTCATAAAGAGTACACCAGGTGTCAAAATGTGTAAGCACAGGGGGTTATAAAGATCCTCACTAGACTAGTTATATTATTTCCAATGTATTGGTCCTACATTGGTGTATGTCCTTAACTGAGGCTGTGATCCTCCATACCTGCTGCATGCTCTATCCTGCTGAGTGGTGGCCGTAACGTTATACATGTACAGTGTGGACTCTACACCACATACCAGCCTGCTCCAGTACCTGGAGCACGGGGGGGTAAGGGAGTGGTCATTTCTAAACAACAGGTGGATTTATTATTTCAATTCATTCTAGAAGCTATCAAATGTACTTCAGTAGCCTTTGTTGGTGTTGAAGTTACCCTGATGAAGGCAAACTCATGCCGAAACTGTAGGTTCATACCGATAATATAATGCCATCATAAAAGTAAAATCGAGTTGGGCCTCTAGCGTAGTGTTGTATTTTCATTTAGAAATAATTCTTTTGATATGTGGGGAGCAACAAAATTGAGACCGCTTGTATGGGGGAACAAAAATAAATGAACCCCTCTCGCGCGAGAGAAGACTAAAAGAAGTCATCCTTTTTACGTGAAAGAAACTGCGAGTTGGGTTGGGGGGGGGGGGTATTTGGACCGAAAAATGACCATTCCCTAAGGAGGCTCTATAGGCCTAGTATTAGCAGGACCAGACCCGCTGCTTACGGTGGTGCTATATCTGTATACGGGCAGGTGCTAAGACGTTTTGATCAGCGTCCAGAGTTTAATACCTCTCATGGTGCCTTGTACCATGGCCATTATAGGTGAGTGGGCACGTTCGTGTAGTAGAAAATCTGTAGGACTTATAGTGGTGCACAATTACAACTAGTTTTGACTGTATAGTATGCACAGATGCCTATGTATAACATCTTAATATCTTACGTTTCCGTGGGAAATAAACATAATTCACGGGAATAAAGAAAGCAGGAGAGTCACAAAAAATTGAAAGAGCGAAAACTTGTATCATTACATAAATAAATTGCATTTTAAGTCCAGGCTTAGGCGATGCCAGTAGAGTTGTAATTATTTAGGGGTAAAATGGTGGCAATTGAAATGTAATGTAACTTGAGGCTTCTGATTATGCAATACAGAGACTGATGTAGCATTGTAGTGGTCCAACGCTTATTGTAAACCCCAAAAGCCCCAAATCCCTCAGTCTCGTGCGTAATTCCGATTTCAAGTTTGGTTTTCCGAATGGCCCCCAGAGGTCACGCCTGAATGGTCGGGCTGTGTTGTAACAATGTAAACCGGAACAAACGGTACCGAGCTCTAACCCTTTAAGGGCCGCAGAGTACATTGATGCATCATGCCCTTGGTCGTCATGAATCCATGAATGCAGCCCTGGTGAGTAACTCGCCAGTGCTGCATTCAAGCATCATGCTGACCCTATGAGGTCCAGACACTCCCTAAGGCTCGGCATGATGCACCAATGTAGCACAGGTGAGTTACTTGCCGGGGCTGCATTGGTGCATCATGACAACAAAAGTCATCTTTTAGCAACATCCATTGTTAGAGGGTTAAGAGGGTCAAGTCCATGTATTAGGCACAGAGCCCAGCACCCACCCTACCTCACCCACCACAGACGTGCTCACCTCACATCATCCACACTAGGTAGTCAACTTCTATATCTCAATTGAATTTTTCTTTTAATTGAATTTTTTTTACCATCATGATACCTTAATGAATCATTTCGTTGGTTGTCATGCTACATGAATGCAGCCCTGACGAGTTACTCGCCGTGGCTGCATTGGTGTAAGGTAGTGGTTAAACCGACTTACAGTGAAAACTTATAAAAAAATATAACAACAGTCAGGGTTTGCAGCAAGTCTAGGTCACAGGTGGATCAACACCCGAGTAGGTAACATGATATTACATGGAGGTAACCCTGTAAGGGCCGCACACTGCTTTAATGTGATATGTCCCTTGTGGGTCCTTTGTCATCATGATGCATGAATGCAGCCCTTGCGGTTTTAATCACCGGGTCTACATTTATACCCAGATACCTGTCTCATTGCAAAATTCTACCACTGTAGCTCTAGCGGTTTGAAAAATATGGGGAAAGGAGTTTATTTTCTTTAATCTCAGAAAAATATCATGGTTGCCATGGAAACCGTCCAAAATGGCGGTGTTCGCACCACTTTCAGCGGGTGTAACATCCATATTCTGAAAGCCCATGAAAAATGCTTCAATATATGTCAGAGTCAGCTTGTTGAACTGGGGGTAGGGGTAGATTTCAAATCTGGGCTCTTGGCCGCTACTCTATTATAGGCCTACATGATATCGGCCTTTCGCTTGTGTATCAACCCCATGTAGTCGGCATGGTCAACAACGAAGGGCATGCTGCATTAAAGGCCCAGTGCCCCAACTCCACTCCGACTGCCGCTGGAGGGGTACCGAGACCTGCGGGTTTAAAGTGCCGGTAGTGTGCTGTCTTTAAAGGACTAAGTACAAGTACAAGGGCACAGGGATCTAGACGGCTGAGTCGTGCCACAGAGCTGTACTATAGAGACCTAGAGTTGTATTGACGACCATGTTATCTCTTTAAGGACAGCCTGTCACTAATAGATGACATATGCCACCATGATGCACCAATGCAGCCCAGGCAAGTAACTCGCCCATGCTGCATTGGTGCATCATGCCAACAATTTGGGAGTATCTCGCACCCTTAAAGGGTTGGCATGATGCTTGAATGCAGCACTAGTGAGTTAATCACCAGGGCTGCATTCATGCATCATGACGACCCAAGGCATAATGCATTAATGCAGCCCTGGTGAGTTACTCACCAGGGTTGCATCAATGCATTATGATGACCAAGGGCATGATGCATTAATGCATGGTGCCACCCTTAAAGGGCTACAGGGCACTCCTTATCGTATCTCTACCATACACTACACGTAGTAACTAGTTATTGTGGTTATCGATTCGTGTCAACACTTGCAATGAGCTCTAGTCTGGACACTGTGGGCAGGCGGGGGTGGCCTGTACTAGGTCTGTCTGTCTAAACAATACTAAAAATGACATGGTCCGATTTTTCCTACATTTTAAATCCTACCTAAATGTGTCCCAAACGTTGGCACACTATGATGTTTGGAGGATAGGGCACACTACGATGTCATCTATGGGCAATAAAAGCCCAATTACAAGGTCTGATATGGCCCAGGTATAGTATTTACAGTGCATTTTCAATGGGGGGGGGGGGGGGTTACAGTATGCACTCCAAAAGTAATAAATTGAACCATGTAATCTGATAATTACCGGTAGTTGAAATCTAAGCTAAATTCTAGAGAATGGGATTCAATAAAGTAGGTAGGACATGAAGTATGGCCATGGGGAACATTCTGGTTCGTTTTTAACAAAATTGATTTTTGAGCCCTATATGCTATTTCCTACAAACAGTCCAAAAATCTATGCAGCGCCTTAGATAATATTTCGGGAGTATTCACTGTCCTGTAGTATCCATTATTTCCATACTATCATAGATCTGTGTAATATTTTCCAAATGCATGAATCGCTTTCTACCAGCTGGTAATGTCATCATCAAACCATGATCATCTGAATGGCTTTTTTTGGCAATAATTCCTCTCTAGACGTCTAGATGGGGAGGCCTATATTTCATAGCTACAGTCCAATAGTCCAATAGTCCTCTATGTATAAACACAGTCTGGTAATCCATGAGTGATTCCACAACTACTCTCCCAAGGAAAAGGGCCAATTCTGATCCCTGTGTGCAAGGACATTAGATGTGACTGTGCAAGATGGGGTTCATGAAAGACGGTATAGTTCCAATAAATCCCATGTGCAAGAACAGGAATATTATCCAAAGTCTTTTTAACTATTGGCAACCACTTGCTAGACACCTAGTTGTCCAGGCTGCTGTAAGAGACACGACAGTACATTTGTACCTTGGGGTATCTGGGTCTGATTCACAACAGTAAGCAGGGCTCCTAGCAAACTGCAGACTGGTCATGAAGACACCTGTCCCGTCTGGTGTTCCAATAACAAGTAGGTACAGTGGTACCGTACTGGGCTGCATCATACACATGTACATGAGTGAGGGACCAGACCCAGTCAGAGCACTCATAAGATGGACTGGCTGAAACACGAGCCACGCACACTCTATAGGTCTGTAACGGGTTGGATGCAGCGCCTGTTAATGCCTATTCAGGGTGACCAGAGCTACAAGATGGCTGCCTACACTGGGTGACGGACGAGTTACTGTGCTATAGGGGGACAAGATGGCTGCCTACACAGGGTGACAGACCAGTTATAGTGCTATAGGGGGACATGATGGCGGCCTACACAGGGTGACCAGGACAGTGCTATATGGGGACAAGATGGCTGCCCACACAGGGTGACACACTACAGTGCTATAGGGGGACAAGATGGCTGCTTACACAGGGTGACCAATGCTACATTGCTATAGGGGGACAAGATGGCTGCCTTCACAGGGTGACCAATGCTACATTGCTATAGGGGGACAAGATGGCTGCCTATACAGGGTGACAAGTTAAGTATTATTACTGGGGGGATAAGATGGCTGCCTACACAGGGTGACCAGTTACAGTGCTATAGGGGGACAAGATGGCTGCCTACACAGGGTGACCAGTTACAGTGCTATAGGGGGACAAGATGGCTGCCTACACAGGGTGACCAGTTACAGTGCTATAGGGGGACAAGGTGGCTGCCTACACAGAGTGACCAGTTACAGTGCTATAGGGGGACAAGATGGCTGCCTACACAGGGTGACCAGTTACAGTGCTATAGGGAGACAAGATGGCTGCATACAAAGGGGGACCAGTTACAGTGCTGTAGGAGGACAAGATGGCTGCCTACACAGGGTGACCAGTGCTACAGTACTATAGGGGACAAGATGGCTGCCTACACAGGGTGACGAGTTACTGTGCTATAGGGGGACAAGATGTCTGCCTACACAGGGTGACCAGTTACAGTGCTATAGGGGGACAAGGTGGCTGCCTACACATAGTGACCAGTTACAGTGCTATAGGGGGACAAGATGGCTGCCTATACAGGGTGACCAGTTACAGTGCTATAGGGAGACAAGATGGCTGCATACAAAGGGGGACCAGTTACAGTGCTGTAGGAGGACAAGATGGCTGCCTACACAGGGTGACCAGTGCTACAGTACTATAGGGGACAAGATGGCTGCCTACACAGGGTGACAAGTTACTGTGCTATAGGGGGACAAGATGTCTGCCTACACAGGGTGACCTGTTACAGTGGTATAGGGGGACAAGATGGCTGCCTACACAGGGGGACTAGAACTACACGTGTTTACCTTATGTATAGTACAGCCATGACTCGGGTATGTCCTTGAAGATACAGCACTGAAGGAGGAAGTAGGCGGTGTGTGTGTGGGGGGGGGGGGGGGGGGGGGGGCAGAGGGGGTGAGGGGGGGAGTAGCCTTCTAACACTAACCCACTGCCTCCCTCCATACATTTCACTTGCTGTAGGCCCAGGGACTAACTTATATGAGTTTGACCTACCTACTAACATACTAATTATTTGATCCAGAGAGAAGTTATCTAAAATAAAATCAATGTATTGAATTTCATCTTCGTCTCTTCCAAATTTGCCTACAAGGAGACCACTACGTGTTTGTTGTTTGTATATTACAAATTGAATAGAGCAAAAAGAAATAAATCCATGAGGCAGGCAGACAGGCAGGGGGAGAGGTTGTACATGTACATGTGTGTGCAGGGGTTGATGGGGATGGATTGGCAAGGGGGAGGGGGGAGAGGTTAGGACGTTGGTCTCGTTTTACTGCCATGTAAGTAGTAGATATGGTACAAGTGAGTCGCTGTATAAGTGTTATAAGCCAAGGACAGGGTCATCGTCCTTCGTTGAAGAAATGAATCTCATTTGAATTGCTTTGAACTGAATATTTCTTCACTGATTGGATATCAGTTTCCTTGACCCATGGTTTCCTCTAATTATTACAGATGGCGGCCCCCAGTGGTGACCGGATACAGCAGTCTATACCCCCTCTACCCCCCCCCCCCCCATCCCCGGGGGGTCCTTTACTGATCATTATGACAGTAATGACGTTACAAGTTAAACCATGTAATTATAACCCAAACACTCCCGCATCACCATGGTAACCTGCAGCACCAATAACAACAGTGGTAGTCTATGGGAATCCTACATTAATGGATCTATAACTGGCCTATACTGTAAAACAGCCCGTATAAGCCCAACTCGCGCATTAGCCGCACCCCTAACATTCACAAACCCTATAAACCTCAGGGAGGGTCTGAAAATTACTAGTTTAGTACTGTAGTATACATCTATAACCTTGCATAAGAGCCGCACCTTGACTTTGTCCTGATCATATAGGCTGCTGTCGCGATCTGACTTGCGTACTAGCCGCGGCCTATAGGCAAGGTTTTATGGTATTAACTAAATACGTCCGTGTTATCGTTAGTGATTGCCATTGTTTCTACACATTAAACATTTAGGAGGCACACACACTCGTACGTAGCTATAGCTGGGTGCTGTGGTGGTTTTTCTTTTCTTTTTCTTTTGTTCTATTATTGACTTGGGTAATGTATTCATGAATAGCCATATCTTATTTACATGGTGCACGCAGGAGTAATTGTGATCCAACAGTTGCACTGTCCGGCTATGACACGCAAAACTTGCCGTGTTGGCTCTGCTCACGAGCTGTTTGTGAGAACAGAGCCACACTCACGCGGGAGCACCCCTAATATAAACTTTTTTCATGGTGAATACAGCACTCACATTGACTTAACCAAGGAAGGCCGTATTTAACACACAACCCCCCATGAAATAACCCTTGCCCGTATTTTAACGGCCTGTCAAATCATCATAATTGTTGATTTAACCACTATAAAGTAGCTTTTTCAGAGCAATTAAGTGGAATTTTGACAAGTATTGTTAAGGCCAAATAAAAAAAAAGTTTTGTTTCAGGTAACATGGGAACAAACTCTAGGGTCGGTAGGTCGGATTTTTTTTTTTTTTTTACTTTTTTTTTTTTTACTTTCCCTCTAGAATTGACCCAAAAAAATGTAAAAATGGGGAGATTTTTTTCAAAATTTTGTAAACCTAAAATTGACACCAAAAAAGTATAAAAATTAAAAAAGTTCTTCAAAATTGCATAAACAAACATAGGGTCGGCCCTGTTTAGATAGGGTCGGTCAGGTGACCTGAAACAAACCTTTTTTTTTTGGGCCTAATAAGGACATGACATAAACACAAAGGACTTCGTCTCGTGAAATAACCCTCAGTGAGATACCAGTGAGGAACTCTACTCGTGCACCTTTGCCTATATACGGTCAGGCTTTGATAGTCAGACCAGCGCCATTGCAGATGGTCGGATTTAAAATCTGATGGGCTATCAAAGCATATTTCAATGCAAATATATCAGAGTGTTATAGCCAAAACAGGTCGGATCCTGTGTTAGTTCGACACTTCTACCCCTGTAACAGGGGTAGAAACCATGTGCCTTTGGGCTAACCAGGTCACTCTGCCAATCTGGCAGAGTAGCTATTTTGATGGAAGTATTCACTCTTCAGCTTATGCTTCCAGCCACATGTCCCTCAATGTATTCCCACTTGTTCACCATCCACAAGGCATTCCTAATACATAAATAGATCTATAAGCCTGGCTTTGTTTGATGTCAACTCCACTCCTCTTGGACACTCCTCCCACCACTTCTCCCTGCTGCTGAAATCAAAATGTGTGACATACACTGATGTTGACATGTTTGCAGCAGTATAAGTATGCTGAACATGTAGAATACCTTTTGGGGAACATGATTGAGAATTTTGAGGGACTGACAGTGAGTACATCTGTGAGAACAACACCCTTTTTATTCTCACTATATAGGATCCCAATGTAGCTGCAGTCTGGCGCAATAGCGCCAGATGTGTCGGACTAACTATCAAAGGACGGACTAGCGAGACCCGACAACACCCTGTGAAGGCCTTGTGCCATCCCTGTTATTATCCACACAACGGACAATGCTTTATTGGGGACCGTACTCGGACAGGGCATGCACCAACAATAGTGCCTAACGAGCGACAACGCCCGCCCGCCGAACTACACCAGCACTCAGTCCCCTGCCACTCCCCATGACGTACACATACTGCACGCCTGGGGCCTGCTCCTACTACATGCAACACAAGGTATGGGTCCTGCTACACAACTACCTAACGGAATCCCCCTGCGTCACTGCCTGAGGGAATCCCTCACATTATGACATCACTGCCTGAGGGTATGCCCCCCTCCCCCACATTATGACATCATTATCTGAGGGAACCCAGTGGCGGATTTAGGGGGGGGGCACACGGGCCCTGCCCCCCCCCCCCCTTGGGAAATAAAAAAAAAATGGGAGAAAGAGGAGAAGGGAGAGAAGGAAGAAAGAGAGGGGAGAAAGGGAAATCTGGTCTTTCTGGAAGCCAAATATGACCCTTTTTAATGCCAAGATATCGGCCTTCTGATCCCTGAAATTGGCCCCTTTCTGATGCCCAAGCTTTGGCCCTTTCTGACCCCTTAGCCTGGCCCTTTCTGACCTTCAAACTGGGCCCTAAACCTGGCCAATTCTGATGTCCAAACCTGGCCTTTTCTACCCTGAATCCTGGCCCTAAACCTGGCCCTTCCTGGGACTAGGCCCTGGGATTAGGCCCTAAACCTTGCCCTTTCTGACCGTCAAACCTGATCCTTTCTGATGCCTGAGCTCGGCCATTTCTGACCACTGAGCCTGGCCCTTTTGACCCCCTAGCCTGGCCCTTCCTAACCCTCAAACTGGGATCTAAACCTGATCCTTCCTAACCCTGGGATCGGACCCTAAACCTGGCCCTTTCTGACCCAAAACCTGGTGACCAAGCCCTGCCACTTCAACATTTTCCAATCTCTTCCAGTTTAAAAATAATGTCCCAGCCACAATGATAAAGGATAAATACATATCTCTCAGCCATGATATATGTGCCAAAATGCACCAGATTTCACCATTTCTAATTTAGACTTTCAGAATTTTCAAAATTTTCCACTCCAAAAAGTATGTCCCAGCTGTAATGATGGAGAATAATACAGATCTGAGCCATATGTTAGGAGCCAAAATGTACCCGATTGCACCATTTCAAGTTTAGACTTCAAAATTTTCCAAAGAAAACTGTTTTCTAGCCCCAATCAAACAGAATAAATACAAATCTCAGCCATGATAAATGATGTGCCAAAATACACCAGAATGCACCATTTAAAGGCTAGAAATTGAAGATTTTCTTGGGGGGCATGCCCCCAAACCCCCCTAGTTTGGCCGCTGCGCTTCGCTTGCGGTAGTCGGCAGGATTCACCACACTTTCCTAGATCTTGGCCCCCCCCCTGGATTCCTGGATCCGCCACTGGAATCCCCCACATTATGACATCACTACCTGACGGAATCCCCACATTATGACATCACTACCTCAGGGAATTCCCCATTAAAGATACTCAAATTTTAGACCAGAAAAAGTGGGCCTTCTCAAAGCCGCTGCTGCTTACATCCCCAGCTGATTGCAGCTTCCTCTGCTGTGTTGAGTGGACGTTGTGGGGATACCTCGGTCCTGCTAATGGTTGGTGTATCAGCATGCGGGGTAGGAGGTACCGTAAAATCTCACGTATAAGCCTAACTCGCGTATAAGCCGCACCCCTTACTTTGACAGATTAGGCCACACTTAAAAAAAAGTCTGTTTCCGGTGGAGCGGGCGGGTGCCTTTTATTCCCAATGCCACCCGCCAGCATTTTTTTTTTTTTTTTTTTTTTGGTCAGGGTGGCCGATTTATTACTTATTTGCCCGATTTTTTTTTTCTCAGCAGCGGTTCTGTAATCCAAATTATTAGGATGAAACGGCCTAACGCTCAGCTTTCATTTGATACCAAATATGCCTATATAGAAATCTGCAATGACCAGGTACCGGGTGGGAAAGGCATGTTCAACATTTCAAAAAAAAGAAAAAAAAAAAAGAATTTGCGGCCTACCGGGTGACTCTTTTTTAGGCCACCCGCTCCACCGGAAACAAACTTTTTTTTAAGCGTGGCCTTATATAAGCCACAGAGGGGGTCTGAAAATTGTTAATTTGGTACTTTAGTATACTTATAAATATACTTGTATAAGCCGCACCCTATATAGGCATGTTTGGTATCAAAAGAAAGCTGAGTCTGACTTGCGTACTAGCCGCGGCTTATACGCGAGGTTTTACAGTACATGTCCCTAGGTGTAGTTTACCTGTGAGTCGTGCATGCAGAGACAGGCACCGCGTGCCCAAGGTCAAGGACATGAAGTAACCCCTGCACATCAGGTTACATGGGAACAGAGATAGAAGCCGTCTCGTGGACTATTTTTTAACGCACTATTTTTTAACGCACTGCATCTCCTCATTTCTCATTGGCGACCATCTTCTGAATACTGATTTATCCGACATTTCTCCTATTTAGACGAAAACCTTACTACATGTAGTATTCTGCATAATATGCCACAGGTCAAGGGCTACATAACATGTATCAGTAGAGATCTTTTCAGCAGGGAATGAAGCTCAAGCGGAAATTACTGGGAAAAGTAGGAATTCCTGCATAATTAAAAAAAATTGATTTCTGCATCAGCTTTTTTTTAGGGCGTTCTGGTTACCTGAAACAAGGCGTTCCTCACATTTCCTGTGTTTGTAACTCACATAATGCAATGAATCACGATCACAAGTCGCTGCAATAATCTTTTCATGGGTTATATCAACAATACTCACCCATCCCCTTTATGATTAATTATATATAGAGATTGAAATATATAGAAATAGAAACGTTGACCCTCCCCCATTGTATGCTACTAATACTATGTATACACGGAACCATTGCCATATCTAGGGAGTGAAAAGCCATCTAGTAAGGGCCGCACTGTCCCAGGTTATGGCTCTACCTCAGAATTACTATTTAATCTATTCCTCTATTGTGTCCTCATCATTTTGAGATATTTTTACCATCCGATTCATCTATCTGGTTTCACGGCTGTTCCTTTCTTTCCCTTTGTGGTTGGTGATTGGGTGGAGGGGGCAGGGTAGGGCATCCCACCACTACCCTTTTGGCAGATTGTATTGTGACTACCCCCCCCCCCGCCTCCTAACGACTCGTAGATCCATGAATTCATTTATCAAATTGGCCCTCTATAATTAAGTACAGGTATTTGAGACAAAAAAAACACACTTGAAATCAGGGAAAAAATTAAAAGGCTTCCATCCCTCAACGAAGAACAATGTAGATCCATGAATTCATTGATCAAATTGCCACTTAGCTAGATACATATCGAACATGCACATCAACCCGACATGTTATCTCTCCAACTAATCAATCAGACCCCCGTCACTAATACCTCTCATCTCCATACTAATTACACCTAAATCCACCCTCCCTCGCCTCCCACTCGCTGCTAATCCGGCCGGATCCCACCCCGGGCCGTTACGTTATTTACAGCGGCGTGGTTGGTGTGGGTGCGGCCAGGGGGCGGCACTGGCGGCCAGTAGCACGGGAGTTGGACGTTTGTAGCAGGCTGCGTCCTAGTAGCGTCCTAGTAACGGGAAACACGGGAATAGACGCCGGGGGAGGACGGACCCGACACCCATGTCGCTACTACACTAAGGGTACATAGCTCTGTAAGGGCCTCACACTGCTTTAATGCATCATGCCCGTCATGATGCCTGAATGCAGGCCTGCTAGTGAGTGCTTCACCAGTGCATCATGCCGACCCTATGAGGTTGAAACACTCCTGATGGGTCTGCATGATGCATGAATGAAAATGCATCATAACGACCACGACCACATAAAGCACTATGCGGCCCTTAATCCTTTAAGGATGGCATCATTCCTTGATGCATCATGCCCTTGGTCGTCATAATGCATGAATGCAGCCCTGGTGAGTAACTCGCCAGTGCTGCATTCAAGCATCATGCCGACCTACGGGGTTCAGATACCCTACAGGATCGTCATGATGCATCAATGCAGCAGCGGTGAGTTACTGGCTGGGCCTGCATTGGTGCATCATGACGATAAGTGTCATCTTTTAGTGACATCCATCCTTGAAGGGTTAAGGGATCTGGGGGGAGTGATATTGATGTTTTGAGTACACCGTAAAGTGGGAACTGGCAGGAGGAGGGGCTGTTGTTTTATTTGGGTGCTAAAACACTGAGGAAACGCCACTCAAAGGGTTGAAAACACAGTCAGGGGATAAACAAGAAAGCTTCAAAGAAAGCCCAAAGTATTTTAGGCACGTTGCCACTAGCTTCTAAAGGGGATGGGAAACACGGAACACAGACACCTCAATGGAGGAAAGAGCCACCCCCACTGAGTGTTACTGTACCACTATATAGAGCTATATAGAGGGAGACAGCCGCCACACTACGCTTAAAGGAGTCTTATATTATAGTTTTACTATCTAAATATCACAAATATTTTTATATGATTGTTTTGATAGAATGTGCAAAGTAAAAACCCTTCAAACTAACTCAAATCAAATGAACTCATCTTTGGGTACCAGTGCGGGAGGTTGTTTTCAAGAATATATTTAAAAGAAAGGGTAGAAATATGGACATATGACTGATAAGAACTGCATATTAACTCACAACCTGGCATGGAGTTCCTATTAAAGGTCTATATGATATGAATAGCGTAACCTTATCGAGTTATCAACCCTTTAAGGACAGCAAAGTGTTTTTCTTCACGGTATCTCCGAATCTTGGTGAATCTACCCTATAGTTAATACCGGGAGATTTGGCGAAGACGCCAGAGAGAATTTTAATTAATAGAACTGTGGGGAGGTCATTAGAAGGATGGACATCTCTCAGAGGGGAGCAACCATAAATATCCTGTGGTCGGATTTATCACCTCCAGGGTTATCTGACCATCATAAATGAGCATTGTGAACCTGTGATAGTCTGTGTTGGTGTCAAAAGAGGGTGAGCTGCTCCTAAATGACAATTTAAATGGGTTGTTTAAATGGTGTGAGGTCATGGTATGTGATGTATGTGAATAAGCTAGTACCTATAATTGAAGATACACCCTCCCAGTAGCCTATGTAGGAGGTGTCGCCAAATTCTCCAGTCTTGACAATGTTAAGGATAGATCCCTGTACGAGGGGTCTATGGCATTTAGACACAGACCATAGGGAGGCTGTCTAAATGACATAGTCCCCGAGTTAATGGGATCTATCCGACTTGAAAACTGGTATCTAATTGCTCTTTTATTACCTTTTAATTACCTATGGTCGATACATATATATATATATAGATATATAGATATATATAGATATAGATATATATATATAGATATAAAGATATACATATGGATATAGATATATAGATATAGATATATAGATATATATATAGATATAGACACCCTCAAATCCAGCCCTGTCATTGGTCGATTCAAAATACCAGGTTCTAAATACCCCAGACTCATGCCGAATCTACCCTATATCCCGGAGGCCGGGTGTGTGTCCGACTCATGCCGGATCTACCCTATATCCCGGAGGCCGGGTGTGTGTCCGACTCATGCCGGATCTACCCTATATCCCGGAGGCCGGGTGTGTGTCCGACTCATGCCGGATCTACCCTATATCCCGGAGGCCGGGTGTGTGTCCGACTCATGCCGGATCTACCCTATATCCCGGAGGCCGGGTGTGTGTCCGACTCATGCCGGATCTACCCTATATCCCGGAGGCCGGGTGTGTGTCCGACTCATGCCGGATCTACCCTATATCCCGGAGGCCGGGTGTGTGTCCGACTCATGCCGGATCTACCCTATATCCCGGAGGCCGGGTGTGTGTCCGACTCATGCCGGATCTACCCTATATCCCGGAGGCCGGGTGTGTGTCCGACTCATGCCGGATCTACCCTATATCCCGGAGGCCGGGTGTGTGTCCGACTCATGCCGGATCTACCCTATATCCCGGAGGCCGGGTGTGTGTCCGACTCATGCCGGATCTACCCTATATCCCGGAGGCCGGGTGTGTGTCCGACTCATGCCGGATCTACCCTATATCCCGGAGGCCGGGTGTGTGTCCGACTCATGCCGGATCTACCCTATATCCCGGAGGCCGGGTGTGTGTCCGACTCATGCCGGATCTACCCTATATCCCGGAGGCCGGGTGTGTGTCCGACTCATGCCGGATCTACCCTATATCCCGGAGGCCGGGTGTGTGTCCGACTCATGCCGGATCTACCCTATATCCCGGAGGCCGGGTGTGTGTCCGACTCATGCCGGATCTACCCTATATCCCGGAGGCCGGGTGTGTGTCCGACTCATGCCGGATCTACCCTATATCCCGGAGGCCGGGTGTGTGTCCGACTCATGCCGGATCTACCCTATATCCCGGGGGCCGGGTGTGTGTCCGACTCATGCCGGATCTACCCTATATCCCGGGGGCCGGGTGTGTGTCCGACTCATGCCGGATCTACCCTATATCCCGGGGGCCGGGTGTGTGTCCGACTCATGCCGGATCTACCCTATATCCCGGGGGCCGGGTGTGTGTCCGACTCATGCCGGATCTACCCTATATCCCGGGGGCCGGGAGTGTGTCCGACTCATGGTGGATCTACCCTATATCCCGGGGGCCGGGAGTGTGTCCGACTCATGGTGGATCTACCCTATATCCCGGGGGCCGGGAGTGTGTCCGACTGATGGTGGATCTACCCTATATCCCGGGGGCCGGGAGTGTGTCCGACTCATGGTGGATCTACCCTATATCCCGGGGGCCGGGAGTGTGTCCGACTCATGGTGGATCTACCCTATATCCCGGGGGCCGGGAGTGTGTCCGACTCATGGTGGATCTACCCTATATCCCGGGGGCCGGGAGTGTGTCCGACTCATGGTGGATCTACCCTATATCCCGGGGGCTGGGAGTGTGTCCCTATGTCTCGGAGGCTGGGTGTGTCCCACTCATGCTGAATCTACCCCATGTCCCGAGGCTCATTTCCCGCCGCAGACAGACAGCTTTGTGGTGGTGATGAGGTGACGGGGTAGACGCCGCGACCAAACCGTGCTCCCGTCACCGTCTCATCAACAAGGGACGGCCAATTAACGGCCTTATTATAGAATGACCTAATTATCGGACACGAGTCCCGCGGGCTCCGGACGGCCGGAGGAACGCCAGGGGAGCCCATGGACGGACTGTGGTGGTGGACACTGGCTCTCCAAGCACAGGCTGTGTCATGAATACACTGGTTATTGTGTGAAACTTGTGTATGGAGATGGAGTAATACAGCCATCAGCTAGTTGTGAGTAGTATAAGGGAGAAGCGGGTTGAGGGCTGCCCCTGCAGTTACTAGAGAGCGGAGAGAAGCATTAAATGTCATACTCTCGTTCCCAAATCCTTCCGAAGGAAGGCTCTGGTAACTGCCAAATGGTTGGATTTTGCTGGGTCTGGACAACCCCTGCTGGTAGCTTGGAACCAGCGAACAGGAACAGGAAATGGAACCAGAAAGGCTGATGGTAAAACTACCTAAAACTACCATCATACATTCTGGTTCCATTTCCTGTTCCTGTTCGCTGGTTCCAGCCTACCAGCAGGGGTTGCCCAGACCCAGCAAAATCCAAAGTTCAAGGTCATTTGGCTGTAACCAGAGCCTTCCTTCGAAGGGATTTGGGAACGAGAGTATAAATGTCATTGCTATTGAGTTGTTCTATAATGGTTGAGTAAAGATTATTTACTGGCCCCAACATGTATACATTGACTACTGTAAATTGTCTCGAAGCCGCAGCTAGTACGCAATTCAGATCGCCAGTGCCGCTCATAGGAACGCCCCAGAATCAGGGTGCGGCTTATACATGACTTTTTATATGTATATTACAGTACCAAAAAAGGGATTCTGCGGCTTATATGATTCGTCAAAGTTAGGGGTGCGGCCTATACACAAGTTATGCTTATATGTGAGATTTTACGGTAGAAAGATGAGAGAAGCACTAGATGTCATTGCTATTGAGTTACTCAATTATGGTTGAGTAAAGATAATTTGCTGGCACCCGACATGAAATGCTTAACTAATATATTTAGTTACTAATCTGAAATAACCAGCTAAATCAGATCTGAATGCATAGCTTCAGTGTTTCACCATGACACAAAGATGGCGGCCGGTAGCGGGCTACACTGTTCTCCCGACACGTGACTGGGAGTGCCCAATAGACTGTGACCAGCCGTAGATTGTGTTAGGAGAGTGTCCCGCACCGCCCACCCACACCACCAGGAGGCACCACCAGCACCGTCTCGCCTAATCTCACCAACTCACGTCCCAAATGAGATTTGGGTCCTCCTATACTCTGTGCCTCAACTAGGCGATAGTCCTGATGGTACCTAGTCCTGCCCAGACTCCTGCCACAACTAGGTAACAGTCCTGATGGTACCTAGTCCTGTATATACCCCTGCCACAACTAGGTAATGGTCCTGATGGTACCTAGTCCTGCCCAGACTCCTACCACAACTAGGTAAGGGTCCTGGTGGTACCTAGTCTTACCCAGACTCCTGCCACAACTAGGTACTGGTCCTGGTGGTACCTAGTCCTACCCAGACTCCTGCACCAAGTGCCTTTAGGTCAGCATCATGGAGTGGCCTTACCACACCACAGCAGCACTGTGGTTGAATGACCACCCCCTAGTCTCCCCAGCTTCTACACCGCCCGATTGTCTGAGAGCACAGAATAGCTGTGACGGACACTGTCATGGCTGTCATGTCATATGACGTCACAGACAAAGATGGCTGAACCGCTGTGACGTTATTGTGTCTCGGGCGGTAGCACGTGTCGGTGTGATATAATTAGAGTGACAGGCTGAGTGGGATCCACGTATTTCATGGTCAAAGCATTTGGTTGTTGATTGGCTTTGTATATTGCATAGTCTCTCTATAGGAATTTTCTAAATCTTTTTCATTTTTACTATGGATAAAGAATTTCTTACTTCTTGATGGCAATTTTACCTTCATTCACATAGAACTGACCATTGACAGATTCTAAACTACAGGCTCCTGTTTTCTCATCCTCTGTCAAGACTTGACAATGTGATAATGCGCTAACCGGTTAGGATGACAGGTTGCGGACGTTAAGACCCGAATAGAGCGTGGTATATTAATACTGCCACATTACGGCCGTGAGAAGACCACCACCACCTCGACAGGAGCTCACACTGACAATGTCATGCTGCCATGGTCAGCCAAAAACTCCATATAAAACCCGCGGTATAAGGAAATCGACATTTTCACCGATAATGTCAGCGAGTCTTAAAATAACCTGTGACTTGAGACCTCAAGTCTGAAGGTGAGCCGCGTAGAGTCACCATGGGAACCGGGACTACAGGACATGTCTCACTAAATTGATACAAGTTGGAAGTCTATAACCGGGTGCAATCTATGACTAGGTGCAATCTATGACCGGGTGCAATCTATGACTAGGTGCAATCTATGACCGGGTGCAATCTATGACTAGGTGCAATCTATGACCGGGTGCAATCTATGACCGGGTGCAATCTATGACCAGGTGCAATCTATGACCGGGTGCAATCTATGATCAGGTGCAATCTATGACCAGGCATAATCTATGACCAGGCATAATCTATAACCGGGTGCAATCTATGACTAGGTGCAATCTATGACCGGGTGCAATCTATGACCAGGTCCAATCTATGACCAGTCCAATCTATGACCAGCTGCAATCTATGACCAGGTCCAATCTATGACCAGGTCCAATCTATGACCAGGTCCAATCTATGACCAGGTCCAATCTATGACCAGGTCCAATCTATGACCGGCATGAAAGAAAACGGCTTATTTAGGGCAGGTGAAATAGAAATGACTGGAAAAAGTTAATGGATATCTTAAAGACTTTATGATACTAATCTTATTTTAATGTTTTTGATACAATCTTCCCAATTCACACTTGCGAATCATAGCGGGGGTTGGAGGGAGTGGTAAACCGAACACATAAATCTCAATGTAACAGATTAAATGTTAATCCATTACTTTATTCATCTATTTATTTCATCATAAATGTATTCATTTACTTATACACTATTTCTCCCTTACATTAGGGGTTTAACAATTTATGAAGTGCAAATGTCTCAATTAGGAAGGACTCCAAAGAAGACTACAATATACGGTAAAAATACCGAGGTGATAAACTTCACTTGTCACCTTGGTTGCTTTGTGGACTGACAAATGAATACTGTAGAATACTTGTAACCACGACTAAATAAAACTGTATTTAAAAAAGACAAGATTCTCCTCACACTGCAAAGACACCGGCGGGCCGGCGGCATCCTTGCACTGTCGTTAGTGTAAAAGTCTGCCAGAATCACTGCCAGTGTGGTTTTAGGTGTTTGAATTTCCATTTAGAACAGAAGTTATGGCCATTTTAGAAAATCATATTACTGTATATTGAATGGTGACAACTATGAAATATAGTGTACAACGTCAGCATTTTACACCATTTTCTTCTGTTTATTTTAGAAAGGATGGCTGGCAAACGTATTGCTTAGAACCCGCTTTTGCAGTGTCATTCTTCTATCCTGGTAAATATGGGGTATCATCTCTGATTATTGGCCACCGCAATAACTTTTAGACTTTAATTGAGTGTTGATATTAATACCCGGTAGGTACTTATAGCCAATATGGGGACGTTAATTTTATTGGCACTTAACCCTTTAAATACACCATGATATATTATATCTTTGGTCGTCATGATAACTCGCCAGGTCTGTATTCAAGTGTCATGTCGACCCTATGGGGTCGAGACACTCCCGAAGAATCAGCATGATGCACCAATGTAGCATCGGTGAGTTACTCGCCGGAGCTGCATTGGTGCATCATGACGACAAATGTCATCTTTTAGCGACATCCATCCTTAAAGGGTTGATTGCCTTTTACGTCAGACATGTCTAGACAGGTGGACGAGACCAGGAACTCACAATTAAAGCTGGAGTTTCCTGACAGCATTTCAATAGTACAACATGTATTAAGACGAACAAATTATGTCACATATTTTATATATTATTACCCTGTCCAGATCCCAGATCTTATGTCCATTGACACTATACACTATTCCACAGCTTGCTTGGGAGTGTTGTATAACGCATAATATGCCTTTTTGTAGTAACAAATATGTTTGGGAACTAATATTTCTACCGTAAAACCTTGTGTATAAGCCGCGGCTAGTACGCGAATCAGACTCAGCTTTATTTTGATACCAAACATGCCTATATAGGGTGCGGCTTATACGAGAGTTTTTATAAGGATACTCCAGTACCAAAGTAACAATTTTCAGACCCCCTCTGCGGCTTATATAATCTGCCAAAGTTAGGGGTGCGGCTTATACGCGAGTTAGGCTTATACGCGAGGTTTTACGGTAATCATAAAAAAAGTGAAACGAATATACCGGGAAAATAGATTTGTTGATAATTCTCACAAATAAAAGTTTGATTGATCCTGTTGAGCCAAGAAGTGTTGGGGTGGGTAGTAGCTCAGTGGTAATGTGTTCGCCTCAGACGTACAAGGTCATGCGATCGAGTCTCAATAGCACCCTGCTGTTTGACATCACGACCCCCCCCCCTGCTGTGGTAGACATACAGCATATCAAAGGCCTGTCTATCTCACACCATGCCCATATAGTGTGGGATGTAAAAGAACCATTGCCTCAATAAAAGTGTAGGGGCGTGCTTTCTGCCTTCACTCAGCTGCTAGATTCGATCACCTCCCCCTTGGCACAACCTAAAAATGGCGTTGTGTGCCTCTCCCTCCGTGAGGGGCCTCAAAATGTGCCAACAATTATTAAAGGCCTAAAAAGAAGTTGTTGTGTTCCGGTAACATGGCCAAAATTAAACAGGGTCGGTAGGTCGGATTATTATTTTTGTTTTTTTTAACAATTCTTTTTTAGTAAAAAAGTTGATTTTAGCTGTAAAAATGCCAAAAATTGTCATAAATATTTCTAAAAATGAAATAAAAATTATCGGGTAGGGTGGGCCCAAAAAAAAAAAGGGTCGGTCGGGATACTGGAACACAACTTTTTTTTAGGCCTAAGAAGTGTGAGATTACACAGATCTCTTTATTTGCATTATTCCTGGCAGCCAGTCGGTGAGTGGGCAGTACTAGAGGTGGTTAGAGTGAAGTATTGATGCTATTGTCTGTTTACTACCTCCTCACCTCCCGCCCACACACCCGGGGGGGGGGGGGGGGGCACTCTCCTAGATTTGGATACCATGTGTCAACACGATTTCAAGGGAAAGGGTTAGCAGTGTTGCCGAAATGACATCGGCACATCAGCTTTTGCCGATGTAGAATTGTAATGACCGATGTGAGGCCGCCAGACATCGGCCACAATGGCCGGCCATAATCTCAGCTTCCCAGCAGTGAAAGAATTTTTCAGATAGACTTAGTAGAAGCAAAGTTATGCCCATGTAACCATTATTCAATGGATTTACACATTTTGACAGTCCTCACCTGTATTTATCAATATAATGTATACACGCTAGTTTCATATGGCCTGTGTCGTTACACAGGCCACAGGCCAATTTCCCATAAAAAAGGGTGCTATTTTCTTGATTTTCCTCGCATAATAAGGGTACAAGATTTGAGGTGATGTTCAGACTATAGAAAGTATAAGGAGTGCCCCCCCCCCCGGGCCCACACGCCAACACCCGCTGAGTGCTCTCACCACGTGCTCAGCCTCAAGGGGGAAACACGCTCAACGCGTTAGGTCACACCTTTTTTTATTCTTTATTCTTCGGGTTACAGGCCCGCCGCACAACCATGAAAACCCCCTCATCAAGAATTGTGAATCTCTAGTTACATTTCTAGATGTCAGTTTTTACGGCGTGTATATTAGACCATTATTAAAGATTTTAAGTAGTAAAATGTGAAGGATATAATTTTATTTCATTCAAATTTCTTTTAATTTCGTCCTCTATACTTGACAAAATTGTCATGGTGTCCGTAACCCAAAGAATAAAATAAAGTATGGCCTTACAACCATATAGTGATTTTAAGTGCTATTTGCTTTGCTGCTTCCTTTGTCGTCATGATGCTTTAATGCATCATGCTGAACCTTCAAGAGGAGTGTATCAACCCTGTAGGGTGGGTATAATGCTTGAATACAGTGCGGGTGAGTAACTCACCAGGGTTGCAATCATGCATCATTATGATGAATGCCATAATGGATTAAAGCACTATGCGGCCCCCCAGAGGCTGAACGACCAGCCGCCTCCATTATTTCACTCATACACGTACATCTGAAAAAAGGCGGGAAAGCCCTACACTGTCACTATTCTAAGCCTGTGCTTTCTGGTCCCTCTCTGGCTTGCCTGGCCCACCTGAATCTCCCTCCCTACCTATACCAGAATGGCACTTGTAAAGACCAATATGACCTTGAACTTGGATTTTGCTGGGTTTGGGCAATCCCTGTTCTCAGCTTGAAACCAAACAGGAACCAATGGAACCAGAAGGTATGATGGCAGAGCTCCCATCATACATTCTGGTTCCTGTCCAGGGGCTCCAAGCTGTCAGCAGGGATTGCCCAAACACAGACAAATCCAAGTTCAAGGTCATAGTGGTAGTTACCAGAGTCTTCCTGTGGCTGGACCTGGGTACGGGAGTAGCGGGAACATAGCGCTATCATACAGCGGCCAGTACTACTGTAAAACCTCTCTGATAAGCCGACCTTTTTTGGGGGGATTTTAGGCTTGATTTGGCTTATAGCATTGTCTCAAAGAGGGGGATTAGCTCATAAGGGGCCATCCATTAATTACGTACGCACATTTTTGCCCAAAATAGACCCCCCCACCCCCCTGTTGCACCATGTACGCATTTGGACTACCCCCCCCCCCCCCCCATGCGTACATACTCATTTCACTTTGACCCCCCCCCCATTACCAAATGATAAAATCCGGGGGGGTGGGGGGGGGGGGGGGGGAGGCGGAGGATTTTCTAAGTACAGTAGCTTTCTTCGAACCATCCCCACTACCAATAAGCTTAAAGCAATCTAGAATCTAGCCCCCCCCCCGGTGACATTGAGAAATATCCTCTTCCCTTACTAGAAAAGAAGAAACCTGGACCTAACACCCCCATGATATTGAGAAATATGCCCCCCCCACACACGCAAATAAAGTACTTGCATGTTATAATTCAATGCATATATCAACTCTCCCAAAAAATATACATTTTTATAAATCACAGAAAAAGCCTATTTTTCACCTTAATGTAGTATCTGGTTGGAAAATATTTAGAGTCATATATTACCACTGGGGTGGGGGGGGGGGCTTCGTGGATATCAGAGGGGTCATAATGAGAAAGAGTCCTTGGTCAGCAAATCTTCATCGGAGGGGGGGGGGGAGGGCCCTCTTCAAAAAAATATGCAGCCCCAGCCCCCTCAGTGATTGGGGGGGGGGGGGCTCTCCCCCCTCCCCCATACGCCACTGATTTTTTTTGTCTACAAATGAGTTGCATCTCGGAGAGAGCATTCTCCAAGAAAATTTTCAAAATTTAGCTGGACATTTGGTCCAAAAAGGTACCAATTTTAGTCCAAAATGGCCAGAAAATCAGCACTATGCGTACACAATGCGTATGCCAAAATGGGTCTAGACCCTCCCACCCCTCCTGTACGCATCTGTACGCATTTGGCCTACCCCACCCACCCCCTCTTGGTGCGTATGTAATTAATGGATGGCCCCTAAGGCAGAGAGGTTCTGATTATGGCGACTTTGTGGCTTCATTGTGATCTCTTATCCCGGTATCTTATGTAAGGTTTACAAGACGTCATCTGGGTGTATAATACCCAATCACAAAGATTATCGTAAAACCTCGCGTATATGCCTCACTCGCGTATCAGCCACACCCCTAACTTTAAGAAATCATTTAAGCCGCAGAGAGGTTCTGATTATGGCGACTTAAGTACTGTAGTATACTGTATTAAGCGCACACCCCCTAATAAGTGCATACCCCCCCTTTTTGGCCGATTTTTAAACTACAAATAACCACAGATATCTCAATTTTTGACCCCAATTAAACTCTTAAGTACTAAAAGGTGTCCATAATCATTTTTTAAGTGCACTGTGCGCTTATTACATTGAATACGGTACATCTGAAAACACACATACAAGCCGCACCTTGACTTTGTTCTGTTCCTATAAGCCTCAGCGGTGATTAGTAGAGGCAATCGGACTTAGCGTTCAAGCCGCGGCCTATAAGCAAGGTTTTATGGTAAGTTAACTTAACCTAACTATCATCTAACTGTATAAGGTTGTGGCTTATGATATATTATCCCCATATCTTATATAATGTTTACACAATGACATCTGGGTCTACAATACCCAATCACAAAGACTAGCTGGAACGTGAGGTAACGCGGTGTCCATGTCTATGGTTTATCCACATTCCAGCTTGTGGGGCTTGATTTAGGGATGCCTAACTCCGTTGGTCAACGAAAAGTGGGAAAGTTTGAAAGTTTCCCTCTCACTTTTGTAAATGTTTTATACAAAGCGAGTTTATGACATCCCCATGACGTCTCTGCTTTTTACCCTACAAACCCTACTTTCGCCCGTGCCTCATGTTTTTCTTTCGTTTCAGTGAGCTCTAAACGAGTCTTGTTTATTACAAAGTATATGACAGATTTTTGAGCGTGTCACTGCGTCACTTTAACGGGGAGACAGCGTGTCACTGCTTCACTTTTTATGTATATATAACAGCTTATAGAAAAATCTATGTCCGTCGATTTTTTAAACCTCCGCGGCTTGTACGCATGACTTTACGGCACTAGAAAACCTGTCGTTTACAGCAGACATTGCGGTATGGTGAGCCTGCATGGGGATGTGTATCCGGTATGAGCCATGATACACTGATACTAACACTGATACTAAGGCCAAAAAAAAAAGGTGTGTTTCAGGTTACCCGACCCTACCTAGCAAAACAGGGCCGACCCTAGAAATTTTTATCCAATTTTGAAAAAAAGAAGAAATTTAGAGTAATTTTAGGGCTATTTCAGAATCAATTTGATAGTCCGCGAGTCGACGCCATTGTCAGCAAGTCAGCGCTGAAGTTTGCGAGTCAATTTTTGGGCACTTTTCAGGCTCTGGGATCAATTGGTCTTTCTAAAACAATTTTGAGGCTATTTCAGAGTCAATTTGATAGTCCACAAATCAACGCTGTTGTTGGCGAGTCAGCGCTGAAGTTTGCGAGTCAATTTTTCAGGCCCAAGTAAAAAAAAAAAATTAAAAAAAAAAAAAATCCGACCTACCCTAGCTACCTAGATTTTCAGACTATGTAACCTGAAACACACCTCTTTTTTTTGGCCTAACACTGATACTAACACTGATACTATCTCAGGCACCACTCCTCACGTTAAACCTTTAAGGACGACATGACATTTTAGCGGCACTTGTCAGCATGACCCACCAGCAGTGCCGGCGAGTAACTCGCTGACCCTGCATTGGTGCATCAGGCCGACCCATGGGGGTTGAGTGTATCAACCCCTTTACCGCGGTGGAGGCTAAGGCAAAAAAAAAAAGTTGTGTTCAGGTATCCCTAGCGACCCTATTTTTTTGGCCCTACCCAGATTTTTTTTTGATTTTTTTTTTTTGGAAGGCATTTTTGTGTTTTTTCTACCAAAAATCACTTTTTTTTACTGAAATAATTTTCTTGTTAAACTTATACGAAGGTTAAGGCAGATAGCCTACACCTGTACAGTGGTATGCCACATAACCACTGCCCACTGGTCATTGACTCGGTGTTATCACACCTCGTCTCTACCGTGTGGGGCAGTGGTTACGGTATATGGCATACGCCTGTACAGATGTAGGCTATCTAATACATAGGGTGAGCATGGTGCACAACACGCCCATAAAGGTCAGAGCGCATTAAAGCACCAAGCGGCCCTTACAGGGTTAATATGTGTAATCTTATAACGTGGTTTCATTGAAGATAACAGATCCTCGACTTAATGCCATGGGTATGGCTACACATGACACTCTTGTTAACACAAGTAATAGAATAGGTGTTTGAACCGCTTATACCCTATGCTATCTAATATTGCATGTTTCAACTTTGGTTACTTGCCAGCAAAAAAAAACAACAACACATTACTATGCAACAAAGAGGTACAAACGTGTGTGATTTTCGACCTGCCGGGGCAGGGGAAATTTTGACACCTTTAGGGAAGGTGGAAAATTGTTTGCGCTCTGTGTGAAATCTAACCACACACCCCCTGTGTGTTAAAAACGAGCACTTCCTAAGCTGTGGAGGGTGGCCTGTGTCTATCTGTATTGCACCACGTTGTGACATACTCCTATTACTACATGTGTGTACACGTGGTGAATGGTGACATAATTAGAGTACCCCCCCCCCCCCCCACAAAGCCACCCAAGGAAATAAAGGACACAATAAGACGACACTAGATAACTGGGGCCCTTGAATGGGGGGGGGGGGGGGGGTCCCCATGTCGCATGTCGATTTTAAGAAATGACCATAATCCATATCGCATGTCAGTAGTCATGTCTCTGTCGCTTAATAATGATCATGTCCCATGTCGATTTTAAGAACTGTCCATGTCCCATGTCACTATCTTTTTAAGCCATATGTCACATGTCACTAGGCCTCATGTCGCATGTCGTTTTAAGAAATCCCCATGTCGCCATATCGAATTTAGCTGTCTAGAGCCACATAACTCTTTGTTTAAGAGACAAAAGTAATCAGAGTGACGATAACATCTGGATTTAACCTGGACCTGACTGATAATAGTTAACCAAATTTAGCCCATATCATGATACATTTACTATACATATATGTACATGTTATTAGTACCAACCTTACGGTGGGAAAGGAGGGGGGGGGGGGTAATGCATGTATTAGAATTCTACATCATGGAATGCCGTTTGCCTTCTAGTTATAAGCTAACCCTACATTTGTACTTAATACAACAAGGGGATCGAGTTGGCCATGTTAGCTTCTTTGTACGGGGAGTTATATTAGTGAGCTGCTGTGTTGACGTTGGTAAGCGGCCACGTGCACCGTAGTGTGCCACAATGAGGGGTCTATAGGGACTCAACCCAGCACACACCTGCCATAGGGAAGGGAATGCCTTAATTTAACCCTTTAAGGGCGGCATAATGCATTATGCCCTTGGTCGTCATGATGTATGAATGCAGCCCTGGTGAGTAACTCACCATTGCTGCATTCAAGCATCATGACGACCCTACGGGGCGAAGACACTAGCGGTGCATCATGATGACCAATGTCATCTTCTAGCGACATCTGTCATTAAAGGGTTAAAACCTTTATATAGGCCGCAGCTAGTACACAAGTCAGATCGGCAGTGCGTCTTATAAGATCGGCACAGTCTGGGTGCGGCCTATACGCGAGTTTTGGCTATTAGCCTATATACAGTACAAAAGAAACCATAATCAGGTCGGTGCTGTAGCTTATACGACCGACCTAAACCTGGGGTGCGGCTTATACGCGATTTACGCTCAAGTTATACCTGTGGTTTTACGGTGGTCATTTTAGTGGGGAGAGGCGTCTCATCCCTGCAAAAGGGGTTCACCCCCTGCCCCCCCTCACCCCCTGCCCCCCCCCCCTCACCCCCCTGCCCCCCCCCTCACCCCCTGCCCCCCCCCCCTCACCCCCTGCCCCCCCCCTCACCCCCTGCCCCCCCCCCCTCACCCCCTGCCCCCCCCCTCGTCCCAGGTGGATTCAAACTGATCGCAGCCAACCCCTTCATGAGCTTTAGTCATTCATTATAAACGATATCCTGTATGTGAAAATATCCCTCTGCCTATTTTAATCTAAGCTACAGTAACCTAATCTAAGCTACCGTATTAAACATCTTGATTCCCATAGCCAGGAAAACAACATCTAACTGTATCTATAAAACTAGCCTTAGGCTTAGGCCTACCACTGAGAGAGTGCTTGGTTGTCAATGGGCCCAAGATAACACACACATACTGACCTAGCCAACACCTAAATCCCACACTATCACGGCTAGCACCTACACCCTACACCCGACCTGCAGTTATACACACTGCTACGGCGTTACTAATTGTCTAAAGCAGAGTCCACACGATTATAGACCCTCGCCATATTTGCTGACTGGGCAGCTCTCGTAACATACACAGCAGAGTCAACAATGTCAATGACATTTGAGCACATTTTCCTTTCCAGCAAGTCAGCTCGCCTGAATCAACAACACCCCCCCCCCCCCTCCCCCCTCTCCTCCGAGCTGTCAAATGTGGTTTCACTGTTGTCAATGAATATGGGGCCTGTTCCTGCTAAATGTAGATTATATAAGTGTTATCTACCCATATGGACACAATTTGACATTAATATTAGGTGTGGAAATGAAGAAAACAGTCTTTAGAATGGCTCTGACCGTGGGACCCGACGTCTGAGTTGACACGCCCACTCGTGAAATGGACGCGAACCGACTGTCAAACCCCGCCGCGGCAGTCCACAAGGTCGCTCATCCCGCCAAAACGGCATACAATCGGCCCTAACCCCTTATATTCTAAATAACTCTGCATCTATATGTGCCGTCTGAAATGTTTTGAAGGTGTACAATCATTGTAGAGATGTGTATTCTTGTAGAACAATGGTTATTTCTCAAGGAGCCGAGAAGAGGTTCCGAACGTAACCCAAACAGCAACAGAACTTGTCATTCATTTTCATTTCCAACCCTGAATTGAGGGAGTGATATTAATTCTCCCAGTGGAATTCCTCGCGTTTGGAGATTCATAATCGGCGTAGGGACATATGGGGAAACCGGAAAATATGTTGCCAACTCACCTTAACAATTAAGGAAATCAATATTAGCAATAATCCATTTCTTGTCGGGAAGGTATCCTTGTGTCAGCGCCATGTTGCCTGTAAACACGGCGATTAACATCCCAGCATGCGGACCGCAAAGCCGTAACGGTACCGGATTGGGATCCGCCGAAATAGACGCTCTCACATGAAACCTCATTGAGTCATGCGCTATGGTAAATTGGTTATATGTGTTAAAATTGCAAACTTCTGTTCGTATTCATAATATATTGAAAACTCATCTTTTTAAAAGCCCAAAGAAATATTTTATTTGGATCATTTATTGATAAAAAAAAATGATGCCCCCTTTTTTATTTAATCTTTTTTTTTTTTTTACTTGTGGCAAAATGCATAGGGAAATTTGGACTTTTCGCGATCAATTTTCACATTTTAGCAATTCAGAGTTTATTGATCAGTAAAAGTTGTTATAATGCAAGTTATTCTTAGCTGACTGCATTACTGACAGTATAAGCTTTAATTTGCCAATAGGGGGCCTATAGAGTCTACTTTCCAATTTTAACATATTTTTCATCAAAAATGTTAAGAAAAAAGAAATTAAAAAAAAGAAGTTTTTTTTATAATGCGCACGGTGATGAGAAACAACTTTTTTTGAGTGGCATTAGCCTGCATGCTAGTTCAAAGGGGGAAGGGGGGTAACGAAAAATGTTTGCACCCTCTGGTGAGGGGTGCGCAAAATTTTCAACACTCTCTCAAAACAATTCTGTGCCTCCGCACGAGATTTCACCACCACCCCCCCCCCCCTTGTAATTGATAAATTATCGCTCCCTTATGTCCATTTTCCCACCACCAGTATTGGAGACTGGGGCAAAACGGACGCCAAGGGCAAAACGGACCCCCACCCCTGACTCAGTTCTCAGCTTTTGATTCCATATTTTTGTCAAATTGGCTCATATAATTGAGAGAAGTAACATGTTTTTAAAGAAACGTTTGATGCTGCCTATGGTATTCCGGATTCCATAAAGAAAAAACTGAAATTAGAGATTTTGATCTTATTTTGCAAAAATCAGTTCATAAGCTTCTGAGAATTAAAAAAGAGGTAGGCTGTATGATAATGTTTTATGGCTAAAACAATAATATTTCATAGCTAAAATGTAACATATTTGCAAATTCATTTGAAAAAAATTATTATCTTACAGCTATTCACTTTGTCAAGATCTTTTTTTTTCACATTTTTTCATAAAGTTGGGGTAAACCCTAATGGATAAATACTTTGTATGGACAAAAACACGACGACATGTTGCTTCTACAAAGATGCCCTGGAGAGTAGGCTTTATTAGGGTGCGCATGTGCGCTGACCTACTTCCGCCGGGTAACACTTTGGCGCCATAGCTTTGTGTGTGGATGTCATTATTTAACACTCCTTCTCAAACATACACAAACTTTAAGATACTACACTAATATTGTTTCAATACTTCTTTTTAATGTCCAGTGTTTTTCATACACTATAGCAATGTCCTTTTGCTTTCTTAAAATAAAGTTCTTGATGTTTAAACAAGTATTAGCAGTGTTCTTTCGTACTTAGTTACATATTACGCAGACTAGGTTTTAAAAACTTCACTAACTAGATACACAACTACTATTAGAATTTTGACAGTGGCATAGACCTAACCTTGGGAAGAGCGGTTACTAGCACTTCATTCCCTGTGAGGTTCCCATCCCTCACGTGAGGCTTTACCCCTTACTTCCCTGACTGTTCCAGATCTTCAATATTTGCTGTCACTCATTTAAGAAGTTACAGACTGACAATCTCCTCATCACTTGAGTCAACCTCATAATGCTGACAGGTACAAGCCTTGCAGGCCTTAATCTTTTTGTTAGACTTAGAAGTGGTATAGTATGTATCGGAACGGGACTATAGTTAAGTACTGTTTATTACTCAATCGACATGCAGCCAATCAGAGGCCTCCATTTGGTCACGTGACCGGAAGTGACCTACTTAGGGGATTAGTGGTGACGTCACGTGACCTAGTTAGCCAATCAGAGGCCGCCATTTGGTCACGTGACCGGAAGTGACGTCATATGACCTACTTATGGACCGGAAGTGACGTCATATGACCTACTTAGGGGACCGGAAGGGACGTCATATGACCTAATTTAGGATCACGTGACCGGAAGTGACCTGATGAGTCACGTGACCGGAAGTGACGTCACATGACCTAATGGCCAACCGGAAGTGAGTGACCTCATTGAGGATCACGTGACCGGAAGTGACCTGATTGATCACGTGACCGGAAGAAGAAGTGACGTCACGCGACTTAATGAAGAGATGAGCGTCTTTAAGGGGTCACGCGCTTTAAAATGTGATATCTTTTTTTTTGGAGGAGGAGGAGGAGGAGGAGGAGGAGAAGGAGAGGAGGAGGAGGAGGCGAGTCTCTTATTTTTTTCGGTAAACTAATAAAAAACACTACGATATAAGTTTGTTTTTTTTTTCATTTTTTATTGTTTTACGAGCGACTGGAAGTGACTTATTGAACTAGGTAGAAGCGTTCTTTAGAGTGTATAAGGGGGGGGGGGAGGGGAGGGGAGGGGAGGGAAGGGGAGGGGGGCCCCTTTAAGATGCATGGGGAGGGGGGCGCTTTTAGGATGCATGGGGCGGGTGGGGGGGAGGGGGGGAGGGGGGAGGGGGGCACTCTAGGGGGGTGGGGGGGCACTCTAAGGGGCGTTTGTCTCTTTTAAGAAAAAAAGAAAAGAAAAAGATTTCAATCGAGAGACACGCTTCTTCCTCTCGAGAGGAAGAAGCGTGTCTCTTCATTTTTTTTGTTTAGGAAGTGAGGGTCTTTAGGATCACGTGACTGGAAGCGACTTGATGAAGCATGTGACTAGAAGTGACGACGTCACATGCTTTAATGAGGCGATCAGCTGTGACTGGCGGCGGCGGCGGTAGCGGCGGCGGTGGTGCTGGTGGTGGTGGTAGTAGACGTTACTGTGGTCAGAGGTGATATGGTTTTTTTCCAACAGAAATCAGAGCTTTTATACAGAGGGAGTTTAATCCTATTTCCAACAGCACCCCAGCTGTCCAGCAGCCGCTCCGCTCCGTAAGAGCTTCTTAAGAGCTTAGATGACGAGGGGTATGTCATCGCCATCTGTGGTGGCCAGCTGAAAATGGTGTTTTTTCCTTATCCATTAGCCTTACCTCCTACCCCCTACCTGAGGACGACTCTCTCCCCCTTTGGCATTCATTGTAACAAACGTCAGAGGTCAGGTGAAAATCGGATTTTCATGCACAGCCTTAGTCAGCTGTCACCCCTATTGAACTAGCCGGCCGCCGCCGGCCGGTCTACTCACCACGGCAGGAGGCGGTGATTTTTTTTTGTTTTACACTTAAGTCGCTCACCACATGCACACGACTCTACTCACAGACAGACACACCCGTCTTAGGGGGTCCTGCTTCACACTACACGCCTCCTGTAGTTTTTTGTATACACACTCTAAGCTCATGACTGCTTAATCCTTTATACAGCTAATGCGCGTTGAATTAGCACAGTCGGTACACCGCCCGCTCATGGCAGTCGATCTCTCAAAAAAAGGGGGAAAGAGATCCAGCTGAAAACGTCATGACTTATGTCTTTTGTTTCTCTTTGTGAATGTCCGCCGGTCAGCCGGCGGCAGCAACTGCTTAATCCTTTATACAGCTAACGCACATTGAATTGCTGAACAAGGCAGTAAGTAGCTTAGCTCATGTCAGTCGATCTCTCAAAGGGGAGGGGGAAAGGGCTCCAGCTGAAAACGTCATGCCTTATGTCTTTTTGTTTCTCTTTGTGAATGGCCGCCGGTCAGCCGGCGGCAGCTGAACAGAGCCGTAAGTAGCTTAGCTCTAGAAGCGAGAAGGAGTATATAAGGGGGCTGGAAACACCCATTCACTCACTCAGTCTTTTGCTGCTCTCTACAGTCACCACCATGAGCAAAACACAACAACTAGTGTCGTCCAAGGATCTAATCGAGTTCAAGAACAAGAAGAGTACGCAAAACCGGGATCGTTTACCGTCAGCGTCTCCTCTTGCTACTGAAATTGAGACTACCGCCGCAACCGCTTGGTCTTATCACCCTCCCGCTGTAGCGAGCGCACGCAGCAGTAGTAGTGGTAGTAGTAGTCGTCGTGGTAGCGACGTTGTTACACTCGCGACGGTTGTTGCTGCTAAGCACGCTGCTGCTGCTACTGCTGCGCCTGCTGCGGCTGCTGGTGATCCTCGTGCTGCTAGTGCTGCTGCTACTGCTGCTGCTGCTGCTGCTGCTGCTGCGCCTGCTACTGCTGCGCCTGTTACTGCTGCGCCTGCTGAGGCTGCTGCGCCTGCTGCTGCTGTGCCTGCTACTGCTGCGCCTGCTACTGCTGCACCTGCTAGCGCTGCGCTTGCTGCTGCTGCTGCTGCTGCTGCTGCTGCTACACCTCTTGCTGCGACTGCCGCTACTAGTACTGACACGCAGCACGTTGCACAGAACCTCTCCACCGCTACATCAACCGACGCCATCAACGCCGCTCGCGCTGAGACTTACAGCTATTCGGACACTCAGCCCCAGCAGCGCGTAGTAGACATACATGCCCTAAAGCAACAGGGTGAGACAGAGAACGACGCTGACGACGAGGCGTACGAGGAACCCGAAGGGTTACGGGCGCACAGTCCGTTTTTCGACCTCATTTCCACTGGTAGCGTGTCCGGTCCGTGGCGACTGCCCTCACCACCACCTTACGAAGTCGTGTGGTTGCCCTGTTCCGACAACGAGTCGTCTGATACCAGCGCAGACGCTGCTCCTGTTATTGGTTCTGCTGCAGTAGTACCTGTATCATCATACTTCAAAGCAGAGCCGTTAGGATACTTGTCAGACGCTATGCTACTGAAAATAAGTAGTAAGTTGCCGACATCAGATTACATACGGTTAGGTTCATACCTTGAAGTGAACTTGAAGGATATGGGATATCTCAGTTGTGAGACAAGTGTCATAACTCAAGCTAGAGAAATGTTCACTACTTGGTACCAGAAAAGTTGTACTACTAGGTGGAAGGACCTAGCCGCCGCCTTGGAAGAATCTTACCGTATGGACCTCATCAAATTCTCACGTGAGTACATGGACAAGCATGACATGTGGGATGGCTTAGAGAGTGGAGACATGGAGTGGAAAGTGCAGAAATATTTCTCTCTTTTAGCTGAGCTCTGCCCTAGAGACTGGAAGACCATAGGGATCTATTTAGGGTTGACTTCTCATGAAGTAGCTTTCATCTCTCAACCTGTGCCTTCTGACAGGACTGTGAAGAACCCTGTCTATGAAGTGCTGAGAGCTTGGAAGTACAACGAGACGTCTGAGCCTATGGCTCTGATGAAAGTGTTGCAAGACGACATGGGTCGCAGCGACGTCGCAATGTATGTTCAAGAGTTGTATGCAGCTGTACCCAAAGACATAAAAGTGAGCTGTGACACTCCAGTGTTGACCACTCTCGTCTGATCCCTGCAGTAAGATGGACATCTGTTGAATTCGATCCTAGACTACAGTCGCCTTTCACTATGCTAATAGTATCGTGTGGTAAGAGGCGTCTAGTATTCAAAGTGATAAATAACGTTTATTTTTTTTAATAATTGGTAAATAAGTGAAAAAACAAAAAAAAGAAAAACATGACGCAGGACGTTTGCGAAAAGTGTTTCAAAATTTTTTAAAGACCGTACAATCACGAGTGACCCGTAGAAAAATGAAGAACAATACCTAAGTTTTGCCCTCTATGCGGCGATGTAGATTGCTGAAAAGATCACCTGTCGATGCGAATCTCTGGACGAGGTGACTATCCCTCTACGTACATGCGCTGTACCGAACGGTGAGGAAACGTTCACGGCGAATTGGCCTGCAATACGAACGAGTGTCAGGATGCACGGGACTCGCGTGAGTGTAACAAACGTCAAACTACCAACCGGCGAGTTGAGTGACGCTGTAGATACTATGCGTCGCAATCTGCTTCACACAATGATAAAAGTGGGTTTCTCGGTAGGCTTACTCTTACAACACAGAGAAGACAAGAGCATACTGCGCTACTTTCACGTCTCCCAGAACAACGCAACTCTCATTACAACCGCTCCCTACTATAACTAATTCAGAAACTTTAGAAGAGCTCCTCTCAAACATGGAAAACACCGTCGCTTGCGAGGAAGTACGGAAACTTTGCGACGCTGACACCAAGCGGTGCGCTCTTTTTCCTACTAATTTTGAACATTTGCGTTTACATGGGACCGGGGGGTTTTCCTATAGGCGGTAGGAACAGTCAGGACGGTCGAGTTGGAAAGAGAAGCCGTGTGTTAGATTTTCCCAACAAGGACAACCTCTGCGTCTTCCGCCACATTTCCTTTCACTTATACAACACCAGCAAGCGCGCTTCAAATTTGTTACGTCAGTTCTGTCCCGCTGCCACACGTGAAACTTTTCCTCCCGACGGACATTCCAGAATCTACCCTTACAACATTACCTTCGATTTTGAGGCTTTCTTCAGACCGTGCAGATGACCGTCGACCGAACACGTGTCCCTGCTGTGGGATCACGTCCCTTTGTCGGCTAGCGTCGCATACGACTTTCCGGGGTAGGAGGGGCAGTGTACGTCAGAGAATCCGACGCAGATTCCGACCCCTTGTTAGACCGAGTTTAAAATCACATAAACGAGAACGCCAAAGTCATCGAGAAAGCTGTGCTAGAAGTTTACCGACCAACGTTAGCGAAGTTACATGTGGTGATAGGTGAAGCTCTCCTGCTAGAGGAAGCGACATTCACCCCTTCTCCAGGCGGCTTCGCTGCAGCTCACACCAGACAACCGTTAGTTCAACTGAAGAAGCGGCTTCTGAGATACATCCGTCAAGCTCCAGTCGTAGGCTTCAACTCAGAGCGTTACGACTTGAACCTGATCAAAAATACGCCTTCACTCGTTCTTTGCCTCCGGAGACCGAAGAAACCAAGAATTCAGCGTCATAAAGAGAAGCAATCAATACTTGACGGTTTACACACAGTTTTCTTGGACGTAGTAGTCAACTATTTGGCACTTGGTTACAGCTACGCGAATTATTTGCGAGCTTTCACCAGAAACGAAGAGAAAGGTTGCTTTCCTTACGAATGGATGACGTATACCAAGAAACTGGTAAACAGAACCCTGCCACCGAGATCGGCTTTTGACAGCGAACTGACGGGCGTCAAAATGGCCGAAATCCGACTACGCCACATGTCAGAAAGTTTAGTATGACAAGAAGAAGCAAACTATGAGAGATTACTTGATCCACTACAACAACGAAGACGTCAAACCTTTCATAGAAGCTTTTGAAAAAATCACGCTAATTTTTTCCAAGATAGCAGCATTGTCATGTTGAAAGACGAGATCTCTCTCGCCAGTTTGACTTTACAGGTCCTCTTCCAAAAACCTATAAGCTGTGTTCACAACGTTCCCTCCGTTCGACGCCGTCCTCCACGCTCTGATCAAAGAAAATCTAGTCAGTGGTCCTTCCATCATCTTCCATAGATTTCACGAGAAGGAGTGTATAAGTGTCTTATAAGTCGGCAGAGGGTGAATACTAGTGAAAAGGGAAGGCAGGTGTGCAAGTAGCTTTTTCTAACAGACACGTGTGTGAACTAAGCTGCTTAAGTCTAAACCCACCTGCGGTAGAAGCTCTGTACTGAGAGAGTCTTTTCAGCCGTTTAAGAGGCTTATCTAGGACAGGGTACATAAGGAGTGAAACGCCGCTCTCACCAGTCACACTTTCTCCACCCGCCCTTCATCTTCGTAGCATCGTCCACTCTACGCTCGCTCAGCACGTTACGATGATTAGTTCTGCTATTTTCTTTATTTATGAAAGTGTTGACGCTACAGAGCATCGAAACCCTCTCGAAATGAGTCCAAGAAAGAAAAAGCAACTCCCACTTGAAGCAAGAAGAGAAACAGTGCCCTATGATGCTTGTGAGGTAAAGAAACATTGGAAGGACGTCACCAAGGAGCAATGGATAGAAGCATGCTTCAACTTCATCGGAACAGTAGTTTCATTTGGACAGAGGGAGAAGATTTTGTTAGAGCTATTTTTCTTAGCTCCGTATACTTGGCCTGACTGTGGTGAAATTCCTTCAAGTTTGTCAATCTTCGCCATACAAGTTATCAACTCCTTGAAGGAGCTTCGATATATGCAAGGCACTCAGGAGGAGATTGTCAAGAAAATGACGGAATTCGAAACAGGCGAAGACACAATATGGTGCGAGGAGACGACATATGCGGACGATGATCTGGAGTCCATCATTTGTAGCCCGTTGGAACATTATGTTAAAGACTTTGAGGACATGCTAGACAGCACTGAGATGAACCCGAAAGAGAGATCCCTTACTGCACAGAAAGAGGCCAAAGCTGTGTTGGAAAAGCACAAGTTTGGTCAAGGATTCACTCTTCAAAGCAGCTGTGTGAGTGTGATAAAAAGTCTTGTGTTGAAACATTCAGACATGAAGTTTTCGCGTGCTGTCGACACACTTCCTTTGCCTGAACTGATGATGAACATGATCGACCCCATCGTACCAACACGTTTCGACTCTGCCAATTGTCCCATGTATAAAATGGTTTCAAGTTTTGCCCGTGGCCGATGGCTAAACGATCCACTGAAGTCAGAAAACCTCCTTGATTTAATCAACTGACTAAATGTATTTTCTCATACTAGTATTAGTAGCATTAGTAATAGCGGCTACTCAGTCTCGTGCAGCACAAGCAGCAGCATCTGTCAGCAGCATCCGTGACATCGTCAGCAGCAGCAGCAGCTGCACAAGCAGCACAAGCAGCCACATCTGTCAACAGTATCCGTGACATCGTCAGCAGCTGCAGCAGCTGCACGAGCAGCGCAAGCAGCCCAAGCAGTAGCATCTGTCAGCGGAATCCGTGACAACGTCAGCAGCCGCAGCAGCGGCTGCACGAGCAGCACAAGCAGCAGCATCTGTCAACAGCATCCGTGACAGCGTCAGCAACTACAGCAGCTGCAGCTGTCAGCAGCTGCAACAGCTGCACGAGCTGCACAAGCAGCAGCAGCAGCAGCAGCGGTAGTGTAGACCGCTAAATTCGAGATGACGTCATGTCTGTTTCTTAGCATCGACATTCGACATGAGACCTAGTGACATTTGACATGAAGCTTGAAAAACATAGTGACAGGTGACATGAGCAATTCTTAAAATCGCCATGAGATATGAGCATAATTAAGCGACATCGACATGTGCCATGGCTATTTTTTTTTAAGACAAACGCCGTAGTCTCCTCATCCAGACCTCCGCTAGTAGCGCTCTATAAGCGCAAGCTGTGGCTGTGAACCCCCTCCTCCCACCGTACACACGGGTAAATATCAGAGTCGGCCAATGTCGCCAATACTACTCTCATACAAGGGTCAGGCGCTGCTGGACTATAATAGATGGGTCAAGGACTATTCTACTGAGGGTCAGGCTACGCCGGACATTCAATAACAAGCTGGACTTTGGCAAATTTGCTTGAAAGTCTGGCCAGCAAGAGTCCAGCATACTCTCCCAAGAGTTCAGCATTGCCAGACTATGGCATGAGGATCCCGCATGGTCAGACTTTCAAGCAAGTTTGCCAAACTCCGGCTTGTTATTGAATGTCCGGCGTAGCCTGACCCTCACTAGAATAGCCCTTGACCCATCTATTATAGTCCAGCAGTGCCTGACCTTTGTCTGAGAGTAGAATTAGCGCTATTGGGTGCCTCTGATATTTGCCTCTGTGTAGTCAAACCTCGCCTGAGAGAGACATACTTCAGAAAGAAACGAAAGCGGATTCCGACATTGGTGTGTGACGATCACTTAGAGCTTTTCGTGAAGATAAAAACGGAAAAAAAGTGCGAAAATGGTGTCCGCCGCCCGGCGGATGTTGTGAAAGACGTTACCTTCACGATCTGAGAACTTCGGAGCTTATGAAAGCGGCGTGAGAAGGTGACGGGATCCTAAGTCTCAACCCTAAGACTTACATTTGCTACGATCGAGTCAGCGGCACCGGTGAAAGAAAATCCCAAAAAAAAAGATAGCGTGCAAAAAGTGTACAGAAGTAACAAAACCCTAAAGAACCAGTCGTCTTCTTAGATGTTTTCGAAAACGAAAAACTCTCCTTGCGGTAAATAGAAATTTCAAAGTGGTACGAACCAAAAATGGACACTTACACCATAGAGAAAGATGACGTGCGCTACTTGTATTATAAGCGTCGCGTGCATTCTAACGGTGTGACAACGAGTCCTTTAAAATATGAAAAAAAAAGTGTGTTATTGATTGATTGAGCGCATCTTTTCAAAAATAGCGTGTTTATTAGAATTGAAAAAAAAGAAAATAAAAAAAGAAATAAAATTATTGTTGTGTTTTATTTTCATACGTCTTCTTTTATTAGTAAGTAAAAAAAATTATAACAATTAACTAGCGTGTCCTCTTAAAGTGACACTTCCTCCGGTCGCTGCTGATCGCCTAATTAAGGCATGTGTCGTCGTCACTTTTAGTCACGTGACTCATCAGGTCGCTTCCGGTCACGTGATCCTAAAGTCGATCACTTCCTAAACAAAATTAAATTAAGAGACACATTTCTTCATGACCCAACCAATCAGAGGTCTCCATTTGACCAGAAGTAGTCCCCTCATTTGCATAATGGGTCACTTCCGGTGTACCAGCCAATCAGAAGCCTCTAACTAAGTCAAGGTCACGTGACGTCACTTCCGGTATGCCCTTATATGGACATGTGAAGGTCACATGACGTCACTTCCGGTATGCCCTTATATGGGCGTGTGACGTCACTTCCGGTCAAATGGAAGCCTCTGATTGGCTGAGTCATGACCTTGACCTCTAACTAGGTCAAGGTCACGTGACGTCACTTCCGGTATGCCCTTATATGGGCATGTGACGTCACTTCCGGTCAAATGGAGGCTTCTGATTGGCTGCAGGTCGATTGAGTAATAAACAGTAGTTAACTATAGTCCCGTTCCGATACATACTATACTACTCTTAGACTTGACCTTTTCTTGATCAGGGCAATCTTTTGCAAAATGACCATAATCTTGGCAGTTGTAGCACTTGACCGACTTCAGATCTTTCTTCTCTCTTGACAGGAGTGCAGCTTTATTTTCTTCTTCTCCAGCTCTTGCAGTAATCTTCTTTTCTTCGTGTATCAGGCGTTCAGTCACCACCTCCATTTATGGGACTTCTGCATTTGCCTCAAGTGCAGTGACTAACATGCCAAAAGATTGAGGGAGGCTGGCAAGTAAGTGTACCACCCTTGTCTCCTCATCAATGGGGTCACCCACTACACTGAGCTCACTGAAGATCTCGGTCATTTCTTTGATGTGCTTTTGCACTGGGTCGCCATCTTCCATTTTCAGTGCTATCAGCCGGCGTCTGAGGGACAATTTATTTGACCATGTTCTCTTCTGGAATTGATCTCTCAACAGGTCCCATACCTTCTTGGGGTCCTGGGGCTCACCTATCAGGTAGAGTAGTGTCGGATCTACCGCTAGCACAGTTATAGCCAGAGCCCTATCCCTTCTTCTTATAAACTCTGCATATTTGTTTGCATCATTGCCAGCATCTGGTGCGGTTTCTATGCCACTAACAATTCCCCACAGATTATCTTTCATTAAGGACATCTGGCACTGGATCTTCCAAGTTGCATAATTCTCCCCTTTCAATGGTGTTACATGGTAGCTATTTGATGCCATTTTGTTTTAGAAAGAAACACCAACTTACAGAAAATCAAAATTTACTTAACTTTTTACAAAAAATGTTTCTTTTACAAAAAAGTATATGTTACACACAGTAATTTTACTCTCAGAATTCAACTCCTTCTGAACCGATTAACACACAGCTCACACAGAGTAATTTACACAGAATAGCTCACACAGAGCAGTTCACAGAGCAGTTCACACAGATCAGCTCAGTTCGCAGGGTAGCTCACACAGAGCAGTTGAGCAGTTCACACAGATCAGCTCACAGAGCAGTTCACACAGATCAGCTCAGTTCGCAGGGTAGCTCACACAGAGCAGTTGAGCAGTTCACACAGATCAGCTCACAGAGCAGTTCACACAGATCAGCTCCTTCACAGGGTAGCTCACACAGAGCAGTTGAGCAGTTCACACAGATCAGCTCACAGAGCAGTTCACACAGATCAGCTCCTTCACAGGGTAGCTCACACAGAACAGTTGAGCAGTTCACACAGATCAGCTCACAGAGCAGTTCACACAGATTAGCTCATTTCACAGGTAGCTCACACAGAGCAGTTGAGCAGTTCACACAGATCAGCTCACAGAGCAGTTCACACAGATTAGCTCATTTCACAGGTAGCTCACACAGAGCAGTTGAGCAGTTCACACAGATCAGCTCACACATCCTCTACAACACTGTCACGACCTCTATAGCACTGACACTTTTGCTGCCATTAACATGTGCGTTTCTGGGCGATTTTGGACCTTCCAAACTCGAACAAATTGCAGCACAAACTTGTCGACGTTCATCACACATTAGCAGTAATAACAATAGCAAGCAAAGCGCACTTCTCTGCTCATCACAGCAATCATATCACGCCGACATTCAATACACACAGACCTGACCAGCAGCAACTTGCTGGTACATTCCCGGCGATTTTGGAGTCTCTGAGACGACCCCTAGCCTAGGCCTACGCTGTACACATGTGGCTTCGGACGTTCGGTGATGATAGCGTCCCTCGTGCGTCTCCACGCCTCCCACGATCGTCATGCCGACACTATAGAACCTCAAAGTCTACTCACAGTTATGTCCCGTCTCTCAGCTTAGTCCAACGTGATACAAAAGCATTTCTACTTAAGTAGCCTACTTGATCAAACCACGCCGACTTCTGCGTTGGTCGTTCCTGTGGTTGTCCGTTGTGTCGGCTATCCGGCCACCTGCTCGCTGCAGCTCGGCCCTGCTCGCCCTATGCTGGCGATGGCATCCCTCGTGGTCCCATTCTCTCGACTTTTCAAGTCTTTCAAAGTCGTACTTCCAAGGCCCATCCGACTTCCAAACCTTCTCACAACCTAGTCCATACCTTAACAATCCTCCTTAGCGCAGTGGAAGGGTTGCTTGGGCACCATAACCTAATGGATAAATACTTTGTATGGACAAAAACACGACGACATGTTGCTTCTACAAAGATGCCCTGGAGAGTAGGCTTTATTAGGGTGCGCATGTGCGCTGACCTACTTCCGCCGGGTAACACTTTGGCGCCATAGCTTTGTGTGTGGATGTCATTATTTAACAAACCCCTCCCCCCCCTCACAATCATAATTCCTATGGGAGATGGGAGATGGGAGATGGGAGCAAGAAAATATGAAAAAAAAAGATAATAATTCAAAATTAAAAGATTTCTAGGGACCCTTTTGCCCCGCCCCAAAAACTGTTTTGCCCCAGAACTTTTGGCTTATGAGCCTCGTAGGTCAGAATATGTTATGCTATCTCACTAAGTAGCACAATCTTAATTATTTTCATGGATGACATACTTCTATGCTTTGTTATGAAAAAAAAGCTTCAATTCTGTGGTTTACCTCTCATTTATTTGCCATCTTCCCTTAAAGGGTCCGTTTTTCCCCGGTCTCCCCTACATAGGGAATGAGCAATTCCATCTTTCAAACATATGTCAAATATACATAGGCTACAGGATAATAGGGGCCGATGTACAAAACAACTGCACATGATTTGAAATCAGTTAAATTTCAATTGGACATATCTTAAAGCGATACAGTCAGCCTCAACGGCACTGTGCGCTGAGTGGGAGCACCCCTGTGGCGCCACCCTTGAGCTAAAAACAGAACTATTAATGAGGGTTGCAACTGGGTCCAAAGCCCTGTGTTTTACCAAGCATATCCGGCCATCAGGGCGCCAAATACAACACACCACAACACAAGACTGGTTGTTTTCATCATCTTCACCCACAGATAAAGGTGAGTGAACATTTCTCATGACATTTAAATGACTAAGTAAAAGTGAGGGAAAATGATGTCTAGTAGGCTGCAGGCCTAGGCTACACGTTTTGTAACACATTCCAACTCGCCAAAAGTACTGACACTGCCACATTCTATTGACATACCTCTCAAGTCTCACGCATTCAGCATAAGATAGGCACTTTAATAACGCTGCAGTGGGGTGTCAGATAAGCTGGCAGAGGTGTGGCCACTTTTTGGTGTGAGGGCTCCCGATTTACGCATCGGCGGGCATCGGCTGTTTCAGTGATTAATAAGATTTTTTCATGATATGGTGGGTACCAATATTTAGGCTGAGATCTGGAGCTATATGCCAGCGAAAACTGGGATTAAAAATACCAATTATTGACGGAGCTAGAGTTATGCCAAGACAAAGGTCAATTTGATGGTCGGATAATCCTACTAAATATTATGGGTACAGACCCCTAAATTCGACATGGCGACATGACCATTTCTTAAAATCGACATGGCGACATGGCCATTTCTTAAAATCGACATGTGACATGGCCATTTAAGTGACATGTGACATGGCCATTTCTTAAAATCGACATGTGACATGGGGCTTAGACTAAGCCTTAGTGACAGATAGAAAAATCCCACAGTAGGTTACCCAACTTTTTATTCAATTTTTTGGCCCTGTAGATTGTCAATTTTACTAAATTTTCCTGGGGCCTGCGGCCCCAAGACCCCAACGTATTAATCCCTTAGTGACACTAGTGACATGGCTTTTTCCTTAGTGACATGTGACATGGTCATTTCTTAAAATCGACATGCGACATGGGGACCCCCCCATCTACCCCCCCCCCCAAATATTGCCCAGACATGAAAATTAACCCCCCAGACATCTTTATTGGATACTAAATGGCCTAGATCCGAGGTTTCATGCATGTCTGATAAGGGATGGTACCATTTTTAATCAGGATAAAATGACTACCCCTGTGCTCTAGAGGCTTTCCCGAGGGTCAGGGTGCGGAGCACGGCCCACAGGCACTGCATGGGCGGCACCTGTGGCCTCTAGAGCCCCCCCCATTCAACACCTGTGGGCCGTCCTCCGTGCCCTGGAGGCTCTCCCGAGGGTCAGAGTGCATAAGTCGGCCCACAGGTGTTGAATGAGGGCCACAGGTGCCGCCCATGCAGTGCCTGTGGGCCGTCCTCCGCTATCCAGAGGGTCATATGATCCAGTAGGTCATTGAAAGGTCACATTAAAGCTTTTGACATGTGAATTGTATTGACCTCACCACTAGGAATACACACCGATAAAGATAAAGATCCTATTGTTGAAATAGTATTTGGCTAAATCTACATCACCAAAACGGAATCACTATTCTACCATTTCTATAGTGAGAGTAGGCTCATTATTTCGAGCACTAATCACCTTGTACATTCATTTCTAGACCAGATAGAAACATAATTCCAAAAATTATAGAAAGATCTTTGTAAGCTTTATCACATTTGATAAAAAAGAGTTTTATCTATTAAAAATCTATTTTTTATTAAAGTGCCTACATAAGACTCACGCATTTGGGTGCACTGTCAGGCTCTCACGCTTTGCTGAGCTTTCCGAAACTGAAAGAATTTTTCGAATATTCCTACTAGAACCAAAGTTATTAGATGATTCTCAAAAGTCGCCCCAATACACATTTGACATCCAGATTTTCAATTTTTTGCCAATTTCTTTTTTTGGCCAATTTTCTTTCCAAAATATCTCTTGCCCATAATTGTTTGGGTCCTACATGTAGTTTACTGCCCGGGTGCCACACTAGACACCAATTTATGGGGCCGGCCCCCCTTTGCATCCTACAATCAAAAAGGAGGGGGGGGAAATAATAATTCTATAAATTCCTTTTTCGTAACTATAGCTTATGTGGCCAATATCAACACTCAACTTTAATTTTAAATACATAATTATGTGTCCTAATTATATCAAATTGACCTCTCTTTTTAGAATGGCGGCACGCAAATTATTCAGCTGCACATGTACCCGTGGCATCTGTAACAGGGAGGAACCAAAGCGAAATGGTTGCCCCTGTTACACAGCAAAAGTGTTGTGTACAAGTGAGTGTACCTGCGGAACGCCCAAGTTTGCCTGCGTTAACAGGCCTGGGCAAGGGGGTGATCTGGATGATGAGGAACTAGTGGAGGCGGGACCAGTGCAAAACAATTCAGACAATGATCCACCAGTAAGTTTTGTTAGAAATACTGTAAACATACTTTATTTCGCCCTGTACATTTGCTCAAATATGTACAGAGTGAATATTTATCCAGGTTAACATGAATATTTATCCAGTATAGTCATACTGCTATCCACCCACCTTTGAATCGTACCAGTGAACCAAAGTATAAAAGGAATTAAATCCATAATTTTGATACATGTCACGGTACTCTCAATGAGATAGTTGTTCTGGGTTTTGCCAAGCAAATTTTGGTAGCAGCTATCAAGCTCAGGATTTACTAAAATATTTCACCTATTTTCAGTGGATGATTCTATCATTCGAAGAAGGCGTTACTATGCATATTTCGGACCCACTGAATACAAGCATGCAGGCTGCAGCTGAACTACAGTTTCAATCATCTCCAATAGTAAGTACTGCTCATAAACTGGGTTTTCTGAAAGTTTCAATTTTCCCTATGTTCACATAATATTTTCACAGTGCTTACGGGCATGGGATTCCAGATTTTCACAGATCTCTCTATCTCTTAAAGTTATAAGAGTCGCCCCTATAATTTTTAAAGATCCACTTGGAATACGGGGGTGGGTGGTCAAGGCTTTACGGTAACCACAAAGTTTGAGTGACCTGTAATAGGATCATATGGTGCGCTGTTACATATGGACCTGTTGATATGGACCTGATGTCACATTTACAGGTGGCAACTCCTCAAGTCGATGTGCAATCACCCTGTCTTACAATGGAAAAACCTGCATCTAAGGTACTTTTACAGTATGTCCTTATGTACAATAGACATACCCATATACGGTCATCTGCCCTTATGAAAAAATTTCAAATTAAAACAAGAGATAAAAGATTTTTTGTCTCCCATAACTCTTGTGAGCGGAATATGCAGGAAAATATAACTATATTTACTATCTTTGAGAATAAAATCTATTATTCACTCACACATTGCCAATGCTGCATTTCACATAAGTGAAATTAAAGTGTAAGTCTACATATGTATTATCCAATTCCCATTATCACTGTAGTAACACTGGGCCTGGAATCTGTAGTTAGCCAATCAAAGATGGCAGATGGTTGTGTTTGTAAGCAAAACTACAGGGGGTGATTGCACAGTATTTATAGGGAGTTGATCAGTGTATAGTTATGTGTTGGTGGCTATGGCCATGTATTATGAAGTGCTCTAATGGTTTTTGGATATAGTGGTCTGTAGGAGCAGGAAATAATGTCATTTGTAGTTTGACCCTTCATGAAGAGTCAAATAAAAAATCAGTTGACTCTGATAATAGTTTCATATGAAACCACCTGGTGGGGCAACCAACACTAATTTGGTACCGGTGGCAACCACAAGGCAAAGCCACTACCTATAATTTAGATATGTATTACATGTCACACAGTTTTGATTAATTATAGAAAGGTCCACTCTGTCGTGGTATTGGCGGCAAACCCTCACGGACGCTTCTAGCGCTACTGGGGCGCCACCTTGCGATACACAGGCGTACTAAGCGTCTGGGAATTGTCTGTGCATCGTGCGTGTTATGCGATACACCGGAGGTCTGTCAATACATCTTGAGATGAAGATTCAGAGTTGTTGTCACTTATAATAATACAAAGTATCAAGACATCCAGCAAAGCAGGATACCACATGGTGTCAGAGTAGGTCATCTTCCATGCCCACTACAAGAAAAGTGCCAAATTGAAGTGAGACACTCAAGTTGGTGTTGAAAAGTGATGAACTCAACTTCTCAAGAATCTGTGAGTAGAGAACTTTTCTAAAACCTCAAGGAGCATTTACCAAGACCCCAAGCTGTTAATTGTGTGTAGGGCCTATAAAATTGACTGTCAGTAGGCCTACATTAAAAGCAGTGACATTTTGAAATGGCTGCCAACAGTGTAAAACCACCAGACACCCTCAGAATTGAGAGGGGTAACCCATCACATTCATGGTCTCTGTGGAAGAGGAGGTTTGAGATATATCTCAAGGCCACAGGCTCCAGCACAGAGCCAAATGAAAAAAAGGTGGGACTCCTACTGAATCATATTGGGGATGATGGGATAGACATTTATGACAGTTTTGTATTCCTCCCACAACATCCAAATCCAGTCCAGGGACAAGCTCCCATACCAGCTGAGGACCCAAATAACTATAATACTGTGCTACAAAAATACACAGAATATTTTGGAAAAAGGGACCCCCAACTGCTACTAAGGGAAAAGTTTTGGTTCACCCTCAAAAGGGGACCATCTCAAACTCTGGAGTCATGGGTGCTAACAGTCAAGAAGAGTGCAGGTGAATGCAAATTCCCACAGACCTATATGGACCAGGCTGTGCGCGATAAACTGACATTTTCATGTACCGACCAGTCGGCAAAGTCGAAGCTCTATGATGCCGGTGCAGGGCTGACGCTGGAGAGGACAGTAGAGATACTCTACCAAAAGGAGACTACGCGCTATGAGCTCCAAGAGTCAAAGAGTGCCAATATTGACGTAGTCCACAGCAAGGCCAAGAAGAAGCCGGACCCGAGCAGAACCGAGAAAAAGAGGAATACTGGTGACAAAATCAAGTGCGGATACTGTGGTACCGAACACCTCAAAGGGAAGAAAAATTGTCCCGCAGTGAATCACTCCTGTGAGAAGTGTAAAATAAAAGGACATTTTTCCCAAGTTTGCCGTACTTCAAGAGCGCGGATTTCTCAAGTCGCAGAGGAAGGGTCGGGAGACGATATACCCGATGACGGAGTGTCGCACGTATTTATCGGCAGCGTAACGAGCGAAGTAAATGCGGCTTCATCAAAATCCGTCCCAGACGACAAATCGAGTTCAAGCAAAGGCTGGTACATAAAACTCAGAACTGGCTCCGATACTCTATCGTGGTACATAGACTCTGGAGCCGAGATATCGGTGATGCCCGATACATACTACAAGAAGTCCTATGGAGAGATCCAATCAACAAGAAAGACGCTGTATGCTACAGGCGAGCATCCGTTACAGACGCTAGGATGTGCTCGTATGCAGTTGAGTCGCGGAGACACTACCGTCCACGAAGACGTCTACGTAGTGCGAGGCGTGAAATCGCTTCTCCTCGGACAACCTGCAATCGAGAAACTAGGACTGATACCTAACATCCCTGGCGCCTATAGGGTCAAAGCCGTGAACAGTGAACTCCCGAAGTTGGACACGAAGGACGAAGTGGTCAAAGCTTACCCGAAGCTCTTTACAGGACTCGGTAAGCTGAAAGGTGAATATGCTATAAGACTCAAAGACGATGCTAAACCATTCTGCCTCTATACTCCACGCAGTGTGCCAAAGCCTCTGACGAAAAAGGTAGAGCAGGAAATCGCAGCATTAGTAAAGTCAGAAGTTATCGAGCCCGTGGACGAACCAACGGACTGGTGTGCACCCATGGTGGTTGTACATAAACCAAACGGGAACCTACGGCTGTGTGTGGACTTGACAAGACTCAACCAGGGCGTCCGACGTGAACTCTACCAGATGAAAAAGGTAGAGGAGACCCTGGCGTGTATTTCAAGCGGAGCTGTATTCTCCAAGCTAGATGCAAATTCTGGCTTCCACCAGGTAATGTTGACTCAAGAGAGTGCAAAGCTGACGACATTCATCACACCGTTCGGAAGGTACATGTTCAGGAGACTTCCCTACGGTATATCATCTGCTCCTGAACACTTCCAAAAGAGAATGGACAAAGAACTGACTGGACTACAAGGAGTGTTGTGTCACATGGATGACATTCTTGTGATTGGAAAGGACAAACAAGAGCATGATGAACGCTTGGCGAAAGTGCTAAACCGCCTCCAAGAGAGCGGCATCACTCTAAACCAAGACAAGTGTGAGTTCTCCACAACCAAGCTTCGCTACCTTGGCCAGGTGATAGATGCCGATGGCATCAGGAAGGATCCAGCGAAGGTCAAAGCCATCATAGAGATGCCAGACCCCAAAGACGTCCCAGATGTCAGACGATTCCTCGGCATGGTGAATCAACAGATGAAATTCCTGCCGAACCTTGCCGAAATCACCAAACCAGTCAGAGATCTCCTCAAGAAAGATTCTGCATGGACTTGGGATCTTCCACAAAAGAAAGCGTTTGAGAAACTGAAACAGGAACTAGCTTCGGACGAAGCTCTCGCTTTGTATGACCCCGAACGCGAAACGATCGTGTCAGCAGACGCAAGTAGCTACGGTCTTGGGGCAGTTCTGAGACAACGTCAAAAAGATGGAAGACTGAAAGCCGTTGCATACGCCAGCAGGTCAATGACAAAGACTGAATGCCGATATGCGCAAATTGAGAAGGAAGCATTAGCGACCACATGGGCACTCGAACACTGGAGTAACTTAGTTATCGGTATGCGAGTCCACGTGGAGACTGACCATAAACCGCTTGTGCCACTATTCTCAACCAAACTGATCGACGAACTGCCAGTGAGGATCCAAAGATTCCGACTGAGATTAATGCGGTTCGACTTCACAGTCAGTCACGTGCCAGGTAAAAGTCTAATGACTGCAGATACCTTGTCAAGAGCGCCTCTTGGTGAGCATATGCTGGAGAGCGAAGAACTTCATAAGCAAGAAGAACTACGTAAGGAATCTGACGCATACGTACAAGCAGTACTCGTCTGTCTACCATCATCTGACCAGAGACTCGACGAGATACGGTCAGAGCTAAAGAAAGACGATGTCCTGAAGGTAGTGATACACCATATTGAACATGGGTGGCCGGAGAACAGACGTGACGTCTATGGACCTCTGGTTAAGTTCTGGAACGAACAGGGCAACCTTACAGTTCATGATGGACTACTCCTTCGAGGAAAACAGCTTGTGATCCCAGCAAGTCTGAGGATTGACGTATTACGCCATCTACATGATGGGCATCAGGGCATCACTAAGACCCGTGAGAATGCCAACGCATCAGTGTGGTGGCCAGGAATGTCCAAAGACATCGAAAAGACAGTGAAAAATTGTAACATTTGTGAAAAGTACAGACGTGAACGTGTCGAACCGATGAAAGGAACTGAGTTCCCAGAACGACCGTGGTCTAGAGTAGCAGCAGACTTTTTCCACCATAAGGGGTCCATGTACCTCCTCATCATAGACTACTATTCTAGAGACGTGGAAGTGTGCCAAGTTGGCAAGAACGTTGATACCACTGAGACTGTGAAGAAGATGAAAAGAGCATTCTTCCATCAAGGTATACCCGACATACTGTTCAGCGACAACGGTCCTCAATTTGCATCAGCGGAGTTCAAAAACTTTGCAGCAGAATACAGATTCGAACACATCACGTCATCTCCAAGATACGCACAAAGTAACGGAGAAGTAGAGAGAGCGGTGCAAACCATAAAAGCGATCCTTAATAAGGCTGACGATGAGTACCTTGCCCTTATTTCTTATCGCAACACCCCTCTACTGTCAGGATTCTCCCCGGCTCAGCTGAACATTGGTCGCAGACTAAAATCACTGGTGCCGTGTCACCCGGATGAACTAAAACCGCGCATCCCAGATGCAGCGCTGGTTCGAAGGAAGGAGAAGGAATACCGGAAGCAGATGGCAGTGAACTACAACCAACGCCACCGAGTCACAGAAGCAGAGGAACTGTCACCAGGAGACCGAGCATGGCTACCCGACCTACGAGTGGAAGGGAAGGTCATAGGAAAAGGCCCCGGACCGAGATCATATATAATCTCAACACCAAATGGACTAGTGAGACGTAACCGCAGAATGACAAGAAATCTCGGGCCCGGACAAAATGACAACATCGATCCGACCACCATACTAACCAAAGTGGTCACACCGCCTAGTGATCATATGCCTCCAGTGGAGATCACTGATATACCTCCAGTGGTCCCTCCACCGACTCCACCTACTCCTGATCGAGGTGCCACACCCCGTGTGCCCGATCCGGGACCAAGGAAGTCGTCGAGACCTAGAGTCGCGACGAAGAGACTGATTGAAGAAGTTTAATAACTATTCCCTTTCAGATACATTAATAAGTCAGAAATATTCTAAAGTGACAAAAGAACATTGTCTATTATGTTTGAACATTGACTATTACATTGAACATTGAGTAACATGAAACTGACTTATTTCCAGAGACATACATATACATATATATCTTTACTTGAGAGTAACTTCATAGTAACTATTATGTCATGAACACTTCAAGAACACTTCTAAGTATGTCTTAACATAATACTCCTTAAAAAAGGGAGATGTCGTGGTATTGGCGGCAAACCCTCACGGACGCTTCTAGCGCTACTGGGGCGCCACCTTGCGATACACAGGCGTACTAAGCGTCTGGGAATTGTCTGTGCATCGTGCGTGTTATGCGATACACCGGAGGTCTGTCAATACATCTTGAGATGAAGATTCAGAGTTGTTGTCACTTATAATAATACAAAGTATCAAGACATCCAGCAAAGCAGGATGCCACACACTCTGTCAAAATAGGGTGGTTAAGGGGTGTCAATGGGAAAAAACTTTCCAGTTGACTTACCTGAATCAAATGTGATGAAAAATTACACAATTCATTCCAAGAACATCAATAGTGTAGAGTGTGTGGCTAAGGGAAATAACCATAAGTCTGGGCACTAAGTGTGTGAGATATAATATATGGCACTGCTTACTATGTCATATAATGGGTATGGATGGCTAAATTCGACACGGCGACATGGCCATTTCTGAAAATCGACATGCGACATGAGGCCTAGTGACACGCGACATGGGGTTTGAAATGATAGTGACAGGGGACATGAGCAATTCTTAAAATCTACATGGGACATGGGGATTATTAAGCGACATGGACTTGCGACATGGCCATTTCTTAAAATCGACATGCGACATGGGGGGCCCCCCATCTACACCCCCCATATAGATCTGATATTCGCATCTAATATTGTTGAAAAATGAGATTGTCCGACGCGGGAAAATATGTTACCGGGTGACCAGCGTTCATGTCACTTCCGGTTAATAAAGTGACGTCACAAGTTGGCGCCTTCCTTGTCGCGATGGAAGCAGGAGTCAGTCCTTGTCTTAATCTGCATGAAACCTCGATAAAACCAATAGGCTATGGACCCAGGAACGCTTCGATCTGCGGATGAAGGTATGGAGTAATTGGTGGACGAATTTGGAAGTCGGATGGGCCTTGGAAGTACGACTTTGGGACACTTGAAAGTCGGCAAGCAGAACGCCTGAGAAACGCACCTGGTTAGCAGCACAGGGCGGCGGCAGGCCTGAAGCCGGGCACCAAGATGACGATCATCGGAGACGTGTAACCGGACATGTAACATGCCAGGAAGGTCTGTGTATTGTCAGTTGAAGTGGATAGACATAGACAACACATTGGACATTGTCGTGACATGTACGGAGTTGTCAGACAACAGTATCAGAAAACAGCTGACCGACTTGAGCAGAGAGGCACGTAAGTTTTGTCTACAACCCGGGGTCTGCAAAGTACGTGTTGGAGACGCTGTAGAAGCTGCAGGGTCGACATAGTCTACAGGATACGTGTAGAAATATGTCGTTTGAAGCTGCAGAAGTGTAGACAGCAAAGGGAACACGTTTCTACACGTGAGAACGCCATGGGGGAGTAGCAGCCAAGGCAGGAGCCGTGTACGATTTGCTGTTTATGTGTGTACTTTCAATCTTTGGACATTGTCGTCGGTAATTTGACTGGACTAACAGTGGCTGGGAGTTACAGGAGACGTGTAAGTAGCCAGGAGGCTCTGTATTGTGTATTGTGATAACTGATGTGTGTGTATTTGTTGTGTGTACACTGTGTGTACATGGGACACTGAGTGATGTACGGCAACACTGTGTGTACAGGAGAACACTGTGTGTACATGGGACGCTGAGTGATGTACGGCAACACTGTGTGTACAGGAGAACACTGTGTGTACATGGGACACTGAGTGATGTACGGCAACACTGTGTGTACAGGAGAACACTGTGTGTACATGGGACACTGAGTGATGTACGGCAACACTGTGTGTACAGGAGAACACTGTGTGTACATGGGACACTGAGTGATGTACGGCAACACTGTGTGTACAGGAGAACACTGTGTGTACATGGGACACTGAGTGATGTACGGCAACACTGTGTGTACAGGAGAACACAGTGTGTACATGGGACACTGAGTGATGTACGGCAACACTGTGTACAGGAGAACACAGTGTGTACATGGGACACTGAGTGATGTACGGCAACACTGTGTGTACAGGAGAACACAGTGTGTACAGGAGAACACCTTGTGTACAGGAGACACTGGATTTTTTCTTTAAAGTAGGGAGGTGAGGGCTGAAGCCTCACATGGAAATGAAGTACTGGTGACCTCTCTTTCCAAGTTTAGTTATTATGTTTTAATTAAATAATAATAGCAGGTGATTGCTATTTGTCTAGTTTGTGTAACTAAATAAGTTAAAGTAACTGGTTTATTTCAGTATGTGACTTGACAGTCATACAAGGACTATCAGTCTACTGGAGGAAACTAAGAACTAACATTTAACACCAGTTTACTGGAAAACATTTATAAGTCAAGATAAGGACTTCAAAAAAAATATTGGACATTTAAATACTAGGTCAAGGACATATACCTATATCTGAAAGACACTGAACATTATTTCTCAAAAAGTAAACATTCAATATACAGGAGGAGTGTTTCAATAACAGACACTAAAACTATGTTTTGAGGAGGAGTGTTTACACTCACATATTCATATTCATAAGTTCTTATTCATTGTGTATTCTAAAGGTTTTACTGTATGTTCTAAAACAGTATATTTTCACTTGTCGAGGAGGAGTGTTGAAAAATGAGATTGTCCGATGCGGGAAAATATGTTACCGGGTGACCAGCGTTCATGTCACTTCCGGTTAATAAAGTGACGTCACAAGTTGGCACCTTCCTTGTCGCGATGGAAGCAGGAGTCAGTCCTTTTGTCTTAATCTGCATGAAACCTCGATAAAACCAATAAATATATGGCCAATGGTCTGTAGAATGTAGTGTGAGGCATATATAACTTAGCCCTTTCACACAGGGAGAAGTGGTGGACATGACAACATATCTTGTTAGTGACCTCTCTTGGGCAATAACCTCACCTATACTTCTCTCACAGGCCTCACATGGACTGTCTACTAATTATATACACCTGTTGCCCCCACTTTAACCTGCCATAAGTACACAACCCACCTTACCTGCATGGTAGTGCTCATGTATTCAAGTATTGATTTTGACTCCTGCTCTTTTGAGGGGTCAACTGCTGTTGACTCCTCAGGAATGGAGAGTCAAACTCATCTGACTTTCCTCTATACAGGTGTCACATGGGAGACAAACTGTGACTCTGGCTGTCAGAGTCGTGGTAACTCTTTTACTTTTCTGTGTGTATATGTACAATTCCAAATATGTACAAGTTGAATTACACTTTGAACAATTCAAGTTATATTTTTGTGCAACTCGAATTACACATAATATATGTACGATTCAGAATTAGGCTAGACGTGGCAGGACTACATATCAAAACTCAATCTTGTAGTGATTAGATTAAGGTGAATGGGATCCTGTTCAGAGAGAAAATATGCCAACTTCATGACAAAATAGGCTTAATTTGGTTCAGGTGAAGGGCCACAGTCTGATGGGGATGTAGATTGTAGGTTTAAAGTTTGGGAACTTAAACACCTGGTAGTTACAAGTAAGCACTGCCCGGATGTAGAGGTGCCCGCCAGGTGGCGGTGGTGTAGCTGAGGGAGGGGGCATTTATAACCCGAGGTGGGGGGTGGGGGGTGCTCACAACAGGAGAGATGGGTGGTGGGCCTCAGGTTCCAGAACCCACACCTGACTTAAGGGAGGGAGGGGGGCTCATATCCAATAGGGGTATCCTAAGATGAAGATGGGCGCAGACACCCCTACAGCCATGGATATCTCTTTTATGTGGTTGTATCTGTAGTCATACGGCCCAATGATCCAGGGATCTATTCCTTATGCAACCATGTGTGTCGTAACCCCAGATTCAAATGAATACCTATTCGAAAGGTGACACAGTTTCACCCCATACTTTCTCTATGGGGGCCGGACTGCACCAGCCCCACCCTGCCACTGGTATCAGGCAGGCAACGAGGTGGGCCCGTAGGGGAGGTCAGGATGTCCCTATACTATAGAATTGGGGTAGGTAGCAATTCCTTAAACGCATATCCAATCTGGACAGGGATCGAATTAACAATTGTAATTGTGAAGAGTATGCTCACCCGATTTAACACTAAATGACTCGTCCCTTAGCTAAGCTAGGTGGGGTGGGCCTTTTAAAGGCTGGCTCTCGGTCTCCCCCTTCCTCACTCAGCCTCTCAGTGTCTACAGCAGCACATCATGCTGACGTTTCTACTGGTTCTCACAGCCTTCACAGCTGCATTGGCGGTAAGACATATTTTGAATAACAAGTGTTATCGCTAATAATTTTTGAGAATTTCCAGCTTCACAGAAAAGAGGAACAGAGTCAAAAAGGCCTCCAGATTGACTCTCCTCTCTAGGGGAGCCAGAGAGCTAGGCGACCCCCCCCCCAGGTGACTCTCTTAGGTCAGTCAGGGAGTCACCTAGGCTCCTTCAGTTTGCCAGGGTTGCCTAAAGAAGGGGGCCATTCTGGAGGCAACCTGGGCGCCCCTTTGACTCTTTCTCTGTGTACGTATAGGGCCTACAGCAAATTGACCAACCATTCTTCTGCTACATACAATGGCCTATTCACATAGACCTACACCTAAAGTATATTTTCTCCCCTATTCATACTGTAATTGGCACTGGTACTTCAGAATAAGGGTACTTTTTGAGTTGTGGTTCAAGGCACAACACCTCTCCTTGTTTCTACACAAAATAAGGCAAAGCTGACTCTGGTAACTTGTAATGGTGCTGTAAGGTACAACCCTAGCAGTTATTGGTTTGTAAGCATTTGATATTACCTGCAGAGGCTATACCATTAGGTGAGGCTCTTGGTCCACTACCCCAATTTTTACTCAAATCGGTGCTATTCTCACAAATCTGACTCAGACCATGAAATCATAGGGTCATATACCTTATACAGAGAGGTATTGTAGAACCTGACGTAGGTTTGTGTTTGTAAACAAGTTTTTGTTGATAAATAATTCATGTTTAGATGATAAATAGAATTGCCAAGGCTATGTAAGGGAAGTGGTTACCACCTCCTCCTGCGCACCGAACCGACCCAGTAACGTACGGCGCAGTCAGATGGGGAAGTAGCTCAGTTGGTAGAGCAGCAGGTTACGTGATCTGAGGGTCGTGGGTTCGAGTCCCGCTTTCTCCAGATGATTTTTCCGCGACCGTTACACTGGTGGAAAAGGGGAGCGCACTCGCTGGTACGGTTGACTTAGATGGTTGGAGCATCCCAACTTGCTGGGGATTGGCCACCTGCTGGCGGTTGGTAGTTGGAGGAGCAGGTAGTGAAGAGTTGGTTCCCAGTACGGGCAGTTGGAGTTCAGCATGGAGTTCAGTCAACAAATTGGCTGGATCGGTTTGGCGTTGTGAGCCTCTATCATTGGCTGCTACGGGGACATGATAGAAGCTGGGGGAGCTGTGAAAGGGAAGTGGTTACCACCCCCTTCTGCGCACCAAACCGACCCAGTAACGTACGGCACGGTCAGATTGTCAGAAGGGGAAGTAGCTCAGTTTGCAGAGCAGCAGGTTACGTGATCTGAGGGTCGTGGGTTCGAGTCCCGTTTTCTCCAGATGATTTTTCCGCGACCGTTAACACGATTTAGGTCCCGATTTAAGCCCCAATTTTGCCGATCGCAGGCCGATCTGTGCTTCCGATCTCATATCAAACAGGGTTGAATTCTATTTATCTGATCCTCCCCCATACACAGGGCTCTAATCGGCTGATTTCTGCACAATAACAGCTAGAAAAAATGTTTTTGTTCATATCTGATTAGACTGTAGACACCTAGGATCGGTTCGTGAGAATTTCCCAAAAATCGGGTAGTGGAACCCCAGCTTAAGGTATCCAATGTAAATATAATAATATGTTTACCTGCTCCTTTGAATAAATTGTATTGTCACATGTATTAAACATAGAACGGAAATAAATAGAACAATTTTTATCAATAGGCCCCTGAGCTCAATGCTATAAAGAGGTCGAACGTAGCTGAAACAGAAAAGATATGGTGGGATCGTGGAGGATTGGCAAGGTAGTTCTGAACTGTTTCTCTTAAGAATGAGTTCTATTTGCATATTGGGGTTTACGGTGGATTTACTTCAGCTAAAATTCGACACGACGACACGGTCAAAACCGTTAGTACCCATGCAGAGGCACACACACACACACACACATATATATATATATATATGTATGTATATATATATATATATATATATATATATATATATATATATATATATATATATATATATATATATATATATATACATATTAAAACTTAAGAATCATAAATACAACAGCAGAACAGTATACCATACGCATGTGGGGACGAACTTTCCAAGTGACTAGGTGCTACCCATTATACCAGTAATCTTAAAAAGCCCACTTTTCCGGTACTTTTAATCAGTTTCCAGGTATATCCTCTAGATGGCACCACTGTAAATTGGTAACATTGCTGTATATATTAGGGGCTCTGCCCCTGCACCCCCTTTTTCTTTCTTTCTCTCTTCTTTTTTCTTTTATGAAACTGTATCAGAACTATAACCGAACTCATTTACCTCTAAACGATGGGACGATACAGTGGCGCCGTCTTGAGAAGAGGGGGGGAATTATTAAGACCAGGAAAAAGGGGTTTTAAGATTACAGGTAAAATTGGTGGCGTCTAGCCACTTGGTCAGTTCGTCCCTTGTTACATACCATACATATACACAGGGAATCTGACAAACAATAATTACAAAAATGTATACGTTTATGAAATATAATATAATTGATAAATCAACACACATTATCTTTTTCATAGTGATGACTTCATCTGCTGGGGACCAGCCTCACCCCCTGGAACAGCCTACAAGGCCCTTGGATATCGTGGTCAGAAGAATCACGATGACATACAAGCTCCCATATATGGTTTTATGTAAGCGAGCTTACACTGTCAATTGAAGTACATGTAGCTAGGTTAATTCATGAAAAAAAAGTCAGTCCATATACGGTTCCGTTGATTCATAAAGGGTCACAACGATATCCAAAAATAGTATCTTATATGTCAAATCAATATTTTATAGAATAATTTCCGTCTACATGATGCTTCCCCACTTATATAGGGTATGGAGCGAAATTGACTGTTATGAAACCCCAGTTAGTGAATATATTAATTATAGCCACCCTGATTCAAACCCTGGACAGGGGTTGATTCAGGCAGGGTTTATGTTCAAGTTGAAGAACAAAAAATATACAGATAGATTGAATTGTTATACGTAGAGGTATCAAATATGTTATTGTGTCGTAAAAACATGACAGAATGGCAGACCATTATATATTGAATCTGAATATTGAATTGGGAGGAGAGATACCCATTACATAGATCCGGAGGAAGCCTGTATATCAAAAATCAAATTACAGAGAAAATGTATAGCAGTATGCTGTTTTGCAGCTGGGTCGTACCTTTTAGGTCAGAGAGAAAATGTTATTCTAACCACAATATGATATTTTGATATTTATCAATTCAATTTCTCATACAACATTGTTTTATAATTATAAAAGATTCACATTCAAACGATTGTCCATGCAAATTGAAGAACGTTATTTAATCTAAACAAACAATAGCATACATTTTTTGCTAAGCGTTTGTGAACCTTAAGAATACCAAGATGCAGTAGGCCTACAGACATAGCTAAATCACGAAGGTCAATACTATTTATTCTGAATCTTCCTTTTTCTATGAAAATGTTAACTGTTCTCTTTCAAGCATGAAAGACCCGAGTGGCGATGCCTTGAAAGATGCCGAAACATTTGAGTTCATATGGGATGATCGCCGCAGCATAAACTGGAATGACGGTTCTCTGTGGCGTGCTACATGCCCTGACGGTTTGTGAATTGTACAATGTAAAATGTTAGAACCAATATTGTATCCTTCAAGATCCATTATATAACTACAATAAACAACAAGGGGGGACAAGAACATTTCGGCGCCTTCGTTGAGGGGGTGCTGGTAGGTGTTGGAAAGGATTTATCTAATGGTAGGTGTGAGCTATGTGGTTCCTTGGTAAAACTAATGGACTGCTGTGTTCACCATGGAAAAGAATGGACATGGTGACAGCGCCCATGTCACATGATTTAGGTTCCATGTTGACTATTATGCTATTTCCACATTTAATAGCTCATTATGCAAAAAAAGGTGTGTTTCAGGCAGCATGGTCAGAACTTTTAGGGTAGGTAGGTCGGATTTTTAAAATTCTAGATCTTTTAAAGATATATATAGTGAGAGTACCAGGAATGAGTCGCGAATCAACAAATCAACTCGCGGCTCACCAGAATGACTCAATAGTTCCTCCATTGACTAGGAAAATCAAGAAGTTGTTGAATATTCCTCTTAAATAGCCATTTCCAGAAGTTAATCAATTATTCAGGCCTCTGAGGTCACATGGAGTTTGTTATTCTTGAAAGAACTTGTAAAAATTGAGAATCTAGGGTCGGGTTGTCTGAAACACACCTTATTTTGTGATATTATGAAGGCTCAAACCGCTATTAATTGACCAAGAATATCATATACGATTGCTTTGTTTCCGCATACAAGCCGAGGACAAAGCACACGAACACCTGCTACCTAGTACCTACACCCACCACCAGTGGCGCTGCACCACCCTATTGTATATAAGGGGCACACGCTACTAGCCAGTCAGATAGAGCTGGGTAGGGTACTAGGTGCATACCATCGTAGACCTAATGTACAATAAACCCAAACTACACACCTAACCGCTGATTGTAGTGTTACTTACTTTCATGCATATCAAATCTCAGATATTAGTCCAATGCTAATTGACGATGGCCCAATATGACAATTTTTGGCTTTATTCTGTAGAGCAGATGATTGATTTACATCTATTCAATGACTCCAGAATAACTTATACTTCATTGTGTGCCAGGTCTATGTGTAAGGCCACTCAAAAACATAAAATGGTTTCTCATCACCATGCGCTTCACAAAATCAGGAAAACTGAGGAAAACTTTTTTTTTTTTTTGCTAATTTTTGATGGAAAATATGATAAAAATGGACAAATACTGGGATAGAAATAACGTTAATTTTCCCTACTTTTATAGATCCATAAATTCTTAACTGCTAAAATGTGAACTTTGGTCATGAAAAACGTATACATGTATCATCCCATAAATTTTCACCCGCAAGCAAAAAAATAAATAGATAAAAAAAAAAGCCTCCCTCGTCACATTTTTCAGACCTTGGTGATGAGAAACCACTTTCTTTTTCTGAGTGGCCTAATTTGATTTATCTTTCCAACATTACAGGCTATGTAGCTGTCGGAGACTTCTTCTATGGCGGTAACCGCATCGCTGCACCCGGGCAGGATCTCTTCTACGAGACTAAATGTGTGCGCAAAGACCTCACCGAAGTATGCAAGATTGACAAGAAGGTAAACCTTTGAATTTGCATCCCTGTGATTTGAAAGTGCAAGTGCTAGGCCCGTGCCACCATAAAACCTCGTGTATAAGCCGCGGCTAGTACGCGAGTCAGACTCAGCTTTCTATTGATATTGGTGCGGCTTATACGAGAGTTTTTATAAGTATAGTACAGGACCAGATAACTAATTTTCAGAGCCCCTCTGTGCATTATAAAATTTGTCAAAAATTGGGGGTGCCGCTTATACTCGAGTTAGGCGTATACGTGAGGTTTTACGGTAAGTGGACTATTCCTCTGGCTATAGCTATAGGCCCTACACAAGGGCACTACCACAACTGTGGAATCATACAATATGAAAAAGGTTGACCAAACTATGCTTAATTTGCACAGTGCCATGTGAACGTTTTGCGTGATTAATGTGTGGGTAATGGTGTAGGCCGTTCAGACCGCTCCCCCACTGCACAGACATTCGCACATTTTCCTCTCACCTTCAACTAAAATTCCAATTTGAATATATACATGGATACCAATGAACAGCTATTATAGTCACTAAATATCCTTTAAGTCTTTGTATGTTATGTGCATTTTGTATACTGGTTTTATATCAATTAGTAAGTGAGAACTAGGCTGAAAGTGCTGTATAAAGGCACCCCGTTTTGGCAGTGCAATTAGGTAGCCCCTCAGAAATCACCCTCTACTATAAGTGAAAACAAATCTTTTCTGCAATATGGGCATATGTCTAAGGCTAATTCGTAAGTAGCATGTAAAATTAGGGACCTGACGCTGGGAGTATATGTACATGTATAAGAGTTGACATATGACTGGATATTACGGAAACTTGTCATTTTCATTTGGCCCTATAAAGACACAAAACGATATTGTAGAAATAAAAATGGGGATATGACCCGATTTATACAAGCGCAGATTCCTTTATAAGTGCAGAGGACAAGCGGGACTAAAATCTGCAGAATATAGACCGAATAAAGAAATAAACATAAACCAAATATTCCTATAAAAAATCCTAATAGCCAATGCATGCAATAGTCTAATACCTCCCTTTCTTTATGATTATAAAACGTTTTGCTATATAGACAAATACCAATGCCCATTGATACTGTCTCTGTTGTATTTTATGAGTAGGGGCTGGGGCAGTATCCCACGTAGCGCAGGCTGAGTGGGATGCGTCCCAGCCCCCACGAGTGAAATACATCAGAGTGGTATCAATGTAATTGGCATTTGTGTTTATTTATTTTTATTTGAAGCCATTTAGTGAAGGAAAAACAACTGTCTTAGCCCATTGAATACAGCCACATTGTATTCAATGAGGGGCATTGAATACAGCCCTTCCAGTACTCCAGCATAGTAAATATTGTATTTCAAAAAAATGAAATGTTATTGATGTATCCTAGGTGTGGGATGACAGTGGTTCTCTGGCGTCCATGGACGTGTCAGTGTGGGAGGCTACTGTGAACGACACTATGGTAGGTGGCTTCCTCTTCGGGAACAGCGTACACGAACAACCCCCCGGCATAGAGGGACACTGCCTGCTCAAGTCAGCCTTCGAGGAGACCACTCCTTAAGCAGCACGCACAGCGATGTGAAGTCTACTGAATATATGTGTGTGTTATTTTAATAAAAAGAGAACAACATATATTTGGTGGCTAGCTGATTTTTGAGATCTCTTGACAAATAAAAAGGTCCAGACTCGGTTTTCTGTTGATTCAATGGACTTTGCCTTATATTGGTTGTACTTGCTTGTCCCCAGCAACATTTTCCTTTTCCAATTCATATCCTGGGCTTAAGTATTTTTCAACTTATTTTTCACATGGTAGGTACTCTCTCAGTTCCATGTTTTTACCAAGATGCTATATGAACTTCCCAGTAAACAAAAAACTTTATGCAACGTTATATGACGTTTCTCTATGGCTCCTTAGTGTGGCAAAACGTTATTTTGACGTAAAATAACGTATTTTTGTTAGTTGGGTGTAGATTTAAAACTAAATCCTGTTTGAACAACACTCATATGGTTCCTTTCCAAAAGATTAACTCTTCCTTTACCGATTTCACATCAATGAGAAATATCGCCCATTTTTGGCCGATTTTAAGCACTCTGTGAATTCCTCAAAAAGTAGTTTAAACCTTAGATTTCTGGGATTATTGTCCCCTTGGATCCTGAACCGTTTGCCTCTGACATTATTCCCCTTTAAACGTGACCTTTCCAACTGCATGCACATCTTTGTACCACTAGGCCCTTTTTTGGAAATTAGGGTCGGATGGCCTGAAACACACTTCTTTTTGGTCCCTTTGCCCATGGGAAAAGGGTAACATATATGCCCGGCATATATGCCTCCCCTTCTCTTCTAGGCCTATATGAGCATACACATTATAAGGCCAAAAATGTGTATTTCAGGCAACATGGTCCGAAATTGTAGGGTAGGTATGTTGGATTTTTTACTTTTCACCTCTTTTTTAAATTTTTTTTTTACAATTGAGAGTAGGCCTACCAGGAATGAGTCGCGAATCGCCACAATAACGTACCAGGAAACTAGCATTGGTTTCATGGATATAATTAGAGACGAAGGAGTGGCGGGAACCACCGGTTAACGTGTTCTTGTACGCATGCGCGGAATCTATTTCCGCCTTGCTCGGGTCGGGATCGGCCATTGTGATTCAGAGGCTCAACGTGAACAGTCGCCAGCGTGTAAATGGGAATTTTTGCCTGAATAAAGGCTGGAATACTCTCGGGAAGGAGCGAGGAGCTGTGCAAGAACGTTCACTATCTATTGTGTGTGGCATTAGCTTACGGGTTGCGTGAGTTTAAATTTATTGAGGAAAAACTACGTATCGAACCGGCGGCCGTGGTGAGGTAGGAGTCGCCATCTTGTGTGTATTCCGCATTAGCGAGATACAGTGGCTCCACCTTTTGGACCACTGGTAACAATCATAACCCTTTGCTCTGCAAGGACCAGCTCAGCCAAATCTCGTGGCCGAGATTAGGGTACAAACAGGGCTCAGGTATTGTGAATAGGTTGTATCTGGACACTCCTAATGTATAGTGTAGTGGTTAGCACTGTGGACTCATAATACTGGGAGCCCAAGTTCAAATCCCTACCAGGCCAAATAACACCATGTCCTTTAAATACGTATTTCTAAATTTTCTTTAGTATTGTGAGTAGTATAGTATGTATCGGAACGGGACTATAGTTAAGTACTGTTTATTACTCAATCGACATGCAGCCAATCAGAGGCCTCCATTTGGTCACATGACCCGTTGCCATGGTAACGTGACCTACTTAGGGCTCTCAGCCAATCAGAAGCCAGCATTCTGGGTGACCTACTGACCTACTTAGAAGCTCTCAGCCAATCAGAGGCCGGCATTCTGGTAACCATGGTAACGTGACCTGCTTACGTCACGTGACCTACTTAGGCTCAGCCAATCAGAAGCCGGCATTCTGGTAACTAGGGTAACGTGACCTACTTAGGGTTTGTTTGTAAACAACACCACGTGGCTCTCTTGTTTGTAAACAACACCACGTGACACGTGACTGTTTGTAAACAAACAAACAAAAAAAAGTTATGTAACTTATATATAGAAATAAAAACACAACAAGATAATTTCTTTTCTTTTCATTTTATTCTTTATTTTCATTTCAATCAGAAAAAACACACAAGTTTATGCTTTTTTAGCTTGCTTCTTCGATTTGCAGCAACTCAACAGGCCGCAAAGTCTCACGCTGCCGTCACTCGCACCACCACACCCCGGACGACTTCTCTCCAATAGACATTGCACGACTTTGGATAAATCCAACACCATTTCGGCAAGGCAGAGAATCTTTGCCTCCATGAAACGGCCGCCATCGCAACAACCCGTCACAACAGCATCATCGATAGCTTCTGACTCACGACCCGGTCGCTCAGCTTTGGGATTTTGCTCATGCGCATGACGCACTTCTTGGGGTTTCTTGTTCGACATGCTTCAATTAGGAAATGAACGCAATGAGGTCCACAGGTGTCAGCAGAAGTGTCTTGTAGTTGAATGCGGTTTCTTTGCCACTTGAACGGAGCAGAGCGTTCCACGAAAGACAAGAACTCCGCACTCAGCGGCGGTAAGCCGAAGGAATCAAAGTAGTACACTTCACCCGTGCTCGACACGTAAAACGCCACCCAATGCTGACCTGGTAAATGTTGCGGATCTGTGTTGCTCACGAAACAAGTGTCTTTGATAGGGTGCTTCGGAATAGTGTCACAAGAGAAAACGCCCAGGAAACGATGTTTTGTGTGAACGTTTTCCTTCAACACTCTGCTTATTTCAAGCGTGTTCATACGATACGCCAAGTACCGCCGTCTTGTCTTCAGTTCATGTGGTAGTCGGTGACGGGGTGTCGATCTCGGGTCAGCTCGACGACGTTGTCGTACACCAAGTAGAGTAGCACCGTTGTTGTCGCTTGTAGCGCCGAGCGGAAACTGACTTCCACCCTCAGCTGACCCGCTCTTATAAGGTTCACGCGACACCCGTCGTGCGATCTGTCTGGGGTTAAGTCGAGGGGGAACACCGTGTAACCGTTCAGGAATTGATCGTATGAAATACCGCAGGAGCGCGCGCCCTCGTACATCCCCGTTTCCGTGTGTAGCGCCAAGTACTCTCTCACGGCCGCTTTGGTCTTAAAGTCGGGCACGTAGGCGTCGTTCGGCACTTTCTGATCGTTCACTATCACTTGAAGCGAGCTGATGTTGTAATGCTTCATCTCGAACGGGTTCTTGGTGTAGCTACCGTTGAAGGCGTCGTGGTCAAGGAAGCAAATCATCATCGACTTGGGAAGCTGGCCTGTGTTGGAGTGCGTGTAGCTGTGATCTCTGTTACCTTGAGGGATGGCGTACGACGTCACCTCCACTCTGTTCACCGGGTAGTCGAAGGGCCCGTGTTCTATCACCGCTCTCTCGTGCGTTTCCGCTACAGCGTCCGCCACCAGCACGCGTCGCACGTAGAGCTTTGCTTTGTAGATCTTCAAGCTGTAGCCTCCGTCAGCGGCGCACATCAGATAGAAAGAGGGCGCCACTTGTTTCAGAGTGAGATTGATTTCTGTCTCTCCAACGATGAGCTTCGGTTGATGAGCCAGGTCAAAGTGCAGTCGCGCCATCAGCGAAAAGCGCTTGTTGGAGATTAGCTTCCTGCGCGCTTTGTACCCCGCATTCGCGTTAGTCAACGTGTCAAACTGACCGGGCGTATCTTCATGCCACCCCTGGGCGCTCATGACGCCGTCCTTCACGTCTTTGTTGTAGTTGAGTAACCCTTCCAAGTAAGCTCGGTAAGGGTAGGTCTCGGTGTTGCCAGACACTTTGAAACCGCCGATGGAGACTTGGACGTCTTTGAAGAGCGAGTGAGCCAAGTTGTTCACCGGAGCTACTGCGTCGGTGTCCTCGATCGCCGCTCCGTTCGCTTTCAGCACTTGACATTCCAGATGAAGGTAATTCTCGTTCAGGTCTGTGTACTCTTGCGACTTGTTGATGGTGAAATTTATGTTACCTCCATCCTCTAAAGAGTTTTTTGTTTCTATCCCCAGGAAAGACGACTTTAAGATAGTAGTCTGAGTCGGCGCTACGGTGTGCAGGTCGAGCTCAGACAGCGCGCACTCGTTACTGCTCTCGTGTACGTAAGCCATTGTGTTCTCTCTTCACGTGGCCGACAGACTGACGCCGGCCGCCTCCAGTCTTTTTATTTATACCTGAACGCCTAGGCGCTTACCGGTCGAATACATCCCCTCTACGTCTCTTGCAAGAGCCACCGCCCGTCTGAGGAGAATGCCGGCGACGTTTCGACCCTTTCTTAGACGCGACAGACGTCTTTCCTCCCGAGAACGCCGTACTCGCCAGTCTCTTCAGAGCGCCTGCGCCTCGGTCTTTCACGCTGCTCTTTAAAGTCCGACCCGCCAGCACATCTTTAGCTACGCCCACACCGGCGCGGAGCAGCGTTTTTCCCACCGACTTCAATAGCGGGGTAGCCGAGCGCATCAGACCTAACAGAGCGCCGCCCAAACCGTGCCCGCTCTGGAAAGAGCGCCCGCTGTACACGTTGACGCCGTTGCCCAGCTGCGCGTTGTAGTAATCGCTGTACCCTCTGCCGACGGTGCGCCTGGGTGGAAAGTACGGAACGCGTTGACGCATCATTTTTCTCTCTTTCAGCGCTCAATAGGTCTCAGATGAAGTGTCACGGTCACCTCGCCTCTACCGAATGGGATGGAATGACCGGATCGGTCTCTTAAATAGATGCCGACCTCGGTAAACCTCTTGGATTTCAAGGGGAAATAATCCAAATGGGGAAAACTGATAGCTTGCACGCCACCTCGACGCTTTCCGCCTCTGTCCACCGCCACGCAGCGCAACAGCGGCACTTGCATGTCGCCCACACGTCTCTCCTGGATCATGTCGGTGTATATGTACACAGAGTGCACGTCCCCGTAAACATCCATCGAGTAGGCGCCGGTAGTCGGCGACGCGAAACACGTCTTCTCTCTGAAGCCTAGAACGCATGCGAGATGCTGACTCAGCAGGACAGCACAGTGTCTCGGCGGTTTGATGGTGACGCGTTTCGTCTTGGCGTCGTACGATAAGATCCGCATCGGTTTGAGCAAGAAGCTGTCGCCCTCTAGTCTGTCATCTCGCAACGTCTCACTCAAGCGCTCGATTAGAGTGTGGTTGCTTCCGGTGAAAATAGGAGGTATCTCGAATATGTTTGGCATGAAACTGCGCACTCCCATGTCCTTCTCCATCTTTTCGATCATCTGTCTTGCTTGATGGCTGATCGTCTTCTTCTTCACCGCCGGGGACAAGAACTGCTTGTATACGGCATTCGTCTGTCTCAAGTCGACCTCTCTCTTGAACCTTTTTGTTTCCGGTTTCAATTGCTGCTCTTCCGACGTGTCTGATATCTCTTCCACCGTTACATAGCTCGCTTCCTTCCAGCTCAGCGGGAATTTTGAGCTGAACGTTAGCTTGCTCAGACCGTTCGCGTTTTTCATTCTCTTCCAGTCTACCTGTGGTTTTTTTCCTTCGGAGAATTTAGTTTCTTTTAAAACCTGGATCGCCTCCTCTAGCGAACCTTTGGTGCGCAGAGGAACAACGATGATCAAGTCGTCGTCGTGCACGTTAGTCCATTCTGTAGGGAGGATGATCTCAGTCAGAGCCGCTTCGTACGCTTCGGGCAGAAGGAGCGGCGAGTCGAAGTGAGTTCGGAAAGACGTCAAGCTGTTGTCAGGATAATACTCCATAGAGCTGTTGCTAGGTAGAGTGATGTTCATTTTTTTTTTTTTTTTTTTTTTTTTCTACGTTATTTTTTTGACGGGGATCCACTCGTTGAACTTGTCGTCGTAACCTAACCAACATACGAAAGCTAACTCTTTACCGTCGACGGTCTTGCGGCGCAACACCTCGTCTATCAGGTAGTTGTTGTCGTAACGACTCTTGTACACCTTCTGAACCTCTTCCGGGTAGAAGACGCCTTTTATCTCCTCGCCCTTGTCGTCTTTCAGCTCGAACCCTCTGCTTCCCAACGTCTTAGCAACGTCGACCACTTCCTCGCGCCAGTTTCCCTCGTACCCTTTGTCGAAGGCGCCTTTAGTTCTCAACATCCTCACTCTGTCACCCGGAGCGATGACGTCGACGGCGGACGTCTTTGTTTTTTTCTTCTTTTTCCATATTTCGTCGATTTGTTTGTTAGTTGGGAGATCTTGTCGGTAGAAAACTGTTTCGCTGTTTTCCGAGCTGACTTGAGCCGGCGCCATTTTCAACGTCTTGTGGTGAGTGCGATTGTAAGAAGACACTACATGGTGCAGTACGTCTACGTAGCGATACGTGCGCTTGTGTGTGAAATAACGCCACAGCTTCTCCTTCAGACTGCGGTTCAAGCGCTCCACTAGACTAGCTTTGATGTCGTCGTTCTCGCCAGTGAAGAACTCTATGCCCTCGCTCTTCAAGTGATCTTGAAAGATCTTGTTCAAAAACTCTTTCCCCTTGTCTGTCTGAACAGTGCGCGGTCGTCTCTCGCCAGTGCCTGTCATCTCTCGGAAGGCCTCGGTGACATCAGCGCCGCTCTTGGATTTAATGGGAACGGCCCACGCGTACCTAGAGAAAACGTCGATCGCCGTCACCACGTACCGGAAGCGGTCGTTGTGAGACGCCAAAGCTTGCATGTCCATCAGATCTATCTGCCACTGCTGATCGATTGCGCCGGTTATAGTCTTGTTCCTTGCGAATTTTCTCCGAATGGGTTTATGTTTAGTGTAGGCGTCCAGCGACACTAAAGCATCTCGGATGACGGCCGGGTTCAGGTGGCGAAAATGCTGTTTCTGGAGTTTAGTCACGCTAGTGAAACTGGAGGGCGCTTTGACGTCGGTATATCTAGCTACTACGCGCTTCTTTTCTTTTTCCTTCTTGGTCAGTCTCTTCACTGGTTTGCCCATGGTGGGCGTGTTGAGGGCGTGAACGACGAGCTCGCCGCTAGGCGGTTGCGCCCTCTCCTTTTCTTACTCGCCACGCTCCTATAGGAAGTCGGAGTTTGGAAAAGTTCACTGTCGTCCTCCTCGTCGTCAGAGGGTTGATCGTCCACCTGGAGAGAAGAGTCTGCTGCTGCTACTGCTGCTGCTGCTGCTGCTGCTGCTGCTGCTTCTCCTTCTTCCGAGTCGAAGCTCGGTCGTTTCCGACCTCTGTCAGCAAGCCGTGTGTCCAAACTTCGGCCAGGTCCGCTCGCTTTATACAGATGGTTTCCGATCAAGGAGTCTGTGGGAACTGCTTCGCGCAGCGCTTTCGTGAACGGCGAGTAGCCCGCCGGTCTGGGCGCCGTCTTCCTGAACCTGGCAGCGTCGTTCAGTAAGTCCACTATGTTGATGCGATGCTCAGGTGGTATTCTCCGACCCGACATCTCGCGCACCGCACCGTCCTCGTTCCACTTGATCACACCGGATTTCTCCAATTGTTTGTACAGCGCCACGGTCCGAGTGCGATTCCTCTTGGGAACTTGGTTCACCAACCGCTCGAGTAGGGACGCGCTGGCCTCTTCAGCAGACTGACGGAGGTGAGCCGGGGGCGAAGAAGAGTAGGACGAAGAGATGTTGCTGTTGTGGGGATTCGCGAGAAAAAATTGCAATCTATTCAACAACCTTCGGTATTTCAACATTTTCTCGCGCGATTCCAAAGTGGGGTCGTTCAACACTAAATCCAAGTCCCTGTAGATAAACTGTAGCACCTGGTGCAAGGCCGCGTCGGGATGAAGGGACTGTTCTGCCTGCTTGTGGTAATAGGCCATGTCGGCAGGTAGGCGGGCGGCGGTGGCAGGAGCGGAACTCTCGTTCTTTTCAGTGCGCTCATCAGGAAGAGGAGGAAGGTTTGGAGCAGTAGAAGTACTAGCAGCAGCGACTGCAGTAGTAGCAGCGCTAGTAGTAGCAGCAGCAGCGGGCACATGATGAAGTAGACCTGCTCGTGATGATTTGTAGAGCGTCTCAGGATCCACGAGCGCTAAACGTTTGTAGTGTTGTTGCTGCTCTGAGTCCGTCATGGGGACGACGGTGGCAATGACGCTGGGGGTGGCGGTAGTGGTGGTGGTGGTGGTGGTGGTGCTGTCGGCGAGTAGGTGTCGAATGAGGTGTCTCATATACGGAGAATGCTCTTTATAAGCGGTAAGGCCATCCCTATGAGAGCCGGAATGAGGAAACCTCCCTCTTGTACCAAGACGCGTCTCTTTTTTTTGATGGGCGTAGATTTTTTGCCGACCTCCCTCAACACGTCAGCCGATTCTCGAAGCTTGTCCAGTTGTTTGTCGCTGAGCGGGATGTTCCCTACCAGTAAATTGTGACAGATCTCACTTAACGCTGCGATCAGATCGTCGCTTCCAGAGTCTATTAGATGCGAGCAGTCCTTTGGCGAGCACTTAGCTAAGTGCTTGAGAGTACCAAAGTGTCTTTCGAGTAGATGAGAAGACATTTTTTTGCTACTGCTTTCTCTTGTTCTTTTTTTTGTCTAGCGGTACGAACACTAGCTGAGAGTGTATGGACGTCAAAGAGGAGCGTATTCTCAGATCGTCAGGTGTTGACTGCTTGAAGTCCAGAAGGAGGTATGAGTGAGGTCGCTTGAGTTCATGGGTAAATATACTAGAGAGGGCCGCCGCGTTGGACGGAAACACCTGGCGAGACAGACTAGCTATTTGCCCCATGTCGCGCGGGTTCTTGAAAACGATCATGTAGTGAGCGTTCAGACTCATAGTTCGAAAGTCGGGTGATTTCTGGAATAGGTTCTGAGTGATGTATATGACGCTCACGTTCCAGTGATGCGAGTATTTAGTAAAGATGTCGGCTACCACTTGCTGATTGGAACTGCTCATCAGATCGTCCAATATCAGTAGAGTGTGGGGTCGTAAAGCGTCTTCTGCTACTTCCACGTCTCCCGCTATAGACTCTTTGCTAGGAAGACCTTCTCTGAATTCCACACCGTACTGATTTTGCATTTTTTCAAACAGAGGTTGCCACTCGCCGTAATGGTAAAAAGTCTTTTCCACCGGCGGCGTGACCAAATTGTTCACGTCGCTCAGAAATTGATCCACCAAGCGCGATTTTCCACAACCCGACGGACCGCTAATGATACAACTAAAGGGTCCTTGTAGTCGAGCGTCGAAATGAATTTCTGTGAAGAGTTTGCTTTTACTACTGGACATTTTTTTTTTGTTTTTTTCAGGACGCGTCAGAGAGCGGTTGTGTGTCTGACTGTCTGCTGTGTTTCTCACTCGAACGGTCGGTAGTGAATGGTTGTGGAGAAAAGTCAGCCGACCTTTTTATTGATACCGGCCGGTGTCACAGTAGCGGCGGCAGAAGTGACTTTTTTTTCTTTTTTTTTGCGATAAAATTCTATTTTCACTCAATAGTCATAAATGTTTGTATCAGACTCCAGAGGAGTCTGATACAAATATTTATTTTTTTTTTAAAAAAAGAGGAGATTAATTTTTTTTTTTTTTTTTTTGATCATTTAGGCAAAGCTCGTCGCTTTGCCGCTTTTTTTTCTATTTCTGTGTTGTGACACGATCGTCTCGAAAAAGCAATAAGGCGTGTGAGCGCGGCGGTGACAAATACATATTGGAGCGTATGGTTTAAAATAGTGCGTCCCTATCTTCTTCAATTCGGCTGCGTTGCAATATGCGGGATAACAAGTGACGACGTCGAAACGTTTAGAGACCGTGTTCACGTCGGCCACAACGCGCGCCCACCGAGTGGGAGCTGCAGTCGCTCCCAGGAAACCGATCGGCTTGTCGAATCGTTTCATAGCACTTATTCTCACTTTATAAGAGGAGGCAGGGTGAGGAGAGTAGCGGCGCTCTTTCTTTTCATGAAACGCCCAACGAGTGGGGGCGCTGAGAGCGGCTGTTATGCAATGGTAGAGTAAATGCTGTTCTGAGAAGACGGCTCTCGGCCATGTCGCTACGTTTTCCTTTTCCGCTCTTGTATAACGACGATGGTGCTCAGCTTTGCATTTCTCGAGAATTCGGTACGCTTCAAGAGAAGCGTGAACCTCAACTACGTGACGCTCTCTCCTTTGAGATAAAAAAATAGCCGAGCAGTTGAGGAGAGCACTTTGTTCGCGCGACCGTCTTTTAGAAACTCGCGCCCTCTGCAGCGCCATATTTCTTTCCTCCGAAACAAAAAAGACTGAGTGAAAATAAAAAATTTTTAAAAAACAAAAAAGCTCAAACAAAAAAAAATAAGCAATAAGCAGACTCAGCTCGAAATTCCCTGCTGGCGTGATGGCGGTGACTGCAGGCGGTGGCGGCGGTCGGCTGGCCGGCGGTGGCGGTGTCGGCGGCGATGGTAGAAGGGTGTGTGGAAAGAGAGACGCATCTCAGTCTTTTATAGGAGCGGCGAGTCTGACATTTTCAGCTGTCGCATGCTGACCTGCTGCTATCATAAGAGAAACAAAAGCCCTAATCACGCTTTTCAGCTGGATCCTTCCACCCCGCCAGACATGGATCCAGATGGGAAGGTGGTTTAAAATTAAATCTGTGTACCGACTGTCATACAATAGAGTAATTAGTTGAACGCGTGTTACCTGTATAAAGGATTAGCGGGTCATGGGCTCAGCGTGTGTATAGAAAAACAACTACAGGTAGCGTGAACAAAGCGACCCCCTCCCTTTCTGTCACTCTGTCTGTGACTAGAGGGTGTGCGTGTGGTAAGCGGCTTAAATCTAAAGAAAAACAAATCAGCAGTCAGCCGGCCGGCGGCTGGAAAATGCGATTAGAGGGATGATGAGCCGCGTAGTAAGCGACTTAAGGCTGATCTAAAGACCTGCCGTGAGGGGGCAGCTGGCCGGTGGCTTGAAAAAAAAAGGGGAGAGTAAGGGTATATAAGGGGGAGTGAAACCGTATTCGGCATCGTCATCATCGTTCACGCTACTACTACTACTACTACTACTACTACTACTACTACTACTACTACTACTACTACTACTACTACTACTACCACCACCAGCACCGCGCCTCAATTTGCAGATCCCCATGATGGAAAGTTGCTACCGTGACATGAAGCGGAATGACGAAGCGGCGCGCGAATGTGAAGCTGATGCTGTAGCCTCTGCTACTGCTGCTGCTAGTGCTGCTCAGCGTGCTACTGCTGCATTTACTGCGGCTGTTAGTGACGCTGGTTGTGATGACGTTTTTGTTGTTGCCGCTGCGGCTGTGACTGCTGCTGTTGCTGCCGCCGATGCAGCTACTCATGCCACCGATGCCGACGCTGCTGCTGCTGATGCTGTTGCGGCTGCCGATGACGCCGCTGATAACGCTGCTAGTGCCCGCTCTGCCGCCCTTGCTACTGTCGCTGCTGCTGTTGTTGCTAATGCTCACGCTACTGCTGCTACAGCTGCTGCTACTGCTGCTACCGCTGCTGCCGAGGCTGCTGCCGCTGCTGCCGATGCTGCTGCCGATGCTGCCGATGCTGCTGCCGATGCTGATGTTAGCAGTCGCGTCGACAAAGAATCGTCATTTGTCACTCTTAAACCTCCAGTTGAACGCGCGACGAGTAGTAGGGCTACCAACGCGACGGCCGGATGGTGCAACTGGTGTCGTCGCTTCTGCTCGTGCGCTTGCTTTTCTTCCAGTCCTACCTGCTGCTGCTACGGTATGATAGTGTTATAGTGTTTGAATGAGAACGCGCGTAGTTACACATAGACGCTGTAACAGATGTGCTTTTTTTTTGAAAATATAATTTTAACATAACATGGAACTTGTTGTGTTTATTTTCTATATATAAGTTGTTTGTTTACAAACAGTCACGTGTCACGTGGTGTTGTTTACAAACAAGAGAGCCACGTGGTGTTGTTTACAAACAAACCCTAAGTAGGTCACGTTACCCTAGTTACCAGAATGCCGGCTTCTGATTGGCTGAGCCTAAGTAGGTCACGTGACGTAAGCAGGTCACGTTACCATGGTTACCAGAATGCCGGCCTCTGATTGGCTGAGAGCTTCTAAGTAGGTCAGTAGGTCACCCAGAATGCTGGCTTCTGATTGGCTGAGAGCCCTAAGTAGGTCACGTTACCATGGCAACGGGTCACGTGACCAAATGGAGGCCTCTGATTGGCTGCATGTCGATTGAGTAATAAACAGTACTTAACTATAGTCCCGTTCCGATACATACTATACTACTATTGTGAATAATGTATTCTGTTTCCAAAATTGCTATACTTATGAATTTGATTACCAGGCATTGCCTGGAAGAGATTTGAACTCAGGTACTCTGCATCATGAGTCCACAGTGCTAACCACTACACTATACTGGACACAGGTGACATTAGGAGTGTCCAGGTACAACCTACTCACAATACCTGAGACCTGTTTGTACCCTAATCTCGGCCACGAGATTTGACCGAGCTGGTTGCTGTGAGTACTGGGAATAGACCTAGTACCAGTGGGAATGGCGCTATCCACTGATCATCTTGCTAAGGCCCTATATTGGAACTACGCCGTAAAAACAATAACATTGCCACGTGGTATGCCTCTTTGCGAGCTGTGTAAGGGGCATTACTGTAAGATGTGTAGGATACTAAAGGAATGATCAGAATGGAAACACAACCATGATCGTTCAGTGTCACGTGTAGACTGTCCTTTTATTATCGCTCATCGTCCCTAGTTCCCTCCTCTCTCGCCAGGCGGCAGCACATACGTCACATCTCCCTTTCTTCACACTTTTTTTTTTTTTTTTTTGAACAACAAGGAACACTGGATAACTACAGCAACATATGAAAGCTGGAACAAGATAATTTCCTGGAGTAGCTACTGAGTCAATATAATAGGCTTTGAAAATACCCTGAAAGGAAACACAATAAAATACAAATAAATGTCAACGGCAGTTTTTTTTTGGTGTTTTTTTTTTGTTGGTTTGTTTGTGTCACTCTTAAACAGACACATTACAGGTCAAGCCTCCTTGGGGGTCTGCTCAACCTGCCACTACTGGTGCGATATTGTGCACCCTCACTATGAACAGAACCCTCTCCGCCAGCAGGAATGGGAAGCACACCCATGGGGCTATCCACAGTTGGATGGGTGGCTTTCTTGGGCGATAGCGGCTTAGGACTTGGCAGAGATGGCATCGGGACAACCGGCTGTTGTGGTATTACATCCATTGTAGGGCTAGGGGTTACATTAGGCCTAGTCAGTTCATCCGAGGCGCCAAAACTGTTAGCTTTGTGTGTTGCCAACCGCAGATGTCGCCTGTTTCTCCTGTACTTATGCCCTTCACGATCCACTATATAGGATCTTGGTTGCTCATGGTGCCTGACAATGGTAGCTGGTACCCAACTCTTGGTTCCTGGGAATGGTGCCATTCTCACTGGGTCACCCACTTGAAGTGGTGGTAGATCTCGTGGGTGTTTAGCATCGTGATAGTGCTTTTGTGACCTTTTGGACTGATCCAAGGCCTTCCTCACCTCCTGCATGTCAATCTGTTTTGGGTCCAACAGCTCCGTTGCTATCGGGATCATATTGCGGGGTCTCCTGCCCATACTCAGTTGGGCTGGTGATAGGCCACAACTCTCCATGGGAGTCGTCCTATAGTCCAATAAGGCCATATATCGCTGGGCTCTGTCACTGGACTTAGCCCAAAGTCTTTTAACAGTCTGCACTGCCCTCTCGGCCTCTCCGTTCGACTGTGGGTAGTTGGGAGAAGAGGTCACATGTGTAATCTGCTTTTCGGCACAGTACTTTCTGAATGCTTGACTTGAGAACTGTGGCCCATTGTCAGTCCTTAGCACATCTGGTAGGCCATGTGTAGCCAGCTGGCGCATTAGCGTCTCCTTTATGGTCTCGCTCGACATGTCTGCTAGTTTGTCCACTTCGATAAACTTAGACATATAATCCACAGTTAACAAATAGTTCTCCCCTTTCCACTCAAATATGTCACTGGCTGCCTCCTGCCAAGGACGTTGGGGTGTCGGTGTGGGACGCATTGTCTCGGCTGGCTGTTTGTTCTGAAAGGTGTTGCAGATCGCACAGTCACTGACCAAGTCTTCGATCTGCTGTGACATCCCCGGCCAATAAAGTGCTTCTCTAGCTCTTTGCTTGCACTTCGTGATTCCGAGGTGCGACTCATGAACTTGTGATAGCATCTCTGGGCGAAGGCTTGGTGGTACCACAATCCGCATACCTTTGTATACAATCCCGTCTGATACAGCTAATTCATCTCTATTTGTCCAATACACTCTCACGCTATGTGGAACTTGCTCTTTAGTGTCTGGCCATCCCTTTAGTATCAGATGGTATAGCTCATTCATTTCATCTGCGGTGGCTTCCTGGAAGCTACGATATCTCGTCGGCGTGACCGCGATGAAGTTAACCATGTTAACTACTATGTGTTCAATGTCCTCTTGTTCACCAGGTAGGTTTGCACGGCTCAGGGCATCTCCCATTGGGATGTCTTTCCCTGGAACATAGCAAACATTCAAATCGTAGGGCTGGAGGCGCAGCATCATCGTCTGGAGTCTCATTGGCGCCGCTAGTATGGGTTTCGTGAAGATAGACTGAAGCGGCTTGTGATCGGACTCCACCAATACCTCCTTGCCGAACACATAGTGGTGAAACTTCTTACAAGAGTGGACGATGGCAAGAGTCTCTTTCTCAATCTGTGCATATCCTTTCTCTGTGCTTGTGAGGGCTCTTGAAGTGTATGCCACTGGTCTATCCTCTTGCAACAGAACACCTCCCAAAGCATAGCCAGAGGCGTCACACTGAATCCTAACTGGCTTCCGCACATCATAGTAAGCCAATACTGGTGCGTTGCAACACAGGTCTTTTAGCTTGTCAAAGCTGCACTGTTCAGGCTCTTCCCAAACAAAGTCTGAATCCTTCTTTGTGAGCTCTCGAAGGGGCGCATCAATGTCACTCAGGTTAGGGATGAACTTAGAGATGTACTGCAAGAATCCCAAAAACCTACGTACGTCCTCCTTTGTCTGGGGTCTTGGCATATCTCGAACTGCCTCGACTTTTTCAGGGTCTATCTGGAGGCCCTCTGATGAAAGTATGTGGCCAACATACTTCACACTCGATTTCTTCACTTGGCATTTCTCGAAGTTTAACTTCAGGTTCCATTCAGTTGCTCGTTCGACGACCTTTGCCATGATACTGTCGTGGTGGCTCTCGTCACGCCCTGCCACTAGTATGTCGTCCATCACTGCATATGCTCCTGGAATGTCCTCTAACATGGCATCCATTATCCGTTGATAGATCTCTGGTGCCGACTTTATCCCAAAGGGCAATCTTAGCCAGCGGTACCTTCCCACTGGCGTGTTGAAGGTCGTCAATAGGCTTGATTCATAGTCAATCTTGATCTGTAGGAAACCTGACTTGGCATCAATAACTGTAAACACCTTTGCATCTGGTATGGATGCCACAATGTCCTCTACTGCCGGTGTTGGGTAATGCTCCCGTCGAATGGCCTTGTTTATGTCCCTTGGATCTAAACATATCCTAATTTTGTCTTTCTTTTCCACCACAACCATGCAGCTGACCCAATCGGTCGGTTCTTTCACTTTGGCAATGTGACCATCTGCCACCATTTCTTTTAGCTTAGACACAACCTTCTCGCGCATGGAGTGGGATGGGCGACGATTCCAATGTACAACTGGTCTCACTGTTGGATCAATCTTCAGTGAGTACACTCCTGGCAGAGTTCCAGTCAAACTCCTCAGCTCTGGATATTTGTCTATACCTCTGTCGACTGCATGTATGCGCTTGATGAGGCCCAACTCGGTACATGCCGCTCCAGACAAGAGGGTACTCTGGTCCTGTTCAGTGATGTAGAACTTGACCTCAATCTCCTGAGATTTCCACCACACCCGGAACACCGCAGATCCAAGTAAGGGAATCGGGTGCTGTGTATATGACAGATATACACGCTTAGTGGGTCGAATGGCAGGTCTTTCTGGTATCTTATTGTATGTCTTTGCAGACATAAAGGACTTTGAAGCGCCAGTATCTAATTGCATCCGTACCTTGATACCACCAATCGTCAACTTCTCCCACCATTCACCTTGTGGATCTTCCCGTACTGGCTGCACTGCGTGCACTAGATGGGCAAATCCGACGTCAGACTCGTCACTGCTCGACTCTTCATTTGAGCGCTCGTCAACGGCATGCACACTTTTCTTGAATGTCCTCTTGGACTTAGTGCATACCGATACAAAATGCCCCTTGCCTCTACAGTAGTTGCAAGTAGCATTGCGTGCTGGGCAGTTGCTGTGACTCGCATCATAACCACACTTTTCACACATCTCAGATTTCTGGTTACCCTTGGGTGGTTTCTCTCTAGGTAGTGCTTGCTTCTTTTTATTTTTACCGTCGAACTTTTCATCTGCCTTCTTCTTCCTGCGCAGGAACCTGGCAGTTGCTCTGATCTCATCTCTGAATGGCTTAACATAGTCCTCATATTTCTTGTACACTGCCTGTAAACTCTCATTTTCTGCTGGATCATACCCAGTGGCCGGTAACCAGGTAAAGGTACTGTACAGCTCACGACCTTTATCCCCGATGAATGTCATTAAAAAGTTCACCTTCTCTTTCTCCGACTTCTTTGAAAGGGGACCCCCAAAATGGAATGTACAGTGTTGCTTGAACCGTTGCCACTCCCTGGACAGGTCGGTAGCCTCCCAGTTCATGGAGGGAGCACTGCCGTTGGAGTAACTTTCTGCCATCTTAACTTGAGCCTTTATACTTATTCCTTGCAGAATTGCTCACCACTAGCTATCAGTAGGACTACAGTGCTGGAACAGGTCTGGGAACCAACACACTTGACTAGCTAGAATACACTATATAGGCTTCACACACTTGACATATGGCACATTGATTCCTTCAATCCAGATTGGGTTCAATACTTGTATTGTTCTTGACAGCACATTGGTTACACAAAAGTTCAAGGCAGGTCACTTTGTCTTTGGGGCATTAAGTCTACTCACTGTTTCCTCAGTCTTGACAAATCCTTCACACATCTCCTGGTATGCACAAACATCATTTCATCACTTAGCAATACCAGGTGGGTTCAACCTTCTCTCCTGTGTAGAGAAAACCACATCTGACAGCCATGTAAGATGTGTAGGATACTAAAGGAATGATCAGAATGGAAACACAACCATGATCGTTCAGTGTCACGTGTAGACTGTCCTTTTATTATCGCTCATCGTCCCTAGTTCCCTCCTCTCTCGCCAGGCAGCAGCACATACGTTACAATTACGATGGACGCACAAATCCGAAAAGTAAGTTATGTAGGCCATGTTCAGGGCTGCAGACTGAAAACGGTGTTGAGAATCATGGAGACCGACGGATTATATGCTCACAAGAATGACTCACTAATTTCTCCATTAACTAGGAATATCAAGAAGTTGTCGGATATTCCTCTAAAAAAACATTTCCTGAAGTCAACCTTTTATTCAGACCTCTGAGGTTCATGGGAGCTTGTTATTTTTGGAAAAAAAAAAGGGGGAAAAGTAAGAAAAATTAACAAATATCCCCCCCAAAAAATGAGAGAGAAAAAAACTGAGGGTCGGCCCTTTTTTTTTAAATCTAGGGTCAGGTAGCCTGAAACACACCTCTCTCTTTTTTTTGTTTGGCAATTACCATGATAGAGGAAACATATGGAAGGCCGGTGCGACATTGTGCCATTTGCTAATTGTCATTTGCCATTTGCCATTTGCTAATTGCCATTTGCTGAATGTAAATATTTGCTAATTGCCATTTGCTGAATCTAAATATTTGCTAATTGTCATTTGCCATTTGCTGTTTGCCAGTTGCCATTTGTAAGCTAGTAATCAGTTGATATTTGCTAGTCTCAGCTTACAGTTAGGTCTAGGCCCAGACTATGTCTAGGCCTACAGTAGGCCTACATACCTTGTAAGGAATTTATCCAAAATAAAGCATATTTATTTAATTCAGGCTAGCCTTTCTAGCCTAAAACATACTACATAAAGGGTATTTAATTGATAGGTACTATATGCCTCCTATAGGTCAGATGGACAGCCTAGACTTAGGGCTAGACTGCTGACCTCAGGATAGGCAACTGGCAATTTCGCTCTACTAGCAAATGGCAATTCTAACTGTGAAGTAGCAATATGGCAACATGAAAACTGTCAATTGACAAAATTTTCATTGACAAATGGCAAATGGCAATTGACAAAATGGCAATCAGCAAGTGGCAATTGACAAATGGCAATATTGCTGATTGATGGCCACATTGAGCATTTGGCAACCTTTTCTGGCAATTGGCACCCTCAAACCAGCAAATGGCACCCTCAAACCAGCAAATGGCAATTGGCAACCAGCAAATGGCAATTGGCAATCAGCAAATGGCACAATGTCGCACCGGCCTTCCATATGGGTCCACAACTATCTGACCCTTGCCGCCGCCACAAAAGTGACTACTGGTGCCATCTCGGGGGTGCCATCGGAACTAAAACTCATCTTGTAGTTCTGGAACGACACACTAGGCGGCGCTGCGGCTGGAGTGGCCAGTGCGCGCAAAATCCTTCACAATTTCAAACATTAATTTCCGTGCTTTAACAGGTAATTGTTGTCATGATATTGAAGTGGGCGATTAATAGAGGTATAATAAACAAAAATAAGTGGATATTTACGTGTGTTCGTGCTATTAGCGGCAAGGGGCATCGTGTACTCAGGAGATTCACCTATTATCGCCCATACAGTTATACAGTCAGTGAGTCAGTCAGTATGCCTGTGTTTGGCTTGTTAAACCATGGAGGTAATAATGATTTCCTAGTTAAACTATAGTGAACTACTATTGGGGTTGAATTGCCATGGCATAGCCATAGTTCTAATATACTAGTAGGTCTACCTACGGCTACGAGTACGTCATGATATGAGACTCATTGAGAAGGGTCGAGTTTCAACTACTTAAGGGAGTGTTCATTTATTAATTACAGGGGGGGGGGGGTAGGGTTGGTGAGACTTCGTGCAGAGGTGCGAACATTATTTACGCCCCCCCCCCTCGAGAGCGTGTTGAACGTTTTGTGCCCCCCTCGCCGAAGGGGGTGCCCACCCCCCTTTGAACTATTCTATACGGGCGGGCTTTTTTGCTAAAAAGGGGCTAAATTTTTTACGCCCCCCCCCCTCAGGAGGGGTCAAATATTTTTGCACCCCCCCTGTAACTAATAAATAAACACTCCCTAAAGAAGGGAGGGGGGCGGTGTATTTGAGGTGACTACTAGGAACTGTCACTACTAGTATACAAATTTGAATCACTGGGGATGGGAGGGGGAGGGAAAGAATAGGACCGCTCTTTAACTTCAACATGAAGCCTTGAAGGGGGAATGTAGGCCTACTCTAATTACCCGACCCAATGGCAACGACTATATTCCAATACCATAATCGACCAGGCCAAAAATGGGGCACGTATACCGTAGTTGAACGGGCTCAAAACAAGTGATCGCTTAGAGGCTCTACACATACAGTCACTACACTACATGCACATGCACCATGATGCATGAAAGCTGCAGCACCGGCGAGTAACTCACAGAGCTACGTGAATCAATTATGCCGACCCTAATACCGGGATGGGATTTAGGCCTAGTGGAGACATTCGCGAAGCGTTAGCACCATGAAGTGCTAAGAAATTCACTCGTGGGCACTGCTTTGGAGCATCATGATGACCAATGTTGCAGTCAACAACTGTGAATTAAAACTGATGCAATACTTTCTATTTTGCAGCACCACAGATGTGAGGCTGGGGATGAAATAGCAGGAAATGCTGAGGAAAGGAGACACAGATTGGCTTACATGCCTACAAGACGCTGAAACCTTCTGCACTAATTGTGTACTCGTCCCAGAACGGAATGAACCAGGACGTATTGACTCAGTTTCACACTGTTTCGTGATGAATCTTTGAGCATAAAACATTCATGCCGCTCCGACGAGATGGCCCGCTGTTGTCGTTTATGGAATGGGCCTGCTATTATACCAAGATCTTCTAATTTATTGTCAAAGGCGCATTATAACCTAGTCTAACCTTCTACATGACAATATGATAGATTGATTGTCTACTGTATGAATCAGAAAGAAAACAATTCAAAATGGACGTTATCAAAACGGAGCGGCCGCAGAGCCCGGGGGTGCCTGGTACCGGGTGCGGCCTGTGTAGCGTGGACATGAGGCAGGTGTCGGCTCACCTCGAGCATCTCCTGTCAGCTCACTTTGACATCGTAGCCGCAGCCGTCCACGGCATGGAGCGGGCAGGTGTCACACCTGTCACGGCAAGTGTCACACCTGTCACAGCAGGTGTCACACCCGTCATGGCGGATGTCACACCCGTCACGGTGAAACCAGAGCCGCCCGACCCCGTCATGGCTGTGACATCCAGACCGCAACTCGGGAACCAAGCACCACTAATGTCACACCAACCATCTCTGATGGAGACTGACTCTACAAACACTAGCAGGAACAAGCGGGTCATTGTCATACAACCCCAACTCGACTGTGATGACTCACAATGCTCAGTCAAAGTAGTGAGAACTGACCCAAAGGATGATCCTACACTGCCGGCAGTCACTCCTAGAGAGACGTTCAGAATAGACAAACTGCCGAGTCATGTTGTGTCACCTTACAATGTTAGTGCTAGTGCAATCTCAAGTACTCTTGCAGGTTCTCGCCAAAACCCCATCATCCAGCCGGGCGCCATCCACATGCCAAGAAGGAGAAATGTGTCAAAGATCACCATGAACCCTTGTAAAGCAAAGCTCTCCACTCCCATGGGAGGGAAACCCATCTGGGGCTCCAAGTTAAGGTTGGCTCAGCTTGACTTACAGAAAAGTAGTAACAAATCACCGAAACACCCTGAGAAGAGCAACTCTCTAAATCTACTATTGGACAAAGCCCGTGAGATTCAGGCGGCAAAGAGGCAATGCAGCAGCGACATACGTGACAACGGACAGCTCCGATTGAAAAATGGTGATAAAGATTCTCCTGGCAAACAGTCCAAGAACTGTCAAGGTATGAAGCAGGAACAACTGTCCGAGCAGCCGGAGTCAGTGGATGTGATGCATGCACGTGGGGAGGCGTCCATTAGCTACATGTCTCCCTGCCCCTCAGGCTTCAACCTGACGGCAGGCATCGCCGACCTGCTCAGGGAGAGCCAACTCTTCACCAAGAAGATCAATGACGGCTTGTTCTCGCAGCACACCCGGTCGCTGGACGGGTTTAACCACAGCATGGCGGTGTATGAGCTGACGGTGGGGTCCATACAGAGCCGGGTACAGCGCATGCAGACCGTGAGGTACCGGCCGGGGCAGCATAACAAGATGGTGCTCAGTCCTCAGCAGGAGGCGCAGCTTGGGGGCTCCTTCATGGAGGTCTACTCCCCCGTGGTGCTGCATGACGTCACCAGGACGCATGATGCCGTCACCAGGACGCAGCGTGACGTCACCAGGCCCCATAATGACGTCACCAGGACGCAGCATGACGTCATCAGGACCCATAATGACGTTACCAGGACGCAGCATGACGTCATCAGGACCCACAACGACGTCACCAGGACCTATAATGACGTCACCAGGACCCATAATGACGTCACCAGGACCCATAATGACGTCATCAGGACGCCCACGGTGCTGTGTAAGGCGGTGGGTGCTGTGTTCCTGCAGCCAGCAGCGCTCACGTCCCACAACCTGCGGGGGTTTAACGACCTCCTCAAGGCGCTCCTCATCCACTGTCTGGTCACCAACCGGGCCGTCCTCATGGCAGCCGTAGAGCCAACTCATCTCGGCGGGAAGCACGCTGATAACGTCTTCTCGCGGCTCCTCATTGTGGACCCGCACATCCTGGAGGGGCGGGAGGTGGACGTTCTGTTTGTGGCACTCAGCGTCGTGCTGCAGCGGGACGTCTATGTTACCCAGATTAGAGCAGCGGGGCTGGAGTCCCCTGAGCAGTACGTGGGTACAGAGGAGGAGGAGGAGGCTGCGGCCCCTGGTGTGTGCAGACAGCGGGTGTACGCGGCCCCCCGCACCCTGCAGCAGCCGCACTACGGGGGGAACCCTCCCTGCAGCCTGCTCCATGTACAGGGCACTGACCGCTACTACGGGCTGCTACACACCACACACACACCCCTCAGGTTCCTGTTCCCGTGGTACACTAAGCCATTCATCTTTAAATAGATGCAGTTTAATCATTAGCAGACAATCAGTAGATATGTATATCATGGTACGGGTACCAATAGCACAGCTTTGACCTTTTACAGGTCGCCCAGTCTATATGAAAACCTGCCGGACACCGGCTATTGCCGGCAAAAAGCCATTTTTTATGGATTGTAAATCTGACCATTATTAAGGTTTGTACAGCATAAAACAGAAAGCTTTAATATTTTCAGTAATTAAGATATTAAAAGTAGGGGAACCCTATTCAATATCATTGGCAGTACAAACACTTGCTTTATTTTTTATCTTTAAATAGCAAGATTGTATTTGGATATCTTGGCCTGCCATAATTGAGCCGGGCCTGCAAAGAAAAAATCTGCAGGACTGAATGTCCTGCGTGGTGAAAAGGTTTTTGTATAGACTGGCCTACTTACCATCTACAAAACCGTAGGAAGATCTTTTTCTAACAGAGTAGCACAAAAATGTTCAGTTAAATGTTTATTACTGGTGAAATTCTATACAATATTTAAGAATATGAAAACATATGAAAGGCGTTTGCTACTTTTTATATCTGACGCTCAGATGTACTTTATTTCTTACTTGTAGAAGGGTATTGAAACATTATTTTCAATAAATCTTAATGTATTAATATTAATGGAGCTATGTTTCAGCTTTTCTGGAGTTTTGTCTATATTTATAAAGAAATGCCAAAACAGAAATGCTTTTGTTGTTTTGCATGTGACTCGTCTTAAAGTTTGCTTATTCCTTCAATATAATAGTATAATACTGTAAGTGTATGGGACGCATTTTAGTGACTTTAAAATAGTCAGGATCTACTTAATTTGAAAGATTAAGAAAACAGCTCAAAGTGACAAAATGTTATCTCATATTTTGGTGACTACACTAACCAGTATTGCAAAGTTATTGAACTGATCAACTCGAGTCTAAGATGATCAGGGCTGCATGGAAAGAACTGACAGGAAGGAAATCATCATTTGCGAAACACATCTTTAACACTTTTATTTCTCAGACATAAATGCTTCAGAATCAGATGAGCACAAATAAGTTATACTGCAAGCATATATATACATTACAGCTTGTACTTACACATTGTATCCGTGTGTCTGATTTGACAGGAATGATTTAGAAGTCCCAAATGCAGTGTAATAACTTAACCTTTTTTTCAATAGCTTTTAATAGGGACAGGTTTTTAGACCTGGCAATAATTGACCCTTTCCCCCTCTCTTATTCCTAAATGCCTTGGAGTTGAAGCTAACCTGTTTGACTTGAGTAACAGTAAATATTAGAAGTCAGCTCATTCTAACCAAGCATTTTGTTCCCTGTGATCAGTGTGCTCTGTTAGCAGCAGCCTACAAGTCTTAAGACGGTGATCCACTGTCGTGAATTTGTTGCGCCGTGTGACAGAAGGTTGCGAGTCCACTCGCAAAAATGAAAACTTTTAGATTTCTGCGATTGTAGTCGCACGTCGCTTGTCACTCTCGACGATGTTGTCACAAGGACTCGCAGCAGCAGATCCACTGCTGGAACGTTCTGTGCAAGTATGGATGAGTCTCATTCGCAGGTAATACACAGCAAACTCGCGGCAGTGGATCACTGGCCTTATTTCGGCTGCGTTTAACCACTAAAGGGCCGCATAGAACTTTAGTGTGCTATGTCCTTTTTTGATATGATGCCTTTTTGCAGCCCTGGAACATACAATCCCCAGCGAGGCAAAACTCATGATGCAGACCCTTTTTGGATCATATCAACCTTGTGTAGGTTCTGCATGATGCCTGAATGCAGCACTGGCGATTTATGTAACGGCTGCATTCACGCAGTACAACTACAAAGGCCATAACTCATCAAAGCACTACGGTCCTTAATTTTTTAAGGGGATACTATGTTATCAAACAAGTCTTATCGCGAATACAAACCACTTTTGATGAATATATATAAAGGAGCGTTCAACGCCCAATAATGCAAATTGACATCATCAGTGGCCACAACATGACAAGCGTTCAACATAGACTTTATTATTAGTCTGTGAACTAAAGATAGGTCCACTGTTTGTATCATGGTAAATCCCTGGAGTACACAATAGTATGTTATTTCTGACTACAAAGTATTCGTGTGGCATATATCAAAGTGATCCAAACCTTCTGGCAACCAACAATATCCATGAAGTATTTTATTACTGTTCAACACTTCGACCATTTTTCACACAAACCAAAACACACAGGTTTAGCATACTAAGTCTTGTCTCCCATTTTTCTCTATAAAAACACTTTGGAAATATGGAAACATATAGATTACCTTCTTATTTTTAGTCGAATATGAAGCTAAATCACAACACTTAGAGAGGAGACCACTCTGGGTTTGATAACTTATTGAATGTCAATATCTCAGAACAGCTAGGGATCACATGTTGGTACAAAATTCTGCACATCTTTATCTTTCATTTATTTTCACTTTTATTCATAGCATGTCTGCCAATGATATACATGCAAACTCCTTAGTTCTCTTCCCTTTTCAATCTTGTCATTTACCCAGATCCGATATGCCCCCCTCCTTCTTTTTAGGTGGGCAGTATTTCAGGTCAGAACCCTAAGATAAGACTCCTTTTTAAATTTTAAATATTATACCATATGTCTCTTGTCCTAAATTATTGTCTCAGCATTTTGTAGTCTCTTGCTGAACCTGGATTTACAACATTTTTTTTTCACATTCTGAGTTTGCATGCAGGTATACTCAATATCCATAACAATTTAATTCAAGGGGTTTGTTTTTTAACCATGAATATACAACTTAGCACACTCCCTCAGACAAGCTGTTGTGGTTAGCAAAAATACTTTATAAAATGTTTGTACGCTAAATCCGCCAAAGCCCAATCTACATGCTGTATATAAGGCCACTCAAAAAAACAAAGTGGTTTTTCATCACCGCGCGCATCATGAAAATCGTAATTTGGTTGGGGAAAACTTTTAAAATTTTGTTTAAACAGATTAATGAAAAATGTCAAAAAGTGGACAAATATTGGCATATTTGGTATCAAATTAAAGCGTTCACGCTCAGTGATGCATTGAGCTGGGAATAACTTACAATATCACACCTTTTGTAGATCACGAAACCCTTAACTACTAAAATGTGAAAATCATTCACATAAAGTCGTAATTTTCCTTTACATTTTAGCCCTCAGTAAAAAAAACCCACCAAAAAACACCAAAAAAACACCAAAAAAACACGCCCTCGTCATATTTTTCACTGTCGGGTGATGAGAAAGAACTTATTTTTTTTAGTGGCTTAAAATGGAGCTGTTGCCACACACTTGTCCTAACGTCAGCTCCCCTCCTACACCCCTAGTCCTTAGTCATGTATTACAGTAACAATATCAGGTATCACAGCACTTTATCATTTGGTAGGCCTTACATGTTGGCCATATATCTATTAGTAATGTCTCAAGATATTCACATAGAATCATTTATTGAAGATATTCACATCGAATCATATATATTATTGAAGAGGGGATACCTTCCTACATTAGCTTAAATATAGTGTATTAAGCATACGGTATGCTGTGAAGATTTCCCCAATTCAAATGTGAAGTTTTGCTAGTATTATGTTTAATGTTATATTCAAATATAACAAGATGAAAAAAAGAACTTACTGATTGAAACAACCCTTTTACCATTCAGGCTGTCGGATAGCTTATAAGCAAAAGCATTAGTAGGATGGAATAGGAGTCCTATCCACATATCTATCAGATAACATTCAGTTAAACCCAGGATACCCAGGTTTAAGTTTCAGCCTTCTACAAGGTACGAGGCAGAGAGGATGGACCTAGGACGCTACAGATTATACTAAAGACACCTATCTCTGAAAAAATTGGACGAGAAAATAACTGAATCTCCCCAAGGATAGCAGATTATTATGCAACGTTATTTGTTTAATTCAGTCTACTAAAAACCCTAAGGACCACAGCGTGTATGACTGCGCTATGCCCCTTTTTTGTCATAATGTTGGCATGGTGCATGAATGCAGCCCTGGCATATACCAGAGCTGCATTCATGCACCAGGATGTACCGTAAAACCTCGAGTATAAGCAACATCCCAAGTTTGGGCCGATGCTATAAGCCGCACCAGAGATCTGAGTATGGTGACTTTTAGTACTGTACCATAGTAGCAAAAACTCGCGTATAAGCCGCACCCTGACCCTGGGCCGATGCTATGAGCTGCACCGCCGATCTGACTCGCATACTAGCCGCGGCTTATACGCAAGGTTTTACACTAGTCCTTATAAGGTGTTGAAAGTGAAAGTACTTCTCTTTACCAGGCGACATTTCACAAGTCTCACACGGCTTTAACGTTAGTACCATAACTTCTGGGGTATAACCCACACTTAGACATCAAAAAGATTTTATAACCTGCACGTGGGCCTAGATATGGGCTAGAAGTGTAGCATAGATCTCTTTTAAAACATATAACTTGTACCCAGAAAATTGTATAACCAGCACAGGAGGTCTGGTTCATGTATAACCTTAGGTGGTTTGCGAGAATTTACGGTACATTCATGGAGTAAGGCTCGAAGACCTATCTTTTTTAAATACACTTAATTTACTTTCTATCCCAACCTCTTCTTAGTTTTAATAGCTTGCATTTCACAGTAAAATAATACATTCTGATGTTCTGTAGAAAGGGTGTCTACCATTGCTAATTCACATAACACGTTTCTGGTCCCTAACTCAACAAGTTAAACCTTGCTCCCCTCTACACTCGTACAGGGACACATATTTCAAAGATAATAACAACATGGTTTGGCAAGAAAGGTATTGATAGCAAGGTTGTACTCATTAGTTCTTTTCATTCTAACATTCATTCTGAAATTTGAGAGAAAAGAATAATGATATAATCAGTGTTCGAAAGTCCAGATATTTTTTCAAAATTTCTTGAGTTAGTTAAAAAACGGATTTCGCTTGATCATTTCTTCAAAATATTTTTCACATATTTTAAGTTCCCGCAGATCAACCAAAAACATGTCTTTGCTGTGAGAACTATCACCACAGGCTGGATGAAAATTTAAAAAAAAAGTTATCAAGGTGTTGCCTTACATGAATTAATTTCTTGGGGTTACCAAAGAAAAAAGTATGGTTTAATTTTAAGCACACATGTACATGAAATAAAGTAAAGACAGTTGCAGTATATATTATTAATAGTACATGTATTGTGAATCAATTTAAATGGAGTGCTAATTTAGCAGGAAGAAATAGATAACAGTAACAAAATGAACTATTGAGTTCAAACAAATTAATTCCTCCAACACATACTCTTATTTTATCCCATGGCGTGCAACATATCAAACAGAAGTAGACTTGGTGTAACCAGGTGCCTAGATATGAAAGCTTTCCCCCTAGCCTAACTTCCAATATACTATTGTGCAACATAAAACAGCATATAACGTTACAGAATTGTGCACTTCCAATCGCATTGAATCACATTTAGCGGTGCACTTCTACAGTAATCTACTGGGAATACTGGTGTGCCCTATTGGATATTAACCCATATTTTTTCTCTGTTGATTTAGGTGCATCCACTATGTTTTTGTATCAGTTAACCTTTTCTTTGTGGATTTAGGTCCATCCACTACCGTAAAACCTTGCATATAAGCCGCACCTAGAGTATGGGCCGATGCTATAAGTCGCAATGGCCATCTGATTATGGTGACATTTAATACTGTACCATAGTAGCAAAAACTCGCGTATAAGCTGCACCCTGACCCTCGGCCGATGCCATAAGCCCTACCGCCAATCTGACTCGCGTACTAGCCGTGGCCTGTACGCGAGATTTTACGGTATGTATTTTGTTAATCAGGTAACATACACAATGTCAATGGCACCTCACACCTGTATGTTGCAGCATGATCTAGCATCTAGTAGATCTAACACTTTAAGGAAGTCATGATGCCTTAATGCATCATGCCCTTGGTCGTCATAATGCATGAATGCAGCACTGGTGAGTAACTCGCTAGTGCTGCATTCAAGCATCACGCCGACCCTAGGGGGTTCAGAACTTAACACTCCCAAAGGGTCGGCATGATATTATGACGACAAATGTCATCTTTTAGCGTCATACTCAGAGCTGCCAACCTCAAAACTTCCAAAATCGTATTTTTTTGGGTAATTTTTTGCCTGAAAAGCGTATTTAGCGTACTCCCTTCCCCCCAAAGGCGTACTAAATGCGTACTTTTGATTTAGGGTGCCTGCATTAATATATCATTAACAAAAACACAATAATTTGTCTGTTCCATTATTGTCAAAGCAAAAAAGAATTGGATCCCTTGAAGGGGGGGTGGAACCAAAAAAGAGGGCCGACCCTACCTTTTTCTTATGCAATTTTGAAGAAATTTCTGTATTTTTACCATTTTTGGGGTCAATTTTAGTGTCTTCGGAGAGGCTGGCCAGTACTTTCATGTTAAAAAAAAAAAGAGTTAAAAAAAATATCCAACCTACCGACCCTACATTTTCTGACCATCTTACCTGAAACAAACTTTTTTTTTGGGCCTTGCCGAGAAGGTATCCGGAATACAGGCCCACCTGACTGTAGGCCCCTGGAACACAGGCCCCCTGCCCACAGGCCCTCCGGTTTTGCAGCCCCCTGCCTTTAGGCCACCCTGACTACAGGCCCCCGGCCCATAGGCACAAATCTCACGTCCATTTCATACATCCAACCCTGTTCCCTCACGTCCAACCCCCTCACATCCAACCCCCTCCCTCACGTCCAACCCCCTCCCTCACATCCAACCCCTCCCTCACCTCCGACCCCTTCCCTCACGTCCAACCCCCTCACATCCAACCCCCTCCCTCACGTCCAACCCCCTCCCTCACGTCCAACCCCCTCCCTCACATCCAACCCCCTCCCTCACATCCAAGCCCTCCCTCACGTCCAACCCCCTCCCTCACGTCCAACCCCCTCCCTCACCTCCGACCCCTTCCCTCACGTCCAACCCCCTCACATCCAACCCCCTCCCTCACGTCCAACCCCCTCCCTCACATCCAACCCCCTCCCTTACGTCCAACCCTCCACCCCCACATCCAACCCTCCTCCCTTACATCCAACCCTCTTCCTCACGTCCAACCCCTTCCCTCATGTCCACTTTGCAGGGTCAGAAGGGGCGTGGCAGTAGTGGACGTGAGGAGGTGGTAGTGGACGTGAGTGAGGAGGTGGTGGTGGACGTGAGGAGACGTGGCAGGTTGTGGCCTATGGCCAGGGTGCCAAAAGACCGGGGGCCTAAGATCCGGAGGGCCTAAGGGCAGGGTGCCTATGATCAGGGGGGCCTGAAGGCAGGGTGCCTACAGACGGGGTGCCTAAATTCCGTGTGCCAAGCGAGAATTATCTAGAACTAAAATGTGTACTCAATATATATGAAATAATAGCCAATTAAAGCCAAAATGCGTACTGCATACCTCAAAAGCGTACTAAATCGTACTCAAAATGTAAAAGCGTATTCTGGCTCAAAATGGGTCCAAAAAGCGTACTAATACGCCAAAAGCGTACTACTTGGCAGCCCTGCATACTGGTCTTAAAGAGTTAACTATAGGCGTGCAGCAGAACAGCATATGGGCAGCTTTATGCCCTGTACATACACCTGTGTACGACACACATTGCTGATATCTAAATTACATAACTGCCTCTGTACTATGCAGGTCCGTGTTACTTACATACTGACCTATACAATATGACGTCTAGATTACCCCTTTAAGGACGCGTGACATTAAAAGATGACATTGGCCATCATGATGCACTAATGCAGCCCAGGCGAGTTACCCAGGCGAGCGACTTCCCGGCGCTGCATTGGTGCATCATGCCGATCCTTCGGGAGTGTCTCAACCCCGTAGGGGGGTTGGCATGATGCTTGAATGCAGCACTGGTGATTTACTTGCCAGGGCTGCATTCATGCATCATGACGACCAAGGGCATGATGCATAAAGGTATCATGCTGCCCTTAAAGGTTTAAAGCCAAAACTACAAAGTGCGTATCAGCTTTACAGACTAACATACCCAAACAAAGCCTGGGCCTCTTTTCTCTTTTTTGAGTACCATGATTAGTTTGCACACATAGGGTAAAATTTGCATATTCATTAGTATGCAGAAATACTTTGGACCACCTATTAAACCATACGTTTCCTTTTTGAAAAGTTTAGGCCTATCCAACCTATAATAAATGTAGCCTGAAACACCCATATTTTCACTCTAGTCAGGTGTTGGTTATCTTCTAACACCATATACAGCTAGAATCCCAATAGGCAGCCCCTATGTGGCCATATATTCACCATAGGGGTGTTGCTACATACGTTAGTCTTGTATTATAGATTATACAGTTACATGTTTATGCACAGATTTATCACACATCCATACATTTGGTTTCTAATATGAGCCACATGTGCTTAATAGGCAACTCTATGCTGTGTATAGGTGCATCTTAACCATACAGTACACATGGTCCTGTTTCTAACATTAGTATTATCATAGGATTGTCACGTTTAGCATATTTCTGTACATGCATATATCTAACTTTAATTCGCTAAAGTTGCATTATCCTCATCTTATCATATACGATTTGTTTGTTATGTCTATCCATTATACAAAGTATTTAAAAAATAATCGTAATAACATGTATCCTTTTCTCGGTCAAGAATCACGACCAATGTTAAAAGTAGAATGATTTGGCATTGTGTATGCTGGAGTAATTGGTATGCAGATGAGGATGAAATGGTAAAAATAGCAATGAGGATAACATATGAAGTGCTGGAAATGCATGATTATTTACAAATGAGTGTGAATATATTACAATAATTTTGGTGCTTTTTATGATTATTCCCTAGCTAAAGACTACTTAATCTTGATGATCATGTGGATTGATATCAATAGGTATCCTAGGTTGATCTTGTAACATCAAATCAGGTGGATGCTGTGCTAATGCTATAACTTGTCCGTTCGCCTGCCCCCCGGGGATTGCGAGCCCATTGTTTAGTATTGGTTCTACCCGGGGCGCGGGGTCATTACCGTTATTATCGGGCCCCCCGTTGTCGTCGGTCTCGGTCTCGGACTCGTCGGTCTTGTAGATGAGTTTGTGGCAGAGCGGGCAGCAGTCCTGCACGTAGAGCCACTTACGGAGACACACTCCGTGAAACAAGTGTTTACAGTGCGTGATGCGCGCCGTCACCAACTCCTGGTAGCAGATCGCACACACGTCGTTATGCTCCTGTAACTCCTCTGTGGTAGCCACCGGGAGGGAGTTGATCTTATTGACCGCCGTCCGTCGCTTCATGAACACCTTCCAGCCCTCCTTGGCTTGCACCCAGATGTTAAAGTAGGCATGGATCACCATCATCCCGGCCCGGATAGCCCCGCCCGACTCAAAAATCATAATCCAGGCTCCGTTACCAAAGAGGAATATCCCAAAGGTGAACTCGATGGAGTTGCCGGTAGCCTTTATATAGTAGACGTAATCGTCGAGTTTCTCCCAGAATGTGTCGTGGTAGGCGTCGGTCATGAAGAGGGCGTAGACCATGAGGGAGATGAGCACCTTGATGACCACCTCCACACTGAATGCTGTAACGGCCAGCAGCCAGGTACTCACCCCGTGCTGCCCCCACAGCAGCCACAGGAACCACACCGGGAACAGCAGCAGGAACAGACACATCACCAGCACACGGCCGTGCCGCACCCACGACCCGCTCTGAGACGCGCTCAGGTTCATCAACAACGGGTTCACCATCGTGTGGACAAAGTGCAGGATAGCCGTAGACAGCAGACAGAAGTTACGGTATAGACGCACTAGTCGTTGGTCCTCCTCGAGGCTCGTTAATCCCGTCTGCAGCGCCAGGATGAAAAACAAGATGGCCGACATGGTCCCCATGTTTTTGTCCTCGTCGTTCTGTGAGCCGATGAAGCCGGCCATAGCCAGCCCGATGTAGTGAGTGAAGTGGGAGACGATGCTGGTCATACCGAGCAGCGCTACGGTCGTCTCACAGCCTGCTATGAGAACCTGCTTCCCTATGTCTGTAACCTGCTCCACCGGCAGCCACCCCCCCACCTCCCTCCCTCCCTCCGGGGGCACCTCCTCCTCCTCCGGGTGAAGGGTCAGCTTTAATACCGCTAGGTAGGTCACCTGGTACGCCACCCGGGTCAGCCAGAACACCCGGAGTACGTTCGGGACGTGAAGCCGGATCCACTGACTTTCCAGGAAGGTCTGTATGCCGTATGTACGCAGCATGTAGCGCGCCGTCATGTAGCAGCGCTTAAACCACAACAAGATGGCCTTGGTCTGGACGAGGATGGTGGCCACTAGCTCCAGGACCACCACCAGGACGCTCAGCAGGGGCACCCACTTGAGCTGCTCCCGGCCCAGGGACAGGCAGCTCCAGATGGTGGGCTGCAGGAGGCAGAAATAGGTGCCAGCCCGGAACGTGTGCATCACGCTCTTGACGTACAAACCCCGACTACTCCACGCCGAGTCCAGCCGGAAACTGTTGTAGCTGAAGGCCATGGCCACCTGCGCCACCAGATTACCCAGAAGCCTCTGGGTGTCCCCGAACAGCAGCATGCTTGACTCGAAGCTGGCGGAGGTAGCAGCGCTGTCAGCGTCATCTCCTTCGGTGAGGTTGGCCGGCTGGTGCAGGGTCTGCTGGTAGAGGATGCAGTTCTGATTGAACCAGTAGGAGAACCAGAGCACGAAGGAGGACAGGAGCACGCTGTACACGTCCAGGTTCTGCTTACTGGGGAGCAGGAACACCACCCCTGCCACCACGAAGCCTGAAATTAAACAAGTCTCAAGTTAAACACAGCAGGGACACCACGAAGCCTGAAGTTAAACAAGTCTCAAGCTAAACACAGCAGGTACACCACCCCAGCCACCGTGAAGCCTGAAGTTAAACAAGTCTCAGGTTAAACACAGCAGTAACACCACCCCTGCCACCACGAAGCACCACATTGCCCCCACTTTCCGAAAATCCTGGATCCGCCCCTAGATAGTGGGCTGAAACAAACATTACATAATTGTTGTGCTATTTTTGACCATTTCTGAGCAATGTAGGCCTACGGGAGGCTGGAACCCCACTCCCCTCCTCTCCAGACTCCTACCTCCTCCCCCCCCGCCTCGTCCTTTAACCGGAGCTGCAGGGAGCGCGGGAAACGCCAGCGTTAGCATTGTGGCGTCACCTAAGTAGGCCCTACGTCACATCGCCATGGTTGCCTTAGTGACGTCACACGTGACCTACTTAGATACGCCTGAGCCTAAGGCTAATGTAACGTTTGGGGAGCAGTAGGCCTAAGTCGCCTAACATACGATCCTCATGATCTTTACTTAAATACACATTGATCGAAATCATATACCAGTACATAGGCCTAGATATAAATTCTATCTTATTTTTCCTATTCCATAATCACATACAAAACAGTCACCAACTTTTAGTTCCCACTTTAATCACGGTGGTGCTGCATGGGTTCGGTGATTTCGCTGGTTGCTGGCATATGCAGCGTCGGACGTGATTATTGTTAACGTGAAGGTTTTTTAGAAAGATTAGAATTTCCAGCATCAAAGAGAAAGATAAACCTGAACGACTCTGGATTTAATGTTAACTAATATGATGCCGCAGTCAGGTAAGATACACCTGGCAGTTGTAAGGGATAGCGTTTTTTTAAAGAAATCTGTCTGGAAAAAGTGCCGTACTCGCAGTACAAATCAACGTCCGTTTCAGCAGTTCCGGGCCGACTTCCAGGTTGAGGGGTGAGGGCGCTTTTTTTTCAACCTATTCCGAGGGGGGGGGCCTCTTCCTTTCAACCTATTCTGAGGGGGGGGGGCCAATTATTTTTGACGTATCTGATTTGCCGAACGCTCACCCCCCCCTGCCATAAATAATGAACCCTCCCTTAACACAGCAGGAACACCACGAAGCCTGAAGTACAACATATAGTCATTGGTATTTGCACAATCCTGTCACAGTGCACAAGAACATGGCTAGAAATTAACGCCTGATACAAGTACAGATTATTACGGTAGGTGTCACAAAGTACAATATAGATTTATTAGAATAATTATCCCTTTGACCCTTTGAGAACGGCATAATTTCCATAAATAATGCATCACATCCTTTGCTGTCATGATACATGACTGCAGCCCTGGCGAGTAACTCACCAGTGCTGCATTCAAGCATAATGCAGACCCTACACGGTTGAGACACTCCCAAAGGGTCCGCATGATGCACCAATGCAGCTCCGGCGAGTTACTTGCCGGGGCTGCATTGGTGCGTCATGTCATGACGACAAATGTCATCTTTTAATAATGCATTTACATTTTGCATTGCATCATTTACCCTTTACCCTTTACATTACCCCTTTCATATAAATATGAGCGTGGGTAAACAGCCACATTCCCTGTATATAAGTCACAGGGTGGCTTATCTTACTAACATCTAGTTTATGCTACCTAGGCCCTCTGAGACAGCCCTGTACGGGGGGAGAGAGAGGCATACACGTCGGCCTAATGCTACCTTGTTCAAAACATGGCCAAAGATGCTTCTCCTCTCCATCAAGTCCTAGTCTATGAGATGTCAGAACAGATAACCTATATTTAATAGCTATGATTAGTATGAAAATTTACATTGAATGGGCAGTATGAGTAGGCACGGCATGGTTTTGAAAAATAAATTTTAGAAAAAAATTAAAAGTTCATAAATGTATACTATAGGGTGGTAGTATTGTAAGAAATGTGTTTTTATTAGAACCAGACATGTTTTTCATAGCCTGATTGATCACTTTGTGCTGCTGTCAGAATAAGATTCTGCCCGAGGATTTTCTACTATCCTTAGCTTTGTTTCTTTTCTCTAGTCTCCCCAGACCAGCAACCATTATCAATCTGACCTGATACCAACACTACAGGTGTTTTAGAAGGCATTAGCTTTCTTTTAGCAGAAGTTGAGACTACTTAGAAAATCTCGGGCAGAAATGGCCGTTCGACCGGCCGCCCGTCGCATGAACCCTGCCATGCCTATATAGTATGAGTAGGCGAATGATCCAGTAGACGCTAGACTAGACTGGGTTTGGCCTCTAGAAAACCAATTCAAATGAAAAGTGGAGAGGAGGCTAGGCTAATTATTATTTCATTATTTATATTTTTATTATTTACAACATTTATAAACATACTTTACATAGACATACCCCGGTAGTCATAGATCTACACGACACCTCACACTCACAGTGCAGTTGACGTGATGGCCTTCATAGTAGGGTTTGACAGTGCAGATACAAATAGTCATACAATTACAAACGCTACTCACAAGTACAAATAATGAGGAACCAGGCGATAGAGGCGACAGAGAAGGTCGGGATGTCATCCGGCATCCACGGTATGATGAACGTGTGGTTGAGAATCGAGTCCATGACAAACAGGGCTGGCACTCTCAGCACTATGTCGAAGATCTGCTCTACATTCACGTTCCAAGACATCGTGAGAATCTCCCCAGCGTTCTAGACGCGAACCAAGCTGCCGGGGTTTTAGAAAAGACATATAACACTCCGTTTGTGCGTTGGTAAACAAACGGGATCCGTTTTATCGTAACTGTCTGCGTAAAAATCACAAATTCCACCTCATCGATGCCTTCTTGGCAACTTCCGGTTTTGATTTCGAAAACGAGGCGACGGGAAATAACACAGGTCTCACGAACATAAAGTAAATCACTAAGGCCTACTATTTTATTTCTGGTATGTCTAAGACATGTCAGAGATCTAAGTAATGTACCGGATATTTAAAGACTCAACCATAGAACTTTCAGTGCCCATAAACTATCCTGAGAAGGTAAGATAGGATTTTTTGCAAGCTAGGGCCTAGTACCACAAGAGGTGAGTTCGGGGACAGTCTCATAAGGTCTCAGCGAAGGAAATCCTTTTACTATATATTTTAATATAGCGGAAAAGGCAATAACAGCTACCAGGACATTTACAATTTCTGAAAATCACCCTTGACCTAAAAGATACATCTTTCCTACAAAACATTTCCAACCAAAATTAGCTACTCACCACGGAAAATTTGAGCACTGGTCTGTAGCGTAAAACCACCTGAATTCCGCCTGAATTTGCACTGAATAATTTGCATTTTCGCTGATCCCCAATCTAGCCTTTGAAAAAAAATGTAAACTCACTGAGAATCCCTTTCCTATTATTTGATTGAAATTGGCAGACATTCAGCAGCATGTGTACAAGTTTTCATGATATTGGCATCATTTCCAACTTAATTATGGACCATTCAGTGCCCCTGCAGTATTCACTTCTGACCAGAATCGTATATGACTCTCAGTTTTGTGCGGGATTACCCTCACTGAGACCTACTATAAGTGGGATGTGGCTTTCTATTGTCTATAATTGTGATTTTCATAACCCAATACATGTTTATAGATAGGCCCTGAGGTTTTATGTCCCTTGGATTCCTGTATACCAAGATAAGCTGATGTTTCCTGGACAAACTCAGGCCCAAAATCACCCTGATTTCCTGCTTTGGGCCGAGAGCGCCCCCTCCTCCATGTTTTAGCTATTTTCACAGCAAGGAGTACCTCTAGGACCATCAAATCCAACATGGATCTTTGCATAGAATATCTCTATGTGATACATGTGCCAATACTATAGATTTCTGGTCATAAGGTGGAAAAATTATGGGAAAATATGGAAAAATACCTGAAAATTACCATAAAAATAGACATTATTCGCACGTCATGCCAGGACTGATTCTTTAGAGTATATTGAAAGGCCATTGACTCATGTTTTTCTACATTTCTTCATGATTTTTAGAAAGTACACTTTAAAAAAATACGGTGGAGATTGTCCTTGTAGTAGCAGATATGCCATTTACAGTACCAGCCTCTAACTAAATACTCACCATGGAGCCTTCAAAAGTCATCAACGCCTGCTCCCTCTATGCCCTTAACTGGTTACAAACTGTAGATACTACATGATTTTGATATACCTGTGTTATTATGATTAATGTAAAAATAAATAAGACATATCAAATTACTTTGAATTACCCCCAGTGGCTATAAGCTGAAATCAACTTGCGGCCCGGCTGCGGGGACCCTCCGACAATAATATTTTTGTGAATTTCCTCCTTTTTTTTCACATTTCAAGGACCTAGTCATAAATATTCCATGAGATTTTGCAAAAGTAATTATTCTGTAGATAACCAGTGCAAAAACAAATCAATCTGACGGGTTTTTAACTTTTCCATGGTAATAGCCCTTTTGCTTTAGGTCTCAGCGAAGGAAATCCTTTTACTATATATTTTAATATAGCGGAAAAGGCAATAACAGCTACCAGGACATTTACAATTTCTGAAAATCACCCTTGACCTAAAAGATACATCTTTCCTACAAAACATTTCCAACCAAAATTAGCTACTCACCACGGAAAATTTGAGCACTGGTCTGTAGCGTAAAACCACCTGAATTCCGCCTGAATTTGCACTGAATAATTTGCATTTTCGCTGATCCCCAATCTAGCCTTTGAAAAAAAATGTAAACTCACTGAGAATCCCTTTCCTATTATTTGATTGAAATTGGCAGACATTCAGCAGCATGTGTACAAGTTTTCATGATATTGGCATCATTTCCAACTTAATTATGGACCATTCAGTGCCCCTGCAGTATTCACTTCTGACCAGAATCGTATATGACTCTCAGTTTTGTGCGGGATTACCCTCACTGAGACCATAAGACCATTCCTCGAGCCGGCTCGTCGTCGTTGAGGCTTTGCCGTCGCTGAGGCTTGCCGCACTTGAGGCTTATGTAGGTCAATGCGAAGGGAGAGGTCAAAGTAGTCCGGGAGCCACCCGGCCCTGTCCTACTCGTCCTAGCTGGGGCTCAGTATTGTCCTCCCTGGGGCAGAGGCATTATTTATAATTGAGGGGAGGCGGGGGGGGGGGGGGGGGGGGGGGTTGACGCTGACAGTACTCTGAGAGTGAGAATACTGCACCCGGTACTTCTGGGTTTGGCAGGGTACTCTTAAAGTACTATGTTATTGTAGGGAGACTGTGTTCATTTATCAAAGGGCAGGGGGGGGGGGGGGGGGGGCGTAAAAATTTCCTACCCCTCCGGAAGGGGGGGGGGTAAAATAAAAAATATTCTGACCCCTCTTAAATTGGTAGCCTACTGAGTAGTCTCTGAGTACCATGGAGGGAGTAGTGGATAATAGTATGCTCAGAGTACCTCTAGGACTATTAGGGAGTGTTCATTATTTATGGCAGGCGGGGGGTGAGCATTTGAGGGGGGGGGGCAATTTTTTTTAGGGGTATTCAAAGGGGGGGGCCTCTTTCTTTACCCTATTCTTAGGGGGGGGGCTTTTTTTTTAGGGGTATTCCTAAAAATGTTGTGAATTTTAGTACATTGAAATGTCGCGAATTTTGGTAACAGCCTGTGTTATATTTTACCAAATTACGTCAATATTTTCTAAAATTTTGTAAAATTTTCCTCAAACTCCCATCAAATTTCTCACTGCATCACTTTTGACACTCAGAATAGCCCACCGTTTTGTCAGTCTTCAAAAAAGTGCCGGCCTCATGTAAGCACTGAGGGTAAGGGAGCTTCCAATTTATAAGCACTGGGGCCCTTAAACTCAAGAGTACGTAAGTCAAGTGTTTGTGAGGTTTGACTATTATCACTCACCAGCGAGTATCATGAGACGTTTACACTAACACACCTTACAAATGGATGTATTTGTTGCAAGGTAGTAAATTGTAGGTAAAAAAGTGCCCAGGATTAAATGCATACAATTAGTAGACACCAACATCGTTTTTGTAATAAAGTTGAAAACGATCCAGGGTGAGAGGGGGTGGGACGCTTTTTTTTCAACCTATTCCGAGGGGGGGGCCTTTTTTTTCAACCTATTCCGATGGGGGGGGCCAATTATTTTTGACGTATTCGATTTGCCAAACGCTCACCCCCCCTGCCATAAATGATGAACACTCCCTTACCTATGTGGTAGAGTAGTCTCAGAGTACCATGGAGGGAGTAGTATGCTCAGAGTACCCCAAGGCCTATAGTCTATAGCCTATGGTATAGAGTAGTCTCAGAGTACCATGAAGGGAGAAGTATGCTCAGAGTACCTCTAGGGCTATAGTCTATGTGGTAGAGTAGTCTCAGAGTACCATGAAGGGAGTAGTATGCTCAGAGTACCTTTAGGCCTATAGTCTATAGCCTATGTGGTAGAGTAGTCTCAGAGTACCATGAGGGAGTAGTATGCTCAGAGTACCTCGAGGCCTATAACCTCTGTAGGCCTATGGTATAGAGTAGTCTCAGAGTACCATGAAGGGAGTAGTATGCTCAGAGTACCTCTAGGCCTATAGCCTCTGTAGGCCTATGTGGTACAGTAGTCTCAGAGTAGGCCTACCACGGAGAGAGTAGTACCTATGCTCAGAGTACCTCAAGGCCTATAACCTCTGTAGGCCTATGTGGTAGAGTAGTCTCAGAGTACCAAGGCGGCAGTAGTATGCTCAGAATACTTCTAGGCCTATATAGCCTCTGGAAGCCTATGTGGTAGAGTAGTCTTAGTGTACCACAGAGAGAATAGTATGCTCAGAGTACCTCTAGGCCTATAGTCTATAACCTATGTGGTGGAGTAGGCCTATAGTCTCAGAGTACCATGGAGAGAGTAGTATGCCCAGAGTACCTCTAGGCCTATAACCTCTGTAGGCCTATGTGGTAGAGTAGTCTCAGAGTACCAAGGCGGCAGTAGTATGCTCAGAATACTTCTAGGCCTATAACCTCTGTAAGCCTATGTGGTAGAGTAGTCTCAGAGTACCAGGGAGGGAGTAGTATGCTCAGAGTACCCCAAGGCCTATAGTCTATAGTCTATGGTATAGAGTAGTCTCAGAGTACCATGGAGGGAGTAGTATGCTCAGAGTACCTAAAGGCCTATAACCTCTGTAGGCCTATGTGGTAGAGTAGTCTCAGAGTACCAAGGAGGCAGTAGTATGCTCAGAATACCTCTAGGACTATAGTCTATGTGGTAGAGTAGTCTCAGAGTACCATGAAGGGAGTAGTATGCTCAGAGTACCTCTAGGCCTATAGTCTATAGCCTATTGTGTAGAGTAGTCTCAGAGGTACTCTGAGCATACCACTCCCTCCATGGTACTTATTTTGACTAGTATAAATGTGATCAATACATGTTTTGGAAGTGGGTTTTACTCTTGTGTTACATTTAATTACTTGGGTGAGTTTTCTATGTTTACAGAATTCATCAATTTTGAAAGCTTTACGGTTGGCTATTGTATAATTTAAGTTAAAGTCTCCAATTGCAATAAATTCACAATTTCCCTCTGTGTTATCAATAATGTCTGCTATTTTGTCATATAATAATTTGGAATGTATTTTTGGGTCCTTATATACTGCAATTATTTTATATTTTTTACCATGAATTAAAAAATCTACAGTCAATAGCTCCTATGATGCCGTGACAAGCGTCAACTGAACATCTTGTTGGTAATCAATACCCTCTTTAAAACAAATAATAATCCCTCCACCTCGTTTGTCAATGAAGGGCCTTCTGTCCAGCCTCACAAAGTTGTACCCATGCACGTCCAATTTAGTATCTGGATCACTGGGCTCACACCATGATTCAATCGCTACTCCAATGTCACAAAGTGTTAACATTCTATTGTAGTCAACCTGTTTTTTGTCAGTTAGGCTACATACATTATGACATTATATCCTCAAACCCTTGAGGTTTTGCAATCCATTATATTCCATCCCCATTGTCAGGGTCATACCGTCGTATACAATAATACGTATAATACACCAACACCTTTGTTTCTATTTCCTTGGGGGGTGGGGGAGTTTTGGGTGGGTGGGGGGGGGTGGTTGGGTAGGGAGGGGGTATGGGGGGGGGGCTTTTTTGTAGGCCATATGTCAGGGTGTCCTGGGTCATTTTGGTTGTGGGGGGGGGACGCTGCGCCTTTTGGTTAGGCCTGATGTAGGATGACAATACATGGATAACACTTGACGCCATTACGTAACTGATTGCTTAACCCCTGAGCAAGATCTCTATAAGTATGACAACTCACAATTTGGGCTTAGCTCGGCCAAAAATTGACCTGCCAACCACCAAACACAAACATATAACATTATCCCCATAAAAAATCCAACATCTTCCGACACCAAAATTTCTCCTCTTCCACCAAATTAAACAAAGGTTGATTCAAATAACGCAATACACATAAACTTTTCCAATCCCCTCTTTTTGAAATATCTGGCAAATTCATGCCTACCATGGATAATGTCGTCGCTCCCCCATGCCGGAAACTATGAGTCCCAAACTTCCCTTTAAACCCCAATCTTCCACATAATTCCTTCAACTTCAATACAAACCAAACATAAGTAGCCGGTACAAATTTACCTCTCGTCACCCAACCCAACAAAGGGAGTGAACCTTTAGACCCATTATACAACATCATCAAACGTAACCACTTCACTAGGCATAACACATGGCCTTTCACTTCTGCTACCGGTATTTCCAAAATTCTTTGTTTATACTGAATAGTCTTAGTTTTTGACACCGAAAATAATACTCCCCAACTACAGAACTTCACATCATCAAATAACAAACACATGTCCGAAAAAAACACATTCGGACCTCTCAATAAAGTTCTGAACATAATCAAACAGGCTACCCAGAACACTAAATCCTCCAATACAGACAAATTTAACAATGCTTTCAAAAGAATTAAATGTACAAGAAATAAACATGTCGATGACTCTACCGAATTTCCCTTACAGCGTTTGACTCCTCCCAAAATCCATATCAAACCCAACGATTCACGACTCTCCTCAGAATACCCCAACATTTTTGAATGGACCAACACTGCCGATATATATTGTTGTATTGAGGAATAACACAGCTTAGCATTTAAATGTGCTACATATTTGCGCATAGTCACACAAGTCAGCGGGTACGGTACCACCATCATGGTTTCACAAAAATTCTCATATCTCCGCAGTTGTACACTTTTTGTCCTTTTAGAATTATCCGAATAATGTAACCCTTCCAAACGCAAAACCTCCGTCCACAAGTCATCCCCTAAAAATAAAAATAAAATAACAACTTAATTACAAATACACTCACACCCTCGTGGGCTCAGACAACAATAAGTATGATTCTTTGCATAACCTTCTTTTTCTTGGTCTTAGACTTGGCAGCCTGCTTCTTTCCTCTACCAGCCTTGCCTTCTTTGTGCACCTTCATCTTATGATGCTTCTTGTCCTTCGTTACTTCTTCCTCTGGGCCTTCGCTTTCCACACTGCTAGGTCCCTCTTCCTCTTCGTCATCGCCACTAACCGATACACCACCTGCAGCGCCCTTCTCAGCCTCGTTAATCCGCTTTTATCTGCGGGCATCATTTTCCACAGACTTAGCGACCATATTGTCCCTTCTTTTACGTTGAACAAGGACCTCAGTATCACATTCATCAGCCAAATCATCAAGCTTCACCCTCTTCATTTCACTTATGACGGTCTTCCTCCTCACCTGAGCCAACTCAGCCCTAAGACGAGCTATTTCTTCACTGCCCTCATAATCAATCAACTTCTGTCACTCCATCTCCAACTCCCCCTGAAGACTCTCAAGCACTGACGTAGTTGCCCTTCTGGACACCTCTTTATCATGACCTGTCACTGCTGATGATGGGCGAAAAACACTTCCTGACGGGTTGTCCTTTGTGCTACCAACATAGCCCCCACTTCTCTCTGAATCAAATTGATCTGATAGTCCATATCTACCTCCGTCAGTGGGATAGCGTCCACCACGCAGAGCTTCCTCCTCTTTATCCAATCCTGAGGCGCTGACTCTATTTTGCAACTGAGCTCCACAATCATCTGGCCATATACTCTAGGCCTAGAGGTACTCTTAGCATACTACTCCCTCCATGGTACTCTGAGACTACTCTATACCATAGGCTATAGACTATAGGCCTTGGGGTGCTCTGAGCATACTACTCCCTCCCTGGTACTCTGAGACTACTCTACCACATAGGCCTAGAGAGGTTATAGGCCTCGAGGTACTCTGAGCAAACTACTCTACCACATAGACTATAGCCCGAGAGGTACTCTGAGCATACTACTCCGTTCATGGTACTCTGAGACTACTCTATACCATAGGCCTACAAAGGTTATAGGCCTCAAAGTACTCTGAGCATACTACTCCCTCATGGTACTCTGAGACTACTCTACCACATAGGCTATAGACTATAGGCCTAAAGGTACTCTGAGCATACTACTCCCTTCATGGTACTCTGAGACTACTCTACCACATAGACTATAGCCCTAGAGGTACTCTGAGCATACTACTCCCTTCATTGTACTCTGAGACTACTCTATACCATAGGCTATAGACTAGGGTACTCTGAGCATACTACTCCTTTCATGGTACTCTGAGACTACTCTACCACATAGGCCTAGCGAGGTTATAGGCCTCAAAGCACTCTGAGCATACTACTCCCTCATGGTACTCTGAGACTACTCCACCACATAGGTTATAGACTATAGGCCTAGAGGTACTCTGAGCATACTACTCCCTTCATAATACTCTGAGACTACTCTACCACATAGGCCTAGAGAGGTTATAGGCCTCAAAGTACTCTGAGCATACTACTCCCTCATGGTACTCTGAGACTACTCCACCACATAAGTTATAGACTATAGGCCTAGAGGTACTCTGAGCATACTACTCCCTTCATGATACTCTGAGACTACTCTACCACCTAGGCCTAGAGAGGTTATAGGCCTCAAAGTACTCTGAGCATACTACTCCCTCATGGTACTCTGAGACTACTCCACCACATAAGTTATAGACTATCCAGTAAACAAAAAACGTTATGCAACATTTTGTAACGTTGTTTAACGTTATATAACGTTTCTCTAATGCACCTCACAATGGCATAACGTTATATACAGTTTTAGAACGTTATTTTGACGTAAAATAACGTTTTTTTGTTAGCTGGGTATAGGCCTAGAGGTACTCTGAGCATACTACTCCCTTCATGATACTCTGAGACTACTCTACCACCTAGGCCTAGAGAGGTTATAGGCCTCAAAGTACTCTGAGCATGCTACTCCCTCATGGTACTCTGAGACTACTCCACCACATAAGTTATAGACTATAGGCCTAGAGGTACTCTTAGCATACTACTCCCTCCATGGTACTCTGAGACTACTCTACCACATAGGGCTACAGAGGTTATTGGCCTAGAGTTACTCTGAGCATACTACTCCCTCCATGGTACTCTGAGACTACTCTATACCATAGGCTAAAGACTATAGGCCTAGAGGTACTCTGAGCATACTACTCCCTCCATGGTACTCTGAGACTACTCTATACCATAGGCTATAGACTATAGGCCTAGAGGTACTCTGAGCATACTACTCCCTTCATGGTACTCTGAGACTACTCTATACCATAGGCCTAGAGAGGTTATAGGCCTAGAGGTACTCTGAGCATACTACTCCCTTCATGGTACTCTGAGACTACTCTATACCATAGGCTATAGACTATAGGCCTTGGGGTACTCTGAGCATACTACTCTGTCCATGGTACTCTGAGACTACTCTACCACATAGGCCCACAGAGGTTATAGGCCTCGAGGTACTCTGAGCATACTACTCCCTCATGGTACTTGTGGCATCCTGCTTTGCTGGATGTCTTAATACTTTGTATTATTATAAGTGATAACAACTCTGAATCTTGATCTCAGGATGTATTGACCAACCTCCGGTGTATTGCATAACACGCACGATGCACAGACAAATCCCAGACGCTTAGTACACTTGATTCACACAAGGTGGCGCTACCATAGCGGCAGCGTTTCCCGCGCTCTGGCTGTAGCAGGGCTGCGTCATACGACAGTACTCTGAGACTACTCTATACCATAGGCTAGAGACTATAGGCCTAGAGGTACTCTGAGCATACTATTCTCTCTGTGGTACACTAAGACTACTCTACCACATAGGCTTCCAGAGGCTATATAGGCCTAGAAGTATTCTGAGCATACTACTGCCGCCTTGGAACTCTGAGACTACTCTACCACATAGGCCTACAGAGGTTATAGGCCTAGAGGTACTCTGGGCATACTACTCTCTCCATGGTACTCTGAGACTATAGGCCTACTCCACCACATAGGTTATAGACTATAGGCCTAGAGGTACTCTGAGCATACTATTCTCTCTGTGGTGCACTAAGACTACTCTACCACATAGGCTTCCAGAGGCTATATAGGCCTAGAAGTATTCTGAGCATACTACTGGCGCCTTGGTACTCTTGAGACTACTCTACCACATAGGCCTACAGAGGTTATAGGCCTTGAGGTACTCTGAGCATAGGTACTACTCTCTCCGTGGTAGGCCTACTCTGAGACTACTGTACCACATAGACTATAGCCCTAGAGGTACTCTGAGCATACTACTCCCTTCATGGTACTCTGAGACTACTCTACCACATAGACTATAGCCCTAGAGGTACTCTGAGCATACTACTCCCTTCATGGTACTCTGAGACTACTCTATACCATATTAGGCCTACAGAGGTTATAGGCCTAGAGGTACTCTGAGCATACTACTCCCTTCATGGTATTCTGAGACTACTCTATACCATAGGCCTACAGAGGTTATATGCCTCGAGGTACTCTAAGCATACTACTCCCTCATGGTACTCTGAGCCTACTCTACACCATAGGCTAGACACTATAGGCCTAGAGGTACTCTGAGCATACTACTCCCTTCATGGTACTCTGAGACTACTCTACCACTCTCTACCGCACTCGCAACCGCACCCGGGCTCAGCAGACGTCTGGGACGCAGTGCAACTAGGGAGTGTTCATTATTTATGGCAGGGGGGGGTGAGCGTTTGGCAAATCGAATACGTCAAAAATAATTGGCCCCCCCCTCCTCGGAATAGGTTGAAAAAAAAAGGCCCCCCCCCTCGGAATAGGTAGAAAAAAAAGCGCCCCCCACTCTCACCCTGGATCATTTTCAACTTTATTACAAAACGATGTTGGTGTCTACTAATTGTATGCATTTAATCCTGGGCACTTTTTTACCTACAATTTACTACCTTGCAACAAATACATCCATTTGTAAGGTGTTTTAGTGTAAACGTCTCATGATACTCGCTGGTGAGTGATAATAGTCAAACCTCAGACACTTGACTTACATACCGTTGAGTTTAAGGGCCCCAGTGCTTATAAATTGGAAGCTCCCTTACCCTCAGTGCTTATACATGAGGCATGCACTTTTTTGAAGACTGACAAAACGGTGGGCTATTTTGAGTGTCAAAAGTGATGCAGTGAGAAATTTGCTGGGAGTTTGAGGAACATTTTAGAAAATTTTAGAAAATATTGACGTAATTTGGTAAAATATAACACAGGCTGTTACCAAAATTCGCGACATTTCAATGTAGGCCTACTAAATTCGCGACATTTTTAGAAAAACCCCTAAAAAAAAAGCCCCCCCCCCTAAGAATAGGGTAAAAAAAAAAGGCCCCCCCCTTTGAATACCCCTAAAAAAATTGCCCCCCCCCTCAAATGCTCAACCCCCCCCCCCCTGCCATAAATAATGAACACTCCCCTAGTACTCTCAGAGTACTGACAAACAGCCACCAGACCAGACACTTAGGTTGGACTGAATTAGATGTTAGTGCCACTATAGGTTTAACCCTTCATAAGTTCCATATTGTTGAGTCATTAATACAAGGTATAATAACAGATAAAATTGTAAAAGGTGTAAAAGAAATGTGAAGTAAACATTGTACTATATCATATAGGGCTATAGCACTATTATTGGGAGGTGGTGCGGTCGGATACAAGAGATTACTACGCCAGAGCCTGAGCTAAGGCAAAGTCCCCAAGTACGGCAAGCCCCAGCGACGGCGAGCCGGCTCGAGTAATGGTCCACTCGACAGTCTCGGCGTGCCCGACAGTCTCGGCGTGCCCGACTGAGGAATTACAAACTGTCATTAAGTGTGGCTTGTCCGTTAACCCTGGGACTGGAGCGTACGAGGCTGCGTGCCCGACTGAGGAATTACTCAGTGTGGGCTTGACCGTTACCCTGGGACTGGAGCGTACGAGGCTGGTTCGGGGAGGGCCAAAATCAAGCTGGCCCCAACTCGCGCTTGGACAAAGTCCGAGCGACATCGCTGGCACCAAAGGTTGCTGGTTAAAATAGTTCCTGTGCGCTTGGTGCTGTTGTATTAAAAGTGCAGATGGGTACCGCGTACGAATCCCCCCCAATATAGGGGAGACCGGGGCAAAACGGACCCCTTAAGGGGCACAATAGGGTAAAGAGGTAAAACAGTTGATCATGTATATTTCAGTGGAATTGTGTTAAAACTAAGCATATTATATATGGTTATGACCATATCTAATGCCTTCTTCAAATTTCATCCATTATTTGGTGTTGCTATGGTTGTGGAATGTAATTGGAACAAAAACGTTCTATTTCAGCTTCTTTTCATTAGAATGGCACTATTGTATAGAAATAAAATGAAATTTTACCATTTAAAAATTTTAAATGATATTTGGTGTCATAATGGAGGGCGGTTTTGCTTCTTTTAATGATATTTCAAATATTAAGGTCTACAGAGCCTTTCAAAGTTGGATAGTTAGCAAAAAAGGGTGATTTTTGGGGTAAAATTGAGAAAATCAACGTTTTTTGGTAACCATGCAACTTTGAACAGCTCTGTAGAGCTTAATATTTGAGATATCAGTTAAAAATGAAAAACCGCCCTCTGTATGCACACCAAAAACCAATTTCAACCTTAAAGTTTTAAAATTACACTATATTTCCATACAATAGTGCCATTCTAATGAAAAGAAGCTAAAAAAGAACGTTTTTGTTCCATTTACATTCCACAGCCATAGCAACACAAAATAATGGAAGAAATCTGATGTAGATATTATATATGATCGCAACCATGTATAACATGTCTGGGTTTAGCACATTTCTAGTGAAATATGCATGATTAACTGTTCTGCTGGATCTACCCTATTGTGCCCCCTTAAGGGAAGATGGCAGATAACTCAGAGGTAAAACCCTGCATTGCAACATTTATTTTTTCATATCAAAGCATAGAAGTATGTCATCCATGAAAATGATTAATATTGTGCTAGTTCCATTAATAGCATAGTGGGATAGCATAACATATTCTGACCTACGTAGGTCATGGGCCAAAAGTCCCGGGGCAAAAGGGTTTTTGGGGCGGGGCAAAAGGGACCCTGGAAATTTCTATATTTTGAATTATTATCTTTTTTCATAATTTTCTTGCTCCCATCTTTTAGCTATGTTATTACTCAGCTCTTTAGGTATTTATTTCTTGTCATGCATGACCATTATTTATCTTATTTCGATTTTAATTGATTTTTATGATCGTTGAAAATCATGCATTTCAATAAAAATTCCCCCAAATTCAGGAAAAATTCCCCAAAACCCCCAAAATACCCCCCAAAAATAAAACTTGGCTTATAAGAAATAATTTTATATTCTAATAATCATGTCTCATCATGATTATAATTTTTTAGGGCAAGCATGGTTAATTTTCATATTTTGATCATTTCTATGGGGTTTCACCATAGTAATTATGATTGTGAGGGGGGGGGTCCGTTTTGCCCCAGCTATATGAAAAATATGTGAAAAAATGATCTTGCCAAAATAAATAACTGTAGGGTCATATTTTTTCCAATGAGTTTGCAAATATGTTACACAATATTTTAGCTATAAAATATTCTTGTTTTAGCCATAAAACATTATCATATACCTCTTTTTTAATTCTCAGAAGCTTATAAACTGATTTTTGCAAAATTAGATCAAGATCTCTAATTTCAGTTTTTTCTTTATATTATCCAGAATACCATAGGTAGCATGGAATTTTTTTTTAAAAACATGTTATTTCTATTAATTATATTAGCCAATTTGACAAAAATATGGAATCAGTAGCTGAGAACTGAGTTAGGGGTCGGGTCCGTTTTGCCCCGGGGGTCCGTTTTGCCCCGGTCTCCCCTACGGGGGAAGTGATGCGGTCATGGCCTCCTAAATACCAGCGATGTCGCTCGGACTTTGTCCAAGCGCGAGTTGGGGCCAGCTTGGGCCAAAATAATTAGTTTGGTGATTACCAGCCTCGCACGTACCAGGCCCATGTAACGGACAAGCCCACACTGGGCCTGGTCGCAGATAGAACGTTAGCCTTAGTTCCCGGAAATGGGTGCACTCGCCGGGCGTAATTTAGTGACGTGCTGGAGGGTCTCTAAATAACGATTGGCGAGTGTAAAAAGTGCGTGCGCATTATTAGAACGTCACGAACGGTTTGGCTCAGCTCTCCCAGACTGAGTAATTCCTCAGTCGGGCACGCCGAGACTGGGTGATTACGAGAACCAGCGTGCCTGTACCTTCCGGTGAACCCTCACACAGCACCAGCTTCAGCAGCTGAAGCTGGGTTTTTGCAGAAGTCTACCGGAAGGTACGGGCACGCTGGTCCTCGTAATCACCAAAGTCATTATTTTGGCCCTCCCCGAACTCACCTAAGGACTGCTGCCAGACCAATTTACAGTTCACACAGTTTTGCGAATGTGGCGCCATCTGTAGGTCTCAGACAGGGAATTACTCCCCCACTATAGGTCACAAGGAAGCAATTATTATTCCTCTATGTTTCTATATAGCATGATACACAAAATCAGCCATCTACAAAATTTGTTGGCCATAGTGTTAGCCCTAGTCTAGTTAAAGGGCAGTCTCGGCGTGCCCGACTGAGGAATTACTCAGTCTGGGGTCAGTGCTACAAATCGTTCGACCTGGAACTCTCTAGCAAAGGAGGCAAGAAAGCCACATTTACACTCGCCAATCATTATTCAGTAACCCCCCAACACGTCACCAAATTGTGCTTGGGGAGTGCACCCATTTCCGGGAACTAAGCCCAACGTTCCATCTGCGACCAGGACCAGTCAGCTGCTTACCACACTTGTAAAAAAAAAGCTAGGTCGTCAGGGAATAGTTCAGCATTTGCCATACATGGACTAAAATAACAGTTCCACCAGAGGGCAGCAGTGTTTGGACAAGGGTCTGCGAGCATGGTCCAGCTACAACATATTCACCCTATCTTGTGTCTGTAGGAGCTCAGCTCCCACCCCTCAAGAGTCCTCTTGTGAAGGAAAACTTAACTATATCCAAAAGTGCTATTGACCTCACTTCAACCATGACGGTCGAGCTTTAAGGAGCGCACACAGCTGTGACCATGGTCTAGGTACAACATATTCACTCTATCTTGCGCCTGTAAGAGCTCAACTCCCAACCCTTAAGAGGCCTGACCTCACCTCAACCATGACGGTCAAGCTTTAAGGAGCGCACATAGCCAGGTAATGACCGGTAACACTAAACCACCAACTCCACTACTTATCATGACAAGTGTTTTCTATTCACTATGATGCTGGGCGTGATGAAGAACCAGACTTAGCTGTTGAAAAATAATGCTGTCCTGACACGAATAGGTTCAGTGTCTATGAGTATGCGTAGCAGCTCCTTGGAGGTGAGTTGTTGTAGTTACCCGCTATTCTGACAGGTGTCGCCACCGTTCGATCTCTATACTTTCTCGTGAGGTTCTCGCACACATTGACGTATATTGAAGTACAAATATACAGAAACGTCACTTCTAATATACATTGGACATATATGCAATGTATATGAGATATGTTGGATTACTTTTCCTTGAGATAGAAACTAAGCTGTCGTAAGATTAAGGTAGCACACCTTAGCTAGGGGTTTAAAAAAATTACATAGGATGAACACTACCACCCGTCTGTTGTCTGAGATAAGGCATGGTGGTGGGTCTGTCCTCGTAACCCTAGTAGGTTCCGATGGATGAAACCTTAGCCGTGTAGGCTATGCTCTGTAACACACGTGTAATATATTACACTTGTGTTGGACAACATAAGCCGAGCCAACCCTAGTAGGGGTTGGTTGGTCTCTTTTAATTGGTCTTCTGCTCATGATGGTGTGTGTAGAGAAAAGAGTGGGTGAGTGAATGGTAGTTTTCCACCTCCCTTATATACCACTGCTTCTGGATACCTGCTGGTTTTGCTGACTCTTAGAAGAAAGAGCGCTAAGCCTATTAATTTATCACAGTAGGATGTCTATTAATCCGATTTTCACCTGACCTCCGCTGTTACATCATAAAAGAGAGAGTGGTCCTCAGGGAAAAGAGTCGGTAGGATGTCTATAAATCCGATTTTTACCTGTCTTCTGCTGTTACATCATAAAAGGGAAAGTGGTCCTCAGGGAAAAGAGCTCAGTTTTTTGATGTGTTTAGAAAAAAAAAAAAAGACCAACCCTCCCTCAGTTAGGGGCGTATAAAAATCACATTTCAGCTGCCCTCCACAGATGGAGATGAAAAAGAAATCTGAATACCACTCGTCCTCCTCATAAGCTCTTAATGAGCGACTGAAAGGTGTCATGTGGATAAGTCGGGTATGCAGTTGGAAATGGGATTAAAATCCTCTGTATAAGTATAAAAATCACATTTCAGCTGCCCTCCACAGATGGAGATGAAAAGGAAATCTGAATACCTCCCCTCCTCCTCATAAGCTCTTAATGAGCCAATGAAAGGTCTCATGTGGATAAGTCGGGTATGCAGTCGGAAATGGGAAACGGCGTATATTGTTGTGTTTTTATTTTCATACGTACTCTTTACTTAGACTAATCGACTCGTCACTTCTGGTCACGTGATCAAATAATTAAGAGACTAGCCTCCGAAGAGGAGAATATTTTTGTCTTATTGACTGTTGCCACTGACATTGGAGTCATTGGAGTTTTTTTTAGCAAAAGTGTTTTTTTCACCAAAATCGGTTTTGCCCTCAAAATTGGTTTTGCCCGGTAATCTGTTATGCCCCAAAATTGGTTATGCCTCCAAAATTGGTTTTGCCCCCAAAATCGGTTTTGCCCCCAAAATTGGTTTTACCCTCAAAATTGGTTTTACCCTCAAAATCGGTTTTGCCCCCAAAATCGAACTTTCCACCAAAATCGAACTTTCCACCAAAATCGAACTTTCCACCAAAATCGAACTTTCCACCAAAATCGAACTTGCCACCAAAATCGAACTTTCCACCAAAATCGAACTTTCCACCAAAATCGCTCTCAGGGTTATGACAGTAATTATAAGGAACTGTCAATAAGAGAGAAAATTCCCACTATTGACAGTTCAGTGAAGAACTGTCAATAACAGTATAATTTACCACTATTGACAGTTTGAACTGTCAATAAGATAAAATTATCCCACTATTGACAGTCTGAACTGTCAATAAGAGGAAAGTTTCCACTATTGACAGTTTGAACTGTCAATAGCTAAATCAAGGTGGGCCGGCTGTTGACAGGTCAAACTGTCAATAGTGGGATATTTTTCTCTTATCGACAATTCAAACTGTCAATACCAGGATATCATTTCCTTATTGACAGTTCACACTGGCAATAAGAGATTCATTTTCTTTTATTAACAGCTCCTTTTTGGAAGTGTCAATAAGACAATCTTTTTTTCCTTAATGACAGTTTGAACTGTCAATAAGGGAATTATATACTGGTATTGACAGTTCAAACTGTCAATAAGGGGATTTTATTCTGTTATTGACAGTTTGAACTGTCAATAGTCACGGCTTAATTAAAA